>JADLZL010002886.1:0-600000 GCA_015844335.1 Chrysopogon serrulatus
CGCTATCCTCCACTCTTCCTCTCTATCTTTGTCCCTTTGGCTGTGTTTCGGGAGGGAATGGACTACATGGCCGGAGGATCGGCGGAGGTGGCCTACATGCGGCGGAGGATCGGCGGAGGTCGGTGCGCCGCCCACGGAGCTTCAAAAGAAGGACCTCCGCTGGTGCAGCCCCGAGGCGGAGGTCGCCCCTCATCTTGCACCACCGCCGACAACGGCAGAGGGCTTAAGCCTCGATTTTCCCCGGTCTTGGCCCAACAATCGATCATACAGAAGCTGAATGCGGCCCGCCCACGGCGTGGAGGAGGAATGCCGGTGCGCCCCCGGCAGCCAAAGATAGCGGTCGTGGAGGGACCAAAATGCCCTTAGGGTTAGGAGGGCAAAGATGTAATGTAGCAGAGAACACGTACCCGAGCCACCTATAAAAGGAGGAGCTCAACAACTGTTGAAAGGGTTGGTGAAAAAATTAATAAAGTCATTCATTTCCCCCACTCATTATTCTCGGCACTCAGCCCGAACGGGCTTCTTCTCACTGACTGAGGTCCACTGGGCGGAGGTCCTCATCCCGAGGGAGAGCCTCCGCCCATCGCTCGGGTAGCTACCGGCAAAGGAACCCAACATTGGTGCCCACCGTGGGTTAGCCAACAAAAACCCAAACATGCCACCAAGGAAAAAGAAGACAACCGTGAGCGCCCAAAGTGGACGTGCCTCACGAGGAAGACCAGGGAGAGCGGTGCGTAGCACCCACGCAGATCCTCCGACACCGAAAAACAGAGCAAGTCACGCAGAGGACACACCGCCGTGCTCTCCGCGGGGCAATGAAGAACAAGCTAACGATCAAGTGCCTGAACCGCAAAACGCAAGAGGAAGAGCTGCAAAGAGTCTGCTCAGCTACAAGCCTTGCAAGCGTAGAGAGGAGAGAGTCGCCGCAGCCTTCGGGCGAGACGCAGGGCAGTTCAAAACCACCCTGTGCCGTCGGCCGGGCAAGGCAGATACTTGATCTTGCAAGCGGAAATACAAAGTATGCTAGCAGCACAAAGACGAAGGAATACCAAGCCAAGGGCCACCTTTTCGCAACCTTCGCCGCTACTCGCCCACAGCAAGGCGCACTCCACCTGTGGACCATCCTTCGTGTCCTTTGGGGGCGGCTCAAACACGAACGGTGGACCCAAGATCTCCACTGGCCGGAAGGATCCGCAGACATCAGCATGGCCAATGGGCTACAAGCCAATCACATTACCAAAGTTCAACGGAAAGACGGACCGCGCAGTTCATCATGAGCTTTGAGGCAGCGGTAGCCTCCGCAGGGGGGGGGAATGATACGCCCTTGCCAAATCCTTTGTCATTGCAAAATGAGGGGATGCACTTGCTTGGTACTCCATGCTCAAGCCAAACTCAATCTACTGGGTGGGAGAACCTCCGCGACAAAATCATGACCAACTTCAAAGGATTCTCCAAGTGAGTCACCGACAGCTTCGTGACTGTTTCATTGCAAGCGGCAAAAAAGATGAATCATCGAGAGAATACTGTGTTACCGCTTCATCCAACTAAAAGTTTAAGGCTCCAAATGTACCAGAAGAGGTAGCAATAGAAGCGGCCGATCAAAGGACTGAAGATTGGCCCGTTCGCGGCATTATCGGCCGTAGAGAAGCCTCGAAACCATGGAAGCATTATACTCGAGTTCGAAAAGTACTACAAATCGGACAACGACCTCGAAAGAGGGTGGAGGAACAAAACCAATACAAGCGGTTTCAAAACACCAACAGGCAAGCGGCCGATCCAACCAAAGGCTACGCCCAGCAAAAACCTCAAAACAAACAAGTAATGGGTATTGACCAACAATCTCGGCAAAGCCAACAGCCCGGGTTCACCGGCGCCTCCGCGACCGCTAGAAATCAGCAGAGACAAAACACAGAAGAAACTGGAATAGCAATTCCAGTAACAACGAAAAAGAAGCCGTATTTTTTTTTCCATGGGGAAGACAAAGGGCACGTCACAAAGGAATGTCAGGAGGCAAAAAGAAACCCAAGAGAGGATGAAGAGAAGGAAAGAAGCGGAGGCACCGGGCGCCCCAAACAAGCGAGGGAAGTCAACCATACCTCCGCACTGTCGGCAAAACCAACACGCCCCAAGTATACCCAGCCCTAAACAAACACCGGATACATCCCTCAACACACTAGCGAGCTTACTTCCCAAAGCCACCACTTTTGCATGGCGCCGGATACCTCGCATGCACCCACAACGCCAAACACCGACCAATACGGACTAGAGCAAATACTAGCCTATACCCACCCAAGGCCGCCCAACATAACCTATCTAGATACCCAACCCGTAACGGAACCTCTGACTCTACCGCCACCTCCCAAGCACTTCAACCACAACTGCAAATACAGCCTTCGCCTCAAGCAAAACAAGAGCCAAGCCCGTAAAAAACCAACACAACCCCCATAACCCATCGCCAACCATCGGCCATATACTACCAATTAGCGGAGGCTCGGCAATGGAATTCCGCACCAAAAACAAAAAAGGATCACCTCCGCCTAGTAAACAATGTGGCAGTTCAAGGTCCCATAAGAGCGGCATGAATGGTCCAGGTGCCAATAACCTTCACAGAGCAAGACCTAAAACTTGAAAGCTACCCCTCACACCGACGCAATGGTGATAACAACAAAGCGTAAAGCATGGGAAATAAAAAGAATCTTGGTGGACTCGGGAAGTCCGCGGACATATTTGTTCGCAAACACCTTTGACAAGATGCAGCTTGGCAGAAACCAATTACAACCTTCGGAATCCCACTTGGTCGGATTCGGAGGAAGAAGGGTGGAAGCACTAGGAAAAATAGCACTCTTAAAGTATCCGCCGGAGATCAAAACAACGCCGAGAACAAAATACATAACCTTTGATGTCGCCGACCTCAACTACCCTTACAACGCTATTCGGGGCAGAGGTTTCTCTAACAAATTTGGGGTGGCAAGTCCACATGGGCTACCTGCATGAAGCTACCAGCATTGCATGGAATAATAACAATCCATGGAAGCCGAGAAAAGAGGCAAGAAACATTGAAAAAATGATACACAGCTCATGTAGAAATGTCAACTCGTGGAATCAGGCGTTTCAGGCGGGGAAGAACCTCCGGACATGCCCAAAGGAAAGACAAGCTTCAAAGCCGGAAGAAAAGACGAAAAAACAACAAAATCATGCAGTTGGAACAATCCAAGCCGGCAGAAAAAGTCACAATAGCCTCAAATTTGACAGATCAAGAAGAAAAAAGAGTCGATGCAAGCCTTGAGGGAGAACAAAGACGCCTTTGCATGGTGCGGAAGACCTTCGGGGAGTATCCAGAGATATCATACAGCACCATTTAGATGTTAACCCAGGCATCCGACCAAAAAAGCAGAAACAAAAGGAAAATGTCGAAGACGGGATAATGGCGGCTAAAGCGGAGGTGCAGAGACTCCTAGACGCGAAGGTAATAAGGGAAGTCAAGTACTCTGACTGGCTAGCAAACGTTGTGCTAGTACCCAAGAGCAATGGCAAGATGAGGATGTGCATAGATTTCACAGACCTAAACAAAGCATGCAGAAAAGATGCGTTCAGTTACCAAGAATAGATACTTCCCTGGACAGGGCCGTAATTTGCAGAAGATTTTCCCTCCTCGATTGTTTCTCAGGGTACCATCAAATTTGGCTCAACAAAGAGGATGAAGACAAGACAAGTTTCACAACCCCCTTTGGCACATACTGCTTCCTCAGAATGCCAGAAGGCTTAAAGAACGCAGGCTCAACCTTCGCAAGAATGACAAGCAAAGTGCTAGGCAACCAATTTCAAAGAAATGTCATCGCATATGTCGACGACATCATAGTCATGAGCAAAGAAAAGAAAGAGCACATCAGTGACCTGGCGAGACCTTCGCTAACCTCCAGCAAGCAGCCTAAAAACTAAATCCGGAGAAGTGTGTCTTCGCAAAGAAGCCAAGCCAAGATCTTTGGGATGTATTGTAGGGCCGGAAGGAATCACAGCAAATCCAGAAAAAACGCAGGCAATACTAGCAATGACAGAACCAACTACCAAAAGGGAAGTGCAGAAGCTCACAGGAAGAATAGCAGCGCTCAACAGGTTCATCTCAAAGTCGGCGAGAGAAAAAGCCTACCATTTTTCAAAGCACTTAGAACCTCCGACAAAGTCCAGTGGGGCCAAGATCAATCTGAAGCCTTTGACGACCTCAAAAAATACTTAGCCAACACTTTGAAAGTCATAGTACCAGAGCAAGACGCCACATTACTCCTATATGTGGCAGCATCAGATCACGCGGTCAGTGCGGTCTTGGCACAGGAAAAGGAATGCGAAGGTCAAAGGAACCAAAGACCCGGTGTACTATGTTTACGAAGCCTGGCAGCAAAAGCTGAATTATACTCAAGCGAGTAAAAAAACTGCCTACGCCATCTTAACCGCCTCAAGAAAACTCAAGCATTACTTCCAAGCCCATGAAATAATAGTACCTTCGACACAACCCCTTGAGAGATACTCAAGAACAAAGGAAGCCTCCGGCAGAATGGAAAATGGGCCACGTAATTATCGCAATAATCTTGCATAGCCTATGTCCCAAGAACAGCAATCAAATCTCGTGTAATCGGGCGGACTTCATGGCAGATTGGACACCTTCGCCGCGGAGGTTACATAACCTATCCGAACAAACTTGGACACTATTCACAGATGGAGCTTATGGAGTAAATGGCTTGCCGGGGCAGCGGTGGTGCTAATATCCCCAACCGGAGCAAAGATGAAGTACGCAGCCCGTTTGAACTTCAAAGCAACAAACAATGTCGCGGAGTACGAAGCACTCATCCTAGGCCTCAACAAGGCAAAGGCCTTGGGGATCCAAAGGCTACTAGTGAAAATGCACTCAATGGTTGTGGCGGGACAAGTCGAGAAAGAATACCGGGCCGAGAGAACCAGAGTTAACAAGATACCTTGAGCAAATACGAAAGTTAGAAAGAAAGTTCCAGGGGTTCACCCTAAAACACATCCCAAGGAGGGAGAACACAGAGGCGGACGAGATAGCGAAGGCAGCAGCAAATAACTGGGAAATGCCCGAGGGAACCTTCTACGAGCAAATCAGCAAACCTGCAACCTCCGCTAGAGAAACACTCGAAAGGCACATACTAGCAACATCAGAGCAAGACTGGCGGACAGAAATAGCGCAAATGCTTGAGGGGACATTCAACCCACAGTCAAAGGCAGACAAAGAAAGAATGAAGTACAGAGCAAGATCCTATGTGCTACTAGATAAAAAACTATACAAAAAAGGGGTGGTTCAGCCATTGCTCAAATGTGTATCCAGAAGCGAAGGTAAAGAGTTGATAAAAGAGATACATGCAGGAACCTGCGGGTCTCACATAGGGCCAAGGGCCTTATCAGCAAAAGCTTTGAGGCAAGGGTTCTACTGGCCAACCCATGCAAAGGACGCTGAAGAGCTAGTCAAAACATGTGAAGCCTGCCAAATGTATTCCGTAAAGCAACCTTCGCCGTCAGCCGAGCTCCAGCCCATACCACCAGTCTGGCCATTGCACAGATGGGGTATGGACTTAGTAGGACCGCTGCCGCCAGCTCAAGGAGGGCTTAAGTTCGCAGTAGTAGCTGTGGAATACTTCACAAGGTGGATAGAAGCAAAGCCGCTAGCATCAATAACCTCAGAGGCAGTCAAGAAATTCTTTTGGCAAAACATAATATGCAGATTCGGAGTCCCAAAAGTGCTAACCGTAGACAATGGCAAGCAGTTCGACTCAGACAAATTCAAAGAATATTGCAAGACCATAGGCACAACACTAGCCTTCGCGTCAGTGTACTACCCAGAGTCAAATGGTGCAGTGGAAAGGGCAAACAGAGAAATATTCTCAGCAATCTCTAAGGTACTGTTCAATACGCGCAAGGGAAAATGGGGGAGGAGCTACCAAGAGTAGTCTGGTCACATAATACCACAACAACCAGAACAACAGATTACACTCCTTTCAAACTTATGTATGGAGAAGAAGCAATGACCCCGGAAGAGTTGAAACACCAAAGCCTCCGCGCAACTAGCAACACCACAGAAGAAGAGGCATGCTCCAAAGAAAGAATAGAACAGGAAAGACTGCAGGCCCTCAACAACATCATAAGATACCAGGACCAAACTAAGGCATGGAGAGATAAAAACATAACTAAAAGGCTCATTGAGGATGGAGACCTGGTGCTGCGAAGGAAACCGAACGCCAAGACTGCGGGGTAAGCCGGCCGAAATGGGAAGGACCATTCATAGCAAAGCAAACCGCAAACAAAGAAGCATTCAGATTGGAAGATAGCGAAGGCAATACCTCCACGCACACCTGGAACACCGCGAACCTCAGAAAATACTACATATGATGTAAAAGGACCTCCGCATGATATAAGCGAAGGTTTCTTATTTCTTTCTTTAGCTTTCTTCTTCTTTTTTTTTTTCGCCGATTGGCGAAAGGGCACACTCTTTTTCCTCAAAAGGGGACTCCCAAGCGGAGGTGAGGTTTTTAACGAGGCGGGACCTTTGTAAACAACCTCCGAAAATATAAAAGGCTTCCCCTAGATAACAGCACTACGCAGAAGCAAAAGTCGAAAAGCCGCCAAAGCACTGGGGCAGCGGACATTCGACAAACCGATAAAAGGTGAAAACAGAGGACCTATTGGGCGATGCCGGCACGCCCGTGCACGCCTAATCGGACCTCCGCGGCAAAACAATCGCCGACTAAACCGGAGAAAACCTCCGCAAAACCAATTAACACGGAAAAAGACCCTGCCAAAGGTATGGGCACCAGGATAGCGCAGGTGAAAACCTCCGCAAAACCACTCAACCTGGAAAAAGACCACGCCAAAGGTGCGGGCACCGGCCGCAATCAGAAAAAAACCTCGAGTAAAAACGCCAAACTTCCGGACACTAAGTCAACACCAAGTATAACCTCCATTGAAAGCGAAGGGCGACAAAAGCGGAAAAATAAATGAACTATATGCAGGCCGCACACCAGCTACCAAAATTAAATGCCACCTAATCGCAATAAAGCAAAATCTCAACAACCTCAACCACCAAAAGATCAATGGCAATTATGAGTTGAGGCCATATAAAGCCACATCCCCCAGCCCCAAAAGGGTCATTCGGAGAAAAGGAGAAGGAAAAAGAGAGAAAGATGGAAGCGGGCGTTTCCCCACAACACAAAAAATAGCCGGTACCACGCAAAAGCTTGTAACCAAAAGGGTGGCACTCATATACGTAACGGGGGGCCTAGAAGCGGGGGGAGATACCACGCAAAAGCTTGTAACGTCCCCCCCGCAACCGAAGGTCCTACTTCAAAAACTCCCGCCTAAACGCTACCTCCACCGGTCGTAGGATACCACGCAAAAATTTGTAAAGATTGAAGGGGAAGAAGCAAAGACAAACCAAGAGCCTGCGCCAACTAAACATACGGGAACCAAACACGCTGCTGGCGTGCGAAGGTTCCATTGCGGAGAGGAAACACGTAAAAGTGCAAGCACGGCCAAAGCACCTTCAAGCGCAGCTCCAAAGACTCGAGGGCAAAGTAAAAAAGGGCCAAGCATGAGTTCAACAACCGCAACTTGACCATAAGCAGCCACCGAGCCCCGCGGGGATATGTATGACCAGAGAACATACATGGCGTATGCAAATGTAAACGCGGAGGCGTAATTATTAATAATAAAGATATCAAAGTATAAGTTAGCACCCCTCTCAGTTTGACATCAATACAACACTCCAAACATATATGATAAGGATATCGTATTCCACAAATTAAAAAATTACAACAACAAACACGCGGAGGTACAAACCACATAGCGTAAAAAACCCGTCAAAGGTCAAAGCAAGTTAAGGAGGAGTACTAGGACCTCGCCCGGGCCAAAAGAGCGTATAAAATCACTACGCGGAGCTTCAAGCTCCTCAATGACAAAATCGAACATATCGTTAACATTGTTATCGGGCCAACAAATCAAGCATCCGCCCACCGACATAAATTCCGTCCTTCATCATAGTTAGCGGAGGTATGCGTCAAGCACTTGCGCAGCCCCAACAAGGTCACTGCGCAAGGCAATTTAAAATTAAAAAAGAGTATCAAATAAAAGATAAAGCTCACCCATCAACCTATACCCATAAGCCAGACTAACTAAAACTGCACAACCAAAAGTCTAAGTCTAAGGGTCGGCTAGGCCTAATGCTCCACCTCCGCATCATCGGCGGTTTTCTCCTTAGCACGACGAGAGGGCCCCGGCCGGGACGCCTTCAGCTCCTTGTCTTTTTTCGCCGCTCGCTGAGCCTCAAATTTAACGAGGTAAAATGGCAAAAGAGTGATGAGAGTGTAAAAAAAAAAACCAAACAAGCGGGAACAAGGAAAACCACACTCACCTCCGCATTGCGCGCCCCGGCAATGTCATGAGCATAGCTGCGGCCAAAGCGACTCCAAGCAATACATCATGAAATCACAAACAACGCCGCATAGGCGGCGAAGATTAGTCCACGTAACATCCTTTGGATCGGTGTAAGTGGCTTTGCCCTTCAAAAGATGAAGATGGTCGCACCCGGCCTCCGTCAAAGCATTCATAAAATTCTTAGCATAAGAAAGGGCAGCAAAGTCGACCAATCCATCCGCAAACTTAGGAAATTGGGAAATCCGAGAGCGCATCCAATCCATAATATCGGAGGTAGAGGCATCGTCGCCTGGGGGGGAGCAACACCGCCCGAAGCGATGAATCGCATCGAGAATAGGCACCGCCACGGCGGAAGCAGCCCCCTTGTATCGTCAAGCTCTTTTCCAAGCAGCTCCACTTGTCTCCTCAAGACCTCAGAGGACCGCCTCTCACTCTCAACCTCCGTGCGTAGGCTGGCGTTAACATCGTTTGATTTCTTCAGTTTCTCCTCCAGCAAGGAAGAGGCTGACTGGGCACTAGCAAGCTCTCTCTCTGTCGCCTTGAGCTTCGCGTCAAGCTCTTCAGAAGATTTCTTAAATGGGCGAAGCTCCGCAAGATTAGAAATCAAAGTTTTCTTCTCGGCACCCAAAATCTCAACCTCCTCCTTGAGAGCGCCCAGCGCCTCATCACGCTTCAACACCTCGTGCGAGCATCGAGCTTCCATAGCCTCCGCAATGTGATGACTCTCAAGGGAGAAACGAAGTCTCCGATAAACTAGTCAAGCCAAAAAAGTAGGTAACAAAGATGTCAAACTACAAGCAAAAGCAGAACACAAACCACGCTGCTCGAGGTTCAGCCTCGGAGAAGGCTGAAATAGTCCAACCGCCTCCGGTACTGCGAGTGCCCCCTGATGCCAAACAAAGATTCAGGCAATAAGCAAAATTATTTGACACAAACAAAAATCAAAAAGACAAATCAAACCTCCAAGCTGCTGGTGCAGGCTATGGAGGGCAGAGCTCCACCCACTTAGGGTTTGCATAGAATCATTTGCGCAAAGAAGGCACCGAAGTGAACCAAAGGTACGCAACATAAAAAAATAGCGTAAAACAACCCGACAACACAAGAATAAGGCACCAACCTTCGCCAGGCCGCCGAAGCCACCAAATGAAGTACCAAAGAAAGGTGGGAGGCACTGAGGAGGAGTCCGATCCAGGCCTATTCGACCCATATCAACATGAGGAGCAGCCTCGCTATCCCTCGCAAGCACTTGGGCAAGGCCCACCGAGCAACGCCATAACATGGCCAAGAAAACAAACGTAACAACAAGTAGAGATATGAAGCTTACATAAAGCGTGCTCCAGACTGCCAAGCCAGCCGCCGCAGGCCTCCGGCAGCAGGATGAGCGTGTGCGCCTCGATCCAAAGGGAGGAGGCACCGGTGCAACTCGCGGAGGAACGGAGCAACCTCCGGAGCGGGACCACCGGCTGGCGCAGTGAAGCCCCCGCAGCTTGGGCGCCGAACTTTGAGGAACAACCTCCTCATCATCACCACCGCCGACACTAGCATGAACCGAGTCCTCCGTGTCATCGAGAAAGCTCCCCTTAACACCGGCAAAAGGGAGCGACGTAGCCGATGCCCTTGCGTTTTCAACCGGCGCTTTTTTTTGAAGGGGCGCTCCTTCGGAGGTGGGGGAGTTTTTGCAACATGGCCTTCGCCTCATCACCACGATCATGACGGGCCAAGAAGTAGCAAATGACCAGACAAGCTGCTTTGGATGCATGCGACCAGCCGAACACGCCCACGAGGCTCCGACGCCTCCGCAGCTCGAAGCTTCAATGCTGCGAGCGTAAGAGCGGGCTCTCTTCCCACCGACCCGCACCGGCACCGGAAAGAAGCCCCACGGCGTTTCGAGCCGCGGGCTTTGGGGCATCGCCTGGACGGGCCTCCGCAGCCAGCCAGCAGCCTCCTTGTCACGGATCGCTGCGATCGCCTTCGCAGAACAGTGGTGGTCACCATACGTAACTCCCATCTCTTCAAAAACACGATTTAGTCGGGGCATATTGCCCGACCTCCGCCCGTGGGGCAAGGTATTCCTTGTCCGAAATCTCTCCAACAATCTCCCGAGCCTTCGCCTCAATTTCACGAACGAAGGCGGCGTCGGGCCTTGTTCTCCGGACGCTTCAAACAAAAAAACGAGGGAATGGGACGCCACCAGCGTCACCAAAGACGTGAAGTTGGACTCTCTCCAAGCGGAACGAAGGTTTGACCTTAGCCAATGGCCGCAGTTTGGTCGCTACCATCTCCTCAACCAAATCACGGCCTCCCGGAATATCGGGCAGCAAGAGCGAAGGCCCGGTTGCACGCAGCCCGAGAAGTGGTGGCCTTAGATGGAGCAGGAATGGAGTAGCGGCTCCAACGGCGTCATCACCGAGGCAAGAGGATATCGAGTAACCTTCTTTTGCCATCATCCTCCTCAACAAGATATCCGTGAGTCCTCACATAGAACCAGTTCAAAGTCCAGTCCTTATCCCACTTGTTCTTTTGGCAGTAAGAAAGCTCAGACCTGGGTTCAACCTATTTGCGCTTTGGGAAGAACGAGCAGCTACCATATTGACAGACAGCTCCGTCAAGCTTCTTGTACCGCTTTTGCAACTCATAATGCTGGCAAAAGCTGTCAATGTCGGGCGCAGACCATAAGACTTCGCACGCCCAAGCAAACTTGCTGAGAGCAGCAATGCCGTTGGGTGTCAGCTAATGAATCTGCACATTGAACTCATCCAGGACCTCCCTAAAGAACCGGGCGAGGAATGAAGCGAAGGCCGCAGCTTGAAAAAATCACGAAAGACCACCGCATAGTCCTTGCCGGGAGGTTCGGGAACGATCTCCAAACCAGGAAGAATGACCTTATCCTTCTCAAACCAACCCTCACTAACCATGTGATCTATCATCATTTGTTAACAATACCGCGACCAAGCTCGTAGGTAATCCTCTCGTTCTTGCCCGACATTTCTAAAGGGGGACTCGGAGGTACCAGATCGACAAAAGAAGCTTCCACGCTTGAAAGGCTTTCTTGATTTCCTTGGCCTTCGCGCTATCAACCATGCAAGCTTCAAAGCGACGGGCCCAACCGCTGGCTCTAACACGCAAATGCTTGAGAGTAGGGACCGAGAAGGAGACCCTAAGCGGAGGCAGAGAAGACTCGGAAGCCACGGCTTTTGACGGGAGCGAAGGCGTAACAATTGGTGTACGGTAAGCGTAGCATTGAGACCCCTTATATAGGCACCGGGGGGCCTCCGAGGGGCGGAAGACAAATTGATCAAATCATGTCACGTTGCACCACGCACCAACCGAGGAAGCGACACGTGGGCAAAGTGCACGGGAGACCAAAGGGGGGAGGACAAAGGGCCTCCGCCTCAGCCAGCCGGATAGTTACTGAGAGAACTTTGGCCTACTGCGTCGGCCCCAAGTGCTCTAGGGGGGAAATGTTGGGGGAGAGTACCTACCCAACCTCCGCCTCCCAGCGAAGGCCCAAAGAAGAAGACGCTATCCTCCACTCTTCCTCTCTATCTTTGTCCCTTTGGCTGTGTTTTCGTGGAATGGCCTACATGAGGCGGAGGATCGGCGGAGGTGGCCTACATGCGGCGGAGGATCGGCGGAGGTCGGTGCGCTCGCCACGGAGCTTCAAAGAAGCGGACCTCCGCCTAGGCGCAGCCCCGAGTAGGAGGTCGCCCTCATCTTGCACCACCGGGCGCCGACAACGGCGGGAGGGCGAAGGCTCCGACCTCCGGCCCGGTCCTGGCCCAACAACGGCCGGATCATACGTAAGCTGAATGCGGTGACCCACGGCGTGGAGGAGGAGGAATGCCGGTGCGGCCCCCCGGCAGCCAAAGATAGCGGTCGGGCCGGGACCAAAATGCCCTTAGGGTTAGGAGGGCAAAGATGTAATGTAGCAGGAGAACCTGTACCTGAGCCACCTATAAAAGGAGGAGCTCAACACTGTTGAAAGGGTTGGTGAAAAATTAATAAAGTCATTCATTTCCCCACTCATTATTCTGTACCAGCCTGGAACGGGCTTCTTCTCACTGACTGAGGGTCCCACTTCTGGCGGAGGTCCTCATCCTGAGGGAGAGCCTCCGCCCATCGTTCGGTAGCGCTGCAAAGGAACCCAACAATGGGGATAGGAGGCAAAAAGGAATCGACAAATAGACAGAACCACTATTACGGTACCTTAAGAGCTTAAGCATCCTCAGATTTTGATTCTTGAATCCATAGGGTCAAATCCACGTTGAATCCATCATATGCTGCATCCAGCTAAGCACCTCCATCAATTGGATCCACTTCTTGTTAGGCCTCGATGGCAGAACATTACAGAGAGCTCTGGCCTCAGTTCCCAGCATGTCATCAAGCTGAGGGGAAATGGCAGGAAGAGATCATCTTGCCATTGCTCATGCCATTCGCCAAGCATGAGTAACGAGTGATGCCAACCATGCATGCTGTTGTCGATGCTGTGGGATACCATGATCATGCAGAGCGGCACTAAAGTTATCAAGTGATGGACTGTTGGCTGCTGGTGATGCACCTGTGGAGCCAGCATGATCTGTGCTTCTTGAAAGTCCAAAACAGAGGTGAAATGCGGGAAGACATCATTCCAGCCACCCCAATCCCATGTGTCGAGAGATTCTCGTAATGTAATACATGCATGTTGTTCTTACGGAAGATTATATATATATATATATATATATATATATATATATATATATATATATATATATATAGTTATTCTATCTATTCCCCTGGGTACTGAATAATAATGAGTACCCGAGTCATCTTCCGATGGTCCAGCCAGCCTCGCCTGGTCCGACAACCGTGCAGGTGCTCCACCGTCCACCACCGCGGACTACAACCGCCCAAAGCCCACTAATCCCACGATTCCCATTTTTCTCGCAACCCAAAAAAAAAAGCTCGTGCCGACCTGCTGGCGCCGCCCGCCCTCCTCGATGTCGCACCTGCGCGCCGCCTTTTCGCCTCCTGGATGTCGCACCTGCGAAGTCGCCGCCCCTGCTTCCTTCCATCACCGCACCGCACTCTGGTAGAAGGGAAGAATCGCCTCGAGCACGCCGGGGTCAGCGCCCGGCGCTTTAGGTGCCCATGGAGCTTCTCCATGCCTTCGAATCGACTGGCCTCCTCCATCATTGGTACTTCGATGCCCACTGCTCCTTTCCAGGCAACTAGAAGGGATAGGTCGTTCCTGACGTCACGCTCGTCCCCAATGTGGTGCAGCAGCCCCAGATCTTCCACTACGACAATGGATCTAGGTGATTTTCCTCCCATCGTCAATGGATCCAGGTGATTTTCCTCCCGTTTTACTCCTTGTGCTAGTACAACAACGTTGACCATGACCCCAGCTGGCGTTATCTATACTGTTCTTATTTTGGGAGGAAGTACTGCAACAGGTATGGAGAAGGAAGAGGATTAGGGAAGCTTATGATTGCCAGCTGCTGTGCAGATAGGTAGGGCTCCTAGTCACTGCGATTTTGGAGGCAGTGGGGGGGTTCAGGACCCGATGCTTGGGGGCTGCTTGCTCGGTGAAAAAAAAAAGAACAGAGAAAATGGAAATACATGGTCACATTTTATTTTACAATTGATTTTATAGAGACACAGATTAAATTGGTGCACATTGGATCTCAGTTCAACAATTTGAGCCATTCTGTTGGCTTGGCAATGTATAAGTCTTCAGAGCTGCAATGTGCAGATCTTATATATACACTCTGAGAGTTTAGAAAACTCATCCTTTGCTTTACAAAGTTTAGGAAATTAACTCAATGCTAAAATTTGTAGACAATTTTGTAGTTCAGATTTAGAAAGTTCACAAAACACAGATGATTACTTGTTATCAGGAAATTAACTTGATGAATCTGTAGCATCCAAGGAATTCAAGTTTTTGTGTTACATACTTACATACCCTATTTTTTTTCTTCCTCATCAGACCTGGGGTGGGGTTGTTGGGCGCTGTCATGGTGTGTGGCCGTGTGGGCAGCACAGCCTCAGCTGGTGGATCTACTCATCATTTAGGTGGTGTTTTATATTGATCAAAACCTTTAATCAATTTTGATTTCTGTTGTGCAGTGGAGAGTAGTAATGAAATAGCCTGAAGGGTCTTATTTTTCGAACTGTGCCACATAGAAATCTCTTTAGTCTTTACTTCAATGACTATCTCTGCTTCTCAAAGAAATCAGGAAATCTAGATTCACTTCAACCTGCAGATGGTGTGTTGTGCTGACTAGCGGTTGTTATTCAGTGTTCTTTTTTAATATGCTATAATCTCTTCCTAAGAATGTTCATTACCTATTAAATCACACTGACTATCAATCTCCAGAGTTACTTTGCTGCTTCTCTGACTGTATCAACCTGAAATTGAGAACTCAAGTTACTTTGGTGTTTTTCTGGTAATAAATCTACACCCTGATTATTGCAAGGTTTTTAGATTGGCCAATTTATTTGTTGAGTTAGCAAACAGTGATATTATGACATGTTCAATAGCTTATATTCTTTGTAGCCGAGCCAAAATCAAGGGTGTTTGAATGCTAGTAAGAGCATGAAAAAACAGAGAAAGAGCAAACGGAGAAAGAGAACAAATAAGCATTAGCTACAAGTGAAAGTAGTAAGGAAATCTAGATAAGAGCGAATTTCAATATATCTGAGCCAATCTAAAAAATATCAAATTTTCATCCATTCATCTGAGCTGTACAGTTACTCATTATAGAGAATAACATGTTGTACAATCTACCTAGAAAACTACCTTATCTCTGATCCAATGATTAGCTCTGAATTAGTGGCACCAGGAACCAATGTAAACTTTGGTACCTTTCTCACTCGTAATGGAATCGATTCCTCTCATCCTTAGACAATTCCATGGTCAGAAGTGACAAGCAGCTCGCTGAATTTTTGGGGTGGTCTAGCAGAGCTTTCAGCAGGTACCTGGAGAAAAGAATTATTAGAGAGCAGCAAACAAAGCTAGCAGCTGCACACTTGTAGCGACTCAACTGTTTTTTCCCCTAAAAGCTGGATATCATTTGCTTGGTAGTTGGTAGTTGTCAATGTTTTGATGATCTATCCTCATGCCCTTGTTTGGCCAGCTATTTCTACTGTTTGTTGACTTTATATACAGTCATGATACTATTTCGGTGTGAATGGTGTCTAAGAAATCATTAAAATTTTGAAATTTCATGATCTAGCTATTTCGGTGTGAATAGGGTGATACTTTGCCTGTGAATTAGTAGATGCTGCTATCTGTAGATGAAAATTACATATTGCCTTGATGGTTATTTTTGAGAATATTGTGTTCAAGTATAGGTCACATAGATATAATAAAATTCCTCCTCAAGTACCATAGAGCAGGAAGAAGAGACAAATTGTGACCATATTGTGACAAACCAAATTGTTCTAACAATTCTAGAGCTATTTCAATTACCAGACAACACTGCTGATTTGATCTTTGCTAATGACAATCTTTGTTTGTTAGTCACAAAATGATTGATATGCAATGACCCTGAGAGCAGGAGGATGCAAATCCTAGGAGTGCTTGGAACTTGTGTTATTTCATTTTGCTCAATTTCAGTATTGAAAATTGTGGCCTGTGCTTATTCGTATTACCATCCCTCTTCATTGATTTGGGAAGGGACTTAGCTTCAGTGCAGTGGAGAGAAAGGAGTACAGAATTGGATATACTATTGGGGCCAAATTTCTCAAATAATAATAGTTGGAGATTAAGGTGACAAGATTTCTGTAGGGATGAGTGAATATTATTAATATAAATTTAGAGTTCTCTTTAAGTTGATCTTCATAGTTCAAACCAATGTTTGGAACAGGCATGCCACTGGTTTTTATGCAAAGGATAAGATGTTTTTCATTGGTGAAACTATCTTTTCAAACTAGGACTTCGACTTAGAATCTATATAAACATTCAGTGGACCATGATTAGATAGTGGCTGGTTTATATCTTAGCAAATGCATTGGGCAGGTCAGTAACTAATGGGCTTCAGGGTTGTGCTTATCTCCTCTCCTACTAATGCCTTCGATTTGACATTAAGCTTCCAGACTTTATGTTAGTCAGGACAATACATTAGTGTAGCTTACTTGTATGCACATTGTTCGATCACTGCAAATTTAGCTCTGACATGCATGTGGTTAAGTCCCTAGCAAATTAGATTAATTTTGAGGCTCAGTTTGTCACTGTATCTGTACTGTTCAGTCACTGCAAATTTAGCTCTGACATGCATGTGCTTTGAATTTGGATTGGAGGCAACGGTTTTTGATTTTTGAAGGTCGTGACATGTAGATAAGGACATTGCTGCAAACTAGATCTCACTGTCCATTTATTTTTTTTCTTCATCTATCTAGAAGTTGTGAAGGAGTTGCAAGTATATGGTTGTCTTCTTATCAGTTGAAAACCATATAAGCTGTGAAGGAGTTGCAGGCAATAACACGTATGCATCATATAAGCTATTTGTGTATCCCAGTTTCAATTGCTTCTACTGTAATTGCTTTTTTCAACTGATTCAGTTAGCTCTGATCCTACACTGAGCCGTGGAACCTAAACAAGCAAACTCAGAATTCACATTTTAGAATGCCTTCTGGTTTTACCTTATGGTCAACTGTTTGTTAGGGTGATCAATTCCTGCAAGATATAGTTATTATTTTATTGTTTCACTAGAAATAGTTGAAAGCTATCCCTGTTCTTGTTGGGAAGAACAATCTTGATGCTTTGGCAATAAGGAATGTCCAGATTCAGTGGAAGATGATCACTATCCCTGCTTAATTTTTTTAGTCACTCCTATTTTGTTGAGTTTTAGTTCATAGCTGCGATTTGGAAGACTATTGTGCTTATTGGTTCTTGTTCTTCATACCTATATATAGATGTAGCCCAATTTTGAATTACCAGTTCTGTGAACCTTGCAGTGGATCTACCAACTATTTTAGTAAACAGATTGATTGAGCAGCACAAAGCGGCAACAAGTTTTCAGTAGGACATTTGAAGATGTGGCCACTGTTTCAGGTATGTGTATCAGAATTGAACCCTACTTTTCAATGAACAATGTTTTGCAACCTTAGCCAGCATGGTTCATGGAAATAATACTGTATGCAACTTCTCTGTATTAATAGAATTTGTATTAGCACACAAAGGCTGATTCACCTCAACTTTGATACTACTGGTTCAATACACGCAAAGTTTTTATATTCCCACTGCAAAAAAAAATACTATATTTGAATTATCCTTCTTATGGATGAAGGATTTAATGGCTGTTTTTTTTGGTCTGCTAGGGGTGTGGTATATTTATATTCCCACTGCAAAAAAAAAAAAAAGACATATATTGCTAGGTATATTTGCATTTCAACAAGAATATTGTGTAACACATTTATATTTACTAGAATGTTATATTTAAGTTTGTAATTACGGCAGCTTGTGCATGGCGTTTATCATGAACGCTTGATGGCTAATCAATAATGTGTGAGATTATTAAATTAATTAATTAAACTATGTGTGATGGCATAATCAAACTTGAACATGTGTTGTATTGTCACTTTAGAAACTGTATTTAATTTTACAGTATTGTTATCTTATCCTGCGATCCGTGTGTTTTTAGAACAAAAGTTGCTATTCTGTAGCAATGCACGAGCACGCTACCTAGTCTGTTATAATCTTGAAAGTTCCTTTTTAATGTTTCTTTTGTTCTGCTTCTTTTTTTCAGGTGAAGCAATTGGCGGTCATTAGAGGCGAGGGAAGAGAGGGATGTATTTGTTCTGTTTTTGTTTCTTTTTAGATACAAAAGTAATGTAATTTGGCGTGTTGTTGGAATCACAATATTTATGATCCAATGAAGGTTAATTTAGCTGCCATAAATTGTACTGTGAATTTGTGGAATAACTTACAGCTACAAAACTGTGTATTCCAACTCAAGTGTACTGCAATCTTCCATGATTCATTTACACAAAAAAAAAGGTTTATCGTTTGAAATATGTTTTGTATGATTTATTTATTGCCTTGTTGATCAAGACTTCTTTGTGATCTCACCTATCTCAATAAAAATCTACCTTCCAAAAATAAGTTAATAAAATACACGTTCATGCAATGTTGAAAAAATTGGTGGCACGAGTAGATTCTTTGACGTTCCTACTCCACGAGACAAAAGAAAAAAAAATTGGCAGCAACCTGACTCCACGAGACACAGAAAAAAAAAAAAAGGTCGCAAGAAAAAAAGGAATAAAAAAGGCCTCAACCAAAATGGAAAAATGTCGCCCGTAACAAAGAAACGTCCGTGAGAGGGAAAAAACAGAAGAAAAGCTCGGTCCGAGGGTCGGTGTCATGCAAAGCGTCGTGGGAAACTGGGAATCACGGGGCAGGCGCGGCAGCCTCGGGTACTGAATAATATTCAATCCCTGGGTATTAATTAGCGCATCCCTATATATATATATATATACACACACTTTAATTTAGTGGACACAAATCGAGGTGCTCATTGAACCGTACATCCGGATACACACATACCATGTGGTGAGTCACTCATCAAATGATTTTAGCATTTTCCCCTTCCCATAAGTACGAAGGTGAGGAGGCAGTGCCTTTAGGTTCACTTTGTTATTAATTATACAACCCACTAAGATTTGTGGTTTAGTGCTACGTATCACCAGAATATATCTATGATAAAGTTGCCACATCATTGGCATTGTATCTATCTAATATAGGATTCATGCTTCACTAGGTCACCACACACCCAACACTACCAAACGCACATAAGGTGAGGTGAAAAGTGAGAGCCCATGGATGGTGCTTCTGATGTTGTCTCATTGAAAAGGGAGTAGAGGCTTAACCAGTGCAACTATTGGCAAATTAAAACTTTAGTCAAAGCTGGGTACGTAATGTCCAACGCCAGAGGACAATTGTCTAAAATAGGAATGCTCTGACAGTATGATGGCACCAACAGAGAGTTTGCGTGTTTGCACCAAAGTCTGAATAGAAATTTTAGTTGCACCAAAGTCCTACTCCTTTGAAAGCCTCTTACACTACATGTTTGATTCTATCATGCCCACAATTCTTGTCTAAACTATTCTCAGTGAAAAAATGACACACGTGTACTTTTATGTGTGTATTTAGTTTAAGCCACAATTTTTGCCACAGAGATCAATATATTATGTGACTAAGATTTATGACATGTCATATGTGCTGCAGGGAGTTAATGCATTTTTGTCAGAAGATATATCAAGAGAATGTTAACGTCACATGCATTCACAACGCACCTATACTGTGGTCAAACAAGGTACATGCAAACCAATCAAAGAATATAGGTGAAAAACAATACAAGAGGGCACTGTTACAACTGGGAAGATGCATAGAGTATCTCATGGAAATAGGAGGTGAGAGAATGCAACTAACAATAGATTTATATATGTGGCAAATTTGCCACATAGAGATACCATGAGCAGTATTTGATCCACACTAATGTTTCAAGCTCAAGGCATATGACTGATAGGCTGTGGTACACTTAGCTCATTTGCCTAATATAAAACACCACATGAGGTTTTTCCATATGATACATTACCTTCTTATTCACAGCTGAGACTTAAAATTTCTTTTGTACCACTAGAAAACATCAAAATTCATAACATTAGAAATAATTATGTTCGATTCCTCACCACTGGTTTAACTTTTTATTCAATAACTACCACTTTTGTAAACTGACCGTCGTATCACCATTAAATGGGATCAGAATAGATGCTTATGGCTTGTCACTTAGATCAAAGATGATGATGGCAGAGAAATGTGGAAATGGGGAGAATAGAATCTTCAGCGAGATAGAATCGTCAGCAAGGCTCAGTGGGGAGATAGAATCGTCAGCAAGGCTCAGTGGGGCTTGAGCGAGTTTCAGTCTTTTCTAGTGTTTGAAAAGTAATTGTGTCTAGAATGTTTAGCTGTTTGGTTAGTACATCATGTGCTTGAAAAGAGATTAATATGCTTGAATGTGCTTTGTACGTCATCCAGAATACGTTAGAGTGCCAAAATCATTTCTGGCATCACAGGGACCAGATCGAGTTTTGATATATGTGATCCCGAGATTGGTTGTGTCAGGCATATAGTGGTGCCCAAAAGACCAAAGAAGTCACCCTAAGGCTTTGTTCCAAGCTAGTCACATGTCAACTAGGGCAGCGACCAAAATACCCTAAATTTCAATTCGACTGAGATATTGAGCAGAAGATGAATGGTATTTTTCTGGGCGTGGCCGGGGCTGAGTGTCAAGTGTTTTGTTCTTAGAGTATAGTGTTATTATCAGTAAGACTTCTATGATTTCACTGAAGAATATGCTATAATTAGGAAGTACATGGATGGCTTGTCAAATGGATATGCACGTATCTGATGAGGGAGAAAAAAACCATCTTTCCTGGTTTGCAAATTAACTAGTGTTATTAAAAAGAGTTGATAAAATTAACATCTAGCATATACTTAGTGCTCTGATAATCTTAAACGAACTACCAGTTAATTAGCTAGTAATAAGAGGATTTAAGCATTGAATTGATTCAAATGGTTAGGAGTTCAACTCTATTATCAGCAATAATTATATTTCTTGCAGCTCCGGGAGATGGATGAGTGTGTGACAAAACTGGCAAAACAAAAATGCAATGGATATATTGAATAATAATATAGAAAGAGTACAGCATTATAATTATATTCTCGGATAGCTGGCATACACACATGAAATTGTGGCTGTTTTACAATGCTTCTTCCTTGTAGCTAGAACTCCAAATAAAAGGTGCTAGAAGCACACAAAATGCTTGTATAGCAGTATGATAAGAATAGGAGGCAAAAAGGAAGAGTCTCCCTCCATCCAGCGCCACCAGTCCCATATGATGTTCACCGCTGTCCCTGTACTGCCAGAACCAGTTGCAAGTCCACTGGCACAACAAACTGCTGCCGTGGCTGATAACCAACGCCAATGATAGATCCTATGATATCCAACTGAGATGACCCCTGTCCGTGATGTACGGATGGGCTGAATATATGAGAGATACAGAGAAAACCAACATGTTTGAACGATAAATGATTCCTGGGTTCCATGTTTGCTTCTGTTTTCATATCTTCGTTCTGTTTTTTGTTGATACATTTGCCCTCAAGCACTCACATCTCACTGTCCTTTGTAGCTTCCCACATGTCCTGTCTTTGTTAACGGTGGTCAAAATTCATAACCCTGTCCATGACACTCGATCACCCTGCGGATCCTTTCCTTTAGAATTCCAGAGTCCCGCTTTGCCATGATACTGTTGGATCTGTACAAAAACAAATTCTGACCAAAAGGTTCACTATTGACTGAGTGACTCATAAACCCATTTGCATGTTTCGTCCTCCGTTAGAGTCTGGTCATTCAGAAATTGCAAGAGCAAACTTAGAATTACAATTCTGCGCCACTTGACATTTTACATATTACATCGTTAAAAAATTCAGGTGTTGAAATTTCAACAAATGACTCCAACTCAAAAAGGAGCCCCAAAACTCTCTCTCTCTCTCTCAGCTTGCTGTCTTCATAACTGATAGGGAAATATGTAAACTGAAAGAACAATACAAAATTTATCTGTGTTATGAACAAATTGACAGAATAATTATTTATCCTGTCAGTTACCTGCTCTCATGGGTTAAATCAGAAATATCTTGTTCGTTTTAATTTTCCTATGTTGTTTCTAAGAACTGTCAAGGTAATTATAATTATCCTGTTGGTTTACACAATAACCATAAAAAATAGACACACCAGGAAAAATGTTTTTGAACTGGCTTGAATATTGTTTTTTATCATGAGCAATAATCATTTCTGCCCTAGTGGATTAAAAAGGGATCATATAGTACTATATTCAATGGCTAATAATGTTATACAAGACTATCCTTCTGCATTGTACAGACCCTGTCACCATCCATTGTAAATATATCTGCACCTAACAAGTTTCCACTATTATTTCCATATATACCATGCAGAATGCTTCGTTACCGACATTCCAGACCAAACAGGCAAACACTAGAGGAATAAGTAGATCAACGTTGTGGAACATGGTAACATTGGAATAGTAGGCAAACAGGAATCCGTGCCTGGCCTGATGGTATTTGCAAGTGCCCGCAAGCCCCTGAGCTGCTTCAGTACCTCAAGCTGGCATCACCACAGACTTGGAAAACGTAGCTGTGTGCTCAAGACTGGAGGAAAGCCACGGCAGCCGTCAGCGAGAGCCCAAGTTGCAACTTACTAGGGTGGACATGGTGAGAGAGCCACAAGTCATATTTATGTCGGCCAAATCACGTCTCAACCCCATGTACTCCAACTAGCGTTTTCAACCTACCAGCATTGAGTAGTTATCCTTTGTCTTCGATACACTACAGTCACTGAACTGGGCAGGCATGGGAATCCAGTTCCACAATATCATAGCTACCATATATTGTTCATCCAGATCTATCTATGTTGGCAACAACCTATATAAGAGCCGAGATTCTAGCGCCATACCGATCCATCTAGCTTGGTAGTGGAGATGAGGACCGTGAAGGCTGAATTTGAAGCCTTTTGATGCCACGCGTCGACAACTGCATCATTTAGGATCACAGAGAATCCTTCAGAATTCTGAACTCGCGTTCGCGTTACACCATCTGCATCGTTAAGATCTGTGCTTCGACGAGGACTTGCATTTAAAAATATGATCATAAAGCGCTTCACTTTGACCCTATCAATTATTCACATAGAGTTTGTCACAACCATTCAACTGCTGGTTACAAGAATGGCCTGTGGTGGCAGATCCAGGTGGGGGTACAATAGTGCATTAAGACGAGGAAAGGTGGATCCATCAAGGTTCGTGGTGCCATGGGACAACGGCGGTGCAGTGCATTAAGACAAGGCAAGGTGGCCACATTTCGATGGGCTTAGCAGGCCTCTCATCGATAGGTTTGCTGGATTATTTAATATGTTTTCTTGAAAATATCATGGATTAACATAGATGTTGAACCCCTCTGTTAAAGCATTTTGACTTACTCATCATCAGCTTTTCCAGACTAGGAGAGTTCTTACAAAAAGTGTCCTAGTGTTTCGAAGTCATCACTCAGATCACATCCATCGAATAGCAGGGTTCTAAGATTTGAAAATGCTCCTCGATGGAAGTTTGCATGGTAATTTCCATGAGGTACTTTTGACAATGCGTTGATTTTGTGACCACAGTAGCTTAACAATCCTTGACTATCAAGTTCTACAAAATGCATGATGCATTTTCTGGATAATAAAATAAATTAAACATTTGTCAAGCTTGAAATCTTCCTTTAAAAAGGACACAGCCAGAAGGAGGGAACTTGTGAACTTCAATCTCATGACGTGGTAGTTTTCCCGCTAATTTCCATTCATCTTCTTGCTTGTTCGTGTGGTAGCCATTATCTGCTCAGCCCACTGCTATATATGCTCACAGCTTCCTTTATTTGGTCACCAGTTACTGCACTTTCCCTACTGTTTGTCAAAAATCAAATATTTGCAGTATGCATTTGAGTTAGCGAAGTTTACGTAATCAAATCATGTCACATTATAGGATTTTTTTAGGATGGCAAAATGTTTGATTTTTTTAGATGACAGGCAGCTACATAGTGTTTGTTAGTGAAATATACTTTGTTTCATGTTCAATGTTTTTGCATGGCCGTGCCTGCGCTTGCACATTGTTTCTTACACAAGCAAATGCAATTAGATTTCCTGTTGTTCAGAAATTCAGTTTCATGTCACTGGAAATGTCAGAAAAAATTTAGATCATTACAAGTTTACTGGATCTCCATAGTTTGGTAGGTGTGCAATTCCTTATAAATTAACATAATCACATAGACGTTTTTTCTAAAAAAAATACTGCTTTTTGGGCCCGGTTTAGAGTAGTGAAGTAGTGATTGCTACGGTGCAGGGCTGCAGGGCCATGCTGCCCGTATGTCTGTTGCATTGGCAGAGTACCTATATGCTCTGCGTATGAATCGTCCGATGCCTTGTTTATACTACACATCACTCACAACCAGGAATATTATTGTTCGCTGGTTACATTAATCATCATATGACATGGTCCAAGAGAACATGGCAAATAAATTGTGTGTGCACCAGGAACATGCAAAACGGATAACTGTTGACCAACCTGACTGCATATTTATAGGGCAGTCCCAATGGAGCATTGATGGTAGTTTCTATCTATATTAATTATCTTGACAACTCAGTAATTTGTTGATGTGGCAGTACCTTTATTACGGAAAGAGAAGAGAAATCGGAGAAGCAGTTTCTGCACAAAGAAATGAAGTCGTCCCTCGCACCGATGCGCTAAGAAACAACAGAATTAGCGATGGGGAGACTCGGCTCGTTTCTTCCTCTTCTAGTCCGGATCCCTTGCGCCGCCGCTGCCAATTTCCATAGCATCCCTGCTTCGCTCTGATTCTCTCCGTCTGTGCGCTGGCTCTTGTTGCCTCACTTTGCGCAGGGCTTGACATCGACTCGCGCCTTGCTGCTCCCGTCCTCCTGTGCACCACCGCTCGACACCCGCGGCCGCTCGCGACCCGCCTCACCGGTGCCGTGTCGAGGCCTCGAGGGCTCTGAGGATGCGCCTCGTATTGTTTTTTATCCGTGAATCGATTTGAGTCTCTCTGCAGTAAGGGCACGCACGCAATTGTGACGTGGGCTCGGACCTGCTGCCATGGAGGTGAACTTGACGCTGCCCTTGCACGCGTTCCGGCCACCGCTGCTCATGTCTTGCTCGCCGGAGATGAGCACCGAAAGAGCCGCGACCTCTCCTTTCCTTTCCCATCCTGCATGCTCTGCTCCAAGCCGGATCCGTAGTGCCCTGCTCTCTATGTCGTGTTGCCGTGATTCATAAAGAAAAGTTGCCTGCCATGCTCCAGTGAACCATCATGATCGTGGACCCATGAAGTAGAAGACGATGCAGCTGATCATGCTAAGACTAGCAAGCAAGCAACAGAGCCGCAATGTGGCCTGTGTGCAAAGGATCCGGAGACAAGATAGATGAACACGGTGAATGATTGGTCAATTTTTATCTAAACACTAAGAAAATTTTGCATTGGGAAGACTAGTTTCTTGGCACCAAGTCTTATGCTATAGAAACTGCTCTAGTTTCTTGCATTGGGACTGCCCTAACATGTCTAACATTAAGCACCTATTGATGAACACTGACACCAGATCACTTGCCTTGCTGAAACAATGACGGTTAGGCAAGTGTTTCACTATATGAGAGTTAGTTTTTCTGCAGGTGTAATTAAGAAGCTTGTCAATCAATGGGAGATGCTCATTCTTGGCCAGCTTGTGAAAAAACCCATCATAGAAGTTAGATTGACATTATATCAGTGAGGTTATGGCAGATAACCTCACTACGAAGTTGTATGATAAGTCATTCCAATCTTGGATTATTGGTTTGGAACCACATTATGTGGACAGGAGAGAGGATAAAATAGCTTTTTATGTTACACACAAGTGACCAATGGTGGACTTCTCCTATTGTTGTTGAGTAGTAATAAAACAATACAACTAGTTATAGTACATGGAATTCTCACTAGGCATTTACTAGGGAAGGTTCATACTAAATTTTGAATACCAAAATACTAGAAGTCCACCTCACTAGGAGATTTTACAAATTCTGGTTGTGCGATAGGGGAAAATAGATAATTCTCAGACACTATAATGAAGTGGAGAATATTCTTACCAGGAAGACCTGAAACCACTTGGGCACCTTTTGACAGGGTTTCCTCAACACCCTCTTTATCACTTTTAGTGCCAGTAGCACGTCATGAAGCCATTTAAAATAGTGCACTATGATCTAGAACAAAAAAAAGCTTCTGCTTACTTCATTCTTTCCTCCGGCTCCCTAGATGCGGTGGAAGCTAACAAGTGCGATCAGCTGCACCAAAAAAGGTGAGCTGAAGCTATTTTTGAGAACACAGAGTACTACTAAACTTGCCAAAAATCAATTGGTAGTAACATTTAGAAAATTGATCATGATTAACAAATAAGAATTCAAACCCCATTGATTGGAACATATATGCTTACTTGACAGCTCAAAAGACACTGGACAGCGCAACAGTTATAAATACTACCCCCTTCAATCCAAATGATATCTTTTCTATACATTGTTTCTGGATACATAGTTTTCTTCTCCATTCCAAATGATATCTTTTCCATACCTTGTTTCTGGATACATAGTTTTCTTCTCCCAGCTACCAGCATGTTTCCTGTTTGTTGGACGAGTGCATGAAGAACAGGATGTATGGATCTTGGATGGGTGTGTCTGAGTCACACGCCAAGGTATTTTGACAGGCAGAAAAACACTTCCAGTGAAATGATTTCATTTTTTTGTTCAGTGATGTACTCTCTCTCTCCCTCTCTCTCTCTCTCTCTCTCTCTCTCTCTCTCCCAAATTGTATGTTGTTTTGGCTTTGTAGCTACTATGCAAATAGATGATATCATGATATTACAATTCCTTTATTTACACTAGTGAATCGTTAAGCCAACCGCCAGTATTGAGCCAGTTAACATTGACGGTGTAATAAAGGATTTGTACTTGCCAGTAGAGAAGTATCTCCACCGACAGCTCACTGCCATGGGCTGATGGTCAAATTTCTACAAGTGTTTCTTCTTTATGAGCCGGCAGTGAATAAAATCCTCGGGGTAAAAAACAAACCATTTGTGTACTAATGGTGGGCTATGACAATGTTTATCAACACAAAAAGGATGTTCCTGCCCCGCCTACAAGTGCATTGAGATAGTTCTACTTTTATAGACGTGTGTGAGGATCAAAGCATGTTTCTCCATATATATGCATCATTAGTGACACGTTTTTTCCATGTGCAACGTGTGTTTAGTATTGTGCATAGTGTCCACAAAAATTCGCTAGCATTACTAGGGACTAGGAGGTATCAGGACGGAAACATCAATGTGGATTGCCAAATGCTCATGAGTGATTGGAGTGCTTCTCCGTGACTACAAACGCTACAGTGCCTCCTATCCTGTTTACCGTGGAACGTAAATGGACATGCTGCTGCTCTCTTCACTGCCGCCCAGCTTTCCCAGCCAGAACACAAATGAGCCGTGGCCAGGGAAAGCTTTTCGTAACAATCCATGGCATTGACCTGGCCCCACCATGTTGTGATTCGGAGAAAAAAGACAGAAGCTGATATATATGGGTGCCTTATTCAAAAAGAAGGTGAACATTCACTTGCTGATTTAGTGCATATATGAACGGGACGGTGCATCTAATTAATCTAAACCCGGATAATAGGATGCATGGGTGCGTGATCCCTACTAGAATACTTTTGGGTGCCCGAGACTAGTAATTGGTATGATAAGAAGTTTGAGCGGGCAAGGAGAAGAATTTTGCTACTGATCTTCAACCTGCTGTGATACAAGAGTTTCCCCAAGTCGAATCTGCTGCTTGGTGCATAAACTGGACTTAAGATTGTTGTCAGTCACCAACTTATTAGTTTGTAAATGACTAATACAATTGAAGCTAAGCATCTCCAACAACTTTGTAAAACAACTTGCTATCCTAAAAAAATTTGGCAAAACCACAAAATTCCATCTCCAACAACTTTGTAAAACAACTTGCTATTTATTGGAACTTGCCATCCAGCGTAGCCGCACGCGTATGTATACGCGCGCGATGCCGAGTTCCTATCGCGAAAGTTCTCCATCGCTGGCCCCGTCCCGCGCGAGCTGTCCTCTCCTGCGCGCGCGAAACTCTCCCCCCTCCTATCCCTCACGATAAAAGACCGATCCACTTTCGTCTGCAACGTAGATCGGCGACTTCTCCTCTTCCAAGCACTGCTCTGCTGAAGATAAAGACCGATCCCCTTCAACGTTGGCCGGCAAATCTTCAACGCCAAGGCGCCTCCTGTTCGATCTGAAGCCGCCTCGACGTGAAGCCGCCAGGGCGTCGTAGCTACAGGTACGTGCTCATACTCGCCGTCTGGTAGGGCTAGGGTAGGGCGCCGGCGCCGGCGTCGGTCTGTTGTTTTTTATTCAGAGCTTGGGTAGTATACTGTTCTGGTAGTATTCTGTTCTCGATCTTGCAACTGGATTGTTGTATACTGTTCTGGTAGTATGCTGTTCTGGTCGTATACTGTTCTTGCAACAGATATGGGGGGCAATGGCTGGGTGAAGCTGAAACTGAACAATTGGTTTAGCCTGTACGTAGTCCTGACAGTGCCAAGTTCAGGTGGTTTTGAGATCAATCAATGTTCGGGGAATTCTTTTGCAATCGCTTGACCATAATCTTGTTCATGGAAGTATAGAGGAAGTGCTTTGTTCATGGTATTCTGCTAGTACCCTGTCATCATCGGATTCTTGTCATTTATATGGCTGGCTGCTGGTACTGACCTTGTTATCGGAGGAGCAGATCACGTTTTGGCGGGCCGGTGACCTTGTTTTCGGACGGGCTACTCCAATGGAGGAGAGATGGATGGCCGGCGGCGCCTTCAGTTGTTGTGGAGGAACTCCGGGCTGAGCAGAAAGCGTCGAGGCGAGCGGAGGAGTCCCGTCGCGGCATCGTCATCGATCAAGGATCCGAACAGGCGGACGGTCGCGACAGGAGGTGAATCGTCGTTGCCGAGTGGAATTTCCTACCTGGTGGGCCTCCTTTTTTAAGTTTACCAAGTTGGAATAGCAAATTATTGAAGAGATAGCCTTTTTTCACTTGTCAAATAAAATAGCAACTTGCCAAACCACAAGATTTAACAACTCAATTTTACAAAGTTGTTGGAGATGCTCTACATGTTCCATCGGGCCACCTTTTTGTTTGGTTAGAGTTATGATACCCATGTGAACATCTGAACTGATTTATGCAGGCCAAGAAGCACGATGATCAATTATGTGTGATGATGCTGAAAAATTGGGGCTTACCACATTCTGCTAGCATGTTAAATGAACGTCATGAAATTGACTAAAAAATTGTGAATTATAGCATAATTTGGGCATGCTCCAGAGATATCTACTAGTCCCCATGATTTCTATTTCTTGATCAGCAATACAAAAGAAAATGATAGATATTTATATATATCGGAGACATTAATGTGCCATCATTGCACAGCAAACACTAGTAAAACAACACAATATGAGGTGAAGAATATTAGAAAAACTAATTAGAGTAGGAAGTTGCGTTGAATTAAGTTGGCGTATGGGAATAGGAAGCACATGGGAGCTAGCTACCGCCCGTAAGTCCGGTGAAGCAATTTTGGGAATTAAAAGGTTTATAAATTCCAATCTGTTAAGAATTGAAGGATTATTTATGTTGTTATTATTTATACTGTGGCAGAATATTACATATAGAGTCTTAGAAACCTGAGGAAAAGAAAACAATTCCATTAAATTTAACTCAATCGACGCCGAACTGCATTTAGCCTGCAGTAATTTTGTTTATGACGGCAGGTAGGACTTGGTCGCAGCTCTTCAATTAATCAATTCTTCATATATTGGGTGCTCTATTAGCATAACCTGTTAGGATAATGTTTTTTCAATTGATTAATATAACTGTTATATCCCTAGTAGTATTCAACATATAGATTATGTGGCTTCTTGTTTCCAGGTCTCAACTAAACACACGTTCTAGTCATAAAAGAAACCAGCTAACTTGTGTGCTCCAAGTCTCCAATGCTCCAAATAATCAAACAGTTCCATGCACACGGAAACAAAAAGTAACAAACCCTCCAGCTAATCACAACCAGTCATATTCAAAGTTCCAAAGAAAAAAATTGTCATGTTGAAGAAATCACGCAATAATAACAGTTCAATTCTAGGCTCCTAGTTGTTTAGGAGTACCATATGAAAACCCAACCATTAAATATTACAATAACAAACCAATGCTAAAATTGTGACGTCCTCACCATCCATCAATATATTTAACAATCTCGTTTCACTGGGACAACACACACTCAACACTAGCAAGGGATAGAGATAGGATCAATATTGTTTAGACTTGGTAAGGTTGTAGTATCACGAGAATCAAGGATACAAATTGGGATGAGAACCTTGTCACTATTGTCTTTCGAGTTCACCAAAACATTTACTGTGGAAATTTCAATTCCATAGCAACAGATCATAGGCACGAACCTAGTGAAACTGTTATCATATTGATGTTAGTGCAATTTTAGTCACCTATAGACATGCATGTCTAATGAATATGTGTTACATAGAACTGGAGCCCAATAGGCTATCAATTATTTTCTTGATGGATTTAATTAAACTACTTTGTTATGGCTGTTAGTATAATTATATATTTTTTTTGTATTTTTACTTTTTAAAAATCAATTATTCTTTGCTGAAATGGTCAAGCACATCCTGAGATCCAAGTTGTGCAATGTACCTCATTTAATAAGATTTTCGGCACATCTCTACTGCTGATATATAGTGTTGCACTGTGCTTTTAGTGTGCCAAAAGGTCCTGCTGCGGATGGTTCAAAATTCTAGTACTATATATTGCATTCTTTCTCGCTGTGGCTCACCAAACAATAGATGAGGGGCATAGCAGCATGATAACAGGGAAAATCGCTGGAGAAAGTTGTCATTGTCACTAAAGATGGGAAAAGGAGGCAACAGGGAATGAGTGCTGGGCAAGTTCCTCTGTTTTGTACATCCTCGTTTCTCTAACAAGTCAACTATATTTTTTATGTCAAGGAGTGTAGTCTGTATTCCATCCAACATATGTAGCTCACCTCGGCCCCTTGCATCCATAGCTTCCTTACCCTCAAGTTCTGACGATTCTATGTCACATTCGTGTTGTGGCTACCAGACCATCTCTACAAGGGGTCGCAGAAGATGGATTGTGCTAGTACGAACAACATTGACCTGATGGTGGCCACACTACATGGTGTCCATTCATGTTCATGCTAAAATTTGTTCTTCGAATTAATTCCCGATCACACAAAAGCAGGGGAAAGACATGGCAGAAGACGCAGTTCGTAATTTAAATTTAGAATTTACCAATTTGATTGCAAGCAGATGCCTTCTGATTCTCCTGTTGTATCCAAGGCTATTTTAATTACTGAAATAGCACATTTAACTATCAATTGATACCAGTCGGTCTGCTTGAACAACCATCAAATTCTGATCCTAACATATCCATTGATTAGTTCCTCACAAGTTACAGAACATGCAATCACTGCCGGTATGAAAAAGCTTTTCACTGATAGTTGTAATAAAGCCCTCGGTCATAAGAAGCCAACGAGTGTCTTTGTGGTTATGTCTTTATTAACTGTACAAAACAAAATATATTTTATTATTAGAAGTGTACTAGCAAAAGTGCCCGTGCGTTGCAACAGAAAAAAAATTGATAAATATTTAATTTATAGGAACAAAGATATGAATAATATATATTTATTTTTGTTTTGATCATTCTATAGAATTTATTAAATTATTTTATGACGATAAGGTAGTAGTGTGTGCCGCGTGGCGACACAGAGCGAGCTGTAGGGCAATCACTGTTTATTTTCAGTTTTGGTAGGTGCAGATGCAGGCCTAGAGAGATGGATTGATGCCCAGGCAACAATCTGAACCCCAGCCGAGTAGAATTGGACGCCTAGGGTTGCACAGCGCACCAAGCAAGTTTGCTTAGGGTTAAACCAAACAGACCCTTATAATCCCATAATAAATCATAAATTGGTAACTCATTTTACATAGAATAGTTGTTGTGTATACTTATAAGTTTATGAACATGTATCGGACGTGAATAGGTCGAATTCTCGATGTGTCCATCAATGTCGATATACTGCTCCATGACACGGCGCCGTCTGTAGGGCCATCTTCGTATGTGACGAAGGACTGCAACAACATGCATCTATATGCGTACCCAGGGCAGCTAGTCGCACCTCTTCCTCCTCCTCTATGTTCCATGGCGCTTGTGGCTCAACGGCCAATAGCAGAGCACCCACACGCCGAGGGCACCATAGCTAGCAAGGTCAAGCTGTACGGCCGACATGCTCGTGTTCTTGGACAACAAGAAGCAACATCACATCCAAGAGTCCGCGTTGCCGGTGCTACTCTGGTGCAGTAGCAAGCTCGCGACTCACCTTCGGAAGGAAAAGGAAGGATATTCTTTTTTACAAAAAATACCACGAGTTTTTTTTTCCGGGATGTTTGGTGTTTGATTCTGATTTGAATGACCAAGAAACAAATTTGGCAACTCGAAAACGACAAATGATGGACAGGTGTGGACTGTAGACCAATGGAAAAAAGAAATAAATATAAACCGAGGACAAAAATATCTAGAGTAATAAATAATAGTAAATAAGAAAATATGAGGTGCTTTAGAGGTGTGTGGATGTGGGAACAAAGGAAAGCACGCCTGGAGTAACGGAAAGCAACTGGAGTTTTCTATGTGAACAAAACGGAAAAGCTCTCGTCAGACTCCGATAGAACTTCTAGGCGGACTCTGCATGGACCAAAATGAAAAAAAAGACGCACGGACAAGCTGGACAGTTGGCCGAATAGAATGGCCGGACCAAAAATTTATGGAGAGAAACTCTTCCCTTTTAAGTATTAGGTATAGATATAGATATAGATATAGATATAGATATAGATTTGTAGAGTTTTGCCTTATTTAGCCATTTATTTATCAAACCTATATTATAAATATTGAACATCTTCCTATGATAATAGTAAAAAATGTGAATACATATTAAATAATAATATATCAAAGTATATTAATCAATATTGAAAAGGTAAATCCGATCCTGAACACTTAGGCTAATTGTTTTATATCTTTTCGAATCTAGTGACTATATATCATCATCTCTTAAAGCACCTACCTCATATAGTGGGTAAGGGCAGTATGCTCAGCAAGTAAAACCAATTACATACAAGGAGGACTGGATATTAAATAGTGCCGGTCACCTCATTCTAGTTTCTGTGGTTGTATGCATTATATATATGTTGTCCCATGACCATCATATTATGTTTGGGATGATCTGAGGCTGGCACAATCTGTGTGACAAGTGTTAATTTTTCTAGGGTTTGATATTATAGACATGGGAGGCAGGAGGGAAGAAGAAGGTACGAGAACAACCTCTTTGGCAAAGCTAGTGCAGCCAATGCCGGTTTGAGCGGGTCAGATTGTAAAGCACTGGCCGTTGGTGCACATGGTCCGTGTTGCCAGCTGCATTGGCCAGCCCTACAGATGAGCTGTTGGGGCTCCATAATCGAGGAATCGCTGTAACAGCGAGCGAGCTCAATAATATGCATTGGATTAGCCATTGTCTATTAAGTAGTCACAGCAACACATAAGGACTGTTGCAGGTACAGTCGCTGATGAAGGTCCAGGAAAAATAAGGAACACCAATATTACCTGCGTTCGCATTCACTTTAGAACAATTGAAATTCGAATTGTGAATCATTCCAATTGGCTATATGAAGGCAGGCACCTAGCTGAGGTGATATCAGTTAAATTAAATAGACTAGGGTGTAAACATAAGTTAAATTAAATATACATCAGTAACATATATAAGTGCAGCTGGCAAATTGCAAAATAGAACAGTGGGACACGTTCACTACTGGAAACTTCAAATTCCCTCACGGTGCACTACTGTCAGGGAAAATAAAAATATCGGCATGAAAATGTACGTATGGTCATAAAAAATAAAAATATCACTATGAAATTTTTTATGGTGCAATTACCGTTAGGGAAAATAAAAATACCGTCAGGGCTAGCTTGACAGGGTAATTCCAGTTTTGCCTGGCGTTGGTCAGGGAATTTCAAGTTTCCAGTAGTGGTTATTGACCTATAAATTGAATATATTACTACATAAGTAGTGTGTGCCAGATGGTATCTGTTAATCACAGATTGCCCACAGCAGCCTCACGTGCCTACTCGCCAAAGATAAATTTAGACGTAAAAAAGGGCCCGGTGCAGTTTACAATGTTCATTACTGTTACAATGTTCCAATATATACTGATAAAATTAGGGCTGGAGACACCATTTTAGGGAAAAAAAAAAACACACATTGGGAAACAGAAAAATGAAAAATAAACACTGGGCCCTACTGCAGGTTCATCACTAATGCTTTCTCTTCATTTGTCAGTGTTCCTCTGTCCACAACTTGTCTCACCATCAACTGTAAATGTCAGCAACCACCAAATTTGTATTACTCTTATTTGTCTATAGTATATATATAATAATGCCCTTTTCGAGTATGGAAAGAGAGGGACTGGTGAGGAAAACCTATCACGGTACATAGGAATAGGTGGTAGCAGGGAATCAACGCTCAGTTCGAACTGAAGCTACTGTACTCCTCAATCGTAACAGGATTGCCGGGACCCGTGTGGCTGCAGGGAACTTATGACACGCAGCAGGGTCATAGGGCATCAGTTCACGGAGTGTGGATGGACAGCAGGCAGGATCAACGGGATGAACTGCAGGGTGGAGCCGAGCTGCGGAAGGGTGACATGGTTGCAGTGTGTGGGGGGAGGCGATGCTCGTGTGGCTTGCATACGGGTACTGAACCACCTGCAGCGAATGGCGGAAGGGCTAGAGTTGAGAGAAGGCCTATCAGAGGAATAATGGCGTAGGTTGGGGAAGAAACCATTGTAGGCGCCGAATGCAGGGACGTACGCTTGTTTCTTGGCTTCTTGGATGCAACACGCCAGAATCATTTCCAATCTAGAAACGATTTCTTTGGCTTTCATTTTCTCTCTTCATTAAATAAGGTGTCATATTATTTTTTTTCTTACCTATCATATATAGTTTCTTTTTACTTGTAATCGTAGTGTGGATTACATGTAAAGATTCATAAACATTTATTTGTATTCAAGACCAAAGTTTCATGCCCTACTATTTAGATGTAGTTAACGTTTTGAACAATCAGCCGACATTCACAAATTAAAATTTAGCCTTTTTATATTAAAATTTAAATAAACAAACTAGCCAGCCATGACAACTTAAATTTTATACTAATGATATTCTTCCTTCGAATTACTGTTTAAATTTTTTAGCTGAACACTTAAAATTTATATCACCATAAAAAATAGAGACACCATGATTTTTTTAAAACATGGTTAAATATATAAAATTTGTAGTACAATAAAAACAATTTTAGAGGTACTGTATTTTTAAGGTGGCTGTAATTCAACTGTCCCATGAAATGGTTGGGGAGAAACTATCAAATCTTGTGCTTAACCGACTTGAAATTTCAGAGTAACCATCTTAGAAACATTTCTAGGGGCGGTCAGTGTGGTTGCAAATGACACCAGAAAAGCATTGTGAATCACACCTAAGAGTGATTTACAGAGTTGATAACGTGCCCGACTACCCTCAAAGAAACAGAAATTGCAGGGCCCACATATCATTTATGTCCAGGGTCAGTTTTTTTAATTTTTATATTTTAATTTAGAACAAGAATTGGGAGTGAAACAGACTGGACTCTCTATATAATACTGCCTCCTACCATTGGCGTGGCCTTTCTGTTCATAAAGAGGTTATTTTTCAATATTTGGCACACCCAAAACTATAAGCTACTTAAATGACATATACTAACAAGGATAAACATACAAGAGGAAATTGCAAGAAGTGAGAAATTTATAACATCAATATTGTGTAGTGGGAAGAGGAGGCATATGGGAAGCAGATATGAGCAGCATAGAGCATCACATTTCCCACATCTGGGTGGATTGTTAAGCCCGTAGGGGCTAAGCAATCAGCTGAGGTTCTTGACAGAGACAAGGTCATACAAGCAGTGAGCCACCAAAAAGAAGATGGACTATTTTTTTCAATGGCAATGAGCCAAACAGCAAGATGAAGTTTTTCAGTTCCATAGATCGCAGTTATTTGCACCGCCTCCATGGCTCCTTGCTGTTTGTTGGGAATTGGCATACTGATTGACTGTGTACAGCGCTTGAATGGGCCGTTGAGTGGGCTGAGCCCATGTGGTTGAGTAATGAAGCTAGTTTCTTATTTATTGGCTTGTGTTACAAATGGTTAAGCAAGGAATAAGAGATTAGTCTTGGACATTGTTAATCATGTCAAATCTGATCCGAGAATATATATTAAATGATTGGACTTATAAATCCCCAAAAATTAAAAATTTATCAATTACAGAGTTTTAGATCTCTTTAAGCTATACAATTCTTATTTAGTTGGCTAAGTGTAAAGAAAAACTTTATTTCTAGGAGATTATGTTTGAAGTATATGCAAAGATAAATTTCTAGGAGATTTAGTTGCATTCAAGCTATTCTAGATTCAAGCTATTGTGAATCATATTTTAATGTGGGTAAACATTCATTATGTTAACCACATGCGTGCCGCACACGTGAAGTCCACTAGTTTGATATAAAGTTTTATCTTAATATGATATTGGACAAAAAATCATGAATTTTTTTTGTGTAAAACGACTATAACTGCGGGTTCAAGTGATGAACCCATAGTGAGAGGTCGACTCTCATTGCCAGTTCGTGGCTTGAATTGGCAATGGTAGTACCCTACCTATCTGCTAATTGAAGCCACAAATCAGAAGCCATAGTCCACCTGTTACTATCGGTTGCCCTGTTTGTGCTCATTGAAGCCACGAATCGGAAGCCACAGTCCACCTATTACTATACAAACTCTGTTCTATCTGGATCAGTAGGCTAGAACTCAAGGGTGTGTGGCTTCTCGGTGCCCTGCTCCAACACGGAGTAGCAATAATCTCGTTGCTTGGTCCCTGCCATCTTTACAGTCCGCCTTCTTGTACCCAATGTTATGCACTAGGCAGCTCATATCTGCTTCCCACATGCCTCCTCTTCCCACTAGAGAACAATACTAGCTTCTCATCTCTAGCCATTTCAGATCATTTTTCTCCTTACTATTATATGTGGTTTTGTTTTGTTTTTTCTTAAAGTAAGTATATGTGGTTTTGTAGTGTTGGGTATGGCACAATCGAAAGATAAGGTAAGCTTTATATAGACAGAGGTTTGGTTTGCTAGCAATGACTACGCTACATTTTTGAAGACATTGGGTTATCCAAGTCATGGTTCACTTTGGGTTGGAGGCCGGATTATGATAAGATACATTTATATACCAGGGACCACATGTCCGATCTTGTATATGAGCCCACGTTGTGCTGCTGTGGAAAATGGAATCCTTATCGACTAGACAGATTTTGGGTTCTCTTTAAATATGAAAATGATAAAAAAATAAACATAGTTCAAAAACTCATATATTTTATTTAGAAATAAAATAATATGGCTGCAAATCAAAAGAACATTCGTGGTAGTATTTAAATACTAATACTGATGTCAGTATAGAAGGACAGTGTGATACATCTATCATGCGTCATGATCCCATCAGTACTCTGCTTTGAATAATAGATAGGCACATGAGTATTACAGGTATTACATAATAGAAACTCAATTATCACCATGGGCTGGTTGATCCGACTCTGCTGGGACAAAAAAACAAAAACTAAAACAGGCCAAGATCTAAGCCGTAGAAACAATTTTTGGTCGGTTTTCATCGAATTTACTAATGGATTGATTCTATATTCAGCGACATTAAACACAATGGATGCTGCTGTTATCTTTGGGGACAATTCTCAAATGCATGGATTCTATATTCAGTGACATTATACATCTAGTAATTTGATTACCGTTCTTGCGAAATAATAGCATAACACACAATACCAGTGGCGGAGCTTCTACATGGCAAGGCCTGGCCACCGTCACATCTTCAATATTCCAATGTTGTACTAGTGCATTTTGGTTCCATTAGCCTTGGTACTGTGTACTGCTACTCACCAATTCATTTGACGCCTACACCATACCTTATATTTCATCCGTCCTCCACCACTGCACAATACTATGCACCGGGCAAGTTCTATAGTTAAATCCATATATGTGCATTCCATTCTCTTATTGGGGTCTTACCAATTGCTTATTGGTATTCGTGTATGGGAGACTAACTCATTTCCACACTACTAGCCCATAGGGAACACATTTCCACACTACTAGCCATGGGCAAAGCTTTGTCCTTGTCTCGCCACGGTTTCAGTGGCCTCTCATTCTTCACGCCAACTCGAACCCAGTGTTCTGCACTTGTGTGTCCAGTCTGTAGACAACAACACAAAGTAGTTGTAGTCCCCAACCCCTCAATTTTCGATGGCAGTGCAGGATGAGTTGCTACAGGATGTGATATATACAGGTGTATTTATATTATCACGGTGCACCTAGCAAAACACCATCATTATTTGAAAACAAGTGGCATGCCCTATATTAACCCTTCTGTTACCAGTCATCCGCACATATCCCTCCCTAGCTATCAAACATGCATGAGGCACGGTTAGAGCTGTAGAGCTCTTCAGGAGGATGGTGGCGTTAATTAATATACTCACTCGTATCTGATAGGAAGAGGAGGCACATGGGAAGCATCTCTCAGAAGCTGCAGAAACCAATTCTGCATCGGAAAGAAATAGTGCTCCTGAAGATGCAGGTGTCGTTCACGAATAGAATTTTACTGCAGAAAATTCGGGTTATGGTCCCAGTCAAGCTTGTTGTCTGGCCCTTGGTCGTTCTGTTTCTTAGGCTTACTTCTCGAGGAGTACAGGAAGTGCAAGGTTTTTTAGTAGGAGATAGGAACAAGCAATGACAGTGATAGGATGAGGAGGCACATGCATGGGAAGCAGCTCTCAGAAGCCATAGAAGACACCAATTCTGCTTGTGAAACAAACGCTGGTCTTCATGAGGTAGGTTTAGTTCATCATGAATAGAATTTTACTATAGAAAATTCTGGTTATGGTCGAATTCGGTCCAGCTCAAGCTTGTTGCCTGGCTCTTCATTCTTCTGTTCTTTAGCCTAGGATTTCTTCTTGTGGAGTATAGGCAGTGGAAGGTTTTTGAGTAGCTGAGAGGAGCAAAGCAACGATGTCAGCAGTTCCAGGTTGCTGCCGCTGCGCAACGGCCGTGACCGAGTCCGCCATCGCACGTGTGATTCGGACTCGTGGCTTACCAGCTGTGTCTACGGTTGCTTACTTCTGAAGATTATGGACCACGGAGTCTGTTTCCAATCACGCAAGTAGCAAACTGTAGAGTTGACTCAGTTCTTGATGTAGTGAGCTTGGTTGATTCATTTCAATTATATGCTCAAGGCTGCTAGACTGTCACTGAAACTGGGCAAATGGAACATGTGGTTTAGTTTAAGCCTTGTATATTAATGCCATATACTGCTGTACTTTTGTGCGTGGAATGAAGACCGCATGATATCATAGTGTTTTGGTAGTACACCATTATATTTCACATGTACTGTTATTAATACCATTAGGATTGTATCGGGAGAACATAGTTGTGCGCCTAGACTCATGGTACTTTAGTTGGAATATCATTTTTGCTCTTATTACTGCATTTTTTTTACAAAAGTTTGCCCTTCTTACAACATTTTTTGCGCCTAGGCCAATGTTTTAAGAATATGGTTGGAGAAAAATGAAGAACATTTTATCGTTAATGACAAATATTATAGAACATTTCTGCGAAAACAATATGTAGAGCAGAAGGAGAGGGACTAGTGTATTATTGTTGGGATACATTAAAAATTTAAAATTAGTAAAATTTCATTTTGAGAAGTTGTAAAAAATATGTCCAGTTGATAAATAGGGGATTCAAGTATCCATGATTGTGTAGTGAATATATAAGTTGGTAGGAAATCCAATTCTGTGGCCGCCTACCATATCGTGAAATATTGGCATGAGTCAGTCACTACTCACAGGTTGTGCAAGTTCCTCAGTAAGGAATTAATGCAGTGAACGGGTATAAAAAAATAATTAATTTTTACCTCAATTCACTTCAAGACATATGGATTAGGACGGGTATAAGTAGATCAGACAAGCCCCAAACAGTTTGATACTCGCTACTACATACTCTTGTTATTAAGACAGAGCCTCAGTATACGGCATACGGTCCAGTGTCTCCCATTTGAGTGACATTTGAGTGCAAGGTGTTCTTCTTAGAGTTGGGAGAAAGATTCTACAACTTATCGTGACATTTCAGTGCCCAGTGTCTTCCATTGCCAAGACAATCGAGTAAGCTATATTTTGAATGTTTTCTAGGTCGGTGTGACTACATATGTAGGTTGGAGCTTAGGGTTCTGGCTTCTGGCATGCTAAAAGTATATATATACACAAACCATGTAATTGTGTAGAGTTAATTATATGTTCCCTGCAACGAGAGTAGTAGTTGGCTTATGTTGACATTTAACAATATGTGGACACCTTATCGACATGTTGCTGATCAAACATACACCAATATATGCCCAAACTCATACCAGTCACATCAACAAAATGGAATGTTAACTCCACTTGAAACTACAAATCTAGAGGAACAAGAAATACTTTCAGAAGCCAAATACAAACCAGATAGTTCGGTCCAAGCAGTCTTTCAGGCAGCCAAGGAATCAATTGTAGTTGACAGGACTGAGACATTCCTCTGGACTGATCGATGTCTACGGGGATGGTCCTTCAGCAGCTGGCGCCGGCTTTGTTCACCACTGTCAGTTGGCGCAGGCGTGGCCAATCGTTGGCTTTGGCTCTATCAAGCAGAGCATGGCAGGGGTGTCTGACATCAGTGGTGCCCTGACTGTCCTTGTGCTCCTCGACTATATTCGGGTCTGGGAACTAACTAAACAGATACATTCTGTAGCCAGGCACGGATGATAAATTCTCTTTGAAGTGGAGCTCCGATCGCCTGTACTGAGCAATGTCAGTCTATATATGGTGCCATGTTCGTCAGGGCGATCAGGATGACTGGGGCCAAACAGCTTTGGAAAGCAAGCGCTCCTCCAGAGGGTGAAGTACTTCTTTTGGTTAGCATTTCATGGGAGATGCTGGACAGGTGCAAGCTGCATATGTCCAGCATATTACAAATTCTCTGGTCATTAACGATAAACTGTTCTTCATTTTTCTCCAACCAAATTCTTAAAACATTGGTCTAGGTGCAATAATGTTCTAAGAAGGGCAAACTGTTGTAAAAAATGCAGTAATAAGAGCAAAAATGAGGCTGCTGCATCTCGATGCCATCATCAACGTCTATGAAGCTGCATTTGTGGACTGGTGGCTACTATCGAGGAAGCTGATGCCCAAGAAACGCTGATGAAGATTCAACAGTCTGGTTCTGCTCACCAGGTGGTGTTTATGAACACAAATTGTGTTTCTGTAATATAGCTTTAATTAAGTTTATTTGCACAGGTACTTGGATCGGTAATCTTTGATTACCGTTCCCTCTTGTGAAATTTTTCTGCTTCGTCTTAATGAAATACTTGTCATAGACATGTTCGCGAAAAAAATATTACCAAAGGCACATACTCCAATAATTCAGCATGTTGCATAACCATTTGAAGGTGAAACCAATTATTTTCCATGGCATGGGAATTTCACTCTCACTCAGCCAGTTGCTCCTCTTGCCCCGTCTGGAGCCTCACAACAACCAACACTACTGCAGAAAATATTTATGGAGGCGGGCAAAATAGATTAACCGAAGCGGTTTTGGCAATCGCCTCGGACGTATGGTCACGGTAAATAGAACATTTTCTGAGGCGGTTATTTTGCCCGCCTCGGTTAATCGCATAGAAAAAAAAAAAAAAAAGAAAACTCGTGGATAAGCCCGCGAGCCCATGGGCTCGCCGAGCCCATCCACAAGCTGTCGCAGTCGTTGCTCGCCAGAGGAGCGCCGCAGGCCGCATCCGCTCTCCGCCACCGGATCCACCCTCTCCATAGCTAGATCCGGCCTTGTCGGCCCTGGATCTGCAGCCGGAGAGGCCGCACCACCACCGGGAAGCGTCGCCGCCCGGGGGTCGCCGGGGGCGCCGCGCGCACGTCGCCCGCGGGGGTCGCGCGGCCTCGCCGCGCCGCCGCCGCCGCAGGGGTCGCAGCCCGGCCTCGCGCTCCCGCCGCCGCCCTGGGGCGCTGCCCGGCCTCGCTTCGCGACGCCGCCGCGGGGGTCGCGCCCGGCTTGGCTCGCGCCGCCGGAGGGGCCTCGCGCGCCGCGGGGCGGCTCGCGCCGCCGCCCGGCCGTGGGCTGCGCCACGGCGCCCGGGGGGGCCGCCCCCACACGACTGCGGGTGCGCGCCCCGCAGTCGTGGTGGCCGCGCCCGCGCCGTCGTGGTGGCTGCGCCCCGCACGGCTGTGGTGGCCCTAGCCCGCGCCGCTGTGGTAGAGGGGGGAAGGGAGTGGGAGGGAAGAGTTCGGCTGAGTGAGGGGAAGTGAGTTGTGAGAGCTAGGGTTTTCTGGTATATATATATTATGAACTGTTATCGGGCTTCGTTTGGGCCTGCTGGGCCTCGAGAATATTAACCGAGGCGGATGCGGATCTTATAAGCAGCCCGCCTCGGTTAATAGGTGTATTTTTGGAGGCGGTCACTTTTACAATAACCGCCTCCGTTAATGGATTCTGCGAGGCGGTTTTCTATAACCGCCTCGGTTAATAAAAAATGACCGCTTCAGTTAATTAGAGGCATTAACCGAGGCGGTTAAAATTATGCCCGCCTTCGAGGGGGTTTTTAAAAGGTTGCGGTTAAATTTTTTTGTAGTAGTGCAATGCGGTGGAGCCATCTTATGAATGCCACAGCGCTGACAGAGCGAACAACCGAACCACCACGTCTAAGTTTCTGATGCAAACCTGTGCGTACTGCAAACACGGAGCTACTGCGTCCAGAGATAATTGGTATCGTCCCTCTGGAACATGTATAGCAAGCAAGCTCGGTCTTCACAATGCCTCTCATACCGAGTGGTACCTCACTCATGACTCTGTAACATGCATGCATCTGTTTGTGCCACCCCTGATCGATTGACATCGGAACAGGAGGTTGTATTATTTGTAGATGAGGAGCACACGCCATCCAGGCCATTATGAGACACAGAATCTTCTATATTTCGCCTGAGTCACAGCTTGATTGTACTATGGAGTGCCATACTCCCTCCGTCCCAAAAAGAGTATTATTCTTTACTTTCAAACATTGTGTTTGACTATTTGTCTTAGTTATGACTTGTTCTCACTTGTTCTATCATTAGAGATACTTTCATAACAATTTAATTATTCTATGATCTATATAAAATTTTTCAATAAGATGGATGGTCAAACATGATGTTTCAAAATAAAAAACAACACTCTTTTTGAGATGGAGGAAATAATACAGTTTGCCACCGTCTCACCTAACTGTGAATGGCACAGTACAGCACATGTTTATGCATTGCTTTCATTAACACATCTGGTCCTGCACGGCATTATATGTGTACTTAATGCATCTTATTTTTTACAGAAAGTTGTATAATGGCCCCGCAATGACGCCTGATGGTGATGGCGCTAGTCATGGTGCTCCTTTGGTTAGCTTTTCCTTTGCTTTTTGGGAGACGAGTTTCTCCCCTGCATCATTACCACCGGTACCACAACTATGTGACTTTAAGCTCAGGTATGTCAAGGAACATCGGAATTAGGATAATTAATTAGAAATTGGCTGTAAAGCCTGTTGAAACATTATGTACTAATGTCAATGCCACAACAATTGGTCACAGGAAACACAACCGCAGGGAAGTAGTCTGCAAAGCCAAGGTGATCCATCTTCTATGATATCTTTGAACTCCTAATGCCTACTAGAATGGTAAACTAGGGTAAGCTCAACAAACTATAACTCAATGTATGAGGAAGCAGATGTTGAATGGTCCCAATTGATATTACATCAGTCAGTAACTCTTTTCGCCACCCGTCTGACTGTGTGCCACTGATAGGATCATTAATTTGGTGGCACCAAAGCATCCCTTGGTATTTTGTCAAGGTGTAATGAAGCCCTCTTGAATTAGTTTTGGTAGATATTACGTTGCCCAACAGATGCTATCAGACATCAATCATGACATGGTGTAGTGAAGGCATGATATTAGATGACTTACCAACATAGCAGCATGATGAGGAGAAAACATGTAACAGATGTACATCAAAATATTTTCCTGCAGTTTGATAGGCGTGTGAGGCAAGAGGGAAGAAGCTGACAGACACAACGGAAGACAATCTCATCCATAGCAAGGAGCTAGCACTAGATTCCGTTGCCCGACAGAAGCTATCCTTGGATTCCTGCCCCGCTAGCTTTGTAGCTTAACAACTCGTCGTCCTCTTAATTAAATACATACCTCGTGGTCTATTCAAGAACAAATTATTTAATTTCTGAGATCTTCCTCTTAATTAAACGTTCTTATCAAATGCTATGAGTTTGGTTTAGATTGTCTCTTCATCTTAGGTCATATAGAAAATTTGAAACTGAAAATTTGAAAGTTAAAACATAAGTTTTGGTCCCTAATTGTTTTCAAACGATTGACTCACCAAATGCAAAGTTGCAGATCTGTTTGAGGGATACATCTTTGATATAAAGATTTTTTTGATATGTATATATCTTCAGAGCAGACCACATTAGTAGATGCCTATAGGAATCAGTTTCTAGATCATTTTCTTGAGATGGTTGGTGCTCTTATTTTTAGAGAATACTAGAAACAGCACCATCCATACCTAGAAATAAAGACAACCCTAGAGGCAATAGAAAACGCCAATTTTCTCTAGAAATCAATTTCTATTGGTGCCTCTTGGACCATTTTACTGTAGGTCCTTGATGATATAGCTAGCTCTGAAAAATGGCTAATTCAGCTAATGGCTAATTGATTAGAAACACATTTTATTCCCAAAATTAAGCCAATAAAAGTGCCTGTCGCGGTTAATCCAAAACGACCAACATGGAAATGTTTTCTGTCATAGTGCTAATTATCTAAGCTTGCATTAGTTCACGAAATAACACTTGGATTCTAATTTATAGCACCTAGCATGGAGGTCGATGGTTAACCGGATTACATATGTAGATCTAATCTTCTGCCCATACATCCTATTTCCATGGTGGCAAAGGGGCGTTTGTACTATTAATCATGTATTGACAGTGGGTTGATGCTGCAATCGTGTTTATAGAAACATGGTTTGAGTAGGTAGAAAGCGTGTGAAGAAATATAATGGGACTTAATATAGAAGTTTCTCTACCGTTGTACTTGCAATCAAAAGGACCTGTCCCCAACAATAATAATTGTTAATGAATGTAACGTAAATGTACTATATACACGTACCAAATTAATTATTGTTTTGCCATGCATGCACCATATATAATGCTCCCTTATGCGCATTCACACCGTGCATTATATAGGTAGAGATTGTAAATGAATGTATAATATATGTACCGAATTATTGTTGCCATGCACCATATATAGTGCTCCCTTATTCCCATTCCACACTCCGTATTATAGGTAGAGTTAATGAGTGCCGTCTCGACTTTGGGAAAACTGTCATCAGCTTTGGGAAAACTGTCATGGTGATATAGGAATAGGAGGCAAAGGGGATTCACTGCCTAGCTAGGTTCGTTCTTGTTGTGGATCCTTTGACATAAGCCATAGATGTCGTGGCATGCTGGCCGAAGATCCAACTGCACCATACTCAGCATCCAACGACACTGGAGTGAAGTTACTGAATTGGCTCCCTGGCTCCCAGAACAATTGAGACCAGTTGTTGGGATCCCACACTTCTTAGATTCCTAGCCCTTCATCCTAGCCATGAACAGATGGATGTTCTTGGTACTAACAGCTGGTACGTTTGATGCATGGCTTCAGCATAAAAAAGGTGGCAACATTTTGGAGACCTTTAGTGGTGGCTCATGAACTATTACTCTACAGCTAGCTATGAATAATTTATTCTGTAGCCACTTTGTGTTACAAGATTTATACTAACTCCTTACCAAGTTGTTTACTATAATCTTTACGGTAAATGGCCCCATGTGTTATAGTAACTCAACTATCATAAATTAGTACAATAATTATTGTAAATAAAAGTGACTATTAAATAACTTATTATTTAGCTAGCTACATATTATACTCTCCCCATGTATGTTTGTATGTATGTATGTATGTATGTATGTATGTATGTGTGTGTGTGTGTGTGTATATATACACACACATATGACCTGCTTCTCCACGAAGAGGCAAACACTAGCAAATCAAAAACTGATGTTGTGCAAAATGAAAAACGAGTGGAAACTATAAGAGTTAGGGTTTCTATCATATTCATGGAAATCAAGAGAAGTGATGAGTCCAGAAGAACGAAACAATCTGCATAAACCCTCCTTTATGTGACATGACTTTGTGAGCTTTCCAAACCTGCTTAACAAAGCTATATCTGCTTAACATAGCTCAAATAAACAAAAAAAGAATAATTTTCCATTATCATCCTTCATAACCTAGATTCTCAAAATAATAGTATATGGAGATGGAGTTGAATTCTCTTAACAAGGCAATCCAAAACTAATTAAATTAATTCTGAAATTACAATATTTTTGCAAAACAGAAAATCTGGTGTCTAGAATGAAAGAAAAGGAGTCTATATACCAAAAATTCATGTCCCCTTTAGACTACTTTTCAAAGCCACTCTAGTTTAAAAGGAATCAGTTCTCAGTCTTCTTGAGTTCTTCAATGACAATAACCAATAACCATGTATGGAGTCCTGAATATACACCAATGACTTCATTTACCTACCTTGAATCAGATTCAGCAACCCAACATTGTTTGGGGTATCCTAGGTCTGGGTTCAAACTACATTTTCTCTTGTTGCTAGAGATCGACCTCATCATTGCTGGCTAGGAATTCCTTATCACCACCAGTTTTATGAGCCGGTGGTAATGTGGAAATTCATTCATGGCCGCTCATTCGAAACTACTATTGTTAAAATAAAAGAAGCATGGTTGTCATCCATCCATTGTCTGTGCTCGCATCACTGTCCCCATTATTGATCCGCTCATGCAGATCGTATTCCCATTGATTAGGCGAATCTTGGTGCTGTGATCACTTGGTTATCTTTTATTTCCTTTTATTTTTTTCGGTAAACAACTTTCAAGAGAATCATTACCACGTGGCAAAATACCAATGTGAATTGTGGATCATTAGGAACAGTTTGTAGAGCCCGTAAATAGACTGTAGTAAGCTACTAACCTCACAATAACAAAACACATTGAGACAGTGAAAACAAATTTCAGAATACTGCTCTCTGCTCTCTGCCCGATCGTCTTCTACACTGCTGCCTTCACACAGTAAACCAAAGGTGCTGCGCCCATTAAATGTGCCACCGCTGGCCTGCACTCTGCTCTGCTGCTGTGGTGGAATCTGTCGAACGCATGGCGGCCAAAATCACTTAGACACTGGGTGGTTGTGATAGTGGAAGCTAGACAGGAACCTTTAAGTCTGGCTACCTGCACAGCTCCCCTGTGTACACCGACCTCATTGTAAATCCCACGTGGAGCATGTTTTGTTCCAGAGCGCTGAGCTTAAGAATCTGTCAAGCACTTCCTGGTGCCTCTCCTGCTCAATGGAAGCCCTCTGTACACCAACCTCATTCTATGTAGTGGACTAGTAGCCTATTGATCTGTTAACATGGGGAGAGGAGGTTATATTTGTAGAAGAGCTGTAGAAGCCATGAATGAAGTAGCTGCCACTGAAGAAAGGTAATTGTACTATTCCCTTAAGAGCACTGATAAAGCTTGATCTTCCTGTTTTAATAGATAACTTATTGGAATTGAAGAAATTAATATTTTTTCCAAAAACATGGCCAAAGTTAGCGAAGTTTAAATTAGACAAACATAAATAAAGTAAACAATAATTTGGAAGGGTCAGATTATATTATATTTTCGAAGTAATTATGAATTATCACTATGTGTACTTACTAAAATTACAGCTTCAATGCAAATTATCACTAAATGTAACTACTATAAGACACTATATATAGTATATAAAGTTCATGCAATTTACAAACAGACCATGAGTTCATTGATTTGCATACGGCTTGTCATTGGGAATGATGATATAATATGCACGATTTTTGTTCATTGATTCCATATTCGTTAATGCCATGCTTCTGATTGGGAATCATGAATATGCTTCACCATGAGTGTAATGAATTTGATTTTTTCTTACCAGACATTCTTCCATCAATGCCATTGGGTTTTTGCTTTGGTTTGTGAAATCTGTAGTTTCTCTTTATTTGTTGATCTACGATTATGGAGGCACCAACAGGCAGACACGGTGATGTATGTCCTCCCACCATATATAATACAACTGTTAAGAAGGCAATGCAACCCGAAGATGCGTACACCTAGAACAAAATTACGTAAAGCAAAATTTAAGTCGGTGCTTGCAACAACCGACAAACAGGATGGGCATGGTGTAAGGAAAATTTAGCCCCAGAGGGCCTGAGCCAGTTGACTAGTCGTTTTGCGTACTATTAAGTTACTAGTTACAATATGTGAACGGACAGTACTATGTTAATGATTTCTCAGGGGCTGTTCATCTTTTTTTAAATTCTCCGGCCTAGTAAAATTTTCTTGTAATTGACTAAGTAAGAGCATCTCCAAGAGTTTTGTAAAACTCACTTGCTATATGTTATGATTTAGCAACTTGGTAAATTATTTGGCAAGTGAAAAAAAGAAGCAACTCCAATAGATTGGTATTCTCACTTGGTAAACTTGAAAAGATAGGCCCACCCTGGCTCCCAAACATCGCGACGGTCATTCTCCTGGCCGCCGCGGTCTGTTCAGCGCGAGATCACGCGAAGTTCCTCCCCCACGCGCTGCCGCGTCTCTTCATCGCCCGACGTTTTGTCCTTGCGCCGGCCAGGTCGTTCCATCAGTCAGGTCGTTGCATCGCCTGGACTCCATCAGGCCGGCCTTCCTCCACAAGTACTCGGCCATCTTGGAGCAGGTGCTGCTGCTGGCCACTGATTGGATCGGAGCTGCTGCTGCTGCCGATCATGCAACGTGAACAGGACCATGCAATGTGCAGTAGCAGATGAGCAGCAGAAATAAAATTAGCCGGCCATACACACATGCACTTATACAGAACCAAAGAAATCATTACATGAACAACTCTCCTAGGTCCACATCAAACCTAACAAATCATGAGATCAGTGGACGTCCATTACAGATCACCAGACGTACGTCCATTACAGATGATCCGGCCCTAGCAGATGTCAAATACGGGAACGAGAACAGGAGGCAGCGACTACCTTATGGCCGGTCTGGTCGAAAAGGAAACGACGGCGCGAGATCACGGCCCCCTTCAGTACGTCGTCTCCCAAGATCAAACTGAAGACCTTCCTGGCGGCTTTAGTGAACTGCGCCAGGTGAAGACGGAGAGGGCCGCGAGACCTCCCTGGAGGCTTCAGTTCGTCGCGCCAGGCGAAGACGAAGGAGATGGCCGCGACACCTCCTGGCGGCTTCACTTCATCACGTGGGGAAGGGGGGAGGTAGACGGACAGTCGCCGGGGATGGGGAGATTAAAACAATCGAACGCCGGAGTTGTATGTGGGGGAGCGAGGGCTCCCTCGCGCGCACGGGAGAACCAACGACCGCGCGGGACAGCGGCCGGGGAGGGAGAAATTTCGCGATAGCAAGTCAAGTACGCACTCGCAAATCTCCGCACTTGAGGCTTCTGGATAGCAACTTGAAAAAAATAGCAAGTTAAGATAAGGAGCTGTTGGAGGAGGATTTTTATGCTTTTAGCAAATTTTCAAAGATAGCAAGTTAAGATAAGGAGTTGTTGGAGATGCTGTCCATGGATACCTATTCATTGGCAAGAGTGGTTGATATGAAAACACACAGCTAGAAATAACATTTTCAGGGTCAATTCTTGGTACAAACCAACCCTAGAAATGTGGAATTTCTAGGTCAACCCTCCTGGTGAAAATAGCTGCCGCGCAAATAAATTCATAAAACTTAATATAAAATTTAGATAAAGACAAATTTATATAAAAATTCTAGACTTTCCACATGAATTTTGTAGCTTATAACCTTTTAATTTGAGATTGTTTAAGGATTGTACGTTTTATGTTATTCAATTTCGAAATTCAAAATTTTGAATTTTTAAATGACTTTGGAGGAAAACACGTCATAGAAAGTAGTTGAATTATTGACAAGATCTAAAACATACTTTAGTGCAAAGATTTTTTTTTGTTTGGGGATCTTTTAGAGCTGAAATAAACTTAGGTCTCACAGAAGTCGATACAAAATGATAACATCCTATACTTATCACAAGTAACAACCTGGCACGGTTGCCGGTTGTCAAAACTTGCGTTATGTAATTAGGTCACTAGGTCAAAGGTTGGTAACCCATGTCCAAATGTCCAGGTACTCCCCTTTACCCTCAGCTTCTTGGGCCCAGCTCCAGTAAGTGTGGCTAGAAGAGGTTTCGAGCCAGGATGAATGGATGACATGGTGGCAGAGGGAACTTGAAACTTGTACCATAACTGCATATAGGGCGTCTTGAAATGGCAGAAGTGTCTATTATATAGTAGTAACAGAAAATGTTTTTCCTATGAGGTCTGCAACCTTTAACTTTGAAATGTAAATGTAAGCAGGTGCCAGTTCTTTATTGTTGCTATTGCCTATATATAGTGTTCTTTCTTGTTGTTACAGGGGTTAGCATTGTGTATGAAAAGAGATGGAGTTTGGGGCTAGGCAAATCTTTCGTGGTGACATAGGAATCAGAGGCAAAAGGGAATTAGTCCGAAGCCATGAAAAGCTCTCTCCTACCTTCACATTTTTGGGATCTGGATATATCGACATCCACTAGTACACAAAAGATCAATGCTGGCGGTGGTAAACACATTAGCACTGGCGGATCTCAGAGCCGCCAGTGCGAAAGGCCAGTAGAAATGGATCATTTCCACTGGCGGTTCCTTGAGAACCGCCAGTGGAAATGAACTTTGTACTGGCGGTTGGTTAAGATAACCGCCAGTGGAAATGGTCCATTTCTACTGGCGGTTCACCTCCAAAACCGCCAGTAGAAATGGTCCACCTTCACTGGCGGTTGACTTACCAACCGCCAGTAGAAAGTTTCCCGCCATTTTTTGAAATTAAAATGGAAACCTATTTATTTATATCGAAACTCATGATAACATGCAATTACACTCTATCATACATCTATTTACATCAATATAGATCTTTGTACATCAAAATTGTATTATATCATACATGCATACTTCAATATAAATCCACATCACAAATATTTCATCATATATACACATCCACAGTTTTTCTTTTTTTCTAATTGGGAAAGTCTTAATAATCGTTTCGACTAAGATTGAGACGCCTAATATCGCTTAGCGGTGCATATTCTGGCTTTCCCAATTCACCGCCGCATCATGATATTTTCCTGTTGGTGGAATGGCTTCTTTCATGATGAATGAGCAGAGATCCTCAACTATGTTGTATAATGCTTTTTCATTGAAATTTTCTCGTCGGATCTTCTCGCATAGGCCCGGTAAGAAAGTATGTTAATAATTCAACATTATATATTTTCATTTGGTAACCAATCTGTACAAAGCATTAATGATAAAACTTATAAATGACAGCTACTTATACCTTATCGTGGTTTTCGATGTATCGCCCTTGGTCTCTCATAAACTCGCACACGTAGAACCCACACAGCAGCGTTCCCGGTGGTTGCTTGTGGCACTATAATATATAGTCAAGTGTTTATTTAGTTTTTGAAATGTACTATGTATTAATTAAACATGTATGATATGGACTTATAAATTTACATACCGGCCAGTTATGAAGTATATCCATTGGTTCTCAAATTTTAGAAAGGTCATATGGACCTTTCGAAATCTTATAATACCTATATGCCCCTGTGTTCTCGAATAGAATCACTTAGTTATTATATAATTCTTATAGATAAAATAAAACATGCATATATATAGGCTTATTACCATTCTATGATTGACAAGAATGGTCCATAAGATTCAGTTTAATAATGCGCGCGGAGTCTAGTACCAGTTGTCCTTCCTTCTCTAGGAAAAATAAAAAAACAGATCCAATGGTCCCCTGTAGGATCAAATTTGTAATGAGGCATTGTCATTGAATTCTTGACTTCATATATGTAAACTCACACGCATCTAAAGTTGTAGGGGGCCACTATGCATCGCCTGTTTTTAAATTTTAGCATTGCTTCTCCTATGTACAAGGCGAATTTGGCATCAAATTTCTTTTTTCAGATCTGCTTTTTTCACCTTAGCCTCTTCAGGTGTTAAGCCCTTCAACTTATCATGGCTATCACCTATTGTGAATGTGTGTCGCTTCCTCCTCGATATTCTCATTGGGCCGAGATACCCGATCCTATTTTTTGTTCTTCATATGTCTCATCCGGACCGTAACACATCTCTTCCCCATCATATTGCATTCTCGCAAGACGCACATGTATTTGTTAGAGTAAGAAATAAAGGCTTGTCTGTTGATTTACTCAACTCAATATTATAATAACGTGTATTTGTTAGTGACACTTACAATGCAAATACCGTCACGAGCTATACGTCAAGCCTCGGAGGTTCATCATTTGCCACAAGTCCTCGAAGATGACCATAGCCTTTTTCGCCTGGATGCAAAAGCATTTGGTGGTATACAAACATTGATCTCCGAGATCCCAGCAGCAGATGCTCTCATATACCAATCATGCATCCTTTTGATCCCCGCTGGGATTTGCTTAAGTTTCTCCCAAGTGAGAAGAGGCCTGCCATGGATATATTGAGTTGGGACATTCTCGTAATCATCCCACGTTGGCTTCTTTACCTCTATGATCTTCATTTTAAGCTCTTGGCCTAACTCCGAGGCTTCGATGCTGACTTCTCATGCTCGCTCAACTCAATGACTCGTGATTTTTGAGTCATTCCAATTCTCGATAAAAACCTCGCTGTTCCAAAGACTTTTCCTCTTTGGCTCGTAGGGGCTTAAACCAATTTGGGTACCGAGAATTTCTTGGCACGGGTTTCTTCTTCTGTGGCTTTGGGGGCGGCGATGGTGTTGGAGTTGTTTTCAGTAGCTTTTCATGTGCTGGCGGGGAAGCAGGGATGTGGAATGGCGATGATGGTTGTTGGATAGGTGAGTTAGGAGGAGGATCATGTGCTGAGAGTGAGTTTTGAGGATCAGGAAGTGACGATTCCTGAGTTAGCGGGAGGCCTTCGCCTTGTGTGTCCGGAGGAGGATTTAGAGGTGAAGATTCTTGGGTTAGTGGGAGGCCTTCGTGAGAATGGTGGTTGAGTCAACCGAACATCACGCCGAGGCCACGTAATAAAATTATTAATAGCCCGCCCGAAAGTGTCTCGATACCCTCAGGACCAGTGGATTTCTAGCACGTCGTCCTCATATCCTTGGACGACCGTTGACACTTCCACCCCGCAATACTCTTTCGGAATTTCTTTACGGTGGTACTCACGGCCCGGATTGCAAAGCCTTCAGCCTACTTTCCCCGGTACGAACATTCTTCATTCCAGATCGATGAGTAGCTTACAAGGTGTTGGTGCAACTATATCATCCATCGGATAGTGCTCTTTGGTTGCCGTAGACGCAACACTACTTGGAAGGATTGGAACTCCGGTGGAGACCACCATCCGTTGATCGGGTTGTGTTGCGACCCGTGGCATATGTGGAGGCCGTGCACTCATCTCGCTGAACCCGACATTGCACTCGCTAATTGTTGAATAAACTGTGGATCCGGATTTGTAAGCATGTTGGACATGATTTCTTTCACTTGTTTCTTCGCCTCTTCCTTAATGACATCCCTCATTGCTTCCTTGTATCGACTGCGTTTCTTGTACATTTCAGCCCACTCATCCCCAAATCCTTCTTTCCACCCTAGCCTTGACGAGACGCCTCGTACACGCCCTGGATACTCGGGGTTTCCGAGACCAACACTTAAGATGTCTTTCTCCCTTTTTTTCTCTTGAATTTTCTTTCTCTCTTTGCGTGTCTTTGTATCAAACATCTTTTATGTTTGCCTCTTGGATTTCATCGGGGACTCTAGCCAGCGATCTCTTCTTGTTTTTGCGTTTCTTGCATATAGCCAATTCGGCGCTTCTTTCATCAAGCATTTCAGATAGCACCGGTTCTCCTTTCTTCTTCCTTTCGGCCTCCCTCGCCCGCCATTTCGGGATATGAGTCTTGTAACCACCCGAGCCAAGATGGTGGTGGTACTTGTTCTTCTTGGCTAGCTCGGAGTTAGCTTCACTCTTTTTCTCGGAAGTCGGGATCATCCCTCTCAGTAGTTTGAAGATCTCCCACCGGGCAGATGTAATCTTATAGTACCTTTTGTCGGGTCCTGGTTCTTCTTGGCATACTTGGTATTTAGGTCCCACCTGAAATTTCGGGACGAGATTGCACACTGCCTGAATGCATACTGCATCACGAGGTCTGGCCGATCCCGGTGGGAAAATGAACCTCTCCCCGCAACCGCCTCCATATCTCTGTCTTTGTATCATCGGCACATCATTCCATGTGCGGTTTGTGATGTGAATCTCATCCCTAACTAAGAAGCCAATTATGTTCCGAACTTGGCCGGCACCTTTTCAGGTGCTAGAGGCTCTCCTTTCATACTGACATCGGTGACCCTATATGTTTTTTCGGGCCACTTGTTTGTTCCTCTCTGGCCTCGTTTCCGATCACTCTGTTTTCTTGTCCTTTTCTTTGAGGTGGTTGTCTTTGTTGTTTCTGGCGGTACGTCACTTGGCACGTCTACTTGTTCTTCCTCCTCAGCTAATCCGATCATTCGAGACAAAACCTCCTGCGTCCATTTGAAATCGTAAGTACTACATAAAGGAATCCATAACTTAGTACATATATATATGAATGTGTAACTTACTATTTTTACCTCATCATTCGTTGGATCATAGTCTGGGTCATCCCGCTCCGGACGACGAGTCCTATCCGGGCTAGGATGCGGATCACTTGGACTATGGTATCCTTCGGAACCTCCCTGGCTGCTATGGCTTGGAGAACTCATCGACACTAAATGAATGTAGATAATACAAAACCCTAATTAGAAAACTCTCATTAGAGAACCCTAAGTATAACCCTAATTAGTAAACACTATTTAGAAATCCATAAAAAAACCCTAAGTGTAACCTAATTAGAAAACCATAAAGGAAAACCCTAAGTATAAGTATAACCCTAGTTAGTAAACACTGTTTAGAAAACCATAAAAGAAAACCCTAAGTGTTACCTAATTAGAAAACCATAAAGGAAAACCCTAAGTATAACCCTAATTAGTAAACTAAGTCAAAAATTAAAACTCTAATTAGTAAACTAAGTCAAACGTTGGATCATAGTCTGGGTCAATCTGCTCTAATTAGAAAATCCTAAGTTTGAATACATATACAAAACCCTAATTAGAAAACCCTAAGTATGAATCCTTAAGTGGAACCCTAAGTAGAAACCCTAATTAGAAAATCCTAAGTATAAACCCTAACTAGAAAACTTAAAAAGATCAAAGAGTATTTACTTATGCAGCGTGGAGGGAAGACCGATTCGTCGACGGTGGAGAACGGTGGTGTACCCCTTTGACGGTGGTGGAGAATGGTGATGAAGAACTATGGTATACCCCTTTGACGGTGGCTAATGATGGTAGTGACTGTATATTTATAGAAAAATTACAAGTATATAAGTATTAAATTAATGAAATAAAGAAATTAATACATATACTATTATATTAATTAATTACAAGTATATAAGTATTAACGAAATTAACTACTATAGTTAATAAATAACACATAGTATTTGTTAGAAGTATATAAGATTAATGGAAAAAAAATAATACATAAGCTATTACATTAACTAATTAACGAAATTAACTAATAACAAAGTTAATAAATAACATTATAGTATTTATTACAACTATATAAGTATTAATAAAATAAAGAAATTAATACAAATTAACCCTAAATATATTAGTCACATTAACTAATTAACAGATTAATTAGTTAACTAACACCTTAAATATATTAGTCACACATAATTTCTATTAATTATATCTACTTTCTACTAATACATTAATTAATTTTTAGTATATAAGTATTTAGGTAAAATACTAACTAAAAGAGATTTTTATATAAGTAGAAAAAAGGAATTAATACCTAAACTAAAAAATTAACTAATTAACCTAAACTAATACATTTACTAATTGGAAAAAAAGAAAAAATAATAATAAAAAAGGCAGAGGAGGCCGGCCCGCAAAGCCCAAGACGGCCAAAGAAGGCCGCCCCTCCGCCTCCGTGTGACACGCTGGCGGGCGGCATTACCGCGCGCTATCGGGCGCCACCGTGCGCCACCGCGGGGAGCTACCGGCGCTGCGCTGCGAGAGGAGGCGCAGCGGGCGCTGGCCCGCCACCGCGGGTGGGCGCGGGCAAGGCGGCCGGAGGCGGCGGCGGGCGGGCGGCGGAAGAGCCACCGGGCGCGCTGGAAGGGCCGGGCGCGTGCTCGACGCGAGGACGCGGTGCAGCGCGAGAAGGGCGCGGTGCGGTACTCCGGGCGACAGCGGAAGGGCGCGGGCGTGGTTGGCGCGCGGGCGGCGGCGAATCCAAAGACTGACGGCGTCTCTTGTGAAAATTTCGCGCCCAATCGGATTGAAAATGCTAAGTCCCACGGCCCGAAACCTATTTATAGGGGACGATCTCTACCGGGCGGTTTGTATTTACAACCGCTTTTGAAAATGATTTCTACTTGGCGGTTGGTAGTGTCAACCGCCTCAGAGATGATTTCTACAGGCGGTTGTAAATACAAACCGCCAGTAGAAATGAATTTATTTATTATATTATGCTGATTCTTTAAAAATTCATAACAAATTATAGAAAAATCATAAAATAGAAAATGATAACTTTTTGGAATCCTTGTGAGTAGTTCTATGCATTAAAGAAATCTATATATAAAGCCAAGTAATTATTTTTTTTCTTTTCTCTCTATATATAAAGTCAAGTAATTATTTTTTTCTTTTCTCTCTATCTATGAAGGAAAGTAATTTTTTCTTTTCTCTCTATGTATAAAGCTAAGTAATTTTTTCTTTTCTCTCTATGTATAAAGCTAAGTAATTATTTTTTCTTTTCTCTATGACTATAAAGGAAAGTAATTATTTTTCTATATGTAGAAAGAAAAGGACTTAAATTTTCTTTTTAATTATGTAACACCAAGAGAGATATTCATGAGACACATATAAAAATATATAAGAGTAGTACCATAGGTTACAAATTGTATTGCATAAACTATATTACATGACAAATGATGTTTTCATGAAATAGAATCATCTATCCAGCCACTGATCTTCCTTCTCCATCGTGGCGCACCCGTGGTTTAGAATTTCGTGGAATGCTACGCTCAACGTTTCGTATCTTCGATTGATGGTCTGTAAAGAGAGACATCTCACTGAACTGGTTAGAATCATCTAGGTCAATTGCACCATCAGCTCCTAAAGCTTGTTGCTTTCCAAGAAGAATTACATGCTTCAGCTTATCGGTACTTCTGTTTTCATTCTTAGGAACGATTTGTTCGGCATAAAAGACCTATGCAGCACGGTTAGCAAGGATCCATGGGTCATCTTTGTAACCTACTTTACTTAGATCAAGAACTCTAAGCCCATGACTATCCACTGTGACATGTTTATCCTCAACCCATTGGCATCGAAACACTGGTGTCTGAAATGTACCATAGTTTAGTTCCCATATGTCCTCAATGAAGCCAAAGTATGTATGGATTTCCTCATTTTCATCTATGGCCTCGCACCGAACACCGCTATTTTGTGTCATGTTTTTTTGTCTCTAGCAATGGTACAAAATGTGAAACCACTAATGTCATAGGTGTGCCATGTAGTGATCTGGCGTGATGGTCCAGCTGCCAATTGCTTGATAGTTTGTTGCTCAATTGTTTCTCCATCTGGAAGATTCTGATCCATTAGCCAAGTGGTGAATCGATGTTTGTGTTCATTCATTACCCAAGCTTCAGTTTGCCCCTGGTTTTCATTGCGTAGCTCTTTGATATGTTGGTCGATGAAAGGTTCCATTATCGATATTTGATGCAGGATGCTATGATGTGCTTCGAGTACAATATGGTAATCTGAAGGAATAAAAGATTTTCGTCCCATCCTACCACATCCATGTAGCCTGCCCTCATGTCGAGACGGAGGCAAACCTATTGCAATTTCACCTTTTAGGCAACTACCACAGAATGGAGCAGCGGACTCAATGGCCTCTTCAGTAGTGTACCCCTCTATCATGGCTGCCTCAGGACGAGCACGAGTGGATACATAGGAATTTAGTATTGATATGAAACGCTCATACGTCCACATCTCATGCAAATACATAGGACCCAGTGCCTCTATTTGAGGCACCAAATGCACCACAAGATGTACCATTATATCAAAGAATGATGGCGGCAAACACATCTCAAGTCGTGACTTTGTCTCCATCGCGAATTCTTGAAGAGACTCTAACTCATCATGGTCGATTACCTTCTGTGATATTTTGTTGAAAAAGAAGCACAACCTTGTGATTGCCATTTTTAAAAACGCTGGACTTATAGCCCTGATGGCAACAGGTAGAAAAGTTGTCAGCATTACATGGCAATCATGTGCGTTGTAGTTGGTAAGTGTAAGGTCCTTCATGGAAACAATGGATCTTAGATTGGAGCAGTAAAACCATTTGGAACTCTTAATTTCTTCAACCACACACAAATTGCTTCTTTCTCATCTGTGTTCAGGTTGTAGCTTGCTGCCGGGAGGTGGTACTTTCCATTTTTCTGAATAACAGGATGAAGCTCATGTTTTATGTCTAAATTTACCATGTCTAGACATGACTTTAGTCCATCCTTTGTCTTGCCCTTCATATCAAGCAAGGTGCCAATAATGCTTTCAAACACATTCTTCTGAACGTGCATTCCATCGATTGCGTGTCGTACGTCAAGGTCTTTTCAGTATGGCAAATACTTGAAAAAATTGACATCTTCTTAAATGTAGCCCCGGGAGTTGGCTTGACATCCTTTCTAGGTTTTCCATCTATTGTCTTTTTTCTAAAAGCAAACTTGATATTTTTCACTATCTCAAACACTCTGTGACCTTTACTGTTACCCAATGGAGCAGTAGACTTTAGTTTATTTGAATTGTCAAAGTATCTATCCATCTTTCTTAAGTGGTACCTATGTCCTTTTGATAAGTAGCGCTGGTGCCTCATATACACTAGCTTATTAGATGCACTGAGGGACACATAAAAGGTTTCATCTATGCATACTATACAACCAACATTTCCCTTGAATTGACCTGATAATACAAAGAGAGCAGGATAATCGTTGATTTAACAAAAATAATTGCTTTTAGAGTGAATGACTCTTTCCTGTATTCATCCAACATGTCAATACCTGTGTCCCACAAAGTTTTTATTTCCTCCATCAAGGGCTCCAAGAAAACATCCATGTCAACACCGGGTTGTGTAGGTCTAGAAATAAGAATGGTTAGCGTAAGATATTTGCGCTTCGCAATAGGTGTGGAGGGAGGTTGTAGATAGTGAGGATCATCGGCCAAGTCTTTGTGCTTGCTGCTCCTTTCCGCAAAAGGATTCATTCCATCAGTACATAGTGCAAACCTAACATTTCTTGCATCCTTAGCAAAGTCTGGGTGTTCTTCATTGAATTTTTTCCATTGTTTGCCATCATTTGGATGTCGAAGCTTTCCATCATTTTTGTGCCTATCGAAGCATGCCAGGTCATAAGCTCGTGCATCCTCCGGGTTAGCAAAGAAACACCTCAATCGATCAACCACCGGAAGGTACCACATCACCAAAGCAGGAACTCTTCTCTCGGGCAAAATAATAATCTTCTTCTTTTTTTCTTTGTTGCTTGGTTTTGAACTGTTCGGTCTTCTTTCTCTTCTTTCCTTTGGAAAGTGAAGTTGCATTCTGTTCTTCTAGATAGTCTTTTTTTTTTGTCTTGTACCGACTTGCACCACAGTTTGGACACTTCTCTAAGTCTCCGCGTAATCACCTCGATATAGGATACAAAGTGATTTTCGCATGCGTGGATCTTCTGTACACCCATAGTAAGCGGACTGATGAGCTTTTTGGCATAGTAAGTGTTAGCGGGCACTTTGTTCTCTTTGGGAAGCATATCTCCGAGAGTACTCAATAATGCATCGAAGCTAGCATCGGACCATCCAAACCTAGCTTTCAACATCAACAACTTTAGCACGCACCGCAACGTCGTGAACTCTTTGGTACAACCCTTTGTCTCATCATACAATGGCTCTTTTTTTTGCCTTCTTTAAGGCCTCCATACCTTTCATAAAGAACATTGATGGATCAAGTATGACGACGCAATAGTGCAGCCATGAGTTCCAAGTCTTCACACCCTTCATCTTCCACTTCATCCACCACTTCATCTTCAACATTTGGCATATCGGGTTGACTATGATCTTGTGTCTCATGTATGAACCGGCATCCATCGTCAACAAGCATATCGGGGCCATTGGGGTTGATGTTCGTAGGGGTTGAGTCGGATATGGGGTAGAGCTACCCTCTCCATGCTTTGTCCAAATCAAGTAATCATTCATAAATCCTCGGCGGAGCAGATGAGAAAATATTGTTTGTGTGTCGTCAAAGACCGCAATATTTTTGCAATCTACACAAGGACAATATATGTGCTTAAATGCGTATTCTCCATGCATGCATCTTAGCGGCATCAATAAAGCTTTTGACCTCGGTATGTATGATGGATCAACTCTTGATAAATTATACATCCGAATGATCTCTTCATCGTTTACCTATATATAACGAATTCATTATAATCTATGTATTTTAATCAATAAACCTTTTGAAATGTGGTATGTATGATGGATTTACTAACCTTTTGATGATCAACAACCTCCTCTACGTAATTAGAAAACCTCGCCCTTGTATATTTCTCAAATTATAGATGTTGAGGCCTAAGGTTCCCTAAGTATGAGAGAGGAGGCATGGCAAATAATTAATCAAATTTATTAATTAATTGGAATCCAATACAAAATTATACATAGCTACTTAATTAAGCACTAACCCCATCAAAAAATTAATACCAACTAAAATAATATAATCAACCAATTAATTAGAGTATTATTAAAGAAAGACTTAGTAATTAATAATGGCAAGAATAATTAAACACTTCTTCTCTCTAAATAAATTTAACACTAGTAATTATCTAAGCAAAAATAATTAAAATTAAATCTAACAAAATTAAACCCTAGCAATTAAATAAGAAACAATCTTCAATTTTCTTCTATAAAAATGAACCTATTCATGCATGACACACTAAATCTATAGTGGAGGGATCCTTTAATTCAAAAATAATTATGGTAATAGCTAAGAGACATAAAAATCTATCTTTAATCACCATATCTAACAGAGAGAAAACACTAAGTATGAAATAATCAAATAGAGACAAAACCCTAGCTTCTTCCCCTCTCACTCATGGTGAAACCCTAGATCCAAAAAGTGGCTACAAATGAGCAATATTGGCTAAAAAGATGCAAGAGAGGTATAAACTAACCTTTTTTAGCAACCTCCTTCCAAGATTTGAAGATCAAAACCTCCCCCCTTGTATTTTAGGAAATCTGGACCTCCAAATCGCCAACAATGGAAGGTTGGCGTCGGGTTACTTGGCTGGTCGGGGAGGAAGAAGGTGTATTTATAGTAGACCTAGCACCGGGCGGTTGGCTCACCCAACCGTTGGAAACAACAACACCGGGCGGTTGGCTAAGCCCGGCCGCCAGTCTTGATGGCTCCATTATCACCGGGCGGTTGGCTTAGCCCCGCCAGCGATAGTGCATTATTAACGCCTGGCGGTTGGCTAAGCCAACCGCCAAGTGTTAATGGAGCCATCAAGACATCGGCGGCTGGCTTAGCCAACCGCCGTTGTTGTTGTGTTTCCACCGGGCGGTTTGGAAGCCGGGCCCACGTGATTTTTAATACTAGCGTTCGTTAAGCTGAACCGCCTGTACAAATAAAAACCGGGCGCCGGGGAGAAATCATTTCTGTACTAGTGATCCATGGTGTATGTAACAAGCAATTGCATCCAGTGGGCATATTCTGACCCACTTCCAGGAAGCATGATGGTCACGTTAATACTATTAGCCCAGGATCACCGCTGTATGATGCCGGATCGCCGCTGTATATGATGCTCAAAATGACAGTTCATCCAGCGGACCGCTGTTGGTGAACGTTACAGCGCAGGTGAACAGTAGCATAGCACGCAGGTGATTACTATTCACCTCTTATTTCCAGGCGTGTCAACTAACACTGGTTCCAAGCGTGAAAAAAGCTAAATGTGTGCTCCATAGCTCCAATTAATAAAATTACTTCACGTTCCAGGCTAGCTAACACACTTACCATCTAAACACAACCAGTCACGTCTAAAAGTTCGACAGAAAAAATTTGTCACATCCAAGAAATCACTCGATGCAACTTTGAGATCTAGACTAGAGAAATAATTTGTCTTCAATATATATATAAAAAGATTTTCTCCTATTTATCCATTACTGTTCTGAATGTTTTTTCTTCAGTAAGACTATATACATAGTTTTCCCCTCTGCAATTTCACCGCCACATGTATCTTCAATAAACATTTAGTTGAAACTTTTGCATATTTCTTCCAAACGATAAAAGTGTTTTTATTCTAATATGCATGCAATATCATATTTTCATAGTTTTATTATTTATTCTTTTGTCTGCATACTATAAGAATGCTTTTTTGTAAAATTTTTGAACGTGTTATAAACCATAAATAAAGTAAACTTCACTAAATGTTGAACAAGATTATATGGTGTGGTGGTAAGACTCAGATGCTTCAAGTATGGAGACCACAGTTTGAATCCTTAGTTTTGCAAATAGTATTTTTGATTTTTTTCTAGCTTTTCACGTTTGAGCGGGTGGGTGACTAGAGTGGGCCATTGGGGGGCCGCACGCGAGGGGAGGTGGCCCGTCTGTGTAGGTGGCTAGATTGGGCCATGGGTGGGCTAGACAAGAGCACAGTGGCTTGATTGGGCGCTGCAGGTAGGCCCAGACAGCAGCACATATGTTAGAGTGGGTCACCAGGAGTGGAGAGAGAGTGAACCAGAGATTGTCACCGAATTAGAATAGGTCGGATCAAAATTAGGGTGGAGAGAAATTTTAGTTTTTTAGTATTAGGGATAGATATAACCAAAATTAGTTAAATGGTACATTTTTTTATGGCTTCTTGTGACCGTACCTCTCCCACGATAGAAATTGAGCAGAAACTGAGCTAGAACTGCATTCCCCAGTTCTGGCCACAGAAATACACTCTCATTTTTTTTGTAAATAAAACTTAAACCTGCTGTTTCTAACTAATTCTTCTGACCCCCAACCGTTCAACCAAATCGGACGAAATAGGCAAAAATGTACAAACAGTCCACGTCCAGTATTGGACGTGGAAAATGAGGATTAAGGAAAGTGCCCTTATAAAAATGATATAATCCAAACATCCCGCTCGTTATGCAAGCAGATCGACGCGCAACTCCACATGCAGACGGAGGAGGGGTATGGCAGATACGCAAATAGGCTTAAACTTTTGCACGTTGGCGGACAAGCTAGCTCACTTGCATGCATCTCTCTGAAGTCCGGAGAATCTTAGGCGCTGAGAGGTGCTGACTATTACATCTGCGATATCCTGGAGGTTGTCCTACACCACATCCTCTTGCTCCTTCGGGTGCGAGAGATGCATGCAGTGTGCTCGTGCATTCTCTCCAAGAGCTGCTGGCCGACTGCCGCCGCCATTTGCTTTGCCTGCTCCACTCCTTTGTCCGTAGCCTGCTGCATGTCCACCGCAGGTACCCGGCCGCACCTGGTCTCCTGTGACATCCATCTGGACCTGGGCCAGTTCAACAACTGGCACGGCAACAGCTGGATTTGCCTCATTACAAAAGTGCACAGTGCTAATACCGAGATAGCAATGGCGCCGAAGCCATCTGTTGTATGACTGTTAACATCAAGCCACCGTGTCACGAGGATGAACACTGTCTCCTGATCAGCATCTTTATCATCCCTCTAGAAGATGCCTTGCGCCAGAGCTAACTCTTCCTAGTGCCTCTCACGCCCAATTGCCAATGCTACCTCACTCAGTAACGTGTGTCTGTTTCTGCCAGCCCTTATGGATTGAAATCGAGACAGGACGTTGTATTTGTAGATGAGACGGATAAGCCATAAATAAAGAAGCAAGTGGCACTTTGCCCATACAGCAATTCAACGCTAGGAATTAGCACCCACACTCTGACACCCGTTCACATATATTGTTTCAGTATATATTATTGTGACGCCAGTCATCATACTAATATGCTTATATATATAGTCAAGTCAGTCCGCTAGTGCCTAACCTAACCGTGAATGTAAGTACTACCTCTAGTGCTCTATACAGTGTGTTTTATCGCCATGGATCACGGAACAATAGATGAGGAGCATAACAGCATGAGTTGGTACAAGAAGACATCACCCTTCGATGCTGTAGGTGAGTGTGTGAAATATATATATGTAACTAACTAATTATTATTTAATGCCACAACAACCACATGATAAGCGCCGGTACAGTGTATGTGCGTGGATTGATGTGTGACCTTCATTCTGCAACAGCAACGTTCAAAAACTATGGCTGTATTATACAACACATTGTCAGCTGTCTATACAAAATTTTCAAGAACCTGATGCTCTGAATTTGGAACAATACGGTGGCAAAGACTTGGACGGTTCATTTTCTGTGTGAACATAGTCCCTTCTTCCATCTACTAGCTTCCCCTGGAAACCCTTTCGAACTATTTGGATATACCTGCTATCTTCCTGCTCTTGCTAAGTTCACGCATTTGGTGCAAAGGAGGTGTTTTGTGTCATGGATGTGCACCAGTCTTCTACCATCTCTATGTGGGAACCTAAGGCCCTCCACAATGTGTTCGCTGAGTAGTGCCTAAAATGGAGAGAGAGAAGATTGGAGCACCACTCTTCTCATTGTGAGTAGTGATTCCAAGTTTGAGTGGTGGCAAGAAAAACTAGAGCGGTAAATGTAGTTGGACCAGCGCCTATTTGTGTTGTGAAGAGAGAACAAAGAGAGAGCAGCAATAGCCACTCACATTGTGGAAGGCCTAATATACTACCTCAACAATTATGGATGACTCAGGAACTTTTAGTGTACAGTGATATTTAAGAGAGAAATAGATTGTCTTGATATGTAAGAATACAAAATGATGTTGATGCTTTGTATCCATTGTCATATACAAATCCAATCAGCAAATATAAGGAATCGAAGTATTTTTCAAACCACTGATGTAATAAGATGGGAAAGTGGCATGTACTCCCTCTATCCAACAGTCTCCGTCGCCTAAGCAAGTTCCAGTTTTCCATGAGTCTCTGTCAGCTTTTTTTTTTTTTAACATGAGTATGTCCCTATCTCGTGTTTCTCCTCAGGCTTCTGCGCATGCAATGCCTTAAATGTAATGCGAAGTTAATACAATGCTCCCTCCAGTTATCCTTAGGTATCATAACAAATGCTGCTATTATATCTAGGGATTTTTTTTGAATGTATGGATAAGGGTGTAGGATCTGCCTGTGACATAATATATGCCACTATAAATAAACATTAACAGAGTTTGGACAAAATGTCTCACCTTTGGAAATTATTTTTAAAATTTTAATGCAAGCTTGCCAAGCGCACCTGACTCGATCGCAGTGACATGTGACACAACACTGGCCTCAGCCCAAGCAGCAACACCACCAAACCATCGCTCCCAAGCTGGACCGCTGATGGATCAGTAGGTGGAGCCTTGCCCCAAGTGTCGCTGCAGGATCCTCTGGTAGAGCCTCACCCCAAGCACATCCAGTGGTGAAGCCTCGCCCCCGTCCACCGGTATAGCCTTGCCCCCAAGCGCCAACACCACTGGTGGAACCTCGCCTCCGAGCATGCTGTCAGATCTATCAACTGGAAGCCTTGGCACCACTGGTCCATTGAGGAAAGTGGAGCCTGATGCCTCGTGCCCAAGCGAGGTCGCTGGTGGAGCTCGCATGTGCATTGGTGCAATGCCTCTGTAACTATCAACTATTTTTGAGAATCCATGGTCATGCTCTTCCATAACCCAGCAATGTCATGCGTCAGTGGACATGGACACAACTACTCTACATCACATCTAAGGTTGTCCCCGCATAAAGGTTCTATAGAAGCCAGTCGTCAATGACAGCTATGTGCTAGTAGGGTTCCTAATACCTCCAATCCCTACAACTAACATAGAGAACTAGCATGTATGATGGATAGAATCATTTCATGTGTGTGTATATGTGTTTTTGATAATCAGATCATTGTGCGTTTGGTTCTTTGGCTTCCGATATACACACATATATAATCTCATGAATCTCATAGTGCAAATGTTACTTTTGGCATTTAAGACATAGGACAGTGGTTTGATGGGTTTGCAACTCTGGGACTTGGGTCTCATCTTGGTGATCTATCTTCATTTGTTTAGTAAATATATACAGATATTTCCAGCAATTTATTTATGTTAATATGTATTATAAATAGTAGATCGTAGTATTTTTATTTCCTTACGAATACTATGTCTGTCAAGCAGTCATAAGTATTACGAATGTAACTATATTTGTCCGACACATTCTCTCCTGTAATATTCTATGCGCATGTTGAATATTGTGTCCCAACAACAATACAATAAATGATTTGTACTTCTTCCTGAATTAAATATCATGATTATGAATTACAATTGGTAACTTTAGCTTCATTCTCATTCATGCCAGGAAAAGTATGATGCATCAATCTTGAGCATCAAACTATAGATAGCTGACATTAGGTTTGTTCTCTTCTGAGAAACTTGGAGTGACAGTCATATTGCATCAATCTTGAGCACAATACTGGCCTGGTGAGCTTGAGCATTCACAGCGAGGGATCAAGCTGAGCTCGAGGTCGAGTGACATGCTATGTAAACATGAGTGACTGCCACAAATGCTGGCCTATTGCAAGCTAGTTTGTGAGATCCCTAGTCCATTCCACATCCCAGCTATTTCTATTCTACACGGAGGCATACATGAGCATTGTAGGCCGCATGTATGTTGTGCATGTAAAATTCTGCAACCCTACATTAGATATTTATTTGACATTTAAGGAACATCATAGTGATTGTTGGGTCTAATAACAAACAATTTAATTATTACAGTCACAAACATAGGTAGTTCAGGTGATTTCAGTTTTTTATTAAATATTTACGAGAATTTCTTGCAATTTATGATAAGAGTAAATTTTACTGGCAGTCCACGAACTTGTCCCGAGTTCTCAAATAGGTCCCGGTACTCTCAAATTACATATTTAGGTCCCTAAACTTGTTCCAAGGTCTCATTCAGGTCCCAGTACTTTTAAATTACATATTTAGCTCCCTAAACTTGTCTCAACTTCTCATATATGTCCCAAATTATGCATTTAGCTCACTAAATTTGTTTCAAGTTCTCATCCCAATCCTAATACTTTAAAAATATATACCTAGTTCTCAAAATTTGGTTATTGTACAATCCCACTATCCGCCCAGGACATGGCCGCGCTCGCCGTCAAGGCCTGCGCGGTTCTAGGGACAGCTCGGACGTCGCCGCCTCGGACGTGGGCACGCCAAAGAAGAAGATCGGCCAGCAAGGAAAAGAAGCGGTGGCAGGCCACGAGACGAAGTCGCGCGCGCCGCCCGCTGTCGCCGTGAGCGCAGACACGCCACGACGAGTGGAAGAGCTACCCGCCCCGTGCGTGGCGCTGCACAAAGGACACGCGCAAGGCGGCGCGTGGCAGCGGCGAGACGGTGGGGGGAAGACGAGGAACAGAGTTGGCTACAAGGGTGTCACCCGTGATCTTGCACCCGTCGTGCAGAGGCTAAGCGTGATTGTGGAAGCAGCTAGCGAGTGACCTATCCATTGATCGTCAGTAATAGTTTGATCATGGATGAGAACTTGGAACAAATTTAGTGAGCTAAATGCATAATTTAGGACCTAGATGAGAAGTGGAGACAAGTTTAGGGGAGCCAAATATGTAATTTAAAAGTACCGGGATCTGGATGAGACCTTGGAACAAGTTTAGGGACCTAAATATGCAATTTGAGAGTACCGGGACCTATTTAAGAACTCAGGACAAGTTCGTGGACCGCCAGTGAAATTTACTCTGATGATAATACCTCACAAGACAATCTTCCATAGTAAATTTCTCTTAAGTACTTGTATGGTTATACTTGAGGCTAAAAAGCTAGACGATTAGAAACTAGCAAACATTGAGATATTTACATTACTATTACTATCCTGTTGTAGCTGCCTTTATTATTTAAATTGCACTCTTCCAAAATAGGTTAATTTGAATTAATTAATGCATTTATGTGGCACTCAAACGATCGAAGAACAATAATAAAGTTTATGAAGTTAAAATCAAGTGTATAATATAAGGCCGATACACGCAATTGATGTATACATGCCGCTGCATACCTATTTTTGTTTGTGTGACTTTGACATAAATTTCAAAATAATTCAAAACTCAATCGAAAAATGCTTTTGGAAAATCTGTTTATTAGAAAAACCAAAATAAAAAGATAAAACTCTCTCCCATCTCTTTTTGGTCTGAAGGCCCACTCCTCCCTCTTCTCTCTCGGCATGGCAGCAGCCCAGCCCACCAGCTCCCTCCCTTCTCTTTCAGCCCCACGTCCAGCCAGCCAACGCCGAGAGCCGCCTGAGCTGCCTCCTCACTGCTCCCTGAGTCAATGGCGCCACTGGCCGATGCGTCGGTGTCAACTCGCACCTCTGGCCGTGCCCAATGTGGACTCGATTACCCAGGATTTTGGCGTGCATGCCATGCCTAGACCTGAGTGCATGGGTCATTGTGATCTGGTTTTTGCTTTGTCACAGCAGCAGAAAGATGGCGCCATGTGTACCACATAGGCCAAAGTACACTACACACGCCTTGTAAGGCAGTATCTAATAACCAGCAACGAGGACTAGCGCTGATTTTGACAGCTGTTAGAGCACAGACCTACAAGAGCCGGAGTACTAGTACTGATGCAGTTCCTAACGCTTCCCATACTCACCCACCGATAGAAGGTGCACCAATGTTGCTCTAGTTATGTGGGGCTAAGTCAATAGGTAGGTGTGTGCAGCTTAAATCAATCGCTCCTTGCTGGATAATATTCATAGATAGACTATATAGTATACGTCAAATTAAAGGCATTTCAAGAGGGAATAAATGGTCACTTGCGTAGAAACTGAGTATATAAAGCCTCACGTGCCGACTAGCTGAAGGCACTGAGAGGCACAGCCTAATACCCTAGGCTCCACAAAAACGTGTATTGTAGAGTGAAAGCATATTATGGACAAGAACTATAGCATGTTACAGTATTTGAACCTGAAATGCCGAAAATTTAGTATAACAATATATATAATCCACAGAATTAATCATAATCATGCATCATATCCATCTACCTCTCCTCTAGCATATTTTAAATTGGAATGTTCAAGAATATTGAAACAAATTGCGCTATCTATCTCCTACAAGTGATCTAGGAGATGATGCTATATATATTATGGTGTCAATTTCATCTCTAGCTCAACAGTGTGCCCAAACACCACTTGCACAGGTACACACCGAAAGAAAGTGGAGAAACGTACGGATGCATAAATCTGTAGGAAAGAAAGCTGCATGGTGTTATGATTGGAATGGGAGGCAAAAGGAAAGTGAGCAATATATGAGATAAAAGCAATGGACACCTAGTGTGACGGGAAACTGAAGCGCACGCAACCACTGCCACTGGTGGAAGTGGTGGGTTCTGTGGTTCCTTCGCAGTGCGTGCTTAAGTTCACCTTCAGTCTTTTGGCTAGACGCTTCTTTTAGTCAGGGAGACGAATCGCAGTTTCTGTGTGTATTGATGTCAGAGAACACACATGAGGACATCATGTGTGAGCACTTTGGCGTCGAGCATTTTGATATCATTTAGATCTGTCGGGGCATGTGCACATATCATTTTCTGCCTACTTAGAGGTTAATATATTTTTTTGAGCCTTCCTTGTGTTTCACTTATTGCTTCGGTGTTGTGTGTTGATTGGCGTCTGTAGCATGATGTACCTACCTAACTTCATGTAGGCATCTTGGATCTATTGTGCGACCTTGATGTAATTGTTTTACACCACTAGATATTTCTACATTGAAAAAATAATTTAATTTATTTAAAGTTAAACATTATATTAAAGTTGTAATAAGAAAACAGGTTTGCAACTTTGCAGTTGCCTATTTTTATCATTTCAGTTTATCTAGATACTAAAACTTCAAGCTTTGTATATTGAAATTAATTTTTGAATTTTGTAAATGACGGATGGAGAAACGGCGTAACCAAGTCATAAGCGTGTGTTTTCATGAGAACTGCACGCACATGCAGCCAATGGTGATCAAACTCAGAGTCTTAGACCTCACGAGTCGCTCTCTTTACCACTAAGCCTCACAATCACATGTGATTACATGGATGATAGATGATATATTCCTTTAATATATTCAATGACTTGAATATTGAAATCCATATTTGTAACCATAAATGAAATCAAATGTACAAAACATTCAAACAGGACAGTTTTAGATCTCTTCAAGTATTACAACTTTAGTTTAGGTCATTTGAAATTAAATAATAATATGGATTTAAAAATAAGAAATGTCTAGGCCCTAAATGATTTAAATAAAAACTTGTGTCACGTAACATCTATTCTAGGCTCTAATATTTAATTTATTAATAAAAACAAGCAAGGTTGCCCAGTGCAAACTAAAATGACTTAAAAGATCTTATGGGCTTTTAGGTTTTTATTTGACTTATAACTAAAATATGGTTGGAGCGACAGTTGTGTTAACACCAAAGCCTAAGCTTCTTACTGCTGTTTCATTGGAATGGGAAAGAAATGCATGCTAATTTTACGATGGCTCAATATCCGTGCCGTTTGCTGTCACAAAGTTGTGACCTTCCAATTCGTGAAGCACAAGAAAACTGATTTGCGTCCCCCGTGCTCATCTCTGTTTGCTGAAGAACAGTGCTTGCGGGCAACAGCCTCGCTTCAAAGCCGCATTACTGAGTAGCGCGTGCCATGAACTCAGAGACCGGACTGAGACCTGCTAGCAGTACTGCCAGCAGCAACGACATCGCTCATCAGCACGCTAACGGGACAAGCAGCCAGTTCTGCCGGCTCCTGTCGTCATTGATGCTACTGGGCCAGAGCCATCATCTGATGAGCACAGTGCTAACACCCAGCCACAGCGTGGAAGCCATTTGTTGTATTACTTCCAATATCATGCCACCATCTCCCACAAATGAACATTGTCCCCCGATCAGCATCTTTATCGTCCCTCTTGACCGTGTCTAACACCAATTGCCAATGCTACCACATGTCTTCTCAGTGCCTCTCAAGCCTAATTGGCAATGCTGTCTCACTCTGTAACATGTGTCTGTTTGTGGCAGCCCTGTCGATTGACATTGGGAGAGACGTTGTATTTGTAGATGAGATGCACACAAGCCTATAAATAAAGAAGTGACACTGTGTCCGTACTTCATTTTTTATGGGTTTATTACTTCACTTGTGATAAAAGGCAATAAAAATAGTTATCCAACCATCCCATCTTCTTCCTCCAAGAGACCCCCATCATTTTTGGGGTTAGAGCTCTAGAATTCCCAAAAACCAGAACTTTTCAAAGGAGAGGTTTGGGTATCATTGGCTGAACAATAAATCAATTAAAGACTTTTCCCTCTGACTTAAACACCCTTTACTACTATTCCCAGCTGAAAAATAAGATATACAACTCTAATATAAGAGAGTAATAGGCACATGCCCACGAGAGGCTGACGGATGAAAATTTTGATGGTGGAATTTTCGCTTTTTAATATTGGGTACAAATATATCCATAAACCTATGCTGAATATCGAATTGACATTGTAATTAAACTAATAAATATGGATGTTGTTGTTAATAACTGATCAGTAATTAAATTAAAGATGGACGGCGTGGTATTTGGAACTGAAGAAGCGAGACCGTGCCCAGACAAAAATGACCGGCCATCCAAATCACCTTACACATTTTTAGTGGAAAATCACCTTGCATGTGGGGGCCCGCCATTCATCAGTCTCAACGTATATGGCTCAATAGGCCCAGTCGGCCCAGCTAACTGGTCCCATCGTCCGCAGACCGCAGTCACCAGCGGCTCATCATCTTCCTCGATCCTACGAATCTCTCGTAATAACTGACATCTACCATGGCAGATTGGCCGAGGTCTCAGCATCTCATCCAGAGGGCGTGTGTTTTTTAAGGACCTACGAGTCTCACCAGAATAACTGACATCTTAGATAGATGAATACCTACGAGTCTCACCTAAGAATAATCTCGCCTCTGGTATTCATCTAAGCCTAGTTGGTGAGAATTGTAATGATAGATGTCAGTTATTCTCGCCTCTGGAAAAGACATGGGTTAAAATTATAATGATGTCCACTCAAGGTATTCATCTAAGCTAGTTGGGGTGTAGTTGTACATCATTGCGTTTTTATGCACGTAAAGGGCGTGTGTTTTTTAAGGACTGAAAATGGCGACTAGAGGCAGGGTGAATGGGAGCCTTAAATTTATTTTGAAATCTTTGGACCGTTATCCCAAATTCAAACCCCAAAAGCAAGCACATGCAGGAGCGATAATTCCATGAGCCAACGAGTGGCTAGATACCTCAGGAGATGTCCTAGAGGCACAGCGGAACTACCAACAACAACCAGAGACGAGCACTCGATGGAACTTCGAAATGGATACTCCAGACTCATATTGAGAAGGAGAGAGTGACCAACCCTAAATACTCAAGCCAACTTATGATAAAAGTACTTAGGAACACAGGACGTGATGCTAGGAACTGAACGAAACAAATGAAACTTGAATCGGATCACAAACAGCCAAGAAACAGGAAAAATCAGTACCGTTAGTGTGAACCCCTATCTGAGATGCTATCATACACAACTGAATCACAGGGTATTTATCCACCTTGTGTTCGCAGTTTTCATCAGGGACACGCCTGCACCTATATTTCCATATAATACAGTTCATTTCTGTAGACCATGCCATAGTCATTTCTTGAAAATTAATTTCAGATTCAATGTTAGTTTGGTCAATTACATTTTTCTCTGTCGTATACTACTATAGTTGTCTCAATGCTAGTGACGTTTCAACGTTGCTTGCTTGTTCGATTGTTTATACTTAGCTGCGGACACAATTTATCATTAGATGTTTACACAGATTCGTCAGTAAAACTGCGTTCTTATCATTAGCATGTGCTTACTCTTCCTGCAATGAAGTTAAAACTTGTAATCAGCAACCATCACCCTTGATTTTGTATACGATGGTGGTCACAGAGGAACCACTGGTCCACTACCATGGTATGAGACTTAATTTTAGAAACATGCTTTGGGAAGCAGAAAATGTAAAAATTGTAAAAAAATAACTGCAGTCTATACACATCATGCTCTCTGCTGCAGGTTCGCTGTCATTTTCTCTTCATCTACTGGTGTTCCTCTGCTGTACACAACTACTCTTAATAAGTTTCGAGTATTCTTTGTACATATTATATATAATGTTTTTTATTGGTCATTACTGCACATCAAAAATACAAGAAGAGTTTACCTATCACGATACAAAACGAGGGCGAATGGAGAGGCAAACCTATCGTGGTTGATATGGATAGGAGGCAAAAGGGAATCTGAGTGAAGCTAGATGTACAAACAGTGTATATTCTCGGTTGTATTAGGTTTGGCCGCTATCTCTTCCAGGTCACAGCGTCCGCAAGTGTCCATCCTATGCAGCTACTGGCTCTGTGCCCTATATGGAGGCAACACAAGGAAGTCGCTGGTGTCATCCAGCAGCCTACTACTCATGTGGATGTCGCTGGTACATTGCCGCACCGCATCACCACCATATCCATCTCCAAACATAGTGAAAGATAAATGTATATGATGCCACCATGAGGTTTGAATTGTACTTTGTCTAGCAGTTCTGGCCCCCGTGCCCCTTGTCTATGTCATTAATAAGGTCCACCACCGGTTGATACAGGTATGCACATTGTGACTGTCGCTAGACACCGCTGCCCACCCTCATGACTTCGCCTTGGTCGTCTTCCTCTTTCCTAACTAGCAATCTTGCCTATCGATAGAGGAGTGGGGACCAATCCTTTTTCCTTCATAGTTTCTGTTAGTTTGTTGATCCTTCGTGATCCTGGGTTTAGTTTTTAGTAGTGTCATTGACAAGGTGGTAGCGACGCAGATGATTTAGAATAATGTCTCTTCAGCCTCTCTCTACCTCGATGACACTCGATCTAGCGTCGGTGACAGGCCATTGAGAATTTGGTGTTATAAGATCTGTTGATCTTATTCAGATTATGTTTTGTATCCTTATCAGTGGAACCAAGATATTTAGACAATTGATCTAGCAATCTTGACCTCATCTTTTGTTCTGCTCGACAGCAAGGTCTAGCATTTTCAACACTCTATTCTAATGATGAAGGATTATTGTAAGCCTGCATTTTTAGGAGGGTTCCTCCAACCAATAATCTTTTAGTAGATGATAGATCTTGTCGTCACTGTCTAGTTGCTATTGCAGTCTTCAGAGCCTTATTTGGCTAGGGTGTTGTAGGTATCGGTTTTCTTATCTTTCAGTAGGAAGCAATGGACGTCCAAAGGAAGAAGAGGATCAATTTGGTCGTTAGTGTTCTGTTATTTTTTTTATAAGAGGAGGTTGTTCATTTTATTTCAAGTTATCTATGTTTTGTACTGCTTTTGTTCTCCTTGTGATATATGAATATTGAGGCACTCTTTTGAGTGTCCATTTATAAAAAAAAGGTCCATCACCAAGCCTTCATTCCTCTCCCTTGGTATTTTACTTTGTGCTTAATGGTCCAAGAAGGGACCCATTTGATGATAGTCTTGATGATTGTCCAAAATAAACTTATATATACTTGTATATTTAGGGATTATACTGATTTGATATTGTTATATTTCTTCAATCTTAGTGATCATTGTTATCATTTATTCCAACTCGGATGCTTATTTTTAAATAATGAGCTACTTTTGTTTGATTCTACACATGCCGAGTGGGAACTTCAATATAGGCAATGGATATTTGACAACACCGCAGTTTCCCCATGGACACTCCCTAAAATTTGTTGAGCAATCCACCTGGGAGATGACCTAGTCTCAAAGTTTAATGACATTCGGTTGCCATGATTTCTTTTCTTTATTTTAGGCTGCTTTCTTTGCGGATGCTGGCGGAGAAAGGTTCTAGATTATTGTACCAGCTTGATGTAATTATCTTGAATTAATAAATACTTCCTTAAGAAACATGGCAGATGGTTAGTGCAATGTCGATAGATGCATTGGAGCAACCATAAATAAATGGTTTATTGTCCTAGTGATTCCTTAACTGTACAACTTTTCAGCTAGAATATGCATCGTTATGTGCTTTGGTGTATTCTTTATTTAGGTTACCATGCCAAGCCACAACCAAGGGTTAAGATGTATGATATGTGATGCACATAGTAAATGCTTGTTGTCACCATATGTACCTACAGGAAATTTTTGTTTATCTGGCATGCCCACTATATAAACCTTCCTTTTCACCATGGCACAAGTAGAAAAACTATGAGGAAATAGGTGCAATCATAGGAAGTTTCTTATTATTTTGTCCCATGGGAATAGGAGGTGAAAGGGAATCAGAGTGAAGCTAGAAGTAAACACAGTGTACATTCTGGATTGTATGAGGTTTGCCCACTATCTCTTCTAGGTCATAGCAGCCTCAAGTGTCCATCCTATCCACCAAATGCAGCACCGATGCAGCTACTGGCTCTGTCCCCTGCTTCCATATGAAGACGATACAGGAAAGTATGTCACTATAGCATGGACCTTGCACCCAACTTTGAGTTTGGACGTGCTTGTCGAGCAGAGCGGGCCAAAGGTGTCGAATGTAGGAGCTGAGTGCTGGCTGTTGGTGATGCAGCGAACCAGAAATATATTGGCCTGTGGAAAAAGACATGTGGGAACATAGTGGGAGGGCAATATTTGTAATTTCAAATTCAACTACACCAATTACATAATCACGGTTGACAAGATCTCTATAACAATGAATGCTGATTTGGAGATACGGCACGGGGTAGGGTACGGTCATGGCCAGCTGGTCACTCATATGACAAAATGTTATTGAACCGGTTAATGACCGATGTATAGGCCTTGGTGCTGCTCTGTATTAGAAATTTTGGCTGGTGGCTTGACAGTCTGATCCATTATTCGCACCAGTCCACTGGTCTCAATGCTAAATTATCTGACGTAAGGTTCACTATGTTGCCAAGTTGTGACTCAATGAAGTTCATCAATTGCCTTACCTTTTAGAGTCTGGTCATAGTTCACAAGCCTGGTATTACAATTTTGCGGTATTTTACATCTGTAGTTTCAAGTGTGGAAGGCCCATGACGGGTTGCTACTCAAATGAGCCTGTAATTTTATTGTCCTCTGGGTTTCTTGTGTCATATGGCTTCTGGGGTTCAACTGTTCAAGTTTTGCTGTCATCCAGCAGCCTACTTCTCATGTGGATGTCATTGGCACATTGCTGCACCCGATCACCGCCATCTCCAAATATGGTGAAATATCTGATGCCATCATGAGGTTTGGATTGTACTTTGTCTAGCTCTCCTGGCCTCCCTATCCCTTTTTCATGTCATAAATGAGGTCCGTCACCGGTCGATTCAGGTATACAGACTGCGCCTTCAAGCAGCCGCTGCTGCATGCCCTTCCCCGTAACTTTGCCTTGGTCCCCTCCTATTTCCTAACCAGCCATTGCCTGTGGATAGAGGATCTGGGACCCGATCTCTTTTCCTTCATAGTTTTCAGTTAGTTTGTTCATCTTTCTTGATCCAGAGTTTAGTTTCATTTTGTCATCTATGAGGGGGTTGCGATGCTGTTGCTTTGGAATAAGGTATCTCTAGCATCTCCCTACCTCGACGGCATTCGATCTTGCATCGGCAAATGGCCAATTAGAGTTCTAAGATTTGTTGATCTTATTCAGATCTTGGCAATTTGTGTCCTTATCAGAGGTAATAGTTAGTTGGCACTGGATGCAACAATTTTGACCTCTTCTTTTGTTCTGCTCTACTGCAAGGTCCAGCATTTTCAAAACTTTATTATGAGAATCAAGGATTGTAAGCTTGTCTTGGAGGGTTCCTCTAGCTTGTGTTACTTGGAGAGTTCCTTATTTGGTGAGGGTATTTGTAGGTATCCCTTTTCTTTTGCAGTCTTTACAATAGGATCTTCAAGCTCTGACAAGCAATGAATTTTTGAAAGAAGAAGACAATCAATTTGGTCTTTAATGTTCTCATAATTTTTTTTAGAGGAGGCCTTTCGTTTTATGTCTAGTGGCTCATCTTTTGTACTGCTTTTATTTTTTTTTGTCACATATGATATGAATATTGAGGCACTCTTTTGAGTGTCCTTTTATAAAAAATGGTCCATCACCAGCCCTTCATTCCTCTCCCTCCACACTTTACCTTTTGCTTAATGGACTCACTACTACAGAACAGGCCTTTGGTCATTTGCAAAATGAGCAATAGCTCCCGCAAACATTGCCCCCGGGACTAAAAACATCTTTAGTCCCGGTTGGTAACACCAACCGGGACTAAAAGTCCCCCGCCCAACGGCTATGCTTGCATAGGCATTTGGGGGGGACTTTTAGTCTCGGTTGGTGTTACCAACCCAGGGACTAAAAGGCCAATCTTTAGTCCCGGTTGGTGTCCCCAACCGGGACTAAAGGTATTGTCCCGGTGGGTGACCACAGCCGGGACTAAAGATTGGCATTTAGTCCTGGTTGGTGTTAAAGACCAGGATTAAATCCTCCCCCCATATTTGAATCCTTCTTCCTCCTCTGGCCGAGCCCGAGCTCACCATTGTTCTTTGTTCTTCATGTGTTCTTGTTTGGTTCTTGCTCACATCTCCGGCCATTGATTCATTTCGTCACTTCTACGCCGTTATTTTCTTGTTTAGAGGTTACTAACTTCATCTTCTCAAGTTTTAGCAGCAGCGTATCTCATTTTGTGGTGTTATACATGTGGTTTTTTATTTTTTGATTTCTACATTATTTTAAACTCCAATCACTTTCATCATTTGAATGTGGGATGTAGATAACTACAATTAAGACTCTAAAAATTAGTATACACCATTTATTATTATTATGTCTACCATATTTTATGGTTTAGTTAGAAAAATACTAAATTTATGGTTTTTTTTATTATAATTAGTTTTTAAAAAATTAACATTTGATAATACTTTAGTTTATAATTTGTGATCTGGTTAATTAGTTAATTATAACTAAGTATAAATAATACATTTGAAGGATTATTTAATTATAACTAAGTATGAATATAAAATTTGTTTAGAAAAAATAAGAATGGAGAATTTTAGGTTATGTGTTAGTTAGTTACTTATAATACTTTATTTTGTAATTTGTGATCGGGTTTATTAGTTAATTTAAACTAGTATGCATGCCACATTTCATGATTAGTTAGAAAAATAAATAACTTTGATGTTTTTTAGTTTTGCTTGTTTAGAAAAAATAGAAATAGAGGATTTTAGGTTATTTGTTACTTTAATTTCTGTTTAAAAAATTAGAAACTTATAATACTTTAATTTGTAATTTGTGACCGGGTTAATTAGTTAATTATAACTAGTATGCCTACTAATTTCTTGATTATTTAGAGAAATAGAGAACTTTGGTGTTTTTAGTTTTGCTTGTTTAGAAAAATTAGAAATAGAGAATTTTAGGTTATTTATTACTTTTATTTTTCTTTTAAAAACTTAGAAACTTATCATACATTAATTTGCAATTTATGACCGAATTAATTAGTTAATTATAACTAGTATGCCTACCATATTTCATGATTAGTTAGAGAAATAGAGAATTTTTTGGTGTTTTTTTAATTTTGCTTGTTGAGAAAAATTAGAAATAAAGAATTTTAGGTTATTTGTTACTTTTATTTCTGTAGTAAAAATTAGAAACTTATCATACTTTATGTTGCAATGCAGACAATGACACGTCATTGGATGTACAATGCCGATCGCCGCTCCAAAGAATTCATTGATGGTGTGCATTATTTCTTAAGAGTGGTCGAGGAAAACAAGCGGGATGGATTCATACGTTGCCCATGTGCCTTGTGTCAGAATTCGAAGGAATATTCTAGCTCTAGAAATATTCACTCACATTTGTTGAAGTCGGGTTTCATGCCAAACTATATTTGTTGGACCAAGCATGGAGAAACCGGGATAATGATGGAAGAATATGAAGAAGAACAAGAACAACTAGAGCCTGATGACATTATTGATCAATTCGGTGGCTTCGATGATACAGCAATGGGAGAAGCTGAAGAAGAGGGAGGTGCTCTTGGTGAAGGTGATGCTCTTGGTGATGCCATTCATGATGCATGAGAAAGAATGCGAAAGTGAAAAGGAGAAGGCAAAGTTTGACTGCATGCTAGAAGATCACAAGAAATTACTATACCCATCCGCCCAAGATGGGCAAAAAAATTGGGTACAACACTGGAGTTGTTGAAATAGAAGGCATGAGAATGGAGTATCCGATAAGGCATTTGGACAATTACTGAAGATCCAAAAAAATGCTTCCGAACCCTAATGAATTGCCCACCACTACGTACGAAGTAAAACAGGTCGTCTGTCCTTTGGGATTAGAAATCCAGAAGATACATGCATGTCCTAACGATTGCATCCTCGCATCGTGGCAAGGACTACGAGAATTTAGATGAATGCCCCGTATGTAAAGCATCACGGTATAAGATCAGGCGAGATGACCCTGGCGATGTTGAGGGGGGAAGAACGTCCCGGGGAAGAAAATCCCTGCAAAGGTTATGTGGTATGCTCCTATAATACCACGCCTCGAAACGTCTTTTTCAAAAACAAGGACCATGCAAAATTGTTGCGGTGGCACAAAGAAGACCGTAAGGTAGACAACATGTTGAGACACCCTGCTGATGGGACCAGTGGAGAGCAATAGACAGGGAATTTCTAGAGTTTGCAAAAGACGCAAGAAACTTGAGGTTTGCTTTAAGTACGGACGGTATGAATCTTTTTGGTGAGCAGAGCAGTAGTCATAGCACTTGGCCTGTTACACTATGTATCTACAACCTTCCTCCATGGTTATGCATGAAGTTTAAAGTTCATTATGATGCCGGTGCTCATCCAAGGCCCGAAGCAACCGGCAATGACATTGATGTCTATCTAAGGCCATTAATTGAAGAACTCCTACTTTTATGGAGCGAAACAGGTGTTCGTGTGTGGGATGAGTACAAACAGAAACACTTCAACCTGCGAGCACTGTTATTTGTGACAATCAATGATTGGCCTGCTCTAAGTGATCTTTCAGGGCAGTCAAACAAGGGATATAATGCATGCACACACTGTTTTGATGACCTTGATAGTATATATTTGAAAAAATACAGAAAGGTCGTGTACCTTGGGTATCGTCGATTTCTTTCTATGAATCACCCAGTTAGAAAGAAAGGCAAGCATTTTAAAGGTAAGGCAGACCACCAATGCAAGCCTCACAACAGAACTAGAGAAGATGTATTTGAGATGGTTAAGGATGTGAAAGTAGTTTTTGGTAAGGGACAGGGCAGCCAACCAGTACCAAAAGATACAGCCGGTCATGCACCCATGTGAAAGAAGAAGTCAATATTTTAGGAGCTACCCTATTGGCAAGTCCTAGAGGTCCGGAATGTGATCAACGTCATGCACCTGACAAAGAATCTTTGTGTGAACCTTCTAGGATTCATGGGTGTGTATGGAAAGCATAAGGATTCACTTGAAGCACGACAAGACTTGCAGCGCATGGAAGAGCGAGACAACTTGCATCCAGAGAAGACAGATGATGGACGCCAATATTTAAGACCTGCTAGCTACACTCTTAGCAATGAAGAGAAAGAAATCATGTTTGAATGCTTAAGCAGCATGAAGGTCCCATCTGGATTCTCCTCTAATATGAAAGGTATAATAAATGTGCCCGAGAAGAAATTTCTGAACTTAAAGTCGCATGACTGCCATGTGCTTATGACGCAATTGCTTCCAGTTGCATTAAGAGGAATTCTACCTCCACATGTACGTCTGGCCACCGTTAAGCTATGTGCATTCCTCAATGCAATTTCTCAGAAGGCAATCAATCCACTGGAACTTGCTGCTCTACAGAATGATGTGGTTCAATGTCTTGTCAGCTTTGAGTTAGTGTTCCCTCCATCCTTCTTTGATGTCATGACACACCTCCTAGTTCATCTGGTCAAGGAGATCAATATTCTTGGTTCTGTGTTCCTGCATAATATGTTTCCCTTCGAGAGGTTTATGGGAGTCCTGAAGAAATATGTTTACCAGCGTGCTCGGCCAGAAGGAAGCATTGCAGAGGGCTATGGGACAGAGGAGGTCATTGAGTTCTGTGTTGAATTCATTCCTGAACTTGACCCAATTGGTGTTCCGGAATCGCGATACGAGGGGAAACTGAGTGGAAAGGGAACGATAGGAAAGAAAATATACATCGGTACGGGGGACGATTATTTTAATAAAGCACACTACACAGTTCTTCAAAACTCATCCGTGGTGGAGCCGTATGTCACGAAACACAAGGACTTTCTACGATCCCAGTTCCCAGAGAAGAATGAAGCTTGGCTTATGTGTCAGCACATGGACACTTTCAGTGATTGGTTACGAAAAGAATATCAGGGTAATGACCAGATTGATGAGCAACTGTATTTGATGGCTAGGCAACCATCATGGCACATCCTCACGTACAAAGGGTACGCGATAAATGGAAATACATTTTACACCCTTGGCCAAGATAAAAAAAAAGCACGAACCAAAACAGTGGGGTTCGCGTAGACGCCACCGACCCCAATGGAAACAGACAAACATATTATGGCCGCATAGAGGAGATTTGGAAACTAGACTACGCAGCTAATTTTAAAGTCCCTTTGTTCCGGTGCCAATGGGTCAAGAATACCGGAGGCGGGGTAACAGCTTGACAAAGACTATGGAATGACAACAAGTGGACCTTAACAATGTTGGTTACAAAGGTGAACCATTCGTCGTCCTTGTTGCTGATGTGAATCAGGTGTTCTATGTGAAAGACATGTCTACAAAACAAAAGAGAGAGAAAAATGACAACAAATCAACGAATGAGCCAAAACGCCATATAGTTCTCTCAGGAAAAAGAAACATTGTGGGAATTGAGGACAAGTCGATATTTCAGAAGATTATGAAAAAAGAATGACCGAATCACGCCTTTCAATGTGACCAAAGATCCGAGCATCATGATAAATGCCGAGGACACTCCATGGTTACATCAAGATCATGACCAAGGAACATTCGTCAAAAAAAGAAGATCACTACTGTGTCCGCCTAATAAAAAAAAGAGTGTATTAGAGTATGTGTATGTGACACTTGTAACTTTAGATATTTGTATTAGTTTTTTATTTTATATCATTTCAAATAATGAAATGACTTGAAGTATTTATTGCTAAGCATGTGCACAGTAAGAACTTATGGGAGACCAATTTGGCATTGGAAAAAGTAATGCAAAAACAAATTTTCTATTGAAAACAACTACTTTAAAGTATTTTAATTAAGTCAAACATTTTTGCATTAACAAAATACTAATTATTTTTAATATTTGTGTTTGCTATTATAAGGGATGAAAAGATTTTATGTTCCCAATTTTCCAAATAAGTAACCGCACAAAATAAAATAGAACTGTTATTTTTTAAGATATTAATACCTATTCTTTTATGTACTATGCAATTAACAAAAATAATCTATTTAGAAATAGCATAGATAAACCAAAATAATATAATGTAAATAGCGGGGGCAAAAATAATTCAATTTAATGGTGAATATCACGTATACCATGATTTTGGAGATAAATAGTGATACATTTAACAAAATTTACGTTAAAATAATGCAAAAACAAATTTCCTATTGAATACAACTACTTTAAAGTATTTTAATTAAGTCAAACATTTTTGCATTAACAAAATACTAATTATTTTTAATATTTGTGTTTGCTATTATAAGGGATGAAAAGATTTTATGTTCCAAATTTTCCAAATAAGTAACTACATAAAATAAAATAAAACTTTTATTTTTTAAGAAATTAATACCCATTTTTTATTTACTATGCAATTAACAAAAATAATCTATTTACAAATAGCATAGATAAACAAAAATAATACATGTAAACCAACCGGGACTAAAGGTTGCCTTTTGTCCCGGGCGGTGGTACGCGACCGGGACTAAAGGTGCCCTTTAGTCCCGGTGCGTACCACCGCCGGGGGAGTAAAGGCCTTTTAGTCCCGGTGCTCCTCCACCAACCGGGACTAAAAGTCCCCAAGGTATTAAAGGGGTGTCGTCTTCCTCCTCCGATCCACACCCCGCATGCACGTAGCCCTAGCCGCCGCTGTCTCGCCGCCGCCGTGTCTCGGGCCGCCGTCTACTTCAACTCCGGCCGAGGCCCGCCCGTCCCCCTCCCCCGAGCAGCCGCCGCCAAAGGGAGCAGCCGCCGCCAGAGGGGTCCTCGTCTCCTCCCCGAGCACCCGGGCCGCTGAGCCGCTAGGCGCCGAGCCAGCGCCGCCCGCCTCCTCATCCTTCTCCGTCCATCCCTCGCCGGCCCTCCCAGCGCCGCCGCCTCCTTGATCTCGGCCGGATCGAGGCCCGCCGCCTCCTCCCCGAGCCATCCAGGCGCCGCGGCGCCCGCCCTGCCGCAGCGTGCCGCCCGCCTCGTTGATCTTCTCTCGCGGCCCGGCCGTCCTCGCTGGTCCCAGCAAGACGCCTCCTTCATTTCTTCTCCGGCCGAAACACGCCGGAGCCGCGCAGCGCCTTCTTCTCTGGCCGCCGGGAGCGTGCGCCTTCTTCTCCGGCCACTGCAGCAGGCCGGGGAGCACGCCGGCCGCCGTTCTTTCTCTCCGGCCAGAGCGGCGGCAGGAGCACACGCCCGGCGGGGAGCAGCAGCGGCAGGAGCCCACGCCGCCCAAGGGTGGCGCAGCGTCGCGAACTAGCCGTATGCATGTGTTGTGTGTTGCGTCGCTCGCTCGACGGCCATCGAGCCGCGGAATGCGTGTATGCGTGTTGTGGTGGCTGGCCATCGAGCCGCGGAATGCGTGTATGTGTGTTGTGGTGGCCGGCCATCGAGCCCGAGCCGAGAGCCGAGAGCATCTCGCATGCAGGACTTGGCGGAATGCAACCACGCTGATGAACGTTAAACGTGGGCAAATCAAAACTATTTGTTTTATTTGAAACCCTAACGACGTCCTAATAACGACCTAGTGACGACTTAGCGACGGCCGGACGAGCGAGACACGACGACCTAGCGGCGACTAAAGCGACTTAGCGACTTATCGACTTAGCGACTTAGCGAGTTAGCGACGACCGAACGAACAAGACACAATGACCTAGCGGCGACTTAACGACTTAGCGGCGACCTAGCGACGGCCGGAAGAACAAGACACGATGACCTAGCGGCGATTTAGCGACTTAGCGACTTAGCGGCGACCTAGCTTACGACGACTGGGCGAATAAGACACGATGACCTAGCGGCGACTTATAATATAATATCTAAGGTTTTGTAATATTATAATATTTTAATAGAATTGCAAGTAACTTCATTAATAGTAGTCATGTCACGTGACTTTATTATGTAACTTTATGTCAAGTAACTTTATTAATGGTACTTTTATTTAACTTTATTAACTTTCTCATGTTATGTGACTTTATTATGTAACTTTATGTGAAGTAACTTTATTAATGGTACTTTTATTTAACTTTATTAACTTTCTCATGTCATGTGACTTTATTATGTAACTTTATGTGAAGTTACTTTATTAATGGTACTTTTATTTAACTTTATTAACTTTCTCATGTCATGTGACTTTATTATGTAACTTTATGTGCAGTAACTTTATTAATGGTACTTTTATTTAACTTTATTAACTTTCTCATATCATGTGACTGTATTATGTAACTTTATGTGAAGTAACTTTATTAATGGTACTTTTATTTAACTTTATTAACTTTCTCATGTAATATCTAAGGTTTCTCATGTATATTTTCTTTTTTTTCTTGTGGCGCTCCATGACAAATTGAATTCTAACATCTTTTAATTAACAACTTTTGCGTAGAAATGGCCGATCCGAATGATAACATGGATGAGGCAATAATGGACCTAATCAACAGCGGCGGCAATCAAAATCCCCAAGTCCAAGGTGATGACAATGAACAAATAGATGATGGGAGTCAAGATTGCCGGCTGATTATGAAGAACTTGTGGGAGATAATCCCGATGAGGTCTATCTACAATCTAGTCTATATGTATATACATGAAATTAAAAAGAATGGCTTTTGTATTAATATATTTATACTTGTTTGTGTAGCCCTCGGATCGGTGACAACTACCGGGAGTAGTAGAAAAGTGCGAGGCCGAAGAAGCCGTTGGAGGGTCGGTACATTCGGTCGGAATTCGATGAGGGTACAGGCCAAGTACTTGGGGAACATTCAAAGAAATTTATTGCGCCTTTGTGGATACCTAGTAAGGGGACGGGCTCCGATCGGTGCTTTCGAGAATGGAGGCAACGGAAAGATGACCCTACTATTAGTTATGTCTCGGATCGTGACAAGGAATTGCTATGGCTAGATATCCTTGAACATTTCATGCTCGATAATGGATGAAGCTTTGAAGGAGAAGGTTCAAATCGGGCTATGCGTAAGATGGCCAAACAATTTCAGGCTTGGAAGAAGAAACTCCACAAGACTTTTTTGTTGCATATAACCGGACACCGGATTTCACCAACAAGGCCTTCGTCAAGTTGAGGCCTTTTTTGGAATGAGTTCGCATGCAGTTTAAGAACTCGGATGAGGGTCGGCGCGGATGATCCGTAATCGAGGGGAAAATGCTACACACAAGCAATACCACCATCACTTGGGTTTAGGTGGCTACCGGACCGCTATTCCCAAGTGGCGGAAGTCGGAACGGGAGATTGTTGACAAGGGGATGGAACTGAATCCATCGCGACCGCCCGAGCGCCAAGTATTGGTTCTTCGGTCATAGGGGAACCCCGGACCTCGAGACCGGAAAGGTAGTGTACGGCGAGAAGCTGCAGAGAGTGGGACGTAGAATGGCCTATGCCCGAGGATTAGTTGAAAGTGGCTCCCGGCAGCCAAATAGAGAGAAGGATGAGCTGACATACGCCACGGAGGCTGCTGAACATGGTGGGCGAACAAGAGGCTATAAAGAGATATCGTGGGAGCATGGCTTCCCTAAAGATAGACCCACTTATAGAAGCCACCAAAGAAAGAAGGAAAAGGAGGCAGAGCGATTGCGTAGGTTGGAGGCAATGGTGATGGAGTCACGCGAAGCGGCTCGTGAAGCGATACAGTGAGAGAAAGCGCTAGAAAAGAGAATGAACGAGGAAATCAAAAGGCAAGTGTAGGAAGCAAAGTAAGTTCTATACAAAGGCAACCGCATCGAGCACGGAGTCAACATTAGCCCCGGTCGGGTTGAAAAGCGGTTGCGCTTCCACGGAGGTGCCAACTATTCAAGACGACGTGGGGCTGCGCTTTCCGGTCGATGATGTCACAGAACCTCTGACAACATGTGAGCTGCACATTCCACAGGGGGCTGCCACAGTCATGGTTGCTGTCGGTGTTGTAACTCCTATCGACCCTACGAAGACACCAAGAATCCATGGGGCGATAGTTCCAGCTGGATATACTAGTGTCTCGGTGGATAAAGTTGTCGAAGGCTTCAAAAATGTGCAGCTTGAGATAGAAGGAGAGGTGATGGAGAGAAGACCCTAGGACAAGCAGAGAAGACATTCATTTGTTGGCGCAAGCGCTACATCATTATTCCTGGGGCTTCACCTAGTAGTCTACCACCACCTCCTCGTCATGAACCTAACCCCAGGTGCGGATTAAACTTAACGATACATTTATTCACTAACTTTATTTTGCATTCCCTTAGTTAGCGGTTTACTCATATACCTCTTTGGTTTCACAGGTGGTCACCAACATGTCATAGTGCTGCGGGTGATGACGAGGCACTGCAAGACACGGCTGCATCGCCTCGGGCTGCAACGCCGCCTCCTCGGGCTCCAACGCCACCACCTCGAGCTCCAACACCGCCACCTCGGGCTCCAACCCCGCCACCTCGGGCTCCAACGCCGCCTCCTCGGGCTCCAACACCGACACCGGCTGCCCCTTCACCTCCACGTCGGGCTCCAACACCCCCACCGGCCGCCCCATCGCCTCCACACGTGGCTCCAGCGGCAAAACCGGTGGACCCACCATTGAAGAAGAGGCCGGCCACACGATCAAATGTATTGGCCGCCCCGCCGCCAAAAAAGAAAGCCTCTAAAAAGAAACAACCCGTCATTCCTAAGAAGCTGTCCTATGAGAAGACTGCTGCAGAAATAGATGCTTCGGTAAAGTCAGATGTGGACAGTTTCTTCAAGAGACTTAAGGATGAAAGAGAATCCAAGCGAAATCCTAAGAAGCCCTACCTCTTACTAAAGCCAGAACATCTACGGCAAAGGGTTGAGGCTCAACAAAAAAAGAGACGTGAAGCTCAGAAAGAATCATCATCTTTATCTGACAATGATCGCACTCTAAGCAAATCCCTAGAAGAAGAGAAAAAGAAAGAGAAAAGAGCACGCAAGGGTGTAGCACAGCTCGAGAAACAATCAAAGCAATCAGTGCCCTCGCTAGTCATTGGGAATGAATATAGTTCAAACATCGACGTGCTAGACCAGCAGATACCTCTAGATTTGAACTATGAGGATCTTGATAATTTTTTTGCGGAAACTGGTCTTGGCTTAGCCCAAATGATAGCTGGGGCAACAATTGAAAGTGCTCCTAAAATTGATCATTGGCAGAAGACATATGAATATGGCAAGAGTCTATTCAACCCCTGCGGCCCACAAACAAACTTGGCACGCAAATGTACTTGTTAAACCCGGTGGTACCTAGCAAGCGTGTGGCGTAAGAGCGGATGATGACTATATTTGCGTCCGAATTAGAAACCATCATTACTTATGTGGTGATGATGTTATTTATATTCAATTTAATGAGCTACACCAGCTATGCCACATGGATGCTCGGACAAAGCTCTAATCACCGCTTTCGTCTCTGTAAGTGATTCTTTCTTTTAATAATATCATCAGAAATTATCATGTATATGTATAACTAATTACATAAACTGGCTATACATATGCGTAAAACATGATGAGAGACCTCCGAGCTAGAAATGATAAGGAGATTGGATTTGTAGATCCTTATGTTGTATTCAAAAACCCCAAGACTCCGTGATGTCTTATGGAGACGTCAAACGGAGAGAAATCTACGGAGATACTTGATCAATCAAAAGGAGAAAAGATATATACTCTTTCCCTATAACTTTAAGTAAGTATCGTTATCATGTGTACATTCTATTAAATCTATTATTCAGATTAGTATGAAGATATATAATTATTTTGCCTATACACAAATGCAGTTTTCATTGGATACTAATTGTGATTGATCTCGGCAATCTCATTTGCTAATCTATGACTCGTTGAGAAAACCATAGGAAGATTACCAAGAAATGATAGATATTATCCAAGGGTAACTTCGATCTCTAAATATTAATTTGAGCTCTTTAACTCGGTAATAGATAATTAATAATGATCGTTTTATTGCTAGGGTTTGGGTTGGGTTCTTGCAAAGAACACCGCCCAGATTTGAAAGCGCCACTTTCAAAGCCTATCCTTCGATTGGATTCTACGGCAGCCACCGGGCAAAAAATTTGTGTGGCTACTATGTTTTGCGAATTTTCGACGGTCTATGAAAAAAAGAACAAATCTTGAGCATGCAAAAGTATGTAACATGTATATATAATAAGTTCATTTCATTTATTTGTTGCTATTTAATAAATCTTATTCATACCTATAACTTTTTTCTTTAATGTCTACTAAAGGAGACGTGGTTGAGACAGAAGGTGTTGGATGAAGTCCGCCTAAAAGGAATTCGAGGGAGACAATCGTAGGATTTCTTAACGATCGTCCTCGAATCCCGCCCCGGCGAGTACTACTTCAACCCCGACGAGCCAATGAAACCAAACCTACATGATCATTTGTACGATGCTTGAGTGGCGGAGAACAATTAAGTTGTAAATACTTTATCCATGATGGATATGTGTAAATATTATATTATGGACTTATAGACATGTATAATATATAAATAGTGTTATATAGTATATTTATATGTAATGCTCTAAATTATATAAATTATAGGTGCCCGCTCTACGTAAACAAGCAAATAACAATACACATTCAAAAATAATAATAATATAATTGTAAACCAGAAATGGAAAACCAAAAGAAAAGAAAAGAAAAAAAAAAAAACTCATTAGTCCCGGTTGGTAACACCAACCGACTAAAGGGGCGGCAGGTGGCGCACCTCGGCAGATTTTTAGTCCCGGTTGGTATTACCAACCGGGACTAAAATGGATTTTTTAGTCCCGGGCCGCGGAACCAGGACTAAAGGTGGGACATTTAGTCTCGAAACCTTAGTCCCGGCTCCGCAGCCGGGACTAAATGCCGTTTTGGCCCGGGGCTAAAGCCCATTTCTGTAGTAGTGATTAGGGAAGGGACCCATTTGATGATTGTCAAAAATAAATATATGTATACTTATATATTTAGGGAATATGCTGATTTGATTTTTGTTATATTTCTTCAATCTTACTGATCATTTATTATCATTTATTTCAAGTTGGATGCTTATTTTTAAATATTGAGCAACTTTTGTATGGTCCTACACATAACAAATGGTGAAGTGGAACTTCAATACATGCAGTAGATGGATATTCGACATCGCCGCAGTTCCCCAAGGGCATATTCTCCGTAAAATTCCTTGAGTGGTCCACATGCAAGACGATCTCTGGTCTCAGAGTTTGCTGGCATTCAGTTGACATGCTTTTCCCTTTTTCTTTATTTTTAGGCTGCGTGCTTTTGCGGAAAGTTGATGGTAAGGTTCTAGATTATTGTGTCAGCTCAATGTAATTATCTTGCGTTAATAAATACTTCCTTAAAAATGTACTTCTTTTCAGCTAGAATGCATCGTTATGCGCTTTGGTGTTTTTTGTATTCAGGTTACAGTGCTAAGGCGCAACCAAGGGTTAAGATGTAATATATGTGTTACACATAGTAAATGCTCGTTGTCACCATATGTACCTACAGAAAGTTCTCTTTCTCCGGCATGCCCTCTATATAAATCTCCCTTTTCACTGTGGCACAAGTTGCAAAACCATGAGGAAATAGATGCAATCAAAACATTCCGTATTATTTTCTCTCATGGGAATAGGAGGTGAAAGGAAAGCTGGTGCTAATTGTTCTTATTCTAATCTCGCAGAGACGGTGATCGCCGCTAACAGTAGATATGTCTGCTCACACCAGAATGGAGTTTGGTTTCATGCTGGATCTACACTAGTACTTGTCGGCATCCACAAAAGTTTTGGGAACCATCCTTGGAACATCTCTCTCTGTCCGTGTAGCCAACCAGCCAAGAAAAGGATTGATATATAGATCAAGGAGCTGATAAGGTCACTAAACACCCTAAAAATAAATGAAAATGTGGGTCCCACATGTTATGTATATGTGCCAGGTCATATTTTCCATTTATTTTAAATTGAACAGCAAAACATACTGGACTCTATATAATGCCTCTTCCTTCCCATTTCACACCAAAGGCTAGCAGGAGAGGTACGTAAGTATATAGTATGGTATAACTGATGGAATGGCTACTCAATGCTTTGGTGGTAACATGGGAATTGGAGGCAAAAAGGAATCATTAAATAGCACGAACAACTATCGCTGTTGTGGGACATCAAGCTTCAGTAGTCAAGGAATTCTTGTTATCATGTAATGAGAAGACGAAAGGTGAAGAAGGCCAGGGCCAAACCAAGACCTTGCTGTCTTGGTCGTTCTGTAAACAATGACTTGCTGTGCTTCGGAAGACGAAAGATGAACGACAGGTTTTATTTTTACTTGAGATCCACACAGCAGGGGAATCTCTTGGGCCGTTCACCTCAGAATAATCCACTAGCTGTGCAGCGCCATCAGAACACGTGGTAACACGTAACACGATGATGACGGTGACCAAACAGCATCCATCTACCAAATGCTTCCTCTGTCTTGAAATAACGGTGGCTCCTCACTGGAACAGCGGCTGAGATACCTCGAATGTTAGTGCAGTGGACAGTGGCAGATCTAGAATTTTAGCATAGGGTATGTCACATAAAACAATTTCTTACGCAATTCGGTTCAACAGATTCTAATTCGGTAAAACCAAATCAATTAATTTTCGTACACATGACATGTTATCTTCTAATACTAATGATAGACGAATTGTAAACTAATTTCTAACCACTCGTCTAGTTAATCTTCTTGATGCACAACTAATGTTGGAGTACAGACTTTGTAAAATGGACACGACAACTGTAAATAGCTATCAATTTCTATGCCACGCATAACTATCAAGTTCCATTCCATTTCACAGCGTATCTCATGGGACACAACAAGAATGGATAAAAGATAGAAAAACTAAAGGATGAAGTATATTATCTCACAACACAATTATATGATAAAAAACTAGAAAATAAATAATGGAATATCATATATAGTATTAATATTGAGAGGAGATAAAAGATGAGAAATTTAAACTACTTGCAATTAAGGTTTCAAGGGAAAAGATAAAAATGCGAAAACTAAAGAAAAAATATATTATAGTTGTTATTTTTTGAGGGAAACATGAAATGGAAAATAAAAATGAATACTATAGTTAGTTTTTCAAGGAAACATGAAATGGAAAATAAAAACAAAAAATGCAGCCGGGGAGGGTTGAACCGGCGATCCCTTAGTTACAAAATCAAGAGACTAACCATTTGACTAACATGATGTAAAAAGTAGAAACTGTATTGTTGCAAGACTGTCCCACAGACAGTCGACAACCTGGCATACCCTGTGAGTTTGTCCCCAGCAGATGGACATGTCAAATCCATACTAACGTCTTGAGCATCATCATATTAAATAGTTATGTTGGTTTTGCTCCGGTGAACGCTTTTGTGAAAACTACATGAATCTTAAAGTAGCTATTTAATTTAATTCAACTCGCATTATCAAGGCCCAACCCTACGGATGCTCAAAGCAAGTCCAGACCAAACTAGGCCGACAGTTGTGGATGGATCAAGTCTAGTGCAGTTGGCTCGACTGGACTAGCGACGAAGGATAGGAGCGATGACGCCATGCGATGATGCTGCAATCAACTGGTTATCTTTAGTTTTCTTTTCTTTTTGGAGCACAATTCTCTATTGGATCGTTAATTACCACCGTGTAAAATACCAATGTCACCATGCCAGACAGACCAATTGCAGGAGGCATGTAAACGTCGATGCCGTGAATTCCATCTTCTATAATGCAGGCCTCACCATGTACCAAACGAGGCGATCCCGATTCAAGGTGCCTAGCCTCCAGCCGGCTCTTTTGCCATTGTGGAACCTGTCGAACTCATGGCTGCCAAAAGCACCCGGTCACTGGTAGCTTCTGGTACTGGAAGCTAGGCAGGACCATACAGGACCCAGCCACTGCCTCCCATATGTATATGGAGCTCCATGTAAATCCTTCACAGACCACTTGCTGTTTCAAAGAGCTATAACCTCTGTTAACAATACAGAAGGGTTGGCTGGCAGCTCCTGATGCCTCTCGTACCCAATGCTAACACACCCTGCCTCATGTTCTATGTAGTAGCCTTCGACGACTCAATTGGGGAGAAGTAGATGTATTTATAGAGATGAGCAGCATATGCCATAAATAAACTAAGTTCTGCTGAAGAGATGTGTATATATCTTATACGGTGAGTAACAGAGCTCCCCTGATTTGAAAACATTGGGAAAAATAAAAAGAATCACATAATTAATTAGAGAGTTAAATAAATGTTGTTGTACCACCTTTTATGTGTTTTTGAGCCTTCTGAACGTGAGGCCGCCATTACATGACCCTTAGCAACAACACACCATGTCTAAAAATGGTGTCAACCACCTCTAGAAATTTATTGGTACGGACATGCTATGTTGTGGACCATCTTTAGTCTAGAAAATCGATTTCTAGAGAGGTGGTCTAAGCTCAACCCATACACTGTTAATTCACAAAAGAGTAGGAATAAATGCATAATTTAGTAGATATGTCAGTTCCACGCTAAACTTTTTTAGATAAAGGAAACAAACGTCCGGCCTCTGCACTTGCAGACAAGTGCATACAGTCAATTTCCACACTTAAATACGATTTTCCATGCCCTCCCCTCTCATATTTTCAACAACATTGGTATGTGACCCTGAACCAACATATCTAATATGCAAGGCAGTTTCTGATAAAACAGGAGAGATCAGAGGCTGATCCCTATTGGAAAGCACATGGTGTTTCAACCTGCTTGCTTCTACAATGTGATGTTTCAACCTGCTAGGTATTTTCTACAAAGCTAAGTAAAATAAGCAGCTTGATACTTGCTATTATAAAAAACCAGGCTCCTACTTGCTACTAGGCCACAAATAAGTGAGAAAAAAATTGGAAATGGAACATTTAATATTGCATATATGGAAATTAGAAACGATGATCGAGTGAACAAGCTGCTGGTTGCTTGCTAGTTCAGTAGCTTGCTACTGACGATTATGACATATTGTCCACCAGCAGGAGGTCAAGAACGGCAGGCACTCTTGGCAAGCTGTCCGCTTCCAGCTGTGCTCTGTGGGTTGTGCCCTCGTCCAAGCAACTATGTTGTGACGGCGTGATGTTGGGTCGCCATCATGCCAGCCAGTGTGGCTACATCCAGCTGCACAGGTGCCCAGCCGTTATCCCCTGATCGGCCGACGTCAAAGGCGAAGGCGCAGATCGCCCAAGGAGGCTGGTAGCATCCGGCAGCCTTCTCCCCTCTTGCACGATGTGGCCCTGTGCTCCGATTTGCTCCACCACAGGGCACAGTTCTAAGACACTGGCTGCAGCAGCTACGGTTTGAAGTAGGGACGACATGAGGGAACGAGGGAGAAAGGAGGAAGAGGAGGGATAGTGGCGTAATAGTGGGTGTTGCACGGGGGTTTGGGGTCCCGAACATGTATATTATGGAGATGAAGCTTGTTGGTAGGGGAACACAAAACACTATGACCAATGTGGTTAATATCCAAATCTGATCTACTGGCTTTGTGAACTTGATCGCTGTCGTGGTACCTGTCGCGTACAGTGAGCCTATCTGGTTCACCAGTAATGTGATCTGTGGCACCAATATCCATATACCAGTTGGTGTCCATGCCATAGTTCGTCGTTGCAGAAGAAGCTAACTTCTGCTGCCGTGGTGGTTCGGAGTAAGAGGAATCGAACCTCTTGAAGCACCTGACAACGGGATGCCCCTCCTTTCCATAGAGCTAACAGTGGACGCCCTGCTGGAAGGTGCTTCTGCCGCCGCCATTTCGGCCGAAGCCGCCATTACGGCCACTGCTGCCACGACTGCCTCCATTGTGGTAGCCCCCGCCACGGCCATGAGACGGTTGACAACAGTTGGACCTACTCTGGCCACCACATTCACGGAGGACCGATGTTCTCTGTTGCGCATCTCCAAGGGCTGCTCATGGCTAATGAGATGTGGCAAAAGCTCATTGGTGGAGCTTGGTTCTGCACGTGCCGACACCGCAGACACAATTGGATCATAATCCATATCCAGTCTGGTCAGGGTGTAGGAGATGAGCTCCTCATCTTCAAGCCTGCGCCCCATCGCCACCATCTCATCTGCAAAACCCTTCTTTTTGGTGAAAATTCGCCGATGGTAAATGTACTTTTTGAGGCAGTCCCTAATGCCATGCAGGTGCTGATGATTTTTGCTCGAGGCTGTGACGCAAACAGCCCCTCAATGGCTGTCCAAGTGCTTGACGTGGTGACACAGGTGTTGATGTGCCCAAGAATTTACCTGGACATGTTGGACAGTAGATACTTGAGGATGGTCTGATCCTTTGCCTCCCATGACGCATAGTCAGGGTTAGGTTCAGGATCCATCTTCTTGCTGTCCTACTTCGTATATATCCTCCGGCGTGTGGAAAGCCGGTGGAGGTTGCACCATCGGGTTGATGAACTTGCCCATCTGAGCGCCCTTGAGTGCGGACGTGACCTAGGTCTTCCATGATTGGAAGTTGGTGCGGTTCAACTTCGCACTTGTGGGAAGGAAGGTGAAAGGAACAACGCTCGCAGGCTAATCAGAGGTGGAGGAAGGGAACACCATGGAGATTGTTTTCGTGGGGAATTAGGCTCTGGATGCCATGTAAAATAGGGTTAACATGACACCCTTTGGGGTTCACGGTTCCATGTTTATATAGGGTGAAAACAGCCCTCATCGTGGATTACACATCAAGGATAGCTTACAGCAGATTAGATCCAAAGTTATACTAACTCACATGTATAACTAAGACATATACCATATCTATCGGTTACATGGAACACGTTACAAGATATTGTCGTCTAACAACCTATCAAAATGTTGATAAACAGTGAATTTCTTCCAGAGACGGGCAGCTAGCCGGCCTCTGGAAATATTTTTTGGCCCTCTCAAAAGCATTAAAGTACGTAGCAGCGACTGATCGGACATGCCCCCTAGATATCACATTCTTCTACAGCCTTCTGATCCACCTCAGCATCTGATGTAGAGGGTGCTTATTCTCGCCTTGAATCCTTCACCAGATGATTACTTATTGTTAGACAGGAAAGTTGCAATAGGGTTGATGGTCCCTAGAATAAACCAAAAGAAAAAAAATGGAAAACTGAGAGGATAATTAAGAATTATCCTGCGTGAGTTTGGAAAACGGCTTGTTTTAATAGGTTTCTGAAGAACACACATGAAAATTCCTAATTATGCTATCAGTTCTATATTTTATCTATCAGTAAATACATGAAAATTAAGGCACCCTTGCATTTGTCTTGCATTTGTGCTTCAATGTGATCCATCTCAGCCACTTATTGTCGAGAATTTATTTCTGCAGCAAAACCTCCGTCGTGTCATGTGATGGATCTGTGATTCGTTTATAAATTCTCGACAGCAGATTTGCCTTTGTTTACTTGCTGAATAAGAGTGAAGAGTTTGTCAATGCCTTTTTAATGGATTTTTCTTGGCTGTCTATGGTACCTATATTGCTAGTTGTGGGGTGCACGGTGATGAACGGATTCATGGAAATGACACTTGAGATATGGATCTGAACCTTATCCATATGTAGGCTACAATGGTGTGATTAGAGAACTATCTCTTATGTTTACTGATAGCCGCCTCGGTTAAACTCCAATACTATTTGGCTAATACTATTCAGTTTACTGATAGCCGCCTCGGACATATGGTCACGGTTAATCGTAGCCTTAACCGAGGCGGACAGCTAACCACCTCAGCTAATAGTTTAACTGAGGCGGTCATTTTAACACAACCGCCTCGGTTAACCTATTAACCGAGGCGGTTGTTGGGCGCCTAGGCCGCTAGTCCAGCCTTGGCTGGGCCTGATTAGCCGAGGCGGGGTGGCGGCCCAACCGCCTCCGAACCCCATTTTAAAAGGTTGCGGTTAAGATTTTGTGTAGTAGTGTGTTTCAAGCCTTTATTTAATCTGCAAGTCAAATTTCTTGTTTAAGCAATGGCATTAAATATTTTTATTATTTTTATACTAAAAATGTGCGCAGTCCCTAAGCATTAAATTTTAAAAAGCAACAAAAAATGATTGATACAAGATGTGATGTACATGTGATTCTGGTAGTGAAAGGTTATCTTAATATTATATTACTTGATGTGTGTCAAACGGATCATCCACGTTCAACCTCATTATTTAGACTTTATACTGGGTACTGTGCTCGTAAATGAACATAAAGAACACGTGCATAAGGATAAGCAGTTTTAATGATTTCCAGGTACTAAATTTGCCAACAAACTTCTGGTGGAATAGATATCATAATGCATCAAGTACCGAAGCTCCCTCATTGTTGGCATGCCCTATATATATATGCCTTGTGGTTACCAATGTGGCATACATCCAGCACTAGAGAATAACATCCAGCACTAGAGAATAGAGGCTTAACTGAAGACCAAGATGAGATGTGATGATTTGTTAAAGTTGTTGAGAAGTCACTGCTCATCATATAGTTGCATGCACTCGTATCTTGTGGGAAGAGGAGGCAGATGGGAAGCAGCTCACAAGAAAACATATGACATATGGGCAAATCTTTTTGTCCGGACGGCAAATCTTTTTGTCCGGACATAATCTGTTTTTCCGGACATTGCTGGGGCTCAGCAACGCAGTAGCTGTTTGGTTCAGTATTCTCCAGCAGCGTGGCGTGCAGCTGTAGGTGGAGTGCTTTCTATTGAGTCACGGAACTTTCTATTGAGTAGTGAAGTTCGACACCATATTCCAGCCAAGTAGGTGGAGTGCTTTGCGACATATGATTGTGGGTTGAATTGTTTCGGGAAAATCTAAAGCACACTCTTTTTTGTTTTCCAGATGGCAACTTTTCACCCGCAAGATTATTGGGCCATTTTGTTTATCTCCACCTGATCTGAGTGTGAATTATAGTTACGATCTGGGCATGAATCTGTGTACTGCTACATATATCTACTTAATTTTCTAATTAAGCTCGCCGATAAAGCTAGCTAGGTTAATGTGTTTGCTTTGTGCGTGTTTTGGATTATATGAAGGATGCTGGTATAGTGATCTAAGAAAAATTATGCATACTCTGACATCTTTCCATGTACTGTAACTTTTCCATCACACACCATGCTGCAAAAATTTCTATTGTAGCAGTTGCTGTTAAAGTGCCCACAAGCATAAGATATCCAAATTATTAGAAATCAGAAATTGAAACTGTAGCTTATATATAGTCCAAGTGAAAAGTAAAAGATATTATCCCCAATCCTAGCAAATTAATGCAAAACAAATGGATTTGTCACACACCAACGCAGGGTATGACTGACGTTAAAATAAATGGGCCTGCGGAGGCTATTTGGGCCCTAGAGATGGGGGCGCTGTCTCACTTGCTACCGCCCTAGAGGGCCTCGCGGCTTGCCCTGGGGGCACGTGCGCCTAGGGGAGGGAGGCAGCGTGGCCACCGCTGCTTTCCTTCTATGTTATCTACAAGTTACCTAAGATAATTAGTTATTTTTAGTAAAATTAGGATAATTAAGGAAAAATCTGTGTTCCATAAGCACTCTTCTGTCTTAGCTAGCAACTAAAGTCCATTTAGGACTATAAATGCTAGGGGACTGGATCCGCATCAATCAAGAAAGTAATTGGGTGAAACAAGAAAGTAATTGGGTTAAAGTTGTCTTATTCCTCGCTCTCCAGCGCTGCCGCAATCTCCCGGCCCTGCACCCACGCCGCCGCCGCCGCCACATATGGCCGTGCGCACGCTGCCACAGAACCCAAACTCTAGGGCACCACCGCCCTAGGCCGCCCACACCGTTGCCTCTCCTCCTCCTCCTCCTCCGTGCCCGATCCACACTACCCGTCGCGCGTGGTACAGGATTAATCATCAAATTAATATATACAAGAACGGCTTATTCTTGTCAAATATATTAGTACATCACATTTCTCAATGGAGAACCAGCCCCAAAATGGAAACTATTCGAATCTATACAATCTAATTATAGTTTGTTTACTAGATGTAAGTAGCTATTATACCCTTTTGGTTTTCTCACCATAGACAACAACAAAAAATAGGTGTAGTCCATAACCCCTGAATTTTCGGTGGCAATGCAGGATGAGCTGCTACAAGATGTTACATATACAGGTGACGTACGTAGAGTGTATTTATAATAATATCACAGTGCACCTACCAAAACACCACCACCATTAATTAAAGAGAAGTGGCATGCCCTTTATATTAACCCTTCCATTACCAGTGTATGGCACATCGGCATATATGCCACACTAGCTACCAAACATCAGACGGTTAGAGCTGGAGAGCTCTTCAGGACGATGGTGTTAATTAATATACTCACTCATCTGATAGGAAGAGGAGGCCATCTGATAGGAAGAGGAGGCACATGGGGAGCACACCTCTCAGAAGCCGCAGACACCAATTCTGTAACTAACTGAAACAATGCTTTTCATTTGGCAGCTTTAGTTCATGAATATAATTTTAGTGTAGAAAATTCTGGATATGGTCCAAGTCAAGCTTGTTGTCTGGCTTTAATTACTTACTTCTGTTGTTTAGCCTATGCATACATCTCTTGGAGTACAGGCTGTGCAAGGTTTTTGAATAGCGCGACAGGAGCAAGCAACGACAGCTCCTGTTCTAGGGCGCCGTGGCTGTGCAACGACAATGACCGAGACACGTACGGAGTGCGCCATCATACGTGGTTCAGACTCGTGGCTTGGCAGCGGTGGCAGCATGTAGCAAACTGTACAGATTTTGACGCAGTTCTTGATATGAAAAGCATTAGTTCTTGATATGAAAAGCATTGCCGGACTGTCACTGAAGGTCTGAAACTGAGCGAATCAAACATGTGGTGTCTAGTTTCAGCCTTGTATATCAATGCCATATACTGCTGTACTTTTGTGTAAGGAGTGACGAACTGATGATATCTTAATTAGTGTTTCTTTTGGGGTTTCGCTATGGTACGTACATCCTTTACTCCCCAAGAAGTAATATCTTGAATAAATCATAGCCCTTGATTTAAAGAAAAAAAGATATAATTTAATTACAATAACAGATTTGTGTAATTAAAATAATAGAAAAAACAAATAATATCTCGGCTGGCCTTTCCTTTCCTTATATCCTGCCGCAAGCATGCATGCATGGATCAATAATAGTCAATAATAATAAGGAAACAATCGTGTCATGGCAACCTTCATCCGAGATTTTTTGCTAGACGAGATCATCAATGCCTGGGTTACACGTACGGACGTACAACATATTGTGCAATCAACCCGATGCACATGTATTTCAAGAAAAAAAACACACACACACTGCCATCACTACGTCACTTGTGCAATCAGATTTGTGACACATATTGGTAGGGCCAGTGGCGGAGCCAGGATTCAAAACTTGGGTATTCCCACCGATAATTACAGACACAAACTGTTCAGCTAATCGGCTCTAAAAAGACTATAATTGCAATCAAGAATTCAAGATCCAAAAACCGGAGTATCAAGAATAGAACCCGGTCTGGTGTTGGCGTGTTGCCTGCTGCTCTGCTGCTCAGCTGCTGCCTTGTGGGGTTGCGGCTTGTGTTGGCGCGCTCGGCGAGCTCCTCCGCCGCAGCCCACAGCCCGCGGAATGCCCGGCGCGCCAGCCGCTACCTCACCTCCTCGACAGTCCTCGCTGTCGACCGCCGCCTAGCGCCTAGGGTCTACAGCACGCCCGGCCGCCCGCGCCGCATGACAGCGTCCGTGTCGAGAGCTGGCGAGCAGCCCACCCGGCCAGCCCGGCCGTCGGACGCCGCCCGGCGGCTGGCCCGCTGGCCCCCCCCGCCTCTGCTGTTGCCGTGCTGACACCCAGGCCACCGCTGCCGGCGCAGCCGCCTGCCCGCGTGCTCCTTAAAAGGAAAAAAATAAGAAAATATAGTGTCTCGACCCCAAAACATTACTGCACGCACTACAACAAACTCGAATAAAAAATGCTAATTTTTCTATGGGTTTTAAAATATAGTGTCTCAATTTTTTCTCTGTGTTTTTTTTGGTGCATTTTTCTGTGGGTTTTAAAATATCTCCACGGAAAAATACAAAATCTCACACAATAATTGTTCAATTTTTCTGTGCATAAACACACACCCACGGGAAAAATATATATTCACAGAGAAATGTTAACTTTTCTATCGGTTTTCGTAAAACCCACACAAAAATGCTACACACTCACAGAAAAAAATTAATTATTCCGTGGGTTTTTGTGAAACTCACAGAAAAAGAGAACACATAGAAAAATAGAACAAGTGCCCAAATACTAACGTGATATGAACAAGCGCATTTTTTTAATCTCTCTCTAAACCTTGTAATTAGTCTTTCACCCTTATAGAAAAATTAATTATTCTAAAACTTTCCTTTTAGGTTCGAATTCTATTTCACGCCGTGATGCCCCTTGGCCCAAATAAGTGGCCAGGCGATCTCATCCGTCGAAATTCATCCGATGGCCAAGGTTATCCCCACCTCGTATAAAACCAGCCTCCTAATCCTAAGTCCTCGACACCACCCACCACCCGCTGCTCTCTCTTGTCTCCTCTCTCCTCAATCCATCTCCTCTCTCTTCGATCCATCTCCTCAGTAGAGTCCTCACCATGATCCATCAGGCGCGGGATATGATGGATCTGGCGTTGGTCCCCTCACCGTGAGCAGCGACGGCTCTCCTCTCGGCGTGATGCAACGTGACCACGGCCCGGTGCGGCGGCCTGCTCGTGTGACGGCGCGGCACGGTCCCCGGCCTGCTCGTCGCGGTGGCCTGGCGTGACCTGCCTCCTCGCGCCGCCATGGCGTCAGTGTGTGCGGGGGTGGAAAGGCACTGCGTGGCGGCAGCCGCGGCCACGGGCAGAACATTTACCGCCGGCCAAAGGGCTGGCCGCCCGTCATCTCCTCTGACCGGATCGGATCGATGATGGGGTGGATCTGCAGAGCCGGGTGTGTATGTGATAGTGGATCCGCAGCCAAAGGAGCTCCTGACGCCCAGGTGGAGGACCATGCGACGAAAGTGCTAGAGCCCGAAGTAGCCTGCAGTGTCGAGTCGAATCAAACTCCACTGCATCTACATTGAAGGGTAAGCCACCATGTAGGCCGCCTTTGGATCGTAGGGGGAAACGAAGGAAAAACGTTGGAATACTATTCACGGCGGAAAATTTCCTACCGAGCCTTTGGTTCACCGAATAAAAACCGTAGGAATCGATCCGGAGGAATCGACCTCCCTCACTGTAGCGCAAGAAAAACAAAATCCAGTTCGAGCTTAGGATTGGGGAAGTCCGAGGCAAACAGACGGCGTGGACGACCTCCCGGAGCCCGTGAGGGACAGAGCTCGTGGAGCACGGTGCCGGGAGCTCGGGGCCCGCAGTGGCCGTGCCGCCTGCTTCCTCTACTCCACGGCCGCAGTAGGGGGGGGCCGCTCGCGCCGCCCGCGGCGCCGGAAGGCGGAGCAGCGGGGCCCGGCGCCAGATCCACGCGGAGGAGGGGAGACGGGAGCGGCGGGGCCGCTCGTGCCACGCTCTGCGCGCCGGAGGGGCGCAGGCGGGGCGCGGGCGCCAGATCCACACGGAGGAGGGAGATGGGAGTGGCGGGGGGCAGCCCGCGCGCCGCCTCCGTGCGCCGGAGGGCGAGCACGTGGCGCCCGGCGCCAGATCCACACGGAGGGAGACGGAGAGGGGACGGGAGCCCGATGCCGCGCCGCGCCGGGCGTGCGGCGCTGGTGGCCAGCAAGCCCGGAGGGCGAGTAGCCGACGAAGAGGATAGAGGAGGAGAGGGAGGCTCGACGAGCTGGAGGAATGGGAACGGAGGAATCGGCTGCCTACCCTTTCCTGCGCTTTTCAATTCCTACCCTTTTCCTTTGGCTTTCCTGTGGAGCCAAAGGGGCCCGTAATGGTTCTGTGCTTTCTGTGCAAGCTCATGATTTAAGCCAGCCAATTGTATTGCATTTTTAACGTCTGACTGCCAATGCAATAGGATATGACTGCTACATGAACTGATCTGAAAAAATGCAGTCCCAGAAGTTATAAACTGCTACATGTATCGCATGTATCCTAATAATTATTTACTGCTGCTGCTTGTGCGTATTAGCTGGTACCACTATATTTGAGTTATTTTTTTGGATGAATCCTGTCAACTCGTGATAAATTTCCACACAAAAAAAACTCATTATCTATTCTAGTTATGTAGCATGACTATATGGTCTATTTGGCCTTACAGTAGCTTAACTATCTTCAATAGCTCATTTTTTTAGATAATAACAAATAACAATTCAACTCAATTGCCTAACTGTAGGTCTGTTCCCTAAAATTTGCAGAACAATTAGTATAGGCAGGAGCTTTTAGGCTGATGTTGTTTTGCGAACTATTAGTAATGTCACTAACTTGTATGTGATGTTGTTTTTCTGATATAGTGTTTTGCATGGAGTGCTAGTACAGGTTCTGTGAAATTGTCAACCATAGGGAGTGGTCGATTAGCAACATGTGTTTTTGGGTTCTCTCAGCATACACTAATTAATATTCATATGCCAAATATATCTTGTAGACTTTCTGATCAAGGAACTTTGTTTCCTCAAGTTCTCTCAGCATACACTAATTAATACTGCCTGTCTTTTTGTTCTTGCCTCTTGCCTCCTGCAGTCCTGTTTAGCTTGCCCAGAAGGACATCGTGGGAAGTGGTGAGGCTGCAGACTAGCACTAATCCTCTATTACAGTTTTGAATCTTATGTCGACAAAACATGGGTTGTTTCAAGCTTCTGAAATGCAATGATAGGTATGCTTATGAGCCAATTATTACTGATTTTCAGGTCACTTTAATTTGATGAGGAAGGGATCATTGGTTGCTGCTGGCTAGGTCTTGAAGGCTTGAAGCTGTTGCTGCCCTCTCTTCTATGAATCCGTAGTAGCAGCACATTGCAAAGGTAAGTTGAATTCCCGCTGCATACAATTGTATCCTACCTCACTCCCTATCGTAACAACAGAACTACTTCTATTAGAGCTTTCTTGCAATGTAGTAGTGGCCTCCTATTTGCTAAACATTTAGTTTAATAATTTTAAAATCACGCTGGACATTTTTGATAGTACAGTAGGTACTAACAGTGGCATTTATTTTTGAGCTGTCTGCCTTTATGCTATGGACGAATTTACTGTCTATATAAACTAAAGAAAGTTCCTCCTTTTGTAATTGACACATTGGTTGTTATGTTTTATGTCAGGCCCTTGAGCAGGTTACTCTGGTGCTCTGAATTATAAGTTGTGTATTCTGATAACTTCGGTTAGGAGAAGATGAGAGCAACGGTTGTGTAACCATAGCAAGTGTTCAATTACAAGAAAAATAAAATCCTGTACTGCTGCTGAGATGGTAATGGTTTTGAATGTATTGATGCCGGAACATTTGGACATCATCTATGTACCTATAAATGTGTTAAATATTTGGACACCTATCATTGTATTTATGTTGTGATGTGGGAAGAAATACTATATGGACAATATATATTTTAATATGTTATTGCTACTGTTTCAAAATAATTTTTTTGCATGTTCAATTCATTTTTCTGTGAGTTTAGCTATACCGATAGAAAAATATACATTGTGTCAGTGTGTTCCATTTGTTTTTCCTCTGAGTATTAATGCCTAGAAAAAATAAATTTAATCTAGACAAACGCAATTTTTCTATGCGTGTAAGACCCGTAGAAAAATTATTTCTGACGGTGAACTCATAGAAAAATTGAATTTTTTTTGTCATTTCATGTCATGTCTGTGGGTATTTTTCTGTGTGTATTCGTATTTTTTTCTGTGCGTTTTTACACACACAAAAGAATGTGAGTTTCCAGTAGTGACGTCACATATATTCTAGGCTCTAATATTTAATTGATCTCATAGAAACAAGGTTGCCCGATGCAAACTAAAATGACTTAAAAAGGAGAATGGGAAGAAATCCAAGCTAATTTTACGATGGCTCAATATCCGTGGCGATTGGTGTCTCAAATTTGTGACCTTCCAATGCATGAAGCACAAGAAAAACTGATTTGCGTCCCCTGTCCTCATCTCTGTTGCAGAAGAAGACTGCTTGGCATTCTTGGCTGAAAGCCGCATTACTGAGTAGCGTGCCACGAACGGACTGAGTCCAGCTAGCAATGACAGCAGCAACGGCATCGCTCATCATCACGGTAGTGGGACAAGGAGCCAGTTCTGCTGGCTACGGTCATCGTCGACGGCGCTGGGCCAGAGCCATCTCATTTGCACAGCACTAACACCCAGCCACGGCGTAGAAGTCATTTGTTGTATTACTTCCAACATCAAGCCACCATGTCGCACGGATGAACACTGTCCCCTGATTTGCATCTTTATCGTCCCTCTCGAACGTGTTTATCACCATTTGCCAATGCTAGCATAGATTTTCCCCGGTGCCTCACAAGCCTATAATTGCCAATGCTACCTCACTCTGTAACATGTGTCTGTTTGCGGCAGCCCTGTCGATTGACATGGGGAGATGACGTTGTATTTGTAGATGAGAAGTGACACTGTGCCCATACGTCCATAAGTCGACCAACACTGAGTTAGCACGTAGAGTCTAGCGTATTACTTCAGTATATATTGTTGTGATGTCAGTCCCAGTCTGAGCCTCATCATTTTTTATGGGGTTATTACTTCATTTTTGTTTAAATGCTATAAAAATCCAACCATCCCATCTTCTTCCTCTAAGAGACCTCCATCAGTGTTGGGGTTATAGCTCTAGTACTCCGAAAAAACAGCATTTTTCAAGGGGGAGCGAGGTATGGGTCATTGGCTGAACAATAAGTCAATTAAGACTTTCCCTCTGACTTAATACGCACTACTACTCTTAGAAAAAATCAGATATATAACTCTAATATAAGAGAGTAAAGGGAGGCACAGGCCCACAAGAAAATCTGTCCGTAGGAGTGTGCCCCTCCTGTTTGCTAAACAGAAGACGATGATGAATCTTTTGATAAGGAAGTGGCCAGAGATATGGGATGGCAATCAATCTGAATGGAACATGAATGAGAGTGGAATAACAACAGTAGTGCAATCAAAGGAAGAAGTTTGGCAGAGCGTAAGAGAGAGTTTGCTTGGCAGGGGAATCGCTAGATGCCAATCAAAATTGGAATTCCATGGACGAAGTTATGTTCTTTAGACAGCATCTCATCCACTATACATAACGTCCGAAGGCTTGACGGCATCGATCCCTTCCATCCAGAGCATGTTGGGTTACCTTGATGTTTACCAACAACATGAAGGAACTATGTAACAATATGTAGAAAACAAGCAAGTCATGCCAGGAAGATCACATCCAAAGTAGAATTAACTGTACCCTTCCAAATCTTCGGCATAATGTTCAGTGGAAATCAGAGAATTAGGTGCTTAAAATTTTTGTACTGATAGGCAACAATATGTAGTTCTATGTGCCATACAATGCAGCCATCCTTTTGGCCTGTGTGATGGATATATTACTCAACAATAAACCGTGCATCGTCTTGGCTCATCAATAAATGAGAGGGCATGGAATATTATGATATACTTGGTGTCATTAACATTTACATTCTTTTTTGGATTAGTTTTATTATTATTAATAAATTCATTAAGTAGGCGGGCCCATGCTTCCAGAACCACCAGTCTCCTATCAACAACTGGAAGGCCCAAGATGAAGACATTACATATGTCTAGCGCGCCACATCCGTAAGCAAGCAGAGAAAGGGAGCCAACTGTCGCATTTGAAACTGGCTGTGTTGGTCAGTCAAGTGTCTCCTCCGTGGACTCATATTTAATGTTAACTGATATACTAATATCGAGCACCGCCAATGGACTTTACTCTTCTAATAACGAGTCAGACGCGGCTTCTGCCTCGTTTCCGTGGCCACGAAGGTTTCTCTGACCTGTGTGTAGCTGTCCTACCGACCCGAACCTTCCGGACGACCTCATGTGCAGTGTAATAATCCAAGGCCTTGTTTAGTTACATGCAAGTTTTTCCACTCTCTCTCCTCACATCAATTGTTTCCCACATATAAATAGTATTAAATATAAATAAAAAAAAAAATAACTAATTACACAGTTGGGTTGTAAATCACGAGACGAATCTTTTGAGCCTAGTTGGGCCACGATTGGACAATATTTACCACAAACAAACGAAGTGCTACAGGACTTTCCAATCTTTCTCCTCTCACAAATTGTTTCCCACATGTAAATAGCATTAAATATAAATAAAAAAATAACTAATTACATAGTTGGGTTGTAAATCACGAGACGAATCTTTTGAGCCTAGTTGGACCATAATTGGACAATATTTACCACAAACAAACGAAGTGCTACAGGACTTTACACTCTCTTTCCAACCTCCATCTAAACAAGGCCCAAGTATAAACCTGTCTTGGGCCAGGCCTCTAAAGGTGGGCCTGAAAGCTGAGCTGCCTAAAGGCCCAAAATGGACATGCACTCACGAAGCCCAGAAGAACCTGGCGTGCACATTTTTATTGGGCCGCATTTTCCTTCGCAGTTGGCACCTGCAGACGTGTCTGCGGCTGGTTCTCTCTGTCACCAAACGACGAGTCACAGAAGAGAGGGAAAAACCCTACCAGCCCTTCCTCTGTCCCACCATGGCCGCAGAACGGCGGCGGCGGCGGCCCAGCCCCGATGTCAGCAGAGGCGGGGCGGCGCTTGGAGAGGCCATCAGGCTGGTGTTCGGGCGGTGGGCGGCGCTGCAGATGGCGGTGGAGAACCAGTGGGGCGGCCGCGACTCCAGCGCCAAGGCCGACCAGTTCGGCGAGTCCATCCTCTTCTGGTTCTGTCGCACTAAGGGTACGTGCTACTGCTCCCCAACATCCTCGGATGATTTCCTTCTCGTGAGTCGGGATCTGGAAGTACAGATGGTATTGTTTAGTTTACAGTCTTTGAATCCTCATATCTTCATTCAGAGCATGGAAAAAAATAGCCCGCTATTTTTGCCGCTATAGCCGAAATAGCTTGAAAAAAAATTGTGCCGCTATTTGCGTTTATACACAATTTTGCCGCTATTTTGCCGCTAAAGTCCGCTAATTACGGTTTATAAAACGCTAAGCACTTTAGCCTTAGCTCGCGATTTAAAACATGGATTCAGAGGGTTTGGAATTTGGATGGCTATAGTTGCTATGTTGCATGTAGCCGACCAGCGAGGGTTCGGGTTTCTGATTGTGTGCAAAAGTTTGATCCATTGCAGGGGAAACACTGTGATTTGTAAGAATTGATCATCATAATTGGTTTTTGTATCTCATAAATGTGAAATGAGGAGGATTATTTAATTCTTCGTTGCGGGTTGCCCTGCTGAATTATCTTGATCGAAATAGTTGGACAGATGCTTATTTATCCTAAGAATACCGGTTTTTGTCCAATAGAAATCTTGGACAACTTTGGTTCTAGAACAGTTTGTACATTTCATTTACAAAATAAAATTTGAAATATGGGAGCCATTTAGTTACATGTGTTATGCAGTTCATTTTACTGCAAAAGGCGCCTCATTTATATTTATCATCTACTTCTACAATCTCTGACATAGATAGACTTATTACAAAGAAAAAAACTACTGGATTCAGGGCACTTTAAGTCTTAATATATATGTTGGATGTTGTCTGTAGTCAGCAAGGAAATGCCTAGGTGCATTATGTTACCATGCATATAAGCAGTGTGAGTCAATGAATGAGTCACATTTGGAGAGATTTACGAGACACTTGTAGCTGGGAGAGATTTAGAAACACTTCTCTTGGGGATAGGCACTTGTTAGGTACTTAGGTTCAACATGGGAGTCAAGGAGCAATAATGAAAGCCATACGTCTCGGTTGGCCATTGCAACTCAGTACCACATGGCCAATTGGATCCCATATGTATCGTTCTCAGAAACACACGCCAGTCGTGCCCATGTTCAGAAAACTCAAAAGTTTAATGCATCCTTGATCTTATCAATAAACATGCCAGCTAATCTCCTTAAAGCAAATTGAAATCCTATCATGTTTTCATGCTACTACGCTGCAAGCTTCAGTTTTTCTTTATCTACTTATGGTGCTCTTTTCAGCTGTTTTACATTTAAAAAAAAAAGAAAAGAAAAAGGAATTAGACTTTGGTGAAAACTAAGCAGTTTTTTTAATAGATATAAAATGGTCAGTTCATAAAAATTTTGCGGGACATTGGAATCACGGACTCCCAGCTAGTTGCCATTGGTAGACCTTATCAACTGAGTGTGTCTTCATTATCTTTTTGCTTGTATGCATAATTTCAACATTTTGTAATAACTTTCATTTAGGTTTTCAGCCCTGAGCCATCTCAGTATTGTTCTTTACTTTGTGGTTTTATTAAATTCTAAGTGCACAAGTGCATACAGTTACTCATAATTCTTTAGCCAGGAAAAAATAGATTTCAGTCCAATTTTGTATAAGTTAATTTTTATTTTAGGAAACCCTTTTTTTGGCATCTGTTCAATTGGCTGAGTCAGCTTGGACACTTTCTGGGTCTATTTGCACTGATAAGGTTTCTTTTTTCAGGTCCACATTATTTTGAAGACTTGGTGGATATGATGTATGACACAATTTCTGAATCCTTCAATTCCGATTTTGAGGACAATAGTGTTGAGGAGGTAATTATCCCCCCCCCCCCCCCAGACGAGCAAATGGTGGGACGTAGAGAGACCCAGAATAGGATAGTTCCACTTTTGACATGTGAAAGGAAAATGGACTGACTCTTCTGACAATTCACATTAAAACGGTTATTCAGCCATCTGGTATTTTATAATGGACGGATATTAAGCTAAAGCTTCGGACTTACTATTGACCCCCCCCCCCCTCTCTCTGTTCATTGTTGGTATCAACTAAATGTTTAATTTGATGACTGCCCTCAACCCTGTTCCTTTTAAGAAGCTGTTTGTCAGCGCTCCTCGGAGAAAGTGAGAATCTTTAGCCAAACAACAAAACTCCGCACAGATTCTGGTGGAGAGCAGATGAGAATCACTTCTCAATTTACACTGGGAGCTAAAAATAACCCGCTCCTCACTGCTCCCTATTCGATCCCCACTGGAATCACTCGAAAATCAATCTCACCTGCTCCCACGCTGCTCCCCCAACCGAATCAACCATAATCACTCCTTCAAAGAATCAAGGAGCTGGAGCTAAGCATCAGGGAGTGAAGCTCTACCAAACAGGCCCTAAACATGTATCAGTACATTGTATTACTGCTTTCTAGTGTGGATCTGTATGCATGTTCCTTTCTTACTGTTAGCATAGCTGATCCAGTGATCCTATGATCTGCCATACAGGGCAACCTTGATTGCCAGATCTTAAATCATGTGTGCCTGATTTTGTGCTATATCCTTATGACTGCTGTTGTAGGTCATGTAAATCCTGTATACAGGGAATATATTCCCTCAGCCAGGAGCCCTAACTCTCTTTGTGTGTACTTCTTCCACCCTTGCACTACAAAAAAGGATGGCTCAGTTTATCAGTAATGGAATATGATTGATTAAGTTTGGATGCCTAGATACCTCATTTACTGTTTTTTACCTGTCTGTTTTTTTTTTACAAGTTGAACAAATCTAATATACCAAATAGTATGTGACAGTTCTCAAGACAGAATTGTACACCCTAAGAAATATGGTTTCATTGGTACATGGATGGATATTTGGGTGTGGATTGGACCATTTCAATTTTACACGATGAGTATTGGGATTGGAAAGATCCTGTGCACTTTATGACAGCACTCACCCAACAGTAGCTAATATTTCTTAAGAACTAGATCTAGTAGTAATATCTCATCAAATTTGTCTTCAGGGACAGTTCTGTATCATCATAACAGAAACAGAAACTTCTTGCAATAATCAGTGGTGTACTGGTGTTCATTAGTTTCAGTAATATTTTGAACAGGTTGCTGAACAGTTATTGATCATACATGAAGAATGCCTGCAAAACAACTTTTCATCTATAGAGAAGTTAAGGAATTCCCATGTTCAGGGCAATGCTGTTTCTCAAAGTAGACAGGTGTGCACTGTTACTGAATTATTTTGAATCATATGTTTCCCATAGTTGATATATTATCTATTGCTATTGCATTCTAGTATATCATCACTAGCAGGGACCTCGTGCTAAAGCACGTTTTTTTTTTTTTTTTAAGTATTCAGGTATATACTGTTGTATAGTGGATATTCGTTACTGTTTGGAGCGGGTTATACTGTTGCATAACGGGGCTTTACTGATCATAACGGTATCCATTACTGCACATTCACTGTTTTAACGGGTATCAGCTACTATTTGTAACGGATCTTACTGTTTGCATCCGTACTGTTCATAACGGGTTTACTGTTCATGGGAACGGTTACTGTACGCGTAACAGTGACCCATGAGAGGGGAGGGCACTGTACGCGTAACAGTGACTTTTTTGTGAGGGACGCGTTGGTATACGACTTTAAGGGTAAAGGTTGGATGGGACAACCATCGTGATGGAGAAAAGCTAGACACTCGGCCCAAAATAGAATAACGGTTCCCTAGGCCTAGTATGCCTCTTCTTCTCCGGTGTGTATCACGTACACACTCCCACTCAGCATTATAGTGGTGCCCGTTCAGCAACAGCATGATGCGCATGACTCCCTCTCAGCACCGATCCTCTAGTAGAAATCTCTGATGCCAGCATCTGCAGAGCAAGCATGGCCGACGGCAGAAGAAGAGACGTGTGAGATTGTGAAGATATGGCATTGAACAGTTAACCCTCCCGTAGTAGCAGTAGTTGCAGTTGAAGCAGTAGAAGCAAGGTCATAGATCAAAGGAGGTGGACACCAGCACCCTCCAGCTTTTGTAGGTCGTCCCAGCCTACGGGTTCTGCAGACGCTACTCGGTGATATCGTCTCCATGCCATCAGGCTTCCTAATACCTCCCGACCCTACCATCCCAAAAACATCTAGGCATAGGCAATATTTGAGCATTGTGGGTTGGTGTTTGGATGCCTGAACACAAATAATATATATACGCACCCACGTGTATGCTTTCCACACTATGTTATGTTACTCTATACATTGACAGAACAGGGCATTAATTCCAGTGAGAGAACAGGACAGTGATTTGGTGGATTCTTTTTTTACTAAGGGCGCCGCCTTAGGATTGGCATGGGTCAGCCTGCTAAATTTGTTGTGTTAAACACAACTATACTAGCAAATTTGCCAGTGTGTTGCGGGAGAAAAATCTTTAAATTTTAATGGAAAAAATTACAGAAATGATATGTCTATTTATTTTCTCCGCTGGTCTCTGCTTCTCGTCATCCTATTGCTGGTGCCAGTAGGCTATTACCAGTGTATCCTCTAGGGACATGAACCACGTCCATGGTGCACAGTGCGAATATTCATGCATCTATTAATTTCTACCATGCCACCAGCTCTGATCTGCTGACATATATGCACCGGGATAGGAATTTGTGTATATAGATGGACCTGCATAACACTATCCATAAACGGAGAATTGACACTAAGCACGTATAAAGTTGAAATACTATTGGAGAACTTGTTTCGAGACTAAGAACTGAAGCCAACTTAAGCGATGCACTTGACAAACTAAAGGTCTAGACATGGCCGGGAGTGAAATGAGGCTGATCATACTAATAAGCACAGATTTTATAACACCGATATATTGATGTATATTTCAGTTTTCTTACTTCCTATTAAACGGTTTGGTACTCCCAACACTCCCCGTGCATATTACTGTGACATGACACGGCTATAGGATGTATGATGCTTTCTGGCATATCACGCAACACATGGAACACGAATGGATTTTGGGAAAGAAGACGTGGATGTGGAGGGAGAAGGGTAAAAATATACAATTGCTCTGGATTAGCAGCCATTCTCTGTCTTTCTCAATCTTTTGCATATGATTGTATCCGATCGCTAGCAACCTCCTCTCACTACTTCCCCTCGTCCTCAGGCTGTGTCCAAGTGTTACTGTACAAGCTGCTGCACCATAGTATAGTACCCTCTGGGCACACGACATGCTTCCACGGTGCACAGTGGGAACACAGAGCCATCCTGCTATATCCATTAAGGACAGTGCATACTGCGAACAACATGCCGGGTCTTCCTGGGTCTAGCACTGATCCCGGGTCTTCCCGGTGCCTCTCATACCCAATAAAAAGCTCGCTCAGCCAGTTACACGAGTCTGTTTCTGCTAGACTTGGTCGATTGACATCGGGATAGGACGTTGTATTTGTAGATTGTAAGCACTATGAGTTAACACAGTGAGTCGGACAACCATTCACTGATATTTATTTGTTGTCACGTCAGCTCGAGCTGTAGCATCAGTCCGACAATGCCTGATCTAACCTTGAGTGACACACTACACATGTGTGTTTAAGTATTGCTTTCATTGACGTGCAGTTCGGCATGGCATTATAGTTACTAATGCATCTTAGTTATTATTTTACAGAAACTACTGGTATGTACGTATTCTTTATATTAGTCACTGGCCCTGGCCCAAAATGATGCCTAGGAGCGATTATGCCAGTCATGGTGCTGCGATCACTGGCCTGATTATCTTAATTTCCTTTTATTTATTTCGAAAACACCTGTCTCCTGGATCATTACCACAGGGTAAAATACAATGTGAATTGGGGTTCCTGATGAACAGTTTGTAGCGCCCATAACTAGACTGTACAAAGCTACTAATCTCACAATACCTAAACAGGGACAGAGAAAACAAATTGCAGCAGCGATGTTGACGACAATAATGCCAAATGGTTCCTCTTCTATACTGCTGCCCTCACACTGTAAACCAAATGGGCTGCCCCCATTAAATGTGTAACAGACTTTACAAACTCTTTATTACTATCAAAAAATGTAGATGTATGCAGCAATACCATGTATTTATTATTGTTATTGCCTATATATATAGTGCTTCGTTTGTCTCGGCGTCGCAGGGCAAATTTAGCATAGTGTTGAAAAAGAGATGGAATCTGGCAAGGCAAATCTTTGGAGGTTGCCACATAGGAATTGGAGGCAAAAGGGAATTAGTGCCTAGCTAGGAAAAGTGTCGTACCGCTCTGTCTGTTGCATCGTGATACAGGGACATCCATCGAGTAGGTGATATGCAGTGCCGTGTAGTTGGCATCTTTTGGCCCATTTCGATGCTTGATCACTTACGCGTCTAAGCACCTTGCTGCATTGATCCTATTAGCCGAGGATTGCTGCTCTACGAAGCTCATGTCGCCAGTTCTTCCAGCAGAGTACGTAGCCCTTCGGATGACTTATGGGCTACGGTGAACTGTGGAGCTGGCATAAACAACAGATAACTACAGCGCACAGAACTTTTGAGTAACTGATTTTATTTAAGAAGTGTGCAACTCTGACTACTGATAATGAACCGTGGAACTCAGTACTCACAGAAAATTCGAGTATCTTAGCAAAGGATTTTTCCAATCTGTTAAAAAGCCAACGATTTCTTTTAAATTTGTAGTCGCCTTATTCTGTGACAGAATACTACTTACAGAGTCTCTCTAACCTTAGAGAAAAATCCCTTAAATTAAACTCAATAGACGCCAAACTTCATTTAAGTCATTTATCTTTAAAAATAACTGCAGCATATTTTCAAACGAAGTTAGAGCTCCACGAGATATAAAACTCTGTAGTTGATAAATTTTTTATTTAAGATTACTTAGGGGTCTAAATATAGAAAATGAGTCTTAGATTTTGTATATCAAATTTTTTGAATTTTTGAAATGACCTTGGATGGAGAAATGTCCTGTATCAATATTGTAGTGTTTGAAGAGATCTAAAACTTTGTAATTGAATGTTTTATCATTAATATTACCTATGAGTCAAAAATATTGATTACAAGATTTGTATATATTAGTACACAAATAGACAGCGTTGTATAACTAGACACTACTCACTATCAGATGCAGTGGTAGGCATGCACGAGGCACGAGGTTGTCGGTTCTCGATCGGGTTATATTGTGTGAGCTGTAGTGGTTCCTCCGGCCTTCAGGCTACCTCAATTATTTTTATTTTTATTAGACTTGAAATAATTTCTAACAAAAATTAAAAGTTATAAAGACTTGCCAGCGATAGCCCAACCCCCCGAAGCGCTCCCACAGGGCGACTCGGGGGTCCCACAGCGCCGCCGGGAATTCCCCCTCCGGCCACCGCTCCGCCGCCGTCACCGCCCCCCTCCGGTGGCGGTGGCGGGCCCCTCCCGCAGCACTCTCCCACCCTCTCTATCCCTCTCACCCCTCCTCTCACGTGATTAAAAGTCGGGGCGCCTGAAGATGACGATGGCCGGCGACGAGCAGCGGGCCTGGGAGCGTGGATCCATGCCCTCCGCCACCGGATCCGGTGATTCCGGCCTTGATCCGGCGGTGGGTGGGCGCCGCAGCGCGAGGAGCCTCAGCTCCTGCCGACCACCGGCCCTGGTAACGACCGGCTCCATCAAGGCTGGCCACCGGCAGTGGCGGGCGCTAGCTGGGGGCTGGGAGCGCGAATCCGCGCCCCCTGCCCCCGGATCCGGCCCCTCGAACGGCGACGCCCGGGCGGTGGCGGCGGTACGGTGGGCTTGTCGCCGGTTTCCACCTCGCGAGGCCTCCGTGCCGTGGCTGGGCATGGCTCCAGCCGACCGGCCCTCTCTTGCAATGGACGGCGAGGGACCCGGCGGGTGGCTCACCCCTGGATCTGGCTCGGGGCAGCTGCCCCCATCCACCGGCCGTCGGCGCCCACCCTAACGCGTTTGGGGGCCTGTTGCAGCAGCGAATGGTGGCGTCTGGGGGTCGCATTTGGACCCCTGAGCACCGACCACGCTGCTCCCAGGCGGCTCGCAAGCCGCCTTCGACGTCCACATCAAAGGACGCCGTGCTCGGATCACTTGCCGTCCACATCAAAGGTTGCTTCGCTGCAGCTGGTGAAGACCCTGCCGATCATCTCTGGCATCTCGTCGTCTGTAGGTTCGGCTTGGATGTGCTTTTGCAGGAACTTGGAATACAGGTGAAAACCTTGCCTGGCTGGCTCTGGGCCGGCGGCGATGACGAATTCGGCGTCATATTCCCCCTTGGAGGCGTCGCTGTAATTTCCTTCCTTGCGAAAGCCTTTCTGAGCCCCTGCACTGCGGCATTCGGGACTCAGCTGCGGCGTGAGGAGCTAGCCAATGACGCCCTCTCGTTGATCAAATAGAGGGTAGAAGCATTTATATCGTTTTGCTGTAATGTCCTGGTCGATGTATAAGACTATGGTTTTTCTCTCTTTTATTTTTCTCTTTGTAACTTTTGGCTGTGTACATCCCTGGATGTAGAGGCCGAATTTGATTATCCTTTATCGAAAAACTTATGTCATAAAAATTTTAAGAATGGTTGTCTTAAAAGAACCGTCCCTAAAAACTGATTTTCAGAAACTATGTATTACTAGGTGAATGCCCGTGCTTTGCTACGAGACTTAAAAATTAAAAAAAAGCAATACAATTACCAAACTCAAACAAAATTGTCAGAATCATAGATTATATTATGTGATTACATTATAAAAGTGCAAGCCATTTCTATGCACCTACTTTGGTCCATGAATATAAATGCTATTGCTAGACATGTATTAGTCCTCTAGAGCACTTTGGTTCATTAATATATATATATATATATATATATATATATATAGAACTACTACTCTATAGCTAGCTACAGAATAACTTATTCTGTAGCCACTTTGAGTTACGATAATTACAATACTAATTTACGAGAATTATAGTAACTCTTTACTAAGTGGTTTACTATAATCATTATGATAAATAGCCCTATGTGTTATAGTAACTCCTTACTAAGTGGTTTACTATAATCGTTATGGTAAATAGCCCTATGTATTATAGTAACTCAACTATCGTAACAATTATAGTAATTGAGTTACTATAATTCTTGTAAATTAGCATAGTAATTATCGTAACTCAAAGTGGCTACAGAATAAGTTATTCTGTAGCCGGCTCTTGAATAGCCTCATATATATATATATATATATATATATATATATATATATATATATATATATATATATATATATATATATATATGCTATTGCTAGAGCGATTGTGCTTTTAAATCGTTATTACTCAAGAGGTAACACACAGTTAGGAACTAAATAGAAAAAAAAAGTAGAATACTCATTTATCACTATTAAAGAATTGACCAACTGGTGACGATCCAAGCTACTAACCAAGGCTCTAAATCACATAAGTATGGGCCTGGATACAGGGACAGATCCAAGAACAATGTATGCCAGAGCTGGGATAGTGTTCATTGATATGAGCTAAAGTTACTTGAGTTGATTTGGAGCTAGATTAGCCTATTTCCATTGCATTTATAACACCAAGATACAGGGCATATCATGGACTGGACCCAGGCCCGGGTCCTAGAGCCACCATTACCTGCATAAATGAAAGTACTCATTAGATGTATAACACGAGGCAAGTAAAATATAGTCAGCAGCCACCTATCAACATATAACTAACTAATACCTTAGTTAAATAGTTATGATATTAATGGCATCCTACAAGGACAAGGTGACCTGAGTTAGTATGTGAACATCATTGCCCAACATTGGAAACAATGCATGGCAGACCAAGATGAACAAATTCAGTACTATATTATGTATCTTGATGTTTACCCACATTAAACCAATTTTATATGACAAAAATCACAGGGAGATAATTTTAGTTCCATAACTAACATAAATAGTGTGATCAACGTGGAAAAAGCATCATGAGAATAGACCCTTGGCATTGGCTCCCCGTGCATAGACAATGCAACATTCCCTGTCGAACTGAGGAAGCTTTTCAATTAGATGATGGTAATCCTCAAGGATGGTGGGTCCTTCCAAAGAAGAACATATCATGGGAAGCCATAAATAAGCAAGCAATGTTAGCTAATAAAAACAACAAAGTGAGAATCTCATTTTGAAAAAAGTTATCCTGTAGTTCATGGATACCTTTTGTGGCAACGACATTCAGAAGACCCAGACTGGACTTGCATTCAGTTTCACAGTTTGGCAATACATGCTGAACAGAGAAGAACCAATGATTAAGCTTTCTAGTAATGATTCAACATTACCCCAGGTAACCTCTAAAGGTAAATAGACAGGGTCAATAATAATCAACCGTGAATCTGTGGTCGCTACCCCTTGATTTCACTATCCTGCAACTACTCTTTGCGCACCTCAGATTGTCAAACTGTGACACCATGATGACATTTCTGTATTGAAAAGGCACTTTCTGTGATCACGCTTAAAAACTCTCTTTTAAAGCTAGATGGAATGACATAGACACAGAGGACTTTTTCCCAAGAATAATAGATTGAGAAGGTAGACATGGCCAAATAAATTTTTTTTAGCTGAAACAATTGTAACAGAAATTAAAGTAGGTAAATATTCTCACAAGCAGTGGCACTATTTTTTTTCTACTATAACATTTCCAAAAATTCTAATTTCCATTGGGCAAACACTGGTTGATGATAAAACAAGGGATCACAGTGCAATAGATATACCAGGTAACAAGCAAATGATATGCCATTATCCACTTCAGGAGTAGTTAGGACAATATCCTTCCCACTGGACCTGCAAGAACTGAGTTCAGATTAGATGAAGGCAAACGGCATGGTCTTCAAGGTAAATAATCCTCTTGGACGGGAAGTTTATCCCGATCATTGCCTGCATCCAAGGGGAAAATGGGCAGATACATCAGCATGTACCATCATATGTTATGGACAACTGAAGATGCAAGATGGAATGACAATCAAATCTAGTTTGGTCTGTTCTCACATCTACTTCCAAAATTCTGCAGAAATAAAAGTTGAGTTGTGATCTCTCACTGGATCACTTCAGTGCTCGAAGCTGTTCGATTGGCCCCCTTTTTTATACTGCATCTTATTCAATTGCGCAAGGACAATTCTTATGATTCTACTGTTTATACTTCTTAACCTCATGGATCTTAGTTCACTGGAATAGAGAGCCACATCCCATAAACATAGTATTCAGATCCAACTCATTCATCCATTATTGCACAATGATCCACCATTGCAGAGAAACAAAAGAAAACTTCTTTGCTGTTTAATTTATATGTCACATCTTCCTGGATGCTAAATCATAAGGTGTGGGTGGAATGTTAAAACCTGCAATTGAATAGAAGTGTAACAAAATAAATAAAAAACAGAAACAGAGATAACTCCGATCTTACTCTTCTTCAATATTTGCTTCCTAAATCCAGTGCACAAATGCCCACGGTCCATTCAGAACCACATGTCCCTGTAAAAAAGAACATTGGCATAGATACTTCAATCATGAGACATCAGCATATTCCAGATGCAGAGTACATGGTCTACTCATATTAAATCTCTAAAAAGGAATCGAAGTACTTAGACCAGATCCAAATACAAATAACCAAAGCAGGCATAGTACACAAATGTAATTGGATCAGATCCGAATACGGCAGGTAGGGGTTGGCACACCAGGTGGCGGCAGTGATCAAGGGTGTAGGAGACGTTGAAGTTGGGGTCCGCCGCGACGTAATCCTCGGAGCAGTTGCAGAGCGCGAGGGCGAGTACAAGAGCTGGATGTACGAGGCCTCCTCCGCCTGCTGCGCCTAGCATTGCTGCTGCTCGACGGGATGCGGCCGCTTCTCGCCAGCTGCCCCCAGAGTTCCGGCCTCTGGCCGAGGCTTCGCGGGGGGGCTGGCCAGGCTCCGCCGCCCACGGTCAAGCATCGGCGCGCTGGCTGGGGCAAGGATAGGGCGGGCGTTGGCGCAGGGTGGGGGCGGTTGGCGGCGGAGCGTCGAGCGGGTCGAGGCCGAGGAACAGAGATACAGCGACATGGCGGAAACGGCGTCGGTGCGTTGTGGTGGTGGTGGTGGCGTGGCGTTGTCGTCCGGCGGGTTCACGGTCGCGGGCGCAGGGGTCCGTGGAGGAGGCAGTGTGTGGCGGAGCTCCGGCGGCCGAGGAGGCAGCGCGGCGGCGGCGGCGGCGCGCGTCGACGACGGCACGTCCGGATGGTGCGGGGGCAGGCAGTTTTTCCCTTTTTCACGGGTGCAAGATTTAGGAGGTGTCCGGCGGGAGGGTGAGGCAAGGAAGGTGGAGCGTTGCCGTAATTTTTGAATCCGCTTGACCATGTCCGAACGGGAAATTTTTTCGGGCGAGCTTTGTCATGGCTGGGCGGTAACTTCTCCCGAAGAGGCTTCACCATAAGCTGGTAGATGGGTCCATTTCGTATTTTTTAGTTGTAGAGATAGAGATTATTCGAAATAAAAGAAATAAGGTTTGTTACTGTACTTGGGAGGAACCGGCAGTTCCTCCCTACGTAATGCACTTACTTAATTAATTATACGTGAGTGTATTTTAGTACTTTGACTTGAGCCATTAACTCCAACGAAATAGTCGTTCTCTTCTAAATCTAAACAGGCCGTCAGCTCCCTCGCGCTTTTGCACCATCGTCACCACCGGCGCCGCTTGCCTGTAGTCCGTGGAATTATTGTCGTTTGTGTCATTTATATTTGCTTCTTCTCAAGCATGATCTGAGGTCGAAAGGGAAATTAAAGGAACAACATCCGGTGCCTGAGATTTGGATGGGAGGGGCAGGGGGCGCTTGCCGGTGCCCATGAGGCCAACGCAATGCATGGGGGAAGGTGTGTAGGCAAGGAGGGGGATTGACGGCCACCGCCGTAGGCCCGTAGCAGAGAAGACAATGATTCCATCGCCAATGAACCCAGTAGTTCAAGCTTTTGCATTTACAGTGCTTTGGAGGGAGCTGCGAAGAGCTGGACTGCCGGAGACATGAAACAAAGATCGAGAGCTGGACAGAGATAAGAGGCATCAAAGTACTGTTTTACCCTTTAAAATTATTTTGGAATAAATTCTTTGTTCATATATATATTTTTTCTTTTGGACCCACATATTTTAGGTTCCGGCTACAACTTAAGTTCCTCTATGTTGATTTAGTTTAGCCATTAGATCTTTGCAAATGGATGGCCCTAGTGTATATTCTCCAAGCACCGTAAAATTTCACATTTTCGTTACAGGTGTGTCCTTTAAAAGGACCATCTCAGTAAAGGACAAGGTCTATTATAATCCTTGCCACCTGCATTGATGTGTCACCTTCATTCTGGAAGCAACGCTTAAGAACTATGGCTATATTGTATAACATTGTCTATACACAATTTTCAAGCACCTGATGCTCTGAATTTGGAACAACACTGTGGCAAAGGCTTGGAAGTTTCATTTTCTGTAACAACTAAGGGCCTGTTTGGTAATCCAGTTTTTAGAAACTATGGTATCATAAAACTACAGTTTTATAAGTTAAAGAGACATAAAACCGTGGTTTAGAAAAAAGAGGTCATGAGTGGAGTTTTTAAAACTCCAAAAAGACTAATTTTGACAAAACCATGGTTTTAGATACTACAAAATTTGTTGCATCCAAACACCTAATAGCTTTTAAAAACCAAAGTATTTTGTAAAACCATAGCATTTCTCTAATACTTTAAAAATACTTTACATCCAAACAGGGCCTAAGTCCCAGTAGCTTCTTCCCTCGTGCTTCCCATGCCTATAAAACCGTTTCCAACTATTTCGATATACCTGCTATCTTCCTGCTCTTGCTAAGTTCATGCATTCGGTGTAATAAAAGGAGGTGTTTTGTGCCACGGATGTGCACCACTCTCCTATCTTCTCGATGTGGCAAGCTAATATACTACCTCAGGAATTAAAGATGACTTGGGAACTTTTAGTATACAGTGACATTCTAGTGAGAGGGAAATAGATTGTCTTGATATGTAAGAATACAAAATGATGTCGGTGGTTTGGCTCCATTGTCATATACGAATCCCATCAGCAAATATAAGGAATCAAAGTATTTTTAAAACCACTTGTGTAAAATGGGAAAAGTGGCAAGTACTACCTCCATCCAACAATCTCCGTTGCCTAAGCAAGTTCCAGTTTTCCATGAGTCTCTTTCGTCTTAGTGTCTGCCTTGTATTTTTTTCCTCGGGCTTCTCCGCATCCAACGCCTCGAATGTAATGCCAAGTTAATACAACACTCCCTCCTGTTATCCTCATGCAGCACTCCATCCGCTACGTTAGCATTGTCGCTTCACCATGAATTCGCGAGTTAACTAGGTGAAGGAACGGCATTTTGGACACCATTAGTGTGTGTCCTTCTTTGTATCCTGAATTGAGTTTTAGGATCTTGGGTGTAAGGTTTTGCTTGTTTTTGTTCTTTTTTTACAGATTGAACTCTGCTTTGTAATCTCCTCGGTTACTTTTGCTTTTGTTTAATAAATTCTCAGTAAAGGTCCCTGTAGCCTCTCCTGTTTCCTAAAACAAAAAAAAACACCGCCGAAGCATTGCCCCTGAGCAGAGCCGCTGCCGGATTAGCTGGTGGAGCCTTGCGCCCAAGTGTTGCTGCAGGATCCACTGGTAGAGCCTCACACCAAGCACAGCTAGCCACCGGAGAAGCCTTGCCGCCGGTGTGCCAGATCCACCGGTACAACACTACAGCCTTGCCCCAAGCGCCAGTACCACTGGTGGAACCTTGCCTCAGAGCCTGCTGTCGGTTCTGACAAGTGGAAGCCTCACCACCCCTGCTCCATTGAGGAGAGTGGAGCCTTATGGCTCGCTCCTGAGTGAGGTCGCTGGTGGAGCTCGCATGTGCATTGGAGCAAAGCCTCTGTATCTATCATCTAGTTTTTGAGAATCCATGTTCATGCTCTTCCACAACCCAGCAATGTCATTCGTCAGTGGACATGGACACAACTAAAATCCATCATGTCTAAGGTTGTTCCCGCATACTGGTTCTATAGAAGCCAGTAGTTGACGACCTCTATGTGCTAGTAGGCTTCCTAATACCTCCAATCCCTACAATAACATAGAAATAACATGTATGACGGATTGAATCATTTCGTGTGTCTGTGTGAGAGAGAGATAACGCGTTGGTTCTTTGGCTTCGGATATAGACACATATATAATCTCATGAATACCGCCACAGTACAAAGGTTATTTTTGGCATTAAGACACTGGACAGTGGTTTGATGGTTTGCCACTCTGGGACAAATTTCCAGCAATTTAAGTTAATACATATTATAAATGGGAACGTATCTAGTGCAAACTAACTTTCCGTGAAAACTCATGCAAACCATGGTAAAAATGCCGTATAAATTCACCAAAAAAATCACACATATAGATGATATGATGATATACAACCTTGTAAAATATCTTGTCCAAACCCAGTTTCGTTTGTGAGATATAAAAATAACAAATTTCTAACAAATCATCTAGACAACTTTCTGGCTTCAAATTTGTTATTTTTGTATCTCACAAACAAAGTCAAGTTAGAACAAGATATTTTACAAGATTGTGTATTATCATATCATCTACATGTGTGAATTTTTTGGCGAATTTAGATGATTTTTTTACCGTAGTTTGCACGGATTTTCACGGGAAGTTGGTTCTAGATACGTTCCCATTAAAAATAGTATATCGTAGTATTTTTATTTCCATGAGTACTATGTCAGTGAAGCAGTCATAAGTATTACGAATGTAGCTATATTTGTCCGACACATTCTCTGCTATAATATTATGTACACATGCTGAATATTGTGTCCCAACGACAATTCAGTAAATGATTTGTACTTCTTCCTGGGTTTAATATCATGATTATGTGAGTTAAAATTGCAATTTGTTACTCTTTCTATTACGAAACATAGGCAACTTTAGCTTCGTTCTAAGTTAAACTTCTCTAGACTATAACTGGCATTAGCTTTGTTCTCATCCATGCCTGGAAAATGTATGGTGCGTACATGTTTGAAGCTAGCCACAGGTACGGTGCTATATGAATACATATAATAACAATATGAATTTTTTTGTTCATTACTTTGTAGTTTTGTGGTCTAATTTTTCTACAGGTAGAGACACACTCGGAGATGCTCAAAATCTAATCTAATCCAAATTAAACATGTGTACCTGTTTGCTTGATGAAGGAACAGGAGGGGTTGTTCCCCTCATGCATGCTCATGCATCCACATACTGATACAAACTCCGAAACACACAGGCCAGACATACGACAACGCCCCTGCTGTTTAAGTTCACGCTCCCATCCATACACACCGCACGTACTGTGCTGCGTGCCAACACACCCTGCTCCCGCACGCTCTCCGCTGCCCATCTCGCTGCATCTCTTGCCGCCCGAGAGTACCTTGAGTGATGAATAGAGCATTATAAACAGACAGTGGAATTGAGATTGATATAGCGGGTTACCTAGAGGAACCGTTAAAGTGGTTCACATGAGTTGTTGCGGTAGAATTGTCATTGATTAGATTGGTTAGCATGTGCTAAAGGTTTAAGTTGTTATTTTGTTATAATGACAGAACTGGGTAATTTATAAATAGATATAGGGGGTTATTTTAAGATTTTAACAATAATGGCGACGGTGGAGAATTGCGTAGGAAATTTAATAAATTGAATGGTTATGGTTGATTAAGACCTACTAATCGATGTCTTGATCTTTCTGATTATTGTGAGAATTTATAGAATTTATCTTTTTTCTTAGCGCTTATAGTAATAATTAACGTGGAGCCTCCTTTGGGGCCTTCAATTACTAATAGTAAGATAATCCACAGAATAAATCATAATCATGATTGCACCATATCCATGTACCTCTCGTCTAGCATATTGAAACATGCTCCATCGTTCTCTAGAAGCGATATAGGAGATGATGGTGACCACTCCTTTTGAAATCTTCTGATAATGCAAGGTTTTGTCCGTCAATAATCTCTCCCTCCATGGATACCTCTTATATTGGTTTTCCCATGGTCTTAATTTTTTTCTGCAACAACTTTCCATGATTTAGATTGATCCATGACTGATTCGTCTCCTCATGGCATTATTTGCTCATCTTACTGCTGCTATGGACTGACGCAAACTGCATTTCAGTATTCAAACCTCGTGCAATCAGTTTCATGCTCACTACCATTTTCTTTCGTTGTTCCTATGCAATATCTTGAGGATCAAATTTATAATTCATTGTGTCTTGCAAAGATATTGGTCTGTACACTTACATCCTTCCAGGTTAAAACACTTCCAGTTTAAGCAGTGCACCATCTTTGAGGACATCTAAATGTATCCACAAAATCAATGCGTTGAGGTCACTTCAAAGAAGAAAAATTGTTTTTGATGAAACAAGAAGAAAAATTCTTACAGTGATTATTAGATGGCACTAGTTGCTCCTTTACAGTGACAAGGCTTGTGTTTGCTCTGCCTGCATGTTGCTGTACGACTATAAACCTATTATGTTCCCAATTTTGATAGCTTTGAGGCAGAACACACCTCTGTGACACACCCCCATCCAATCATGCACTTGAACACCCATCTTTGCAGGGTCAAGCTTCGTACTCAATGGGCAAACGCAAATGCCAACTGTTGGAGCAATATAGTGTAAGAATGAGCCCAGTATTTGACAAACTCATTTTGCTATTTTCCATGGAGTTTACTCGTTTGCAAACAGGTGCGTCCTGTGTCCTAACTATAATTTATCCACCTAGCACTAACAATGGGAAAACGTGTTTTTATTGAGCAGTTCCAAAGTATAGGAATGGACAATGACGCTGATTGTTGGAGTGACATCAATTTAATGACAAAAATAGAAGACATAGTATAGACCCAACAACTAGCACAAACGTTATTTTAGTGTTCAGTTCGGCTTCTAGCTTGGGGTCTCATCCACATACTGGAATTAACCAATAGAAGTTATATTTCCTTGGGATGTTCACCTGCTATAAGGCCATGCTCAATGGGTGTTTCATTCTCATTCACAGTGTCCCAACCACACAAGGATGTTCAACTACTGCACATGCACGCATTCAGCTGGAAGATGTGTTGATTTTACTTTTGTGGGAATCGAGTTACTCATGCTGGAATAGGGGGCATATGGGAAGCAACATTCAGAAATCCAAAATATCAGTTCGCTGGGGTGCAGAGTACATTATATTCACGATATCCCTCTGCATGAGCAAGGAATCATGATGGTATCGAGAAGGCAGGGAATCATTAAGGCACAGGGAACAAGATGAAATACAGCGTCCAGGTTCAGGATCAAAAAAGGATTTTGCACACACGGACAAGTATGTATGGCAGCCGTGGTGCCTTGAGTTTCGAGTTTGCTTGGGCGGCCTCCGTGTTCCCTTTGCCATCTGCTATAGCAAGGAGATTTTTAGTGAGCTGCTTCTGCTTGGATGTCTTGGGTAAGATGAACTTTCTTTGTGCGGAACTTGCTCCAAAACTAAAAGAAAAGAAGCCCACATTGCAATTTGAAATAAAAAATGCAATTGTGGAACAACAGCATCCTGACTGTTATTATTGACTTTGCCCATCTTAGCCTCTATGCACAGTGTAAGCCCACGTAGCTAGATTTCAAATATTCAAGAGACCAGCAACGCCATCATTGTAGTTCTTAGTTGACTGCTAGGCCACACATTAGGTGGTATTTCATTGAGAAGAAGACAGAGGACTAAATTCAACAGGAGAAGAAGATCAAGGACTTGATGCAGTCCAGTGGAGCACCCATGATTGCAAAGAATTTTTCCTAAAGGAAGTCAGGTTGACTGGCTTGAGGGTCAAGGCGGCGGATTCTCTCAACTTTGAACAATGGATAGAATCCTTGATTCCAGCTTAGTGTTTGACCTGAGTCCTAGGTTTTGTTTAATTTTCTTTGTTTCTTTTTTTGTCTCTTGAACCAGTTCTTTGCTGGTGCCTTCTTCTTTTTTTTTTTGTTTTAGATTTGTCTCTTGTAAACATTGTTTTTAATCTTTAATAAATTTCTGTAGGGGCTGCGGCCCCTCCAGTTCTCTCAAAAACTAGGTGTTTGAGACGTGGGATCACATGGCTCTATAATAAGTTGAGTTAGGTTCCCTTTATGTCCTGATGATGTTTGTGTATTAATGAACTATGTTTTTACTAAGCAAGTTGTGTTTAGGTCCTCCTTTTCACTGCTAATTTTACATTATTAGTCCCTCCTTTCCCTGACTTAGTAGATTTGCCCTGATTTTTTTTTTTTTTCTGAATTCAGATCTTCCATTTGCGCCCATTTCTAATGACGTGAGCTAGAGCAAGTTAATATGACAAAAAAACAGAAATGAAAAGGGATGATGAAATGACTTAATTTCCCCTAGCCTATCAATACATTTTCTCTACCCATCCATTTGCCTCTCTCCAGTATCCAGTGGCAACAATGGAGACGTGCCGCCAGCTTCAAAAAGCGGCGTGAATTTTGTGCCCGCTCAAGCCAAAGGCATATATGTCTTTATTTTCGGAGTCTTGTGCATATAGTTAACTTCACAGAAGAATTGGGGCAATGGGAATAGTATTCAAAAAGTGACTGGAAATATGAAAAGTTCAAGAAAGACAGGCACACATGCAGTTATAGACGAAAATGAGGTATACCAAGTGCCCATGAAAACGGGTGGATTTGTGGCGGCAAATGATTTAGCCAGCAAATAAAGTGAGATGATGAATACAACTTTATATGAAATTGTGCAACTTGCTAAGATCTAGTACTTTGTAGTTGACAACTTATTATTTGATGTTGCTTGGAGGTCCCAAATATTTGTTAGGTTCTACCATCTGCAGATGATACAATGTCTGAAAACAAACCAAAGCCAAAACGCTCTCACAAACCAAAGCCAACTAGTGAGCACAACAAAAAGGAAACAAAACTAAGCCCCGACTCGATTCCTGAAACTCCATGCAAACATTGCAAAAACTGCCATTCTTGAGGACTATATATTTTCTTTCTAATTTTGGCACAGTTTAGTATTTTGTATGCTTTATATATTTCATCGGGGCATGCAAAATGATTCTTGGGACGTTTGATGAAGTCAGTGCCCTAGAAAACAAAATTTTATTTTCAGCTGTGATTTGTGTCACACGTTAAACGAAGACGGTGACAAATTATGAGATTGATGATGGGCTAAAGGCGTGTCCCAAGGAGGATAGCGGGGCCCACGGCCTACCCCTAGAGGGGCGGCGTGGGATGCCGCGACGTGGTAGGGGCGGTGGCTGCCCTAGCCGCCGCGACGCGGGAGCCAGCGGCCGCTTCCCCGCCCGTCATCGCCGCGAGTCGCTGCCAGTTACCTTTGTTATTATTATTAATTAAAGAATTAAGATTAGAAAAACTAAAAAGTTCGTGTTCGATAAGGACTTTCCCGTTAGAGTCCAATCGGATCCAATGAAGAAAGTGAGATAATTCTCTTTATTTTTAATCTCCCACGCTCTCCTTCCTCCTCCCTCCCCCTAGCCGCTGCCGCCGCCACAGCCTGCCGCCCTAGCGCCACCGCTGCCCAACGCTACCATGCTGCTGCCCCTTCTCTTCCCTCCTCTCCTCCCAATCCACTAGCCCCTATTCCATCCTCCCACTGCATATATTACAATTTGTAAAACGGTGCATGTAAATGCATTATTTTACATTTAGTAGTGCAGTATCGCGGCTTTGAAAACTTACTCTAAAAATTGTTTTCACCATGGCCAGCTCGCTAGCTCCTACCATCTCCATTTGCTAATGCAGTATATGGAAACGATGATATACATGCCATCCTTATATCTTGTCCATCCCCATTACTAATCCAATATATTGCAACTGGTGGATATCTTCCGTCACACACACATCACGATCTCAAAGTATTTGTCAGTGCATGCTTTTATTATTCAGCCACTTTCTGAAATATACATGTTGAGCTCCCAGTATACTGATGAATGCTTCTATTAAATATTATTGAATTCACCTAATGGAGTAACTCAACGATAACTTAGTGGCCTCCTATATATGTACGACCATTTGATATATTATATATAGAGTATAGAAAACAGAGGGAGTAAGATGGGATATATCGAAGTGGACCAATCAGAAACAAAGGATCAGCCAGAATAATTATTAATGCAATATGAATAGGAGGCAGCGGAAAAGATTTTGTGTAGCAGGATATGTGCCAATCCCGTATTACATTATATCAGTCGTGATGAGCTATACCTTTAACCGGAGTCTCAAACCACATATGCACCGGGTTTTATACACCATGGGACAGTCAACAGTAGCTAACGAGGTCTTCGGTAGTGGCAAAGAGCCATCTGTAGTGGAGTCATCGCAAGGCATGGCTGTTGGCTGAGAGGCACAGCGAGCTTCACTCTGGACTTGTGACTGCCACTCTCCATCGCCGGCCATCATGTCGATTGTAGCCGACCAGGATCCTGCAATGCTCTGCCTCCGTTCATGAAGAAAGGACCAAGGACAAGAGTAGAAACTTCTCCATGTTTCCCAATGCAAAACGCAACGCAGATGAACAGTCACTGCATCCGGTAGTGAGTGACACACAATATTTTGGCCTGTGACTTGAATAGCTATGTCTACGTTTCTGTACCAAAATTTCTTGTCTGAAGCTTTAGAAATTCATAGTAATAAATAGTTGAAAATCATAAAAAGGAAATTCTACCAAATGTTTATGGTAGTCTTCTCATTGGATTCAAGACCAAATTGAAAGTTAAGTGGCCTAGACCAACTACGTACTCCCTCCGTTTTTATTTAATTGTCGTATCTGGTTTTGAGAAAAAGTCGCAAATAAGTGTCGTATTTTGGTATGTATGCCTCGGTCCCCTTCAAGCAATTAAATCCGCATGCATGCAGCCAATGAATTAGTTGCACGCCTGATGAATTAGTAACGCAAGAAGCATGCAGCCATGCAGGGAGAGAGATAAGCGTAATACTCAGAATTAATTTCTTCCTTGGTCTCTCCACCCAAGCCAAATACGACACTTAAAGAAAAACAGAGGGAGTACGTTCTATGTCAAGCAGGGCAACGCGTGGTCGCTCGTCATGCCCATGCCCATGTATATGATTGATTTAGTTCTGCGGCCAGGACATCCATATCTGGAAATGCAAGAACACCTATGCTAGCTAGCTAGGACAATAATGTAAAAGGCGGTCCTTTTCCAGTAGATGGACTTGTTATTTCTGGCATGCTATTCTTAATTCAAAAGTAAGTTTCAAAGAAAAATTATGTTAACAAGTAATTGTTCATAGAATTAGGCATTTGTTGGTATGGAGGACATGATTATGCATATTGTTTTTGGAACCGTCTTGAGCTTAAGTAGAAAAATTGAAACATCCTCGATTTTCCACGAAGAGAAAATCCACAGAATGAGATATAATATGATAAAACCACGAATGATTTCATCACATTATCATATATCAGTAGATATCACAGTCATACAGCATTAAATTATAATTTTTACAAGATACAACATCGACTGAGAACACACATATTACAGAGTAATTCTAGCGGAAGTATATCTAATCGTCATCAGAGTTGGCGAAAGTAGTCGACGGGTGAAGGCTCCTCCTTCACATGTATCATCAGAGTAGTGTCAGCGGCGTAGATTCCATCTTCCGAACCAAACTTGAGCGCAGGTACGAGACCTCCTAATCCATCACTATTCGACATCTCGAGAAGCAGTAAATCTGCACACCGCCCGGATGTGTGTAGGCCATGGTCAGCACCAATGAGCTTTAGTGGAAAGATAAAACAAAGGGATCGGGCGATCCTAATATTTGGTTGTGGTTTGCATCCTCGGCGCAATGCAAAGTGTTGGCATTTCTAACGTCATTCCTAAAAATAGAGATAAACCCTACCTCTAGCAATAGCGCCAAAAATGCTCGGTACTAAATTAACTTGTCATTAGCAACTAGCCACCTATTTATCACTATTATTCCTAAGCATGAATTAAGTTGTCATCCTTAATCATATTGCTTAAGAAATACCTATAGATTTACATGTATTCAATATGACTAGACAGAAATAAAAAGATATGAATATAAAGATAAGAATATAAACTAACTGGTTTACGCAAGCGGACAGATAATTATACCGTTGTAGCATTTTACCTAGGGAAGTCTACCGGGTTGTCGATTTATATTTATACCCTTTGGGAAGGTCTATATGTAGGACTTATAAACTATAACTTATAATATCGATGTGAAAGACAAACCATAACTAGAATCCTACTCATAACAGGGATAAGTCACGTGATAAAAGATATATATGATAAATAATGATAATGATCAGTCATCATAAATAGATAAACATCGAGCTCTTCTAGTCATAACAATAGCTAGCCAATGGATAAACTCGGGAATAAATACTAAGGTAATTCTATAACTACATCAATGAATAACTCTAATTAGTGCAACTACATCTAGCAATCATTGTTAAGTTAACCCTATATCATTATCACATGTAAAGAGGCATCAACTAATGAGGGTATTAAGACACAAGGGTCACCTCCTTCGCGACCGTGCCCATGCTAGTCGTGAAATGCGTGCGGAGGGTGGACTACGGAGGAACCAACGCATTTGTCACTGCGCGGACTACCACACGTCCCCACACGTCGGGGTGCACTCGCAGATAAACAAGATATCTAGACACCACGTCTACATATTGTCTACCATCTACCCAGCGGCCGCTTGGGTAAACGCTATACGAGCAATTACATGAATTCAATAAGATCAAACCAACTATCCTAGACATATAATCAAAGTAGACAATGACTATTACAATTAAGAATATATAAGAGATTAAGAACAATGTTGCCTGAATCATAATATTGAAGACAATAAGAATAAAGTACTAGAACTATACCGAACTCCGCGCTCCGCAGACGCGCGGGGGGGCTCCGGATCCCGCTGAAGAACTAGAACTCTTCTACTTCTAATCTAACTAGGCTAAAGCTATGAACTAGAGAGGCTCTGATGAACTAGAGAAGGCTCTTGATGGCTGGATCTCCAAATGACTTGATGCCTTTAGGGAGGGGGTCTACCCCTTTATTTATAGCCCGGTGGGATCGACGTGCGCCGCAGGATCAAACCGACGTAACCAAGGGCCAAGATGACTCCTCGTAGGCGGTGGAGGAAGCTTCCAGAAGGGGGGCCGAAACCCTAGCAGGGGCGGGGGGCCTCAAGGTGGGGCCGGGCCGGCCCCACCTGGCGCCCCTTGAGCCCCGGTTGCTTCAGGTGTCTTCTAGATGGTTCCCCGAGCCCAATCGTGATATTTCCGTGGCGGATAAGTTTTTCGTGCTTATTTTGCACTAGAATCCCTCTTTTTCACTTTTCTCGAAAATCACCCCGAAAATACGAGAATATGCAAAACTCATGGAATTTATCGAGATAAAGCCCTAGACTAGTGTGTTTTCTTGTTTTCATTCAGGTAAAAAGCCCTAGTAAAAGTTGATTTTAACGAGTGTCAACAATACCCCTAAGCTTATCTTTTGCCGGTCCCTTGGCAAACAAACTAAGTCTAGCTGATATTGTCTTTAGATCAGGAGTTGCTACAATGTTGTTATACTTTCCAGTACACATGCTTTCAAACGAAAATTTCCTTCGGATCAAACAATGAATGCTCTAACCTTCAAACTTACTCATTTCACCTGTAATATGGGGCTTCACAGCTTTTTGCATAAGTCTTGAGCAATCGAAAGATAGAACAATCAAGCTAAGTACTACGTCTCAAATTCTTTTGCAATACCAACATTAGGAGTTTTTCATAAGTTTTCAGAATAAAACTCGAGCTTAATTGTATGACTCCCTCAAGTCTCTCAATGTATGTGGTATTTGTGGTTCTCTCTTGAGACATTAATGATGTTATGCCTCCTATAGCTAAAGGTATATATGGTGGAGCTCATAGGGGTGGCAATAACAAGGATAGACATACTTGCAAAACATGTATTGTAAAGTCAACTAGTGGATCCACAGAGAATCAAGGCATACAATCAAACCAAGATGTGCATGTGTATGGAATATAATGGATAGGTGCATATGTGTTATTTATGGCTAATTTCTATTTCTACTGTTGCTCTTTGGGAATGACTCTCGTTTAAAGCTTTTCTCAGGAAAGACATAGGCTATCTTTATTATTTCTTTTTATTTAGGGAGGTGGGCATCTAGTACCCATTGTTTTAATTCTTTGGGACACTTGTCCATCTTTTACTCCCCTTTTCTTTCTTTTTTCTTTTCTTTTTTCTTTTCTTTCTTTTTGCATAGCCACATGCATCCTTTGAACACAATAAATGAATCGAGAGATATAATCGGGACTTAAAGCATTAAAAACGAGGGGGTTATCCTATAGGGTGATTATATATTTTTGTGTCCTCTCCCGGTGTAGGAGGTGAACATTTTATGATGAATATGTATGGAAATATGGTGAATGATTGCGATTACCCCTAAAATAGGAATAATGCATATGTGGACTGGAGTATGTAAGTGTTTCTTGGTTTTAAAAGCATGACAAGACTCTCATAAGGTATACAACACAGGTTAACTGAACTCAATGCAAAGTAAGCAGCTTGAATGTGAAAAGGTTTTCCTATCCTCTAAGATATTAATTCTGGCTTTGGTAGGAATTCACATTTGTCATACAAGAGCTCATCATGTAATTTTTTAGATTTTCAAAATAAACCTCCAGAACTTAGCAATGCTAGGAATAAGATAAATAGCAGCTCAACCTTTATGAATCATATCAATCAACTACCTAGACTTAGCGTAAGCTTATGCCTCCATAATTAAGGTTTAGAATAAATTCTCCAATTAAAACAACAATGCTTAGAACCAGGAAGATTTTAAGTTTAGCAAGTAGGTACTTAGTAAGCATTATAACAGAGCAACTATTCATTATTTCCAAGATAAAATTTTAATGTTCATCGTTTTTTAATTAACTCTAGTCTAGGCCGACTCTAAATGAGACTCTAATATAATTAATACTAACTAAGACATCTTTTTATTGATTTTTTAGATTTTCTTTAACCAAAGACTCATAAAAGACTCAGGCGTGGACCTTCATGTGCCCACATATTTTTGGTATTTTATGACTATATAAAAGTAGACTCAAAAATCGCTTAGGTGTAGTCACCTGATAACTAGGGGATGCTCCTCTGCCAAGCTGGATGGTTGCAATACTTGGTGTAGATGTCCTTTAGAGTGAGCTAACCAGTAGCGGACCTGGTGGGTGCCAGCGATAGACTCTCTCCTTGCTATGATGTTATTCCTGCATAAATACTCTCCACAAAGAGAAACCAAAACTCGAGGCTCGAATTTGTTAACGGGTTAGCGGTCAGCCAAAGAGTAATTGATCATATTTATGAGCTAGCTTTAATATTGTCTAATTTAAACAGGATTTCAATTTTCTCTTATTTTTAAATTTTCTATTTATGATGTAGGAATTTAAATATGAATGCTATATTTTTATCATTTTTATTATACCACCACAACGGATGTTCCTTCGAAAAATACCATAGGGTATCCACATGGAGCTTTGTGATGCCATGAGTGATAAAGTAAATACTTTTGTTGTTTTTATATCTTTTAGTGTGTAAACAAGATTATGCTACTAAATAAATTGCAAATGCATTTAATGAGATAACTACCATTCTAACCTTATGGCTAGGGTACGGAGTTTTAAAGTCTACCGACATGACTTAGATAGAGGAGAATACTTACTCGGTGGGTTCATCGTGCGAGGGTAACCGATCAACTCCTCGTTTTCGTGGTGATGCCGCACGTGCCTCCTTCCATCTCATTTTCTGTCTCTTTTGTTTCTAACCGTGTCGATAACTAGGGGATGCTCTCCCCCAAGCTAGAAGTTTGCTTATGGTTGATCGTTGAAGCTGAGTGGTCCTCACAGAGGAGCTCATGCTTATAAGAGCAAGTGTTGCCAGGAATACTTCAATCTCATCACCCAAGAAGTTACTTCCTTTATACAGGGGTCAGCTGCATGTCGGAAAAGTGTACTTCAAGTGATGAAGATGAATATTCCTAGGTAAGCTGGCTCTTGGAGTCATCCTGCAGAAAGCTCTCACAAAACAACAAAACTCGTGGAACGGTATTAAGATAAAACATTAATGATTAGCCGTTTTTTTAGAGGATTGGTTGTTGTGAAGGTTTGAAAGTATTTTTTAAGATAGCAGTATTACAGCAGGATGCTCAGTAAATCTTTTTGGATTTTATGGGTTTATATGCATAAAGTGCAAATACATGATATATTTTTTTTATTCAGTATGCCACCACAGTGAGAACTCCTACAGTTTTTTATACTATAAGGGTTTCACATGGGGCTTAATGTTTTTAAGATGCATGAATGTAGCCTAATGCAAGACTATTTATTTTTATTATTTCTATGCATTGTTAATATAGAAAAGTAGTCATGCTAAAGAGAGAATAAATCATATGATGCAAGAAAGTACATATAGATAACTACCGATGTTACCTCACGGCGAGGGTTCGATATTTATAGTCCTTCGAACTAGACTTCTCCTTGCAGTGGTTCATTGAGTACTTCGAGTTGCTCTTCAGGGTAAGGATTGAGGTGATGCCTCCACTAGTGGCTTCCAATGGCGGTGCCACCTTCTTTCTTTCTTTTGTAGGCATCTCGAAGTCAATCTTATGTGCATCATTATTATAGTTGAGAACTTTCACTTAGAGAATTCAGGGGATTGTCTCCCCACACTTTAATTAAAGTGTGTTCTGCCCATAAAGACAAGGTAGAGATCAAGTGCATGGGCTCTACTGGTGGAAAAACACCAACAGAACCAAAAATTTATTCATCCTCTAACCTTAGATATAATAAGATTGATATTATTCATATTGTTCATTCATATCACGGGTGAGAGGACTAGAAGTATAAATATGATATTTAAACTTGTGAGATAAAGAGTAAATCTACTTAACCATTAGAAAGACTGTTCATCTTTATAATGTATCAAGAATAATAGATGAAGTATTCATAGCTTACTTGGTTAAGACTGAAATTAAGAGAATGGTGCTATGAATAAACTTAGAGAACAAATCATGTTAAGTTTAATCAGGTTGATCAATTTAAGTTGTAACTCTAACATGGTTGTATTTTCATTTATTGCATACCAAGATCAAGAGGAAATTAATGACCACTTACCTTAAGATGTTACCTCCATTATTAGAGCATGATGAAGGGTAAATGAAGTTCAATAGTCTCTTTGTTTCTTTCTTGGTCATGGGTTATTCATTAGCATCTTGTCTCGTATGTTGTACTCCTTTCTCACTCCTCAGACCTTCTGCTTTTCTCTTTATGTCTTCTCTGCAAGAGGTTAGTAGACAACACATATCCAAAGGAATATACTATTTATCAAAGTATGGATAGTGTTTGCCTAAGAGTTAAAGATTAATTTGTAGCTCATGTTTTCAACGGTTCACCACTATCTCAAAAATTTTCCATCAAGGTTAAAGCGAGGATATTATTTTGAAGCATACCCTTAACCTTTAATTGATTCTACGAATAGTCTCCTCATATGATTTAAACATTTTTTTATGTAGGAGGGGTTAGTCTATATGTACAACTAAATTCTTATATAAGTATGCTTGACTTTCATAATGTTTAAGTAATATACTAAAGCATACTTATAACAGAATAAAGAAGCTTGCTAGACTAAAGGTATTTATTCAAAATAGAACCAAGAATATGTATAGTGAATCATAGGAGTATTTTATTTTTTTTATATATATTTTTTTTAGCATGTTATATTTGAGCATGGCATAGGGTAGAAATGACCAAGACAAATTAGCAACATGGTATGAGGTGTTAATTGTAGTTACATGTTGCATGAGGCTTGGACAAACGTACCTTATGTCTTCATCCTTCTAAGTAAGTGGTGACAATACTTACTTGGAAGAGAGTTCAGGTTCATCTATTGGTGAGAGCTTCTGGTCTTGCTGAGCAAGGCCTTTCTTTTATTCTTCACCTTATCATCATTCAATGAAATTAAAAACTTCTTCTTTAATAGATTAGAGTTGTTCTTTCCTGTAAAATGTTAATGGACACATACCCAAGGGAATAGCAAGATTGAAATACAGGTTTGTTGTCCATACTCTCTTTTTTATATATTATTTTCTTTTATGCTAATTAAGATGATATAAGGTTTAAGATTATTTAGCATAAATTGTGTCTATCGTGTTTTATGTTGTTGTTACAATCTAGCATGGTTCAAGGCGAAGATGACTTGCAACAAAAGATAAATAAATATTAATACTCACAAGCTGGACTTGTTATGCAAAGTTATCATCTGCCTTGATTCATCTCATATATGAATTCCTTTCTTGACTTGCCCAGATTGAATTTAAGAATTCTCCTATACGGGTTAGTCCGACAAAATACCTACCTAGTATCTACTAAAGTGCACTATCGGCTCAAGAATCAACATAGACTCATGTCCAATTTGAATCAGGAAAGGATTTTAACCTAAGTACCTTACTTAATTCAAAAAACTTTTTAGAAGTAAGATCAAATCACCTTATGATTCAAAAATTAAACTAGACACCATGCCTATTTTAACTTAGGAAAACAGTCAATGCTCAATTTTAAAGGTGTATGAAGATACTTCTAAACCTAAGCATACTATAGCAAATACAAGTAGCATGAAAGTACTGTAGAAGTTTATTCAAGTATAGATGAAAAAGCATGATTATGGTGAGTTTTTTTATTATTATTATTTATAATAATGCAGGTTGGGATGGATATATGAATGGAACTAAACATGTTATGGATGAAAAACTTTAAACTAAATGAGATGGATGTTTGGATTGTAAAAAGTAAACATGTAGTGGAATGCAAAAGATAACTACTCATCAAATTTAAAGTCCATGAGCAAGACTTTCTCACCTTTATTTGATCATACTCACCATGACTCACATGCTGGAATTTGTGAGTGATGCAACATCTTTGTTCCCGTCACTTGAGATATGAATTAAAGTCTTGTGACGTCGACCTCTTTCTCCAACATTGGATTTGTTATGTTTCTTCTTATTTTGTGGGGGCATGCCGGAAGGTCGTAAACCGGTCGTTTATTACCCTGCATAAGATATTAAAGTGGATCAACAAGGGTAATCCTGCTTGAGCAGGGGTTAATGGTTATCTTGATCACATAATTAAGTATAAGTCTATCAATGTTCTTAATTGCCTAGCTACCTTCCCCTTCAACGGCGCCAAAAATGCTTGTTGGCATTTCTAACGTCATTCCTAAAAATAGAGATAAACCCTACCTCTAGCAATAGCGCCAAAAATGCTCGGTACTAAATTAACTTGTCATTAGCAACTAGCCACCTATTTATCACTATTATTCCTAAGCATGAATTAAGTTGTCATCCTTAATCATATTGCTTAAGAAATACCTATAGATTTACATGTATTCAATATGACTAGACAGAAATAAAAGATATGAATATAAAGATAAGAATATAAACTAACTGGGTTCTGCAAGCGGACAGATAATTATACCGTTGTAGCATTTTACCTAGGGAAGTCTACCAGGTTGTCGATTTATATTTATACCACTGGGAAGGTCTATATGTAGGACTTATAAACTATAACTTATAATATCGATGTGAAAGACAAACCATAACTAGAATCCTACTCATAACAGGGATAAGTCACGTGATAAAAGATATATATGATAAATAATGATAATGATCAGTCATCATAAATAGATAAACATCGAGCTCTTCTAGTCATAACAATAGCTAGCCAATGGATAAACTCGGGAATAAATACTAAGGTAATTCTATAACTACATCAATGAATAACTCTAATTAGTGCAACTACATCTAGCAATCATTGTTAAGTTAACCCTATATCATTATCACATGTAAAGAGGCATCAACTAATGAGGGTATTAAGACACAAGGGTCACCTTCGCGACCGTGCCCATGCTAGTAAATGCGCACGGAGGGTGGACTACGAGAGGAACCAACGCATTTGCCACCTGCGCGGACTACCACACGTCCCGGCACGTCAGGGTGCACTCGCAGATAAACAAGATATCTAGACACCACGTCTACATATTGTCTACCATCTACCCAGCGGCCGCTTGGGTAAACACTATACGAGCAATTACATGAATTCAATAAGATCAAACCAACTATCCTAGACATATAATCAAAGTAGACAATGACTATTACAATTAAGAATATATAAGAGATTAAGAACAATGTTGCCTGAATCATAATATTGAATACAATAAGAATAAAGTACTAGAACTATACCGAACTCCCGCGCCCGCATGACGCCGGGCTCCGGATCCGTCGAAGAACTAGAACTCTTCTACTTCTAATCTAACTAGGCTAAAGCTATGAACTAGAGAGGCTCTGATGAACTAGAGAAGGCTCTTGATGGCTGGATCTCCAAATGACTTGATGCCTTTAGGGAGGGGGTCTACCCCTTTATTTATAGCCCGGTGGGATCGACGTGCGCCGCAGGATCAAACCGACGTAACCAAGGGCCAAGATGACTCCTCGTAGGCGGTGGAGGAAGCTTCCAGAAGGGGGGCCAAAACCCTAGCAGGGGGGCGCCGGGCGGCCCCAAGGTGGGGCCGACCGGCCCCACCTGGCAGCCCCTTGAGCCCCGGTTGCTTCAGGTGTCTTCTAGATGGTTCCTGAGCCCAATCGTGATATTTCCGTGGCGGATAAGTTTTCGTGCTTATTTTGCACTAGAATCCCTCTTTTTCAGCTTTTCTGAAAATCACCCTGAAAAATACAGAATATGCAAAACTCGTGGAATTTATCAGATAAAGCCCTAGACTAGTGTGTTTTCTTGTTTTCATTCAGGTAAAAAGCCCTAGTAAAAGTTGACGCTAACGAGTGTCAACACAAAGTAACATCAAGTAGTAAATAATATAATAGTTTATCAAGTTCTAACACATTCCCAACCACACACATCCACACATCCATCCATCACCTCATCCATCCATTACCACCCATCCACCATATCTCATCTCACTCGTGTCGACAGGCCAACTCCCGCTCGGCCTGCCTCAACGGTCCACGACCGGCTCTATCTCACAACACGGGGGAGAAAAGAAGACTCATCTCCTATCTAGTGAAGCAGGTCCCTGGGAAAGGTCCATAGCCAACAAGTCAAGATATGTATCGATCGATCAACCATAACACTCTGCGCAGAGGTTTCACACACCACAGGATAGCCATCATAGAGAGGGGGCCCCTGTCTAGGCGGAAGATACCGGCCGCTTGCTTGTGATCGATGCCATCCTACCACTTAGCCCTGGGTCACCCCGATGAACCGGCACGCTAAGACTGGGGGAGGCAGCACCAGGCCCAACAAGTGGTACTGCCGACTCGAATGGTACAAGAACTTCCGGCATCCATACCGCCCTTCCTATCACCTCGCAACCTAGCAGTAATGGCATCACTCATACCAAGTAGTCCAACCGTCTCTCCCGTTACAAGAGAGCGAGTGGTATGCAAAGGATTCCCAGTGAGTCTGGATACTAGTAAGTCCTTAGGATTGACCAAGCTAAACATCTTCATCAGGTTTACCATTTTACATGCCACCACAGCACCCCTGGCCTAGGCTCCACTTCTCAATAGGCTCACACCCAGGATCCCACCTCACACATCACATCACATATACCCGCCACAGGTATTCATCACCTCATAGGATGCCCAGGTCACATCACACGGCAAGACTCGCCTAAAGCTCATCATTTATCCCAGCTCGGTCGACACAACCCTCACTCTCCACGCACCCAAGACACATGCAGCATGCTCACCATCCACCAAGTCTGGCATCCCAAGCCAAACCATACCCAGGGGTTCACCACTAGCATCACATCACAGACATAATGCGAGTGGAGTTAAAGTAAGTATGGTGATATAAATGCAAGCAAGCACACAGATAGATAACAGTAAGTGAGCGTGAGCGCAAAGCTGAGTGACAAGGAAGTGGGGTTGCAATCAAGTAATAAAGTCTCAGGCAATAGCATGCATTCATATACTATCAAAGGAATAAAAATAAAGCGCTAGCAGTGCTAAATATTATGCAATGTCTAATAGGATTCTCTAAAAGAGGGTGCTGCCATGACACCTGCGATGTCGTGGAAGTAGTGGTACAATTCTCCATCCATAGAGGTAGTCGTTAGGTCGGCTCCATCCTGCGGGTCCTTTCGTCCATGTTCTCTTTCTCCCGCGAGTCTCGGTCCAAGCGCCGTTGTACTCAAAGCAGCTACTCCATGAAGCAACACACAGGGCAAGAAAACACACAATACTCGAAAGGACTCAAGACGCAGGAAGTCCATTAACACAAGTGAATTTTAAGAGGTACGCGACTTAGCCCTCTCGGCGGATGTCCGAATCCTCGGGCTAAAGAGACAAGAGTGGTGGTTTGCTACGCATAAGTTGGATGGCTAAGCCAGTATGGCTTTAAGATGAATGGGTTAAGCCAGAGCTTATCTATAGCAAACACCACGGCTCACGTTCTCTCGATCCGAGCGTCACGAAGTTGACGGGAATCGAAGACGGGCCCGCTAAGAGAAAAGAAGAACAACAAGGTTCAGCTCTTGTAGCCTTTTCCCGACAAGCCACAATTGGACATAAGAAGCAAATAGAATCTGACATTACTATTGTGACTTGGCACTATTGTACCTCAACTGACCCGTCATGGTATCCAGCGGTAGTAGAAGTGGTCGGTGCAAAACAGAGCAACAACCAGTCTTCTCGATCCACACGACACAGTCACATCGGGAGCCGAGAAGTGAAAAGTTAGCTAGGCACATCTATGTCATGTTCTCAGTCACATCCCCAGTGGAGATGGTTTCACTCGGTCGATCGAGTCGACTCTCACGGTCCGAAGCATGACATCGACTATAGCTTAGCTAACTAAAAAGGGACAGTTTGTGCTTTGATCCAATCGCCATAAATAAGACATGATCGAATAGAGCGGGCTATCAGGGAGAGATAAGGCAAGATCCATTAGAAAGCGATGATCTACTTCCAATGCTTACACCATGGTATTATACGAGGCATCGGAAGGGTGCAACGTAATAAAGATCACAAGTGCGCAAACTACCCATAGGATACCCGACCTAGGTGCACTGGCACTAAGGCATCTCTCGGATCCGTAGCGGTGCGGTTGTCACCGCAAGAATCAAAGAAACACAACGGTCATATAGGGTACAAGCATACAAGGGTTTGTGCACGAAGAGCGAATGATAGGCAAACAAAGAAATATAGCTCCATGGTCATGGCGGGGCGAGCTCGCGACCACAAGCTACACTAGTGAGGGCTCGAGTCACACTCGGCATTACGGCCATGGCGAGATGAATCCCGCGATCACAATATCTGAATGAGATACGATTCCTCTGCCGGCTCGAAGGCATGGTCCATAGATAGGCACACACAGCCAACAATAAGATCCAACAACATGATAAGAGACAACACAAGTCGACACAACTGGAGTAGCATAATTCCATAGCATAAGATGAATGGGTCCTGTATTACAAAAATACATATACAACGGGGTCATCAGGAGTGGGTACAACAGTATCGATGTGCATATAGAACGTAAAAGAGAGACTGAGGGGGTCTAGGGGGGTCACGGCTTGCAACGGACAAGGTCATAAGAACTCTCAACGGCCCATCCTCGTGTCTTGAGGTGATCGGAGCGGTGGCAATTCACAGTACCAGGCTAGGCTTCCTTGGCATCCACTACAGCAACCAAAGAGGTATCCTACAGTCCAAGATGAGCTGAGCTACAACATGGTGTCGATGGCCAGGCTACAGCTAAACGTCCAGAGTTCCGAGGCTCACGTCAGGGTCACAGGCTTAGTCAGGGGTGGTTGATATCCACACCGGAGTTCCACAAACTCTGGTGGTTCGATTTGGCTAGGTCGGTCCTGTGAGTGCGTGTGTTTGTGTTCCAAGTGGGCAACCAAGTGGGCAATGGCACGAAGGCCAGTCACGGCGTTTCGGGTGCTCAACGAAGGTGGAGACGTTCGGTGCATGACGATGCGGAGGCGAGGAAGGCGAGGTTGGTACGGCTTTAACGGTGCGTTGCCGGAGGTAGTAGGAGGGTCGTGGTGAACCGGGCTTGGTCCTGGCCAGCCATGGCTTGCTGCAGCCACCCATGGCCAGTCCTGGCTGGCTGCAGCCACTCCTGACTGGCTGTGGCTGGCCGCGGCTGGCTGTAGGTGGCTGGAGGCTGGCTGCTGCTGGCTGGTGGAGGCTGGATGTGACCGGGACAGCAGGGTGGTGGCTGCTGCCATCCTGCAGAGAAGTGGAACATGGCACGATGGTCGGAGTCAGACGAGAGCATCCACACGAGTATGGCGGAACGAAGGACAGGTTCTTGGGCTTGGTGGCTCACCGGCGATGGCGCTACTGCGTTGGGGAAGAAGGCATGGTGACGAGTCGATGAGCAGATGAGCAGCGCCAGGGCTGGAACATGATGGCATTGGTCGGCCGCCGCCGCGCCGCGCATCGCCGTGGGCTGGCTGGTCCCGCCGCCACGGGCTACGCCCCGACGGGCGCGGCCGCGCGACGCCGTGGTCGGAGTGGCGCCGAGGCGGTCCCGACCGGGGTGTGGTAGTGGCTCGAAGCTGTGGCTTGTCGGGCGGCAACGCCGCGGGCTTGGCGAGGTAGGCGGTGACGGCAGCTCGGTGGCGTTTCGGTCGGCGTTCCCCGTGGCGCTGGCTCGGCGGTAGCGTGGCGCAGCCGTAGCGGCGCTGCTGCGGGTTTTCGAGACGCCGCGCGCAGAAGCCGGGCGAAGCGTGGCGCGCTGGCTGTGCGGCGCGAGGCTGTACGCCGCGTGGTGGCGTGGTGGTGTCGCAGCGACGGCGCGCGCAGCCGCTGCCGGTGAGGGCAACGGCCGGGCGTGGTGGCGGCGCTTGACGCCACGCGCGCCGTGGCACGGGCGTGAGACAGAGGCGCAGCGCGGGCGGCTGCAGTTGAAGAGGAAGAAGCAACGACGCGAGGGGGAAGGAGAAGTTGGGAGCGGCGGCGTTCCGGTTTTATACAGCGTCGCGGCTAGGGTTCGCGACACGGACAGCGGTGATCTCCGGGAGGCGTACCAAGGACACGCGTTGGCATCCGCGTGGAGGAGCGCGTCGCGAGGCATAGGCGCGGATTCCATCCTGGTGGCGGCGGCTCCAGGTCCCGTGCGTGCCTGGTCTAGGGTTTCCACAGGGGCATGGCAGTGGGCCGTGGTGGGCTTGTGCGAGCAGGCCGCTGCTGCTACTGTGCTTGACTTGGGCCCGTTCCAGGAGGGGAAGGAAGGGGTAGCGAGCTGGGCCGAAAGCCCAGGGAAGGGGATGGCAGCTGCTGGCCTTTTCCATTTTCTATTTTGTTTGGTCTTTGGTTTAGTCCCTAACCAAGATTAGCTATAATATTATGGCATGTATTTTATAAAATGGTAAAACATGGTCTATGCCTCGAGTCTAGGTCACTTCCTGTATATTGGGATTTGGGATTAAATCATGAAGGGTTTGCTACGGACTTGTGCACTCCAAACTCCGGACAAATATGGTATTGAAACCGACTCGAGAAACGGAGCAAATTCCTACACACAATTCTACATGAATGCAACGGTTCACTAGTGATCCTCTGACGTTTTGGCCTAGCGACTACATGCTTCACATGATTACTAGGAAAAATTTTGAAAGTTCGTATTTTTTTGGTTTACGGAAAAATCCGGGTTGTTACAAAAAATATGATGCTGATAATTAATAGGGTATACGATAACCAGTATTGTTTTCTTTTTGGAATGTGATATTTTATATATGTGGATCCACGTGTAACAAAGCGCCAACTTGTTGCAACGTTTTTTTTTCTTTGCACCTGACACACGTAGAGGTGAGTATGATGACACACGTGCATTCACTATTAATTCTGAAATGGACTGTTTCTTATTATTAATTCCGAACTGGACTCTTTCTTGTAAGTTTGAAACGTGAAATATTGTGTATCCTAATATGGGTTATTGTGTAACGTTTCTTCAACAACAATGACTTTTCCATTTAACTTTTTTTTAATATGAGCAAAAGCAAATCTTAGCATAAACGTTGCTATGTGAGGCATGGCCCGCAACCCATGATTGATTTTCTTAATTCCCAGTTGCTTCAACTGATGAGCTGTGGGAGGTATTCTTTCCTTTTTTTTGGAGTTCTTTCCTTTTTTTTTTTTTAGAGTTCGAGGGCATGCATTATATCTTGTGAAATTAAGTGAGGTGCAATGATATTTTGTACCTCTTACCACCTACTGTATTAGGTATTTTAGAATACAATATATCAGGAAGTGGATATTAAATTGCCCTAGTCCCATTGATAGTAACTCTTCCATGTTGCCCTCATGACGATGATATATGTAGTCTATATAGATAGGAGGATGGTTCACGTCAATTTAGACATGCAGGGGCATGACAACGAGTATCAACATAGCATGAGACAGTAGCAAGTATATATGTAGCTATAAATATACATGTAGATGGAAAGGCTTTCCCTGTGTTTGATATGAATGCGAGGCAGAAGGGAAGAAGCTACTAGGATAAATGAATCAAAATGTCATCCAGATCTAACCTGGCCAATGCCGATTGAGATGGATCGTCCACATCTGAATGCATTTCGTGCATGCTGTTCACATGTCTGGGCCAGGGCGAGCAGCTTCATATGGTGGCCTTCGTCCCAATCGGCTAGTTGACTCCTATGACCATGGAGACCCATATGAGTACATGCATGCTCGGGTAATCTGGCCATAGCTGCAAAAGATTGACATCTTCCATAGTGACGAGGTGCATGTATCTGTAGGTGCAAGGTATATTGTGGGCTTGGTACGTACAACAGCCACCATCCATACAAAAACGAAGCACTCTGTACATGCTTGTATTCCCGTTTGTTTTTTTTTCTTTTCATTGCGTTTCAAGACTGGCAACAAAGGCACACAGCTCAATCGATAGAAAATTTAAACCAGTATAGCGTAAACTTGAAATCGTGAACCCTTATACGTTGAAGTTTCCTAACGACAAAGCATAGGGTGTTCTAATTTAATCGAGTTCTGTTACATATCAGCTTAACAGTTTTGTTGCAGTACTGTTGCGCATACGATTTTCACACTATACACAAAGTTCCTGTTTGGTGACCCTCACAACTCATGCAGATGTAGAAATCTATATGCATGTATCTATGAAAAAAGATTCCAATAGAACTTGTCGAATAAAAGGCTGAGACTGTGTTTGTATGCCTCAGCTTATTACATGCCCAATGTACAGTAAGTAAAAACAAGCATGTACTAATAAATGGGAGGTAAAGATTAGTTGTTGCTAGAACTGTTTGTATTTTCCTTGATTGGTACCATGTGCCTTGTTCCTTGAGGATCCCTACCAGTTTCCTCGCTAGCTTATCCTTGCCCTCTATGTGGGTGCCGGTGTCACTTTACAAACTACAGTACAGTATCCAGAATGAACACGGCATCCATCCACAGTTCAGATACTTAGCCACAGCGTCCAAGCTATCTGATGCATACAACGGTCGTCCCTAGATGGATCTTCCCGGTGCCTGTCATACCCAAGGGTACCTTACTCATTCAATAACATACATGTGTCTGTTTCTAGCTACCCACGCTGATCCATTGACATGCCACATGCATCCGGATTGGAGGTTGTGTTTATATTTATAAACGCAGCAGCACAAGCCATAAATGAAGAATTAAGTGACACCCTGCCCATAAGTTCAATGTTGGAGCTCTTTTCTTATTTCTTAACTATGAAAAAAAATCAGTGGGTCCTACTAATCAGCATTGGGCTTGTATATAAGCAGCCAATGAAATGAGGACAATGAAGAACTGAAACTCCGAATACCGAATCATGTCCTCTGTTCTTCGTTCTTCCTCTGATTTTCTCTAACCGAATCCTCTGTTCTTATGTGTGAATCCGCCCGATCCTCGATAAAATCGTGACAGAGACAGTAGCAGCTAATCATTGGCATGACCAGTGGCCATTGGGTGCCTGGATATCACCAGCAAGGACTCTGTTGGCTCTACTACTGAATTACAGAGGGGCAATCGTCAGGATGCAAGGCACAAAGTGAAAGAAGGAAGGTGCGAGAAGGCAAAAAGGATGGCCAAGCCCAACGTACAGTTGGTAGGGTCGGTCATTGGGCCGGACTGAATTTAGATAAGAGAGTGTCCCATGTAACGGGCGAGGCCTTCAGCTTGAGCCTTGTAATGATAAAGGCGAGGGAGAGCTTCTTCTTCTTCTCATACGATATTTTTGTATTCGAACCCAGCAGTGGCTAAGGCGACGGCGGCACCAGCGATTGGCCGGTGACCAAATATTCCTCCATAATACTGATATCGTACCCAATCCAGTTAGTCGGTGACACATATGGTATTAGAGTGCGAACCTGGCAGCTTATCCATATTGTACTCGGAGAGCCATGGCAGCGACGACCCCTAGGGAGCAGTTCGGGCAAATTCTGGCGCTCCTAGGTGAGAATTCGAAGGGCATCACTGAGCTCAAACAATCCATGTCGGAGATGAAGTCTGCGAAAGCTGATTTCGAAGCATGGAAACGGGAGTCGACAATCGAGTTGTTGATTTGGAGCATGCAGCGAATTACCTCGGCGAGAAGATGGAGCAGTTGTTCGGCAACCAGCGGATGTCGGCGCGCTGATCAACCACCCCGACCCAGATCCCAAGCTGGGGGCGGAAATGAAGATGGCGGGCTCCGCTCACCTGGAGCCGACCTCCTTAGAGGCGTCGCCTGGGCAATTTGCTAGCTTCTATGAAAATTGACACCGTACCGGAGTGTTGGATTTGGGGTGGTTTATACCAACCCAGATGGTCAGATACGCCTCGGGTCACAGATGTGCCAAAACAAATTCAGCTCGCCTCCAATTATGTTGGTGATTGATGGTTCTAATTTCCCCAACTGCTTTGCCTAATTTCAAATTCCCTCAATTTGATGGTTCTAATCCAGTAATCCTAGACTTTGATGTATATTCTGTAGATCCTTATCTCTCGGTTAACGTAGCTAGCCATTGTGAATTTTGTTGGGTTACCTGCTCTTTGGCTTCATACACTTACTGGTAACCCTGGGTCAATGAGTTGGGAAGAGTCCACTACTTCTGTCCATGTCAGGGTTGTTAATGGATGGGAAATACCTTGCACTCATGAACTACTAGAATTCCTTTGGAGTGTTCAGGGATATACTTTTAAAAGCTCCTTTAAGATGATTCCATTGAGTTGCAAAGATACTGCACTGCAGATGGACTGGCTTTCTATGCATAGTCCTATGGAAATTCACTGGGCTAATCAGTGGTTTCAGTTCAACCATCAGGACATTCCATTAAGCTACAAGGGATTAAGTCTAAGGCGTTGTTGGGATCTCCTATATCTATGCATCAGTTGCAAGCTATAGAGCGTGAAGACTACCTTCTACGCATGGTTGAGCTTCATCCTCTTCCACAAAACAGCCCAATTCCAATTAAATCATTCCGGCTGAGATTCACTTATCACAAAATTTGAAACCATTTTTCAACCCATTCCGAGCCTTCCCCGTCAAAGACCCCATGACGATACTATACCCTTGAGGCCTTGATACCTAGAGCACACGTTTCAGATTGAGACCATACAGATATATCCCCTTTCAGAAGGATGGGATTGAAAACAAATTAGGCCTTGTTCATTTCCATCGGATTGGTCCGTTCTCGGTTGGAATAATTTTGGTTGTTATACAAATTAAAGTAGCGAATCCGGCTGAAAATCAATCCTGATGTTTAATCCCGTGGAAGCGAATAGGGCCTTACTGAGCTGGACTGATTCAACCAAGCTCCAGCCCTTTTGCTTCTCCAGCTCTACTTATGAGAAAGAAAACCGGGGTCTAGAGGTTATATGTAGATTTTAGAAGGCACAATGCAATCATAGTTAAAAAGAAATACCCATTGCCGGTTGTAAAATGAGTTGCTGGATGAACTAAATGGAGCAGGATTGTTTGCCTCCTTGGACCTTAGCTATGGATTCCATTAAATTTGCATGGCACCAGAAGAGGAGTTCAAAACAGCTAGGTTATGCCCTATGGAGTGACTGGCGGACCAGCAACTTTTCAGAATGTTATGAATGACCTATTAGCACCTTTTCTCAAAATTTGTGGTGGTCATCATAGACGATGTCCTCATTTACAGTTCAAGCTAGAAAGAACATCTATCTCACCTTGCTCATGTCTTTCAAGTTCTCCAGCAGCAGAAGTTTTACATTTTACTGTCTGAACGCCATTTTGCTCAGAACTAACTTCTTATCAGTTCTTATGGAGTTGCTACAGACCCTACTAAAATTCAAATTGTGGTTAAATGGCCCACACCAACTTCTGTCAAGGAACTCAGGAGTTTTTTCGGCATTGTTGGGTTACAGAAAATTTGTGAGGAATTTTGGCCTCATATCATAACCTTTTACCAATTTACTATGCAGAGGTCAACAGTACATTTGGACATCAGCTGATACAACATCTTTTGAAGCCTTGAAATAGTCCTTAATTACAACACAATTGTTAGCTTTACCCAATTTTCATTACAGTACTAGAGACAGATGCTTCAGAGAAAGGGATAGGAGCTAAATATATAAAATTTATGGGGGTGGAAGAAAGGGGGTGGAGCGTCTCTAACTCAGGCCACTGGATCTTGTTATTGACAGAGCTGGAGAAGGCCGTCATCGGAGCTGGAGAGCTCGCTGGTGCCAGGAACTGACTCTGCCCATCCGATTTGTGGGGGCAGAGTCATCCCGGATCTAGAGAGCGTATTCTCTAGTGGGATAATCCCACCTCTGCTTGATTCCCACCCAACATGTGCAGACACAAGATCATTCCATTCCATCCCACCACGTTTTTGCAACCAAACATAGCCGAATTGTCCGTCTAATTCGACACTAATGAGGTGGGTGATGCTACAGCAATGTGACGGGATGATCGAGGACGTTGAAGACAGTTCAGCTATATCCTCTTCATGCATGACCAACAACTACAATTCCAACATGCATGTTGTCTGACACTGATAAGACAAGCGACATATGCAAGTATCATCGATGTTCCACCTATGTTGGTCATGAAGCAAACACCAATGACGATAACTGCAGCAACTTAATCGAAGGAGGTCCTTGAGCTAGCTTATGGATGTAGTTAACTAGGAGTCTCCCGAGGCCTTGAGAATAAGATGACCACATCGTCTAAGTTAACCCAACTTGGATCACGGTTATTAAACTACATGTGGAGCACACATGTCTATCATAAACTTGTATTTGTATGTTTCATAGATATCGATAATTATATCTTTCTTTGTTTTTATTTATTTTTTGTGTGCTCTAGTATACTATCACACCTGCATTATTTTTCTTTATATAGAGAAATGTATTTATTTTCTGTCTAGGCATGGTACATGAAGTACATGGATATTATTCACAATGCAGAACCATCACTAGGGTGACCTTCCCTTTGTACTACACGTTTGAAGTTATTATTATTACTACATGTAAATTTCCTCTGTCAATGGCATGGCCATTCTGTCTATATAAAGCTTGTTTCTCATTGGTAGCACACCTAAAGCTATAAGAAGAATAAAACCACGAATACTAATATGGAGAAATATGAGAGAGCAAATAGCTCGAGTTGAGTACTTGGTGACATGGTAAAGTATAGGAAATGGAGGTACCTGGGAAGAAGATATAAGCAGCTCAGTAGGGTTTGCGTGTGTGTTCATAGGGATAAGTGTGTGTGCGTGTTGTGATTGTCTGCGTTGTAGTGTGCAATTCTAAAAAAATAGCTAATTATATTGGGCTGATTGGATAATTGCATCCAGCAAGCCAGGGTTGAATTAGGTTCTTCACTTGCAAGCGGAAATCAGGAGGGATGAGAACCAAACAAGGGAAGAGGATGGCTAGCATGAGCTCTCCAGCCATGCCAAGTGCACTGCCTCAATACCGAGCAGCATCTATCTGCATGAGCACGGGGACTGCATCTACTTCATCGTGATCGCCTGGAGTCTGTGCACCCTCAAAGCCACGTACTAGATGGCCATGGCCAGAGCCAATGGCGGAACTGGGGGGCCAAAGCTAATGGCCAGAGCCCCCCCTAACATTTGACAAATCTTTAAATACCTTTGCTGCAATCACCGTTCGTATCTTCCCCCCACGTACGTCCTCTCATCGTAGTAGTACGGATGCGTGAATAGCCTCCTTGCTCGCCGAGACGCACGTGTATCTGCAGATCTTTATTCATGTCACGGGAACGCCTAGCAGCGGCAGACCGGATGAGAGTACCGGCTGACCGGTGACGTGTGTGTGACCCATTCTTATCTATGTTGTCGCTGATTGTTGCACCCAACGGTCGATCCGCTAGAACTGTAGCACACCAGCCAGCCAAAGCCAACGTGCAAGCCAACGTGCAAGATGTGTGCGTACGTGCAAGATGTACTACTGGATCGAAGAAGAGAATAATCAGATCGATTATTAGGTTTGTCACCACCCATGCATCATGAAGGATGACATACCAGAAGCAGGCTATCTATGGATTGGCGATCGCGAGGTAGCTCATTCTTGATTGATCCCTTGCTCTTGCTCCAGTCCCGATTGGTGCTGGCTAGCTCCAGCTGGTCCACATGGATTGATGCGGATGAGCGGCGCTGCTAGGACAGATTAGGTCTTGTTTGGCTATACCTAGATACACTTCGATCTATACGGTTTGGAAGAGATTGAAGTGGAATTTGAATTAAAATACACTTCAATCCCTCACAAACCATATAGATTGGAGTGTATTTGTGTGCAGCCAGATAAGTGCAGCGAATACCTACAACGGCCTAGGGTACAGAAGGTTCATTGGGAAAAATAATATATTTATTATATCTTTTCTTAATTTGTGTCTTGGTACTCTACGTATATATTTAAAAATAACTAATTTATTTTTCTTCCATTTATGTATAGAATTATATGATGGTAGAGTGAGCAATTTTCTAAAAAATAAAATAGATCGAGCATATAAATTTAATGGTTAGATATTTCTGATTAATATGAAAATTTATATCATTTATCTTTTTCTTAGCATATCTAGTAAGAATTAGCCCTCCAATTAATAATAGTAAAAATTTTATATTTACAATAAAAACAAGATCCAACAATGGTTTAGCTCACATAAAAGGTAACAAAGAAAATTACAATCCATCCATCAACCTATCCTGTAGCAATTTTTTTCATGGTTGCCCCCTACTAGTTAAATAGACTTTTATATTTACATTAAAAATACTATCGGTAACATATATAAAAGGTGACAAAGAAAATTACAAGGAGCCTCTAGCAAATTTTAATGTGGTGTGATCACGGAGTTTAAAACAAATTGCTCTGACTTTTCTCTGAGCCCAGATCGAGAAAAAATCAAGCTTGTTATTATGTGCGGTCGTCTGCATGAATCTGCATTCTCCATGGATTACTTGTGTGATTTTTTTTTTTTTTTTGCTCGCAATGTTGCTGCACATGTTCTGCTTGGTGCTTATTGCTGGCCTGATGTGAACTGTATTTAAGTTTCATCTGAACTGCTCGAAGTTCGAAAGGTGGTGGGTTGCTAGCTTGAGTAGGCCGTCTTCTGTCACATCTGAATATAGTCCATAACAACAGTGTGTTGAGGTCATTTCGAAGAGCAAAAAGTCTGATCGTTAGGTTGTTAAAAATGAATGATCTGTCTTTTTGTCTAGTGCCAATTCTGTATCCCGGCGCACCAGTCTAATCGTTAAAATGAAGTTGCTTCACAGTGCAAATTTGCTCTGTACTATGCAGTCTTCCCAAGGTTAAATTGTTGTCCAGTGAACATGGGTTATTTGGAATTGTTGTCCAGTGGACACCCCAGTGATGATTGACATTTGGTTGGTGCAATGTGATAAGATGCATTTACATCAAAGACCACATTTCCTATCTTGTATGAGCACATAGTGTGCGGCTATGGAAAATGTAATAATTTGAGACTGTGTGGCTGCAAATAGAAACAGGTTTCATCAGAACATTGGAAATACTAGATACTCGATAACATCAATACACTGCTTTGCATTAAAAAATAAGCACCTGGTGGGCTGATCCGACTGTGTTGGGCCAAGAACAAAAAAATGAAACAGGACAAAATCTACAAGGCCAGTATGGTATTCTACTGGATGGGGCTGGTAGAAATAATTTTCGCAGATTTTCAGGTAATTTGTGTTGAAATTCAAAAAATGTGGTTGCATTAATAATAGGCTGCATGACAGTGATGACTCAACCCATGTTATTTTTATATTTGTTATTATCATTCAGAAACATTCGATTTTGTTTGGGAAACAAAAACAAATACCCACAAAGACAAAATTGATGTCTTCACCATATGCATTTGGTTTTCCCTTGCTGACAAGACCAGAGACGAGGAACGGAGATATAGCACAGGAAAATAATGTTTTTTGTTGCATGTCACGCGTAGTTACCAGCTTTTCAGGGGTCGGCAGCAGCAGTGCTCTAGTATATATCTGCTCCAAAGCAATGAGCAACAGCTCCAGCTTTTCGTTGAAAGATTGTAAGTTTCACGAGGAAAATCTATGCTTCATAGACCATCAGGTGCAGCAAGCACTTCGCAGAGCACCAGCTGTATTCACTTTAATTTCCCTCTCCTGCCGCAAAAATGATTTGCTGAGCTGCTCATATCTGCGTCCCGCGTGCCTCCTCTTCCCACTGGACAGTCTCAGCTTCTCTTAACTGTAGCCATATCCTCCGTTGTTTCACTCTAATATATGTTTTTCTTTTGGTTACAGTGCGCGGCATGCCACAGCCGAAAAATAAGCTTTATATATAGACAGAGAGGTAATGCCAATGACGGACAAAATTTGTTAGGTGCATGTGTATATATATTGATAACAATATGCATTCATATTGGAAAAGACATGGGTTACATTTATAATGATGTCCACTCGAATTATTCATCTAAGGCTAGTTGGAGTAGTTGTATATCATTGTGGTCATCGCCTGGAGTTCTTATACACCTATTGGGCATGTGTTTATATCAGAGACAACAAAATCGTATGGGCCAACATCCCATGCATGTGTGGAGCGCCTATCTGGCTTGGGGAGCTTCAATCCAGTGTGGGGCAGCAGGATCTGCTGACAAAGACCTACCCCAGGCCCAGTCATCTCTGCGCCTATGTTCACGACAACTCTCACAGTGGAAGACATCTGTTCATGACCCGACAGAAAAAGCACATAAGGGAAACGCCACTGAGAAGGTTACAGCGCGCGGTGGTATGGTGGTCTAAAGTGTTTAAGTAAGCTGCCAATGACCATCGTGTTCAACGAACTGAAGAAGATGATGTTGAAGGTTTTGATAAGGAAGTGGCCAGAGCTAGGGGATGGCAATCTGAATGGAACATGAACGAGAATAATGGCATGTCAACAGTAGTGCAATTAAAGAAAGAGACTAGGAGAGGGCTGACCTCACTGACTACGCAGCAGGTGACCTGATCCAAATCTCATCAAGACTGATCACAGTGACGAAGGAGATCAAACAACGGTCGTCCAGAGGGCAGAGATGGGGCTGGTCCTGGAAGAGGCCACGAATTATTGAAGGCACCACAGATGGATCTACCTCTCTGCTAGAAATGAACTATTTTCTAAAATTGCCTCTAGAAATTAATGTTCACCGTGTCTGAAAACCACTTGTCTAGTAGTTAACAGCAGCGTTGTTTGATCATTTGGGGTGCTACATCTTTGGTGTAGACAATGTCGACATCTCAGGTGGTTTGAAAATTAAAAAGGTTTGAGTATTCGGTATTGGAAAAATATTAACAACAACAAATTCAAAGACACCACCGTAGCGACAATTAATATTTCATTCACCCAGATTAAAAATATTTTTTTCTGTGTGGACATCTTTACAGGAATAAATAAATAAACACACGGGAAAAATTTGTATTTTTCTGTTGGTTTAGCTGAACTCATAGAAAAAAATAAATAAATGCACAAAAAAAATATTTTCAAACAGTAGGAACAGCATATTATAATATATATTGTCCATACATACAATATATGTTGTCCATAAATTTAATTTCATGACACATCCCAACATACTGTAGTCGCTTTAATTAGAACACATATTTCATAGCATTATAAGTAGCATATACCAATGTATGAAATGTAACACATATAGTTTCATAAAGTCTGTGAGATTCAAAATTTTGTGACTAGTGTTTACTAACACTTTATCAAATGCAAAAATAACCAATGTATGAAATGTAGATCTTGATGAATTCTACAAATATGGTATTCAAAAGTTTTTCAATTGAGGCTATTTACTACCTCATTTGACCAAGTTTGACCAAGTCACATCTTGGATTATTAAAACTTGTGGCTAGTGTTTACTAACATTTTTTCAAATCCAGAAATGACTTATGTGACAAATATAGATCTTGATGAGTTGTACAATCTTGGTATTCAAAAATTTTCATTTGAAGTCATTTAGTGACTCATTTTAGCAAGTTAAAACTTGGATTTTAAAAAAAATGACACTTAGACTCTAGTATTTGAAGCACTAAATGATCTCAAATAGAAAAGTCATGAATACTATGTTTACTAAACTCATCAAGGTCTACATTTGTCGTAATGCTCAACATTTCATTTGACAAATTTTGAATGGTTCAAATTTTGATAGCTACAGACCAATTTTCGAAACCCTTAATGGTCTCAACTCAAAATGTCATGAATGCCAAGATTAGTCCACTCATCAAGATCTACATTTGATATATATGCTATTTTTGTATTTGACAAGCAATGTGTAGTTCTAAAGCCATAAGTCTCACATATAGTTTCATAAAGTCTGTGTGAGATCCAAGATTTTATGACTTATATTTACGAACACTTTCTAAAATGTAAAAATAACCTATGTATCAAATATAAATCTTGATGAGTTATACAAATATGGTATTCAAATTTTTTTTTATTTGAGATCATTTAGTGCCTCATTTGATCATATTTGACCAAGTCAAATCTTGGATTTTAAAAAAATGACATTTAGACTCTAGTATTTGAAGCCCTAAATGGTCTCAAATAGAAAAGTCAAAATATCAAGTTCGCTAAACTTATCAAGGTCTACATTTGTTGTAATGGTCAACATTATACTTGATAAATTTTGAACGGTTCAAATTTTAAATTTATTAATTTTGACAGCTACATACCAGTTTTCAAAACCCTAGATGGTCTCAACTTAAAAAGTCATGAGTACCAAGATTGGTCCACTCATCAAGATCTACATTTGATATATAGGCCATTTTTGCATTTGACAATGTGTTAGCAATGTGTAGTTCTAAATCCATAAGTCTCACATATAGTTTCATAAAGTTTGTGTGAGATTTATATGACTAGTATTTACTAACACTTTCTCAAATGCAAAAATAACCTATGTATCAAATGTAAATCTTGATGAGTTCTACAAACATGGTATTCCAAGATTTTTCATTTGAGGCCATTTAGTGCCTCATTTGACGAAGTTTGAAAGCCATGAATTGATAGAGCTGATTTTAGAAGCTTTTAGAAAAAAAATCATCATATTTGAAGCTAGTATGAGGGACAAATATTAGTTACAAGTTTTAGAGGGAGATTAAGCTTGTTCATATGGAGCTAGTGTGAAGGCCTATTTTTTCTGTTTCATTTTTAGAAATCCACAGAATAATTATAATTTTTCTGACGTGCATCGTATTTTTCTATGAGTTTTAAGAAAACCGACAAAAAAATGTTAATTTTTCTATGTGTTTTTATTTTTCCCGTGTGTGTATTGTCACACATAGAAAAATAATCAATTATTCTGTGTGTACCAAAAAAACACACAGAAAAATTAATCATCCATAGAAGTATTCAAGTTTCCAGTAGTGCCATTACCTTTCATGTCAATGCCATTCAAATTTCATGAAACATAAATTACAAAATCAAAGTAATTAAAAAACTAAATAAACTATATTAAAGAATTCAAATTAATAATTAATTACTTGAGACAGGCACCATGGTAGGGGTAGTTAATTAATTGACTATTAATGCATATATTTAAATATATATATTAATTGGTTAAAATAATCAATTTCACACACCACATTTCATGCCAAGTCTATTCTAATTTCATGAAACATAAATTAATTACAAAATAAAAACAACAAACCCTAGATTTCGAACTAGATCTACATACAAGAAACCTGGGTGTAATCCTCCACTAAAGTCAAGCAAAGTCGACTTATAAGGGGTGTAACATCATTTCCCTAACTAATCTACATCAAAACTTTAAAATCAGGGTCTAATTTGCTTCATACAAAGCTCTAGCACCATGGAAGAGAGAGAAAAGTAAAACACTAATTGCTCACTAACCAACCATTAAAACTTCAAATAAAGGTTTGGAATATATTTTCTTACCTCTTAGAACCTATCCACCAAAGGATTTAAGATCAAAACCTCCCTCTTGCTAGAGCAATTATTTAGAGGAGCCCAAGGCCTCCGAGCCTTTTATTTTTAGGTAGAAGTATGTGTCCCAAAGCGGAAAAAAGGTGGTGGCTGCTACTTATAGCTCAGACATTTGTAGGGGTGGGTGATTCAGTCGCCCCTACAAATGGGCACAACAGGGGCAGCTGGCTCTAGCCGCCCCTACAAATAACACAGCAGGGGCGCCTGGTGAGTGAGACACCCCTACAAATCAGCCCCATTTGTAGGGCGCCTCTTGTTACTAGTCGCCCCTGCTGTGACATTTGTAGGGGCGGCTGGCCTGCTGGGGCCCTTGGGTGCCCACTGTATAGTAGGGCGCTTCAAACCCCAGCCGCCCCTAAAAAAAATGTCTTGTTCCTAAAGACCTATTTTGTATAGTGTCCAGTGCACTCACATACATTTTGTTATGTTCTAGCTCTTATTTGTCAAGATTTGTGGCCATTCCATGAAACATCAATCTGATCCATCATGGCCGAATCATTTCTACTTGTACCAGTCCTACCTTCAGTATTCTTACAGTTGCAGCCAGCACGGCTGCAAGTGGTGATTTATTTTTTTTTAATTTTGGAGAGCAGATTGCTTTCTGTAGTTGGAGAGTAATGAGGGCAGCAGTTCTGATATGCGTTTTCATGGGACACCTGAGAGAGGGATTTGAACCTCATTCATATATCGGTGACTAATCTTCACTACAGAGCTCTCCCTTGTATTTATTTAAAACCTGAAACGATCCCAGGAGTGAACATGTCTCCTTAACTTATATTTTTATATCATCAATGCATAGAATAGGATATATTATTCAGGGATGTTGCAATGTCATTGTAGTGCCCACTATATAACATGTTGAGGCATGGAGACCCTAACACTACCAAACAAAGAACAGGTAACCTGAAAAAGGCTTCATGATGGTGGGAGTCAGACAGAGAGATAGCAAAATGTTCTGTGGGAATAGGACGCATAAGGAAGGCAGTTACTTGTGGTCCAAAACATCAGTTTGTAAGTGTAGGTAGTGAAGCGACCATAACATCTGGCGCCCTGCAATGAGGCTGTATACCTGGCATTGCTAGTACCTGGAGAATGAGGGGCAATGTTTGTAGAAGTCGTCGCACATGATTTTGTGGGTGTTCTTGTGATGTGTGCTCTAGGTGATGCAGATGGTCTTGAATCGATTCGTAGAGATGACCTAAAGTAGCAGGAGTTTGAGATAGGGATCCAGAGGAAATAAGCGCAGGTGTCTCATTGAACAACATATTTCGTTCCTCACGAGAGACATTTGATGCTGTACAAACCCTCCACATCCAACATACGGGCTACGACATATTTACAAGCACATCAGATTACTGCTAACAGAACACTGTCGCCACCTGTTCTATAACAGTAGGCCCTCTTGGCAAGATTCGCACGAGATCATTGATGAGCCACAAAAAAAATAGGCTAGCTGGTTGTTGCTAACCTTCCATACATTTAGGTGGCCAAGCTTTCATATAATACTAGGGTTTGACGTAATGATGTTTTATGGTTGGGGGTTGGTGGGGGTGCATAGGTTTGTAAAGTGGCAGATGGAGGAGGGGTCTACTACATCTGCTCTTTTACTTTTCTTAATTTTAGTGTTATGGGATTTTGGGTTGATTCACCTGAGGGTGTTGTGAATAATATTCAATGCGAACATCACTATGTTCTCTCTCCATGCCCAACAAATTTTATGACCAACAATTTGAAAATTATTAATGTTTCCATCAACAAGCCCATCATGAAAACATAAATTTGTTGATTTTTCTACTAAAAATTAAATAAATGAACATCCACAAAAAGTATGCATTTATAATCTTGCAGTCTCTGAATTGTTAACACAAATACTTAAATTTGTTTTTTAGATAATGAAATGCTTAAATTTTTTAAAATTTGTAATATAACAAAAATCATTTTTAGAGGCACCTTATTTAGTGACAGTAATTCTAGCTGCCCCTAGAAATGGTTAGCACGCAACTACCAAACGGTCCTGAAACTCGAGTTAAATTTTGAGGCAAATTAACCGTCCTAGGAACATTTCTAGGGCGGTCGGTGTGGCCAACTAAACAAAAAAGTGATTTACAGATCAAAGAGTCGCCAACCACCAACAAAAAGTAATAAAATGTGGGGCTGACATGTCATTTTTGTGTGCCAGGCCAGTTTTCTCTTTTATTTTAAATTCAACAGCACGCTCTGGGAGCAAACCTACATGACTCTATATAATGCCTCTTTCTCCCCATTTCACACTGAAATAGGTATAGTGACATTGCTAAAAGGCTATTGACAAATAGCATCAGAATACAAGAAAGGAATGGCTAGAAAAAGCTTGGGTGGTAACGCGTGCATGGGGATAGGATGCAAAAAGGAATTAACTAGTAGGTTGGAGAACTGTTGTTGTGCCTGAACAACTTTGGCATCCGTTGTGTCAAATCGGCGTTGAATTCAACAGATGCGGTATCCAGCTACTCATCTCAATCCCTTGCAAACGCTTCTTGATAGACCTCCTTCTTGGCGTTCTAATAGGTAATCCAGCAATAGTGCAGCTGAGGACCAACACATGCCCTTATCAATCAACTGTTGCTCTGCTTTGCATCTCTGGCATTGGTGCACAGCATGGGTGTCTGACAGAGAAGTTTCGGTAAGTCCATTTTAGCTTTCATGTCCCTGCGCTTACCAGCAATCTCATCCACTATATGATCTGGCTTAATGTGACCATTAGGAGTTATCATGTGTGTTCAGTTTTCGTGCGATGATGCGCGTGACTTCTAGTATCACTTAGACGTAGTGGCATGCAGGTTGAGTATCGAGATCCACCATATACATCATCCAATGATAGTAGAATCAAGTCTACACTTGAGACCAGTTGTTGGGATTCCCACACTTGTTAGATTCCTGATCGTTCATCCTTGCCATGAACCTGACTGAGGTTCTTGGGACTAACAGCTGGTAAGATGATGTGTGGCTCAACAAAAATGGTGGCAACATGCAGGATACCTATGATGGCTGCACTGGGACTGTCTAACACCTTAAAATTGTCTCCATTTATAGGTGCGGACATCTCAAGAGGACCAACTCAGTAAACAATGAGATGGTTGTTCTTGAATATGCCTCCGTAAATAGAGCTACTGCTCACTCGCTATTTTGGAAACAGTGGAAACAGTGATGTTGTCAAACCGCTTCAGTAGAAAAAAAAATTCTTGTCTTTCTTTAAATTCCTAATACCTCAAGGTTCACTTTAAGGCAATTTAGTTGTTCATTCCTAGTTACAGGAGTCTGTGCAGGAAAGAATTAGACGATACCACTACAAAAACCATTTTTCTGGTAGTCTCTTGATATACCATGCATGTAAAACCGGAGAAATCATTATAGGCCCAGTACTAAATAAAAGTTCAGAATTCCCAGGGGGTTTCCGATCGGGTACTGCAGCCCAGTGCTGCAGTCTAATTAGCCCCTTTTGTTCTCTCTACTCAGTGTTGGGAAACCAATGATGTACACCTTCCTTTCCAAATTGTCAATTATTTTGGATTTATTGTTAGCCAAACATATTGAATTTGAAAAAATGTTTCTACAAAAATTTAAAACTTTTCGAACATGAATTTGGTTTCATTATATTCTTTGGTAAAGACTTTATCGTAGCCGGTCGTGCCTTTGTCACACGGCACTTACACCTGAACTGAACCCACCTTAGCAAGGTTAGAGCAGAGCGCTCATTCATTTCTCCTCCCCAACTCTCCCCGACCCGACATCCTAAAATCTATCCCCAATCTGGCAGCAACCCTCTGATCAGCCGGTCCTGTACAACCTCCCGCCACCCCACTGCCAGATCCGCTCCTGGCTCCACAAAATCCTACGACATTGTAGACGAGCTAGGCGGGAGAGCGGAGGTAGGTCACAGCAGCCATGGCAGCTGCAGAGGAGAACAGGTCACTGTTCATCACCTTCAATCGACGACAACAAGGCCAAGCAGGGGTGGTTGCTCACCTCGCTCCACCGCGTCCCCAAACCCCTATCTGCCATGGAGCCGCCCACGGGATCGCCACCGTGCCAGCGTGAGGAGGCCGAGGTCGACTTCGACGAGGAGGAGGAACCGGAGGATCCAGGTGGAGCCGTGGTTCTGGTTCACGTCCTTTGCTTTGGAGCTAGAGAGGGAGCCAAAGCGCCCAGCACACGAGCTGGCACCAACCCCATCCCCCATCCCCGCCCCCGCCTGGACCGAGCCGAGGCAACAGCCTGCTCCAATCACAGCGGGGGAGGTAGAGGAGAAAGGCGTCGAGCGAGGATGCGGTGGCTAGTTTGAGAACTAATTGCTCATGGCGTGCAAGGCTGCGTTGGTCTGGCGTGACCGTGTCCCAGTTGGTAGTGTCTGCGGACAAGGTCGACAGCATCATTAAGACCACGGCATCAAGCGCCTCTGCCACGAGACCCACGTCCAAGTCCTCGACCCCCCGCTCGGCGCTGCCTGCGAGATCGTAAGACCCTCGTCCTTCCCCTCCGCAAAATTTGTTCGTTCCAGCTACAGGTTTTATGGTACTGTGCTTTGTAAACTGTAAAGCAACGAAGCAAAGCAGTGTACAAATTGGTTTCTTCAATTGCTGAAGCCAATTGCCTGTTTGAATATGAGCACGTGAAGCATGCCTTGATACTATATCACTTCATTACGTTAATAAGAAATTGGATTGCTCTGGGAGATGTGCCTGCTAATTGTAAATTTGGGTCATTGCATTGCTCCACTGAGTGGAGATATAAAGCATACTGCATACCTGTTGTGTTCTGCAATGTGTGTTGCATAGCGCTGGTTTTAGCTGGACAAACTTAGTCATGTATATTGGAAGGGTTTTGCTACGGTACATCCAAATAACTATGAGTTGTTCATTTACTCCCTCCATATCAGTTTTACATGTCGTTCTAGCGCTTGTAGAAAGTTCAACAAAAGAAGTCGTCCAGCGATCTCCTCCGTATTTTTGACGCCGATGCCCCTGCATGTATGCGCTCCGGCTCCCGTGCGCGTTAATACGGTTCCATGCCTTGCCTCGTTAATATGCGCGCATGCAAACAAACTACGGCATGCAAGGAAAAAGTAGCCACGGCATGCAAGGAAAAAGTAGCCACTCCGCACCCGCACAGAGTGCCATGCAATGCAAAATCAAGCAAAAAATATGCAGCCGCCAGGAATTGAACCGGCGCCCTTATGCTTTCAAGTCATAGCCTCGCTACACTAGCCATTTAAACCATGCTTGTTTATTGTGTAGAGTGCAACTGAAACCGTATTTAATAGGGGTAGGCATGGAAAAATACCCCTAATTAATCACTCCTTGGTAAGAGTAATCATGTCTTAAACGACTTCTAATTGTGATATGGAGGGAGTATTTTGATCGAACGGTTATAATCATTTATTACCTTCTAAGAGGTAATATGTAAAATATATATATTTATTTAATTTTTATTTTGTAAAGTAGGATAAATAAGGGAAGTTTTAAGTACACAGATGTATTTTTTAGATTTGTTGATACATGCATGAGAGCCGGTGGATATGGTAAATTTTTTATTTTGCAACTTTGGACTTGATATATTTTTAATTGCCATGTAGTTTTGTATTTAATCTGATACACTTGAATTTGTATGCAATATAATTTGTATGTGTGATCGTTTCTGATTATGTGTTGCTATACGTGATTACCGTGTAACTTACCCTTTTTTTTTAACATAGCATGCATGCGTGTGTTTAAGCGTGCATCTTGGATGAGTGGAGACATGACTTAACAATTTAAGTAATATTTTATTAAATTGTTGGAAGTTCTAATACCGATAAAAAAAACTGTATTAATTTATTGGTATTTTAATGGAAGCATCGCACATATTATATGCAAATACAAGTTGAATACTTCAAATTTGGATTTATATTTAGATATCAATTTGGTTATACACGCACAAGTATTTTAATAGAACAAATATTTTTGCATGATCATCAGCAGCACAACTCAATTGAAAAGGAAGGTACCACACACGTATGAAAGGAAGGGCATGCGCTGATTTCTGTTTCCATGGATAGGGGATTTGGCAATGTTTATTTTTAATTTTTCTAATTTAATTAATCAATTAATTATTTTAGAAATCTAAAAAATCAAGGGCTCAGATTTATTTGAGATGTTACCTCCTACCAAGTAAAATATGTACCATAGCATTGCCCATATTGGAACTTGACACTTTTAATTGTTGACAAATCAGCATATCTGTTTATGCTAATAGTTCTCTTACCTTCTTTTTAGTACCAAATTCTTGTTTTTCTTCAGTGCCTATCAGCCAGGACAAAATACCTAAAGTGATTTGGTTGTATGTTTTTGGATCAGAAACATGGATGATGACGAAGGGGCAATTAAACTAACTCTAATTAGTTTCTAAGATAGTTCAAATTGGTTATGATTTGGTACCATGTTGAGTCAAGAAACAAGATGCAATGTTCATTTTTAGCATGGATTGATTAATTTGGAAGGCAATGCTTAAATTAATTAATTTGTAGATACATGACTAATTTCGACAAATAGTCTGCAACTCTGCATGCATGCAGTTCGTGGTAATAAGCTACTAGCAAGCCAGTAAGTGAGGTACGTGCTTGAATGCGTTCTTTAGACGCTCTGTTGAATTGTGCAGGGCCGTAGTAGGTGCACTGCACCCCTGCAAGCGAATACATATATACTGCATTTTGGGAAGCACGGATTGGGAGGGGGTGCTCACTAATGCAAGCAATATGTTGTTGCTATAGATATTCTTTTTCTTTTTCTTACTGTTATGCTGATAATTTCTGTCCAGTCATTAAAATAGTCTGTTTTTTCTACATCATAATCTTGTCTCTTTTGATGTGTAATTTTTTCCAAATAAATCCAAGAGTGGGGCTGGGGTGTGCCACTGTGGGTTGCAAATGAACACAATACTATACTTGTCTTTTTAGAATACCTAATTCGTCTATTTCGGAAAACTTTATTGCTTAATGATTGACACTTAAATTGTCTAAGAAAATACAATCCACTACAACATTGCCATATTTTGCTTCATGTGAGTTTCTAGTTTCTAAGAATAAATGAAAATACTAGATGTCGTACATTAGCCCGTGTTGTATTGTTATATCATAGGTTTTTAACTGTCATGTTTTTGCTTTCGTGTTATATGCATTAGGTTTCAAAAAGACGCCTTTGATCTCAGGTAATTTTTCACATGGAGAGGAGGTGATGGCATCACGTATGGAGGTGAGGCATTTTGTCCCGCTTGATTTTTCATTTTCTGCTTGATCTATAATTTTGCACATTACACAAATAGATGCAATGCATAAAAATTTAAAACAGAGCTCTGTAATTTGTTGCCAAATAAACTAGGGATGGGGTTTGGGTTGCAGAAGAAGACAAACACTATACTTACTTTTTCGTAGTACGTAAATTGCCTATATAGTAAGACATTGCTATACTTGCTTTTTTTTGGCTTATGGCTGATTTTTTGCACATGCCTATTTTCAGTTTTTATGCATAACTAGATTCTGTTAACCATGGCTAGATTTTGTACTCATGCTTCACTCCTGAAATCCATGTGTTGAAATAAATCTTACATTAACAGGATCTTAGTCTTAGTCTAAACATGATCACTAACTCATCTTATGCGGAAATAGATCTTAGTGACTAACCAGAGTTTGTAGATGCCATCTGTTCCTCAGGAGATGTGCTGGAGTTGATGTAGATGAAGTAGATATACTGATCTTCACCGGTTGAGAGCTAGAACTCTCAATCGATGAAGTGCTTGATGTAGATCTGCAGCAACAGTACCTGGATGTGGGTAGACGGTCTTCCTAAACCCTCCAGCGTCTAATTGACCGGTTGTGTGATTTGTTTCACATGGGTGGAGCCGCCAGGGGCGTCACCTCTTATTTATAGACACGCTGTGGGTTAGGGGGCCGAACCCTAGAAATCTAAGGGCTGCCGCCGATCACGGCAATGCTTATCTGTTGGATATGTATGACAGGTGGACCAGTTACTTAGCACTTAATTAATTTCGTAATTATCTCGGAATTGGCCGAGATCACATTCCAACATTCTCCCACTTGATCGAACGGCTAATGCAGTTAATCAACTATATTTCGACTTATACTTATGTTCACACTTAGTACTATAGCAACCAAACCAATGCGTCGTCAGCGGCATTAATCACCACTGGGACACCATTACCCATAGTTCACTATAACACCTTGTTAGAACGCTTATTACTTATTGGGAGTTATGGCCCTATATCCAGGAATCAAGTTAGAGACTCTGCACACTAGAACCCAAACTAATTTGCGCGCTCATAAATGGGATAAGTGTTAAGCCTCAAATGATCAAATATGCTAGCATCGGCTTAGCTCTTATTTTCTTAAACTAAAAAATTTGATCCTGGGTTCTTTCTTTCACAACATATTAATCTTTATGCTTGGCATCAACATTTGATGTGTTGTTACTCGAAATAATACTACAACTCAAATGTAGCAGTATATGAAAACTCAACTTTGGGATAATATCTCTTAAGCCATATGGCCTGCCAAATTCATTCTTAAAACATGCCACTAATTGAGCTCATCTTAGTAATAATTATGTTTGGAGCTTTCCATGAAATTGTCCTTCTCTGCAAGAGTAGGTATTATCTAATTGTGCACTTTCTTATACATACTCAAGAGATTGGCAATTCAATGACTCATAAATCTTATAAGTGACATGACGAATCTTTTGGTGCCTCATCAATATCTCAAACTTATTTAGCACCTTCCAGTGGACCTATTCTGGATGAAACTTATATTTTGCCAAGTATCCCAATGCCAAGTCTAGACTAGTATTGACTTGGAACATTCTTAAGGTTAATAACAGCTGAAGCATATGGAACGTCTTCCTCTTCAACTGCTACTAACTTATTCTTAAAATATTTAGGATAATCAAACCTTAATGCATTATGCAACTGCACTATGCAAAATTGACAGGCATGACATTACTTATTCAAAATGTATCACTTATGCATATACTTGATATGCTTTCGTGATAGTCCTAGTACTCATTTGGTCCTCTAATGATGTATCTTAATGCCTAGAAACTCATAGGCTTAATAAAATATATCATATTTGAAATATTTGGGCAAATAGAAACTCTTAAGTAACCTTCTTACAACTTCACCCATGTAGAGTATTAGGAAAATAAACTCTTCCACCTTTTTCTTATGTCCACTTAATGTTATTCTAAACCATAGTGGGCTTTGAGCTTAGTTTAATCTTAAAAGAAAACTCCCTTTGAAGTCACGCTTAGAGTTGTAGACTCTTTTATAGCCTACTATTTTGACCTCATTAGAAAACTTATTAACACCCACACTTTACAAATACTTATGGACTCAAAAAAATTTGCTTAGTTTAGAACAACAAAATCTCCTCTGTAACAATAGAGGCTTTTACTAATGTGCCTAATTAAATAATAATTGCTACATATATATATTTTTGGGGCTTACTAAATGATTCTTGAAAATCCCCAACAGAAGGCGTAGTAACTTAAATAGAGGTATACTAATGACTTATGGCACAAAAAAACTGAGATATTTATGTCTTCTTGAATCATTGATACAGAAAATAACCCATATCTCTCCAAGATTTTAATCTTCCTCCTTTATGAACTCCCACTGGCTCCCACTAATTTTGCATTATCTAGGAACACATATCTTAATAACTTAGTGAATAGTTTTAACAATGGAAATGAAATCCCTTGGACTTTGCTCCCACTGGTTTATGTATTCTCTAGGAATATAGTCTCTTTTTTTTAGGGTGTCATGTGGATAGCTCATTTATTTAGAAACTCATTTCTTATCCTTAGTTAGACTATACTTATGTCTTACTAAGGTTTTGCCTAGTGAGAATGGTCAAATATTCATCAATCAGCGTTGGCTAGAAAGATAAACATAAGCCACCTAAAGTCTCCAAAAACAAGCTCTATGAGCTAGTCTAATCAGCGTTGGCCAGAATAAACTAGAACAAGAAGCTTGATGAACATGCAAACACCAATCAGCTTTGGCCAGAAATAGTGAGAACAAGTCATACTTCAATTAGAGACCAAAATAGGCTAAGGGACAAAATTATGAATTAATTATTTCTCAAGTCTTTTATTATTTAATGACAATGTGAATAGAGCATCTCTTTTATGATGAGACAGTCCATTCTCCCCTTCGAAATGTGATTTAAACGACAGTAACACAATTTCGACAAGGTCTCATCATCCAACTAATGATTTACTTAAAAAAACTCATATCATAAGAAATAAATCTCTTTGCCAATAAATAAGATAAATCATAATGGAATAAATTTGATGATGTGTTCATAAACTCCATACTCAAAACATTTGTTTAGAATACAAAGTATCTCAAACTAATATGACTTAATAAGCATCATTAAAGACTAAACTTAATACTAATGCGAAGCTCCAAGGCTCAACTTCATCTTTATTCCATCAATGGCTCCTTAGACTTTGTTCCCCTTTTACTAATGGTTTGGCAAGACCTGAGGAGAAAATTAAGGTGTGCATTATTGCACCTTAGTTTATCCACCATATGTTGGGGAAATTACTTATAACTAAACTTATGAGACAACTTAGTTACCTGTCTTCCGAAGCCATTCTTATACTTATCATCAATTTGGTAACTTGCAAAATCTGCAGACTGTTGGAAACTTACCGTTAAGAGCATGTTTATTATGGTTTTCAGGCATAGAATTCATGAGGCACTTAAACATAAACTCATTAGATAAATCTAAACCAAATGCCTTTAACTCATAAGATATATCAAACAAGCTCTTAACATGGTTACCCAAACCACTTATCCCATCATAACGGGAATTAACTAACTTATCATAAAGGAAAACCTTTCTAAAATGTGCTCTTATGGAGTTGTAAAGCTCCTTAGCACTTAAATTTCTGTTCCATTCACTGTAAAGGAACCTTCTCATCATGTTAAGTGAGAGTGACCATTGTATGATCACTTTGGCAATCCAATCGGAATTTTGCCATTTTTCTAATTTTTGGATATGCTCCTTCATCCTCTCAGTATAGCATACACAAAAAGAAGGAGCACATGGTTTTTCCTCATGAAGCACATAATCAAGGTCCAGCTCCTTGAGAATGGCAAGCACCTGATTATTCCAAGTAGGAAAATTAGTGCAACTTAGGGGTTCAATTTTACTTATACAGTCTGCATAATCTACTGAAATTTGAAGCAAAATAATGTCTCAATTAGTAATCTGTATATAAGATGTACTTAAAGCATGCAATTAAATCAACGTTGGTCAGAATTAACAACATGCTTAAGGACTTTTATTTGCATCACTGTTGGGCAGAAAACAAACAAAATCCATCTAAATAACTCATAATTAAAGTCAACGTTGGTCAGAAATTAACTATGAGTAATCTCCGGTTAAACTTCGCGTTGGTTCCATTTAACTAGAGACCACCTTATTATACAGTGGTGGATAAAATTTTATGTATGAAACCTTCTAATTGATTGCAAATTAATGCAAAAAAAAAACTTATTCTTAGGGCATCAATTAAAACATAAAATGCTCATTAAAACATAAAACTAACACTGGAATTGAAATTATAAAATCAAACTTAGAACTTTTTTTTAAATAGTGCATAAAAGATAACTGATTAGATTGCACTAAATAAAATTTATTAAACTTAAATACTCTCAGCAACATATTCCTAAAATATACTTAATTCTCAGCAACATATTCCCAAAATATACTTGAACCAACTTAAAAAAATAAAGTAAATTGATACTTAATTCTTTATATAAAATGGGAATATACATCATTATGAGGACACTAAACTTATAGTTGCTGATAATAAACTTATGCTAAAACTAAGCACAATGAAGGCATTAAAATTTAAAAAACAATTACTTAATTTAAGGCACTTAAAAAATGCACTTATATTAAATAGCAGCGGAAACTTATATTCTTAAAATAAAATGAGTTAGGCTTTTTTAATAAATAGGCCTAGCAGTAGCCCAAAAAATACTGTGCCAAGCCACTCTCCACCTAAAATACCCAATTGACCACCCGCTTAGACAATTCTAATGATTGGGATCAACTCATGTGTTCAACTCAATGGATTGGTAGGATTTAGCCAAACAAAACTTATGGGTACAAATACCCGACCAATATCTTAATATCCATAATTACTCAGCCACACGGGGTACTCATAAATCTCAAGGGAAATTTATTTGAGAAGAAAATAAACTCATAAATGATGGAAACTAACATTAATTAGCTCAAAACTTAATTTCAATGCTTAAATAATGTGCCGAGAACAAATGATAAAGGAAATTTAAATTCTAAAACAAAATTTAATTATGCTTATGCGCTGAGAACAAATAATAGTATTGAGCTTAATTCGTAAAAATAAAAACTCAATTTCAGCCTTTTTTTTTCTTTTATAACGAAATGACACAGGAGAGGCCGACGCCCATGCTCCGGCTCGCGTGGCCTGCTAATTGCTCGAGCGTCTTCTCCCCTTAAGCCCAGTTACAGGCCCACTCAGCACAACACTAATTTCCGATTAATCTGAGCCATTCAGCTGTATCCTACGGCCACAATCCATCTCATGCTCATATAAAAGAGGGTGAAACCCTAATCACTCACTCAGCCACTTCTCAGTACCCAGCCGCTCTTCTCTTCCCTTCCTCTTTCTTTCTTACGAAAGCAGCTCGGAGAGAGACAGACGTAGAGGGACAGAGAGCACCAGGGCCGGTGTGGCACCACGGTGCTCAGCCAGCTCGCCGGTGCGTGCGGCGGCAGATCCGCGCGCGGCTCCGTCGAGCTCGGCACCAGGTGCCCTTATGCCGGTGGCAGCGGCGCAGGCAGCCGGTTCTCAGCGGCGGCGCTCAGCTCAGGCTCGCACGGCGGCGCTTCGGCCCGAGGAGCACGGCACACGCGATGACGGCTCGCAAGGCGCCGACACAGCGGCCCGGAGGGTCGCCGGACGGCGGCTCGCGCTCATGGTTGTGACTGCGGCGGCCCGGAGAGGCGCCACGCAGCTGCGGCCAAAATCAGGTGGCGGGCGACTCAACCGAGCCGGGCGGCGGCGGGCGGGACTCGGTCTGAAAACCAGGTACGAGCCACGCGGGCCAAGGCTGCTAGGCGCCGGCCGGGTGTAGGTGGCGACCCGGCCAAGAGCCGGGTACGAACCCCTTCTTATCCCAGTCTCAATCTCAATCTGAAATGATCTTCGAGTTAGGGTTACTGATTTGGGGAAAATATGGATTTTTGGGACTTTAATCGGGATTTGCCCAAAATCACCTTCTTCTCATTGCTTAGGGTTCTAATCTGATGAGAACATCATTGATTTCATGAGAACTAAATTAATCTGAGACTAATTAACAATTAACAATTAACAGTAAACCCTAAACCCTAATTGCTTAGGCTAATCATGATAATTAAACTTAGATTGGATCTAATTAAGATCTAAAACCTTACTGAAAACTTAAAATAAATCTAATTCGGCACTTAGGATCTAACCATGCATCATAGCGACTAATCGTGCATGTAACAGATAAGATTAATATTAATTAAATCTAATTTGCATCTAATCTGACTTTAGCCGAAAACTAATAATCTAATCTAATCTAACGAAACGTAACAGAGGCATAAAAACGAATCTGACTCTGGCTTTGGCTTAGGATCATGATAGGACTAAGCAGGCTCTTGATACCGATTGTTGAAATAAATCTTACATTAACAGGATCTTAGTCTTAGTCTAAACATGATCACTAACTCATCTTATGCGGAAATAGATCTTAGTGACTAACCAGAGTTTGTAGATGCCATCTGTTCCTCAGGAGATGTGCTGGAGTTGATGTAGATGAAGTAGATATACTGATCTTCACCGGTTGAGAGCTAGAACTCTCAATCGATGAAGTGCTTGATGTAGATCTGCAGCAACAGTACCTGGATGTGGGTAGACGGTCTTCCTAAACCCTCCAGCGTCTAATTGACCGGTTGTGTGATTTGTTTCACATGGGTGGAGCCGCCAGGGGCGTCACCTCTTATTTATAGACATGCTGTGGGTTAGGGGGCCGAACCCTAGAAATCTAAGGGCTGCCGCCGATCACGGCAATGCTTATCTGTTGGATATGTATGACAGGTGGACCAGTTACTTAGCACTTAATTAATTTCGTAATTATCTCGGAATTGGCCGAGATCACATTCCAACACCATGGAGCCGTGTCTCTACCAAGTGTGTAACCTCGAATCTTGACTTATATTGCGCTAAGAAGTCCATTTAATTTTAGAAATTTACCTTTGGTATCAACACTGCATTTTCAGTTAATGGCAGTACTTTGCTTGGTAATTTTGTATCAGCAGCTGATCTACAGAAACATCAGCTATTTAACAATAGTTTAGGACTTCAGGTAAAGTTTCTCAGTGCAGTTTTTAGTTTACTAGCAGCAGTTTAATAGGCCAAAATTAATGTTCTTATGTGATCACTGCTTGCTCTCAGCTAAGATTTAATCATTTTTATTCACTAGCTAGTTGCTTTAACTCGACCTTGCATTTTTTTTAGTTTCAATCAACCTCATGATACAATGATGTACCTTTAAGCAATTATGACTTACATGTGCCATGCATCTATAAAGGCAATGATTTTGAAATAGCAAGTGACTACTAAAGAAATAATAGCTCAAAGTACAAATTTGTTTCTTTCAGTGATTGACAAATTTGTTTCCAACCATTATGCTAAATTGCCTAGTAATATGTGATATGTCTTTAAACAAAAGAGATTTTTAGTGATTGAGAAATTTTGTTTCTTTTTGACTAGTAAGGATAGGCTAAATTGCCTATTTTGAAAGACATTGTTGCTTAACGAGTGATACTTAAATTGCCTAAGAAAATGCAATTTACTACAACATTACCAGCAATAACCTGCTCATCAACCCATACATCAATAAGCACAAATCGGCAGTCTTTTTAGCACTAATTGTGAGCAAGATACCAAGGTTGATGTGCTTGCACGGCTGCAAATTGCAACTGAAGCTTTGGGGGAAAGGTACCTAGGCTTGCCGACGGCGGCTGAGAGAGGTGCTGTGGATGCCTTTAATTATGTGCCGAGCAGAGTGAGGGGATTGGTGAATGGGTGGGCTGAAAAAAACACTAAGCTGTGCAGCCCGGGAGGTGTTGATAAAAGCAAATGCACAATCGGTTCCAACTTACCCTATGTCCTGTTTTAAACTCTCACCGACTGTGTGCAAGAAGCTAACTTCGATGGTGTCGAATTATTGGTGGGGAAGTTCAGTGGATAGTCATAAAATTCATTGGCTGAGATGGGAGAAACTGACAAGATAAAGTGCCAAGGTGGGATGGGGTTTAGAGACTTTGCGCTCTTTAACCAACCGATGCTAGGGAAGCAAAGCTGAAGGCTGCTTATGAGGCCGAATTCGCTGTGTGCCCAGGTACTGAGAGGAAAATATTATCCGCATTGTGATTTCCTTTCTGCTACCAAGAAAAAGCGAAGCTCGGCAACCTGGAAGTCAATTCTCCATGGAAGGGAGGTGCTGATGAGAGGCTTGATCAGACGGGTTGGCCCGGGAGATATTGATGTATGGAGTGATAACTGGATCCCTGGGCTGAGGTCTCTGAAATCGCTGGTTCGGCTGCCCAGGGTGACAGTCGAGAGAGTCAAGGACCTATTCATTCCAGGGACAAGAGTTTGGGATGAGGCAACTATACGCCGGTCATTCTTGGCGCTGGAGGCTGAGGAAGTTCTTAAAATCAAACCAAGCTGCAGGCTGGACACTGATGTCACGGTGTGGACTTTAGAAAAGCATGGGTCTTACTCAGTTCGGTCGGCGTATAGGTTGCTTAAAGATGATCAAAGGGCAGGAGCTTTGGCAAAGATGAATGAACAATCAACCTCAATAGACATGAGCTGCTCGAAGGCGGTTTGGTGACTGAATGTGCCACCAAAAATTCGTGTTTTCTGGTGGCGCGTTCTGCATAACTCTCTGCCGTCCAAAATGGAGATGAAGAGGAGACATGTTGAAAAGGAAAGTTTTTGTGAAGCTTGTGGTGATCCGGCCGAGTCCTTATACCATATATTCTTCTCGTGCCCGATGGCCAGGAGGTTCTGGAGAGAGGTAAAGGAGCTGACCGGCATTCAGGTCCCGTGTCTGCACCCGGCTTCATGGGCGACAGACGTGTTCAGGCAGGAGGTGTGCTCATCGCTAACTGCTGCTTGGACGGTATGTGGAGCATGGGCACTATGGTCAGGCAGAAACCATGGACGACATGGCCGCAAAGTTTGGGAGCCAGGTGCAACAGCGCGCTTCATTGCGAGCCTGATTGAGGATATGGCCTCCTTGAAGATGCCGAGGAAAGTGGACAAACCAGCAAGACGGGTTCACTGGCAACCGCTGGAGATGGGATGGATGAAGGTGAATTCTGATGCTGCGTTTGCCTCCTCATCATATACAGGTGCTGTAGGGGCGGTCATTCGTGATCATCGCGGCCAGGTGTGCGCTGGGGCTGCTCGTTGGCTTGATGATATCCCGGATGCTTTAACAGCAGAAGCGCTGGCGGCAAAAGAGGGGCTGGAGCTAGCCATGGAGATGGCTTACGAGCAGGTCATGCTGGAAGTGGATAGCAAGAACCTGAGAAATCTTCTAAGTGTTCCGCTGGGTGTAAGATCGTCTATCGGCGGTCTGTGCTTCGACATCACAGAGCTAAGCAAGAATTTTAGGAATTTTAAGGTTGTTTGGGTAGGAAGAGAAGCGAATTCGGTAGCCCATTGCTGTGCCGGAATGGTTACGGCTACTGATCGTTCCTTTTTTTGGCTGGATGAAGTTCCGGGTTGGTTAACCGAACTTGCAGCCGCTGATTGTAATCCTTCCTTGATATAATGAAAGCTCAGTGATGCTCAAAAAAAAACAATAATTTCTTCTCAAATAGGCAACATAAGGTTTCTAACATTTGCATCCTTTTTATCACCATCAAACAACAAAATTATGACACATGTTATCTTTTTTAAGATGCAGGATGCAGTCCATGTACAGATGCAGGCATGTACAAAGAAGATGAGAAAATGTGTGATTTCCTAGAGACTAGATGTATAGTGGGCCATGTACAAAAAAGATGAGGAAATGTGTGCTTCCTAGGGACTAGATGTATAGTGTTACACTCTAGAAAACTGTATATGCAAATGTGTTCTTTTTTTAGATTACATAAAGACATGTCCAGTCCTGACTTGCCTCTTCCCTGTAAACTGCATGTTATTTGGTCCTAGGCCGCGCAAGCCGCAAGTACAGTCTCTAGATGTGACGGGAAAAATTTTCTTCCGCAGGCCAAAAGCCTAGTGATTTGCATCCTTGCCGGAAAAGGAATATAATAATTGTACTTTACAATAAATGGCAAGGCCGTGCAAATAGTCTATATCACGGCCGGCCGTGCATTAGCTGCCTCCGGGAATAGCTAATTTATTTGGATTATAGAAATCAACTCAAAAACCATGGCCATAATGTTGGATAGACAAACCTCGTTAAAGTGAATTGTAACTTGGAATAGAAAGAGTAGGGCTCGATAGAGTATATTATTTGTTCCATGTCAACACACTAATTAACACTAGTGGGCATGACCTCTCTCACTCTATATATAAAGCTTATTGCTCGATTCGGGCACACCCGTGCCAAGACTTACTTAACCCATATAGAACCAGGACAATTCTTAGAGGAGGTAGGTAGCTAGAGCCTAGAGCTGTGAGTAGATTATCTACTGGGAACGGGTAGAGCCTAGAGCTGAGTAGATTATCTAGTGGGCTGGAACGGGAGCCTTGAGCTGAGAGTATCTTTTCTACTGGGAAGGGGAGGCATGCGGAAAGTAGATGTGCACAGGAAAAAAATGACGGTTCCAGGAGTATCGACAAAAGATGATGGCGGGCCGACTCTGTGCACAAGGTTGAATTCAGTGCCTTCCCGAACATCGCTGGAGCTTTGCCACAAGGTCATCGAGGCTACTTCAGTGGACTGCTCCATGAGACGAAGGGATCTGTGCTGGGTTGGAATCAGTTTGCATGGGATGGAAGCCCGCACATCCTGACATCCACGGTGGCGACCAGCGAATCGAGCATTGAGCACACGTGTTCCCAAGAGCGACCTTGGGAGGATTTGGAGAGGTCGTAGTCATTTCCTCCACATGTTTGCGCTTACACCAGAGATGGGACTCAACAAGGCTTGTAATCGGGGACACCAGTGGTTGGATAAAACGATGACCTGGATGGACTACGATGTACGCTTCACCTGAATATTCCATTGCATTGCTGAATACACACCAAACGCCACTTTTAATTTGTGCTGATGCTATCCGCTTTTTGGACTGGAGCGCATCCTCGGTTGTGTAATTTAGAAACTGATCTTTTGTGAGTTCATCGTTATGCAAAACAGATGATTGTGATGGACTTGAGCAATCATTTCTAAAAATCCGATAGTGCATTGGCTCCGTGACCGTCAGGAAGGTCAGCTAGCTCAGCCCAGCTCCGATAGTTTGGAGTAGGTCTGGATCGGATGACGAGCCACCTCAGCTCGACTTGTCCTGTTCTGGCACTTTAATGTAACTAGCCATCTCAATTTGGCTCGCTATCTTAATAAGCAAGAAGGTCAGTTAGCTCGAGCTAGCTTGTTCAGCTCAGGAGCTTGAGTAATACTATAAAAACAAACTACCAATATGAGCTGAAATACTGGCTCACGTCGTTCAAAATATAAACGAACGACCAAGCTGAATCTAGCCACTAGTGAGCCAAGTTGATCAACAAGTTACTGAGCCCCAAACATGCACTAGACGTCTTCGCTAGCCTGTTTGCCTTGCACTAGGCCAGCCAACCTGGCCTACCTCCGTGCACACGTGCAGTTTTCATCGATTTTTCCGTTAACTACACTGCATGCACTTTGTTGCCCTCCGGGCGCCGGATGCGCCCACTAAGACCGTGGGGGTAGGCCTCTGAAACGTCTAGAAGTCGGGTAGGTTTGGTGGACAGGAAGGTTTCAGATTGGCAGCTATAGAAGTCATCTATGCATTCAGTTTCATTCAAATAAAGACATCTAAAATTCTGACACCTATGTAGAAAACTTGAACAAAACAGAGATGTTGTATGTGTTCTTTATATTGTAAATTGGCTATTTCACCAAATTTTGCCAATTAAATGGTTCGTGGATTAGGTTGTTCATCGTGTGTGCATATAAAAAAACTCAATCGAGGCGTTTAGCAAAGGGGCTCAGAGGCAGACGGGCATTTCAAACATCTCGGTGGTCATTTTTATTAACGGATACAGCTAAAATCAACTACCTAACGCAGTTGACTCAAAAATACCTCCATTTTAGGAGTGGTTAATTAATATTCCCTGGACCCAACAAAAAGCCATATCCATCTAACTATCGGGTTTATATGCAAATAGGAGGGGGAGTTAGCTTTTCACTCAAACAGTCGTCCACAGCCTTCAGCCCCTACTCCCTATCTGCCACCCCCTCCCTCCTCTCTCTCTCTCTCCCCACAACATGCACCCTCCCTCTCTGGCCGGCGATGGATGGAGGTGCACTATTAGCCGCAGCATGGTGCCCCGTTGGTAGCAGCTCTGCAGGCCTCCACTCCCTCCCTTGCTAGCGGCGCCCTCATCACCAATCAGATGGCTGGTGTGTCTCCCCTCCCTCCCTGCTCGGCTGCGTCCTCTTCGTCCAAGAACAGCAGTGGCTTAGTGCCCTGATGGCGGTGTCCATGTGACCCAGCGGAAGAGGTAAGCCCTTATCCTCTCTCTCCTCTCTCAAAACCATAGCATTCGTCCCTCACATTCTCTCCCTTGTAGATCCGCTGTGACAGTGACGGCAACGGCAACGGCGGTGAGCTGTGCGGTTGCAGCAGGAGCCGAATTAGGTGCCAGGGAGGCCGGATTAGGTCGTTTGGAGGCTGAATCTGGCGGCGGAGAGGCCATATCCGGCAACCAACGGTGGCAACGTGGTTGCGGCTGAGGCGGCAGTGCCTCTGCTCTAGTGCTCTTTCTCATTTGGTGAGCGACAGCGACTACGGGCCGTGGATGGGCTCGATAGGATTATGGATGGGCTCGCTATGCCTATCCCTGAATTTTTCTTTGTTTTTGTTTTTTGTTTGATTAGCCGAGGCAGACATTTGACCCCTACGTTAATCTAGGGTCCTCCTCGGATGGGTTAAATTGTGGATGGGTTGCCCGCCTCGGACGATCCTTTTTCCCGTGGTGGATGGGTTGCCCGTCTGGGACGACCTTTTTTCCCGTGGTGGATGGGTTGCCCGCCTCGGATGATCCTTTTTCCTGTGGTGGATGGGTTGCCTGCCTCGGATAATGCTTTTCCCATCTTGGTTAAATTTATTATAGTAGTAGGTGGATCTAGCATCTTCTTTGATCTAGGTCCTTGGTAGTTTTTGTTTCTTGCTTTATGGAAATATTACTGGTGGGCAAGGAACCAGCGGTGAATGACCAATGATATCTTGCTGGCTACTACACTAGTGAAAATCAGGTTTTGCACAGACGGTGTTTTGAGAACCGCCAGTACAATTACGATTTGTATTAGAGGTTCCCATATAGAACCGCTAGTATAAATGATTGCCTAGAATTTATGTTTGCAGACTAAAAATTAACAAAAAGACAACAAAATAAACTTAACCCCAGGAGGCCACCACCTGGCTGTCTCTGTCGAAATCACGCATTTTTTCGCGTACAAAGAGATTAGCGGGTCAAAGGAGAAATCCTAAATGAAAACCACAAAATGTAGGCGAGCCTAGCCTTGTGCATACCTAAATGTAGCAGGGTTTCCCCGCACTATTGGTCCCTATGGATAGCGTAGGTGTTCACGATCAGCATCATGCTGCCAGTATGTCAACAAACTTGTTTGCAGACAGGGCTTTTAGCCCCAGGCCATAAGAGTCTTTAGTCCCGGCTCTGGAGCCGGGACTAAGGAATCGGGACTAAATGTTCCCCCTTTAGTCCCGGTTCCCAGGCCCGGGCCTAAAGGTGGCCTTTAGTCCCGGTTGGTAACACCAACCGGGATTGAAAGGGTTTTTAGTCTCGGACGCAATTTTTGCCGAGACAAATGCCGATTTGGCCCACGTGATCAAAGGCCAGTTTTGTAGTAGTGACATAAGGCCGGGAGGCAACTAGCTTGTGGTAGCCATTCCCAATGCATGCAAGAGCATGGCGTTATAACAGTGCTATAGTGTACAAGATATAAATAATGTAATATGATTAACCTTTTAAGTAGAAGAAGAGTGACGTGTCAGAGTCACATAGGGAAGGAAGTGGACTTAGGAAAGTGTCACCTATTCATGCGGATGTCACACATATAGTGAACGGTAGAGGAGTCGATGCTAGAGGTAACACACAATGTAGGATGTGGCGCGGACACGATGGCTAGCTTGGTGCACGAAAGTCGTCCATATTTTTTGTAGACATCTGCAATACGCACTCACACTTACCTTCTATGATTACACATACATAAACCCTACATCTATAGGTACCTCTGAAGAATTGAGCCAACAGATCTTGATCAAAATTCACGAAATCTGTTGTTTTACTACATATGTATGGATCGATGGCACTGACTTATTAGTAAAATTGAATTTACCCTTTACCACAACATTCTAGTTATTTGGCCACTCCTAACTCATGCAGGGGGGTTGCTGTATAGAGTAATAGATAGATATGTATATTCATGCACAGAATCGTTGTAGTGTTTCACAGTATTCGCGCATGTGGCAATCGTAGTTCATTGCATGTTTGAAGTCTATTTATTTATTAAAAAAAATAAATGAACTAACCATAACACCGCCACGACGTGCACGACACCTAGAGCACACATGTGCTGACACATCCATCGTGCTCACATACCCATGTGTGCAGGACGCCTAGAGCACACCTGTGCTCACGATGCGGAGAACACATGAACGTGCTAGCGCCACTCGTAGAGCACATGTTTGAAGTTTATTTATTTATTAAAAAATAAATTTATTTATTTATTAAAAATTATGCAAAAAATGGGCTACTAATCACACGAATTGACTACTCCCATTCCAAAATTGACCGATTAGCTTCTAAATCTAATTCATTTACCCAAATTTGGGGGGGCGGCACATTTTTTTTTTCGCGAGCACACTCAACTGAGTGTGATTTTCATTAAGAAGGTAGCATCCACAAACAGACACAAGCCACGGCTTACAAGAACGAAAGGCTTAAAAGAAGAAGAAATGAAAATCACAGGCAAGGCCAACATGGCACCTACACAACACTGAAGGGCGACCAGGACGCCAAAAAAGGCTCTAGCCTTCTGAAACCTGCCTGAACCCAAAGCTCGGCTTCATTCCTGATCACCGGCAGTAGCCACGCCAGCATGGTGGCCATCCTATCGAAGACATGACTGTTCCTCTACTTCCAGATAATCCAAGACACCAGCAGCAGGAATAATGCATCGAAGACCCTTCACAGATCCATGTGCAGAAGCTTTCTTTCAGTCATCCATTGATCGATAGGCTTGGCGCCTCTCTGCGTCGGCTGTGTCAACGCGAGGCAATTGCGGATCCTCACCCAGATTTCTCTTGTGAAGACGCAGTCCACCAGCAGGTGTTGCATAGTTTCGGACTCCTAGTGGCAGAGGGCACAAAGGTCGCTGTCCTAAAGTCCTCGCTTCTTCCTTCGGCTCGTCGTCCAGCACCTGTCATGCAATGCTAACCAAAAGAAGTACTTTAATTTTGGGGGGACGGAGGCCTTCCACAAGCAGGAAGCTCCCCGGAGTGTGATCGTTCCCGTGAACATGGCTCTGTAAGATGAGGAGGCCGAGTAAACTCCGTCGGCACTGAAAAGCCAGCAGAATCTGTCCTCCATGCCCTATCGGAGCTGGACACTTTCAAGAATTTCCCAAACACGCAGATAGTCAAGAATGACTTGCACGGTCAGGGCTCCTGCAATGTCCATAACCCAAGCCCTATCCGGCAAAGGCGCTGCGGCTGTTCTCTTGCACCGCCGTTTGGGTATGGCCGCAAACAGGCAAGGGCGATATGGTCCATTGATAGGCCGCTGATCCACCTATCCAACAAGAACAGGGTGTTGTGCCCATCCCCCGCCTCGACATGAACAGCGACATGGAAGAACGCCCGGACAGCGCATTCCGAGCTAGAAGGCAGTGCATGCCATGGCATCATGGTGTCAATTCGCCGCACCCATTCCCAGCGCAGGCGCAGTGCAATCCCCAGACGACACAGCTTGATCAAGCCCAAGCCGCCCATGTCCTTGGGGATGCTGTATGACGAATTTTTGGCATTTTTAATATATATATGCCAATTAAGCTATGGATAGAATATTTCAAAATCAGGCTGGGCATGCAAATATTTTATAGTGGCTCCAACGTGTGAAGCCCTCAAATATTATGGACACGATCATCAGCTCCATACATGCATGCATGATGTGTATGTATACGTATATGTAGCTAGTCTCTTATAACTAGCTAGCTTCTCTCAAACAATATTCTATACTTTTAGCAATATACGTGGCCTGTCCGGGAAGGCTCTTCAATTCTACAACATTGGTCAAAATAATATAATATATATATGGTTTAGTATTGACAGCTGAGAGATCGATCTACTACTGAAAAGCTCTATACATACGTGTGCATGTTTGTTTCCTGCCTGTACAATGGGACTCCTGTGCTACAGGCCCATGCACCAGAAGCTCCTGCATATCCTGGTTACGATAATCTTTGACGTGTTTATCTGGAAGATAAGGGAACGAACGGCCGGCGGCGGATATCTTGCTCCGTTTCAACAAACATCTGGCGGCGCTGGGTCGAGGCTTGGCCTGCTGCTACTGTGCCCTAGTTCTGTCCTATAAAAGGAGACGCCCTCCTCTTTCACAAGGGACGCATCTACGCACAAGACGCCGGAAGGCTGCTGCACACACGCCCCGCATTTGCATCTCACCGCAGCCGCCATACATCGACGCCGCCGCCCTGCAAGCTTGCAGCCTACACCAACGTCATCTCTCAATCTGCTCGTCGTCCTCGTCCCTATGGCCATGGCAGCACATGCCCGTGGTGAGGATCTTCATTTATTTTAGATCACATCTATCACTTTACTTCTCTTGTTTGCATCTTTGTTTGACCTAGATGTAATCGGAGGTGTCGACCAAGGAAGATGCAGTGCGGCAGCAGTAGGCAGCCCCATGATGAGTGGCCGCTCCGTGATGGCGGCCCCGTGATGATAGTAGAAGAAGTGCACAACACCGTGATGGCGGCCCGGCGTGAGCGCAGCGGTGGCCGACTCAGTAACAGCACTAGGAGTTTGCATTCAATGATCAGCCGTGTACACGTGGTTGGTGTTCACATAGGCTGTATCATACGGATGTCAGTGACGGCGGCCCGGCAGAGAGAGCAGAAGAGAAGTGCACGGCATGAGCACAGTGGTGGCCGGATCATCAGTGATGGTGTTGGAAGTTGTTTACGTCCCATGATCGGCGGTGCACACGTGGTTGGTGTCCACACCGGCCGTATCAGATGTATGGCAGAACAAGCAATGGCAGCCTGGTGGTAGATGAATTGATCTAGCAGGCAGAATTGGCAAGCAACGGCAAGTATGGAGGGCAGCAGTGGAGCAGCAGCCCCAATAGCAGTGCTGTGTAGATCAGCATGTAGCAGCAGCCGGGCATATTGATGGCGGTACCGTGCAGATCAGTATTAGCAGTGGCACGGCAGCATGGTGACGATAGTGGCCTCTGTGATGGTGGCCGAGTGACCAGAGCATATCAGTATGCAGAAGAAGTTGTGATGGTCAGTAGGAGAAGTAGAAGTCTTGGCAGCAACTACATGGTGCCCGCTAGTAGCTAGCAGATGAGTCTGACCCTGGTGGTAGTCTGATGGTGAAATCTAGAAAGCAACGGCAGTCACCTAGCAGATTTAGAATGGCTAATAGAAGTTAGCAAGCATGACAAGCAAGCTAGCACAGCAGGGAGATGCATGATAATAACAAGAGCCCTGACCATTAGTAGCCAGCAACAGGCATGGTGAGCATAAAGGGGCAGCGGCGTGCTCAGTCCGGCAGCCCTATGGTGGATGGCCTCCAACATCACTAAGAAGGCAGCAGTAGTTTTGGCTCGGCAGCTCGGTGGTGAATGGCTGAAGCCTTCTGAATAAATAGCAGTAGACAGTTTAGTTGACTAATTGAGCGGCCTGCTAATGCATGGCCCTATGTACGTGCCCTATAGAAGCTAGCTGAAATACCATGCAAAATTGATGTACGTGTATGATGAAATAAAGAAATGAAGTGGTATATGTATGTGTTCATGTGTATGTATGAGCAAACAAGCAAAGCATCCATCTAGCTAGAAGAGAGCACTCACCAACTCGTCGAGTAGAATATGAGGCATGAGTAGAAGGGTAGCAGCAGCTCCAGTTTGGCAGCCCCATGGTGGATGATCGGCTGTGTGAAGTGCTCTAAATAATGGCAGCTTGACGATTTCAATAAGATGTGCACAACTAGGGCTCGACATATAGTGGCCATGATTGATAAGTCCGTCCTTTTCAACAGTTAGCAGTCATTGGTTGCACGGAAGAGAGAAGCAAGTAGAAGTCTAGTGCGTCCTCTCATAGGACCATGCAATACATGTATATACATAAATAAAGATGTAATATTTCCAATCAGCTGTACAATATAAGACATGGCTCGTTTACTTCAAATATTTGAATTGGGCTGCAGAGTTGATTGTTAAGTGGCCCAGATTACAGAACATAACTGTGTGATGCTTATTCATTTGAGTTTACCATGTCGTCAAGTTTTGTTTGTACAATTTCACATAGGCTTGGCGAGTGAGACTAGCGCCGAGTATATGTTTCCCATGATCAGATCAATTAATCGAGAAATTTCCTAAGTATCGCATGAGCGTAGATTTTACCGTTATTGTGTTTATCGCTTCGGCGTCGTCAAGACCGTGACCTATGTGAAGTCTGCTTCTTCCCTTGACCGACGAGGCCAGGGTGTCCCCTTTCCGTGACCGACGAGGCTGGAATTTATTTGTTCGCGACCGACGAGGCCGAACACTTTTGAGACTTCGCTAAGCAATCCGCACGACGAGGCCGGATAATTTTTTTTGCTAGAGACCGACGAGGCTCTAGCCGTTCATCACATCATATTTGTGCTTGTGCATATTTGGAGATAATTCTCATTTTATTTGAATGAAGACGACAACGGCAACCATCAGCATAGCTTAATCGGAGGTGTTATACGGCCCAACGCCGTAGATGTAATTAACTGGCGGCCTCTAGAGGCCCCAGGAACCAGAAGCTACACAATCCTCTGATTGTCAGATGGAGCTTGGCGCAAATATATTAAAGTAGGAAATTGTACTTTGTAATTCTCTGATGAATGAATAAAATGATATTTCCCTAAATTTTGTCCTCTGTGTATTATTTACATATTTTATTTGTATACGGATGTATACCGGCACGCCTGCGCTTGTTTAGTACTGAGTAGTACGACCGTTTCGAGAGAGGTTCGCCCTTAGTGATTTTTCCGGTGAAACAAATTGGCACGCCAGTGGGACCTGGTTCTCCTCCCATCTTCGTTATGCTTTGATGGTTGTCAAAAAAAATAAAGGGAAGTCGTCTCATGAGATCTCCACATTCATGATGCATGTTATGGGAATACACTAAAAAAAATAAAGAGAGCTTGACCGTGGATTTGCATTGTGTAGGTGAGGTTGCTTCTCCTGAGAGCCCTGCCTCTGTCATGATCAAGTTTGGGCTGTTCCCACCCACTCAAGTTGTCGCCCGCGGAGATGAGGTTTACGTCAAGCCCATGTCAAAGAAGGCTCGCAAGCGGGCGTACTCCAAGGCCAAGAAGGAACGGTGCTCTGTGATCTCTGTAGCCCGTAAGCTATTAGCCAATGACATGAAGTCTGATGCTGCAAAGCTCCAAGCTAAAGAATTGCTGGGGGCTCTAGATCAAGCCAAGACGGACCTCCGTTGTAAGATATTGGAGGCTAGGCAAGAACGCCTTCCAAATTCCCTTCGGAACTTTCGAAGGAAATATGCTAAGATAGAGAAGCTTCGGGAGGAAATAGCCTCTCGCGCTATAGTTGATGAGACTACTGACGATTGGTCAAGTATAGGAATTTCTCATGATGATTTGTTTCCTCGGGAATGGGCTAATCATCCTACAAAGGCCAAGTCATTGGTTCGTAAGGTGATTAGGGAACACCTTCGCAACTGCTGTTGGCCTGAGAATTTGTTGCCATCAAGTTTAAGAGCTCAACAAACAAGCCTGGTGAATTGCTTGCACATATCAGCAAATGGTGGTGGCGCTGCTCCTAACACGAGCAATCAATTTGCTGTCCTACCTTCCGAAGTACCAGCTCCACGTCTTTGGTGAATTGCAACAGCAGTTTCAACAGTTGCAGGCCCGGATGGATGGCCTTAGGAGACAACTTCAGCCACAAGAGGCACCTGAGAGCTCACGAGCAGGGGGCAGGAGGAACCCTCGCGTTCAAAATTGGCGGCCTCAGCAAAATCGTCAAGTTTGGGCTCCACGAAGGAGAATTCCACTTCCGGCGAATGACCAGCTTGTTAAGAATGGAACCATTGGGCGCGCGTCACCAAGAATATCGCCCACAGAATCGGCAAGTTTATGTGCCTCGAAATCAAGTACAAAGTGGCACACAAACGTCGTTCCCAATGCGGCAAGTACAACAAAGAGCTCCAAGAGTACCTCCAACTCTTCCGATACGGCCAAGGGTCTAGCAAGGGCCCTCTGCTACCCAACTAAGGCATGAAAGGCGAAGGCGGAGTCGTCAAGCCATGTACCAAGAGCTCCAAGACTTGGTGCTAAGGCATGTCGAAGTGCGTGTTCGTGCTGATGGACACGTCTTCCCTGATAATGAGAGAGTCTCTCTTCGGGTCTCACCTCGCCTACAAGAAAATGAGAGATATAGTTATTTGATTGAGTGTCTAGCTCCTAGACCTCGCCAAGATGGACCTGCTGAGGTTCCAATTCTAAACCCCACAGGGGGCACGCAAAATGAGCAGCCTCCCCAGGTGCAGCCGAATGTAGTTGTCCAGAAAAATGAGGTGTCATTAGAGGACCCTATGCTAGTTGATGAGCAACCTGTTGGTGATAAAGTTGTTGCAAGCACAGCTGATGCTAGTGCTTCAGCCATTCATGAGGCCGCTTCCAAGGGAAACGAAAAGGGAAAATCCATTGATAGGGAGGCCATGTGTGGCATGGTAGGGGTTTGTATGTCTCAAGACTCAGACTCTGATTGGGAGCCACCTGCAGTAACGCATGAGTTCACATATCCGTCAGATGATGAGATCATTCCAAACCCAACAATAACTCTAGGGGAAAAGTTCCAACCAGTGAGTGGCCAGGCTCTGAGTTCCTCCATGGCCCAATGCCTACCCGTCTCAGGCAGAAATCGACCAGCAAAAAGTAGGGTGAGACCTTATGACCGCCCCGATCAATTTAGAAACATTGCATCAAGACTCCCGATAGATCAACACCAGTTGGAACAAGTTGCGACAAGAGCGGGTGCTGACACCCGTTTAAAAGTAGAAGCACTTCGTCATGTATCTGGGAGTCTGCATATCTCTGGGTATGATGGCCAAACTGCTAGTGACGATTCAGACACAGAGTCATCGAGTTCTCTTGAAGCTTATTCACATTCCCCTCGCTATTCAACACTTGCCCCATCCCTCCTCTCCGGAGATGAGGGAGAGTTGGCGGGTAGTAATCTTGCCCCTGTAAATATGACAAATGCAGGTGGCGGTGGGGATTTGAATGGTGAGAAGCAACCAGCCCCAGGTGATGCAACCATTGGTGCTAAACCATCAGCTCATGAGAAAGCTTCAACGTCACTAACACCTGAAGAACGTGAAAAGAGGAGAGATAAAGAGATTGATGAGTTGAAGCATCAAATGAAGCAACTCATGACTATGATGGCAAACTTGACTTCAAGTCAAGCACCTCCAGATCCACAGTTTGCTGAATTAGAGGAAGGAACATTCACTATTCCACGCTTTCCATACATGGAGCCCGATCACTCCCCCCGAGAGGGAAATGCGAACTTGAGAAATGTTCGCACGGCACCTGAAGCAAGTAAACAACCAGCCGAGACGCTTAAAGATTACCATGACATTGCAGAGGATATTATTAATAGAAAAATGAGACAAATAGCAGTTGAGCAGGCCCCTAGAGTGGTCGAACCTGAGGTTGAAAAGCCATACGCAGCTTGGCATGATAGAGTCCCATTCCTATTTGGGTGGCAACCACCGAAGTTTCGCCAGTTTGATGGGAACTGGGGATGCAACAGAACACTTGGCATACTTTGAGGCGATATGTGGGGATACTGCCCGTTCACCATCTCTACTCTTGCGGCAGTTCTCAGCCTCTTTGACGGGTGCTGCCTTTCATTGGTATAGCCGTCTCCCTGCTGGACAAATTCAAAATTGGGCGACAATGAAGCATATGTTTAGGTCCCATTTTATCAGTATGAATAAAGAGATAACCATCTTAGAGTTGTCCCAAATGAAGCAAAAACGTGATGAGAAAATTGAGGATTACATGATTCGGTTTCGGAATAATTATGTTCGTCTCACAAGGGAAATGCACCCTGAGGACGCTATACAGATGTGTATCCATGGGATGCAACAGCATTGGCTTGTGCCGGTGTCCAGGAGGGACCCAAAAACTTTTAATGCACTTGGAGATGCTATCTCAGCTACCAAGCTAGAATTTGAGAAGGCTCCGCATATCATGGAAATGTACAAGAATGCGGGAAACACTGATAGCAATAGGAGGTTTAACCCCTCTTCTAAGCCAATGAACAATGGGGGCAAGCCCAAGCCTGCTGAGTCCAACACTACAAACACAGTGCCAGTTTTTGGCCCGAGAAATGATCAGAGGCTAAATAAGCGCCCTAACATCAAGGAGCTTCTTAATAAGCAATATGTATTTCGCAAAGACTTAGTTAGAAGTCTCTTTGAGCAAATGAATGAGCAACACTTGCTGACATTGCCTAACCCAACAAGACCTGATCAAGTGGATATGACTGATAATCCTTTGTATTGTCCATACCATAAGTATGTTGGTCACAAGATTGAAGATTGCATCGCTTTCAAAGAGTGGTTGCAACGGGCTGTTGATGAGGGAAAATTGGCCCTAAAACCTGAAGCGATTAATCCCAACTACTAGGCGGCCCATGTGGTAACTGTTAGGCCAAGTGATGATACACGTGTTGGTGGTGAAGAGGAGGAACATTGGTTACCCCTTATACAAGTGGAGCGGCAACTGCAAAATTTCCACATGTCACATGTTGCCCCAAACAATCGTGAGCAGAGATGGGAAAGAGCCAGGCTGAGACAACCTCAAAGAAGTATTCGGCATGCCTTCCATTTGCAGTTGGCACCTTCCTTGCCCTATGAGCAAAATCCAAGTAGGCGACGTATGCCGCCTAGGTTTGTTCCTCGATCAGAAGGAGATGAATCTTTTCCTCGAAGGGTACACACGCTTCCAACCTTGGGGCAGTTCTTCCCAAAACGCTGGGGGCAACCATCTGAAATTGAAGACCCACAGAAGAGCAACTCTCTAGCTTCAAATCTTGCCCCATGTAATGCTATTGTTACGAGTGGGGAGGAAGATGATACCGGTGATGGGATAGCCATGACGCCAGAAGAGCGTGAAGCGCTTCATGTTGAAGAGGCTTCTGAGAAAAATGTTGAAGAAGTTAATATGAACTTGCGTAGTGGCAAGGATGTGGCGGAGCCACTTAAGTCCCGTCAATTTAGAGCTGACAAAGAGAAGGGGCAGGCTGCCAAACCAACCCCTGCGCAGAACCAACAACCGGGGGCTTCTTCAAGTCAGCCCCCCAAAACTGATGAAGTAGAGTACAATGTTATTGCTCACTTAAAGCGCATTCCAGCATTATTGAGCGTGTATGATGCGCTACTATTGATGCCTGAGCTTCGTCAGGCTCTGATCACAGCTTTAGAGAAACCTCAACTCTATGAAGCAGCAATGGCAGAACATCATCTTGCTCATGCCATGGCTGAGGCAAATGAGATCTCTTTTTCTGAGGAGGACAAGATTATAGTTGACAACAATCATAATCGTCCCCTGTACATTGAGGGCAATATTGGGAATGCTCATCTCAGGCGGATATTGATAGATCCGGGGTCTTCTGTTAACCTCCTACCCATCAGGAGTTTCACCCGTGCTGGGTACACTTTAAAGGACCTTGAGCCTACTAATGTGGTGATATGTGGTTATGATAGTAATGGAAACCCGGCATTGGGCACCATTACCTTGAAGTTACAAATGTCTACATTCTGCTTCAAAGTCAAATTCTTTGTGATAGAGTTTACCACTTCTTACTCAGCGTTGCTTGGGCGACCGTGGTTGCATAAGTACTATGTGGTTCCATCGACACTTCATCAGTGTCTCAAATTTGTAGACAACCATGGAGAGCAACAAAGGATCATTGGGAACCTGCATCCATATACAGTGCAAGAAGTGCATCATGCTGACGTTAAGTATTTCTTTCCTAGTGAGGGAACAGAAAAGCAGCTGGGCCGTTCAACGCCGCCCGCAAATGTGCTAATTACTCCAAATACAACACCATCCTCAGGTGAAATGAAGTATTTAATAACTCCATGTGATACGTCTAGCAAACGAAGGAGCTCATCCTATCGAACCCTAGAAAGTAAAGATGAGAGTCGCTCAGCAACAAGAGCCACTCCCTCAGCAAATGCACCATTGAAGCAATCAAAAACAGATGGTTCATCCCAGTTATGGACATGGAACCTCACTCCTGCTTCAGTAGTCACTCCTTCAAAGCAAGTGATAGGCCTCACTCCAGCTGTAACAGTTGCATCTTCGAAGCCAGTGACAAAAGCTTCCTCAACACCAGCAACTCCGAGGTCAGCTTCACAAAACCCCATAGAGGTCCTTCCTACAAAGGACCCTTCAACTTATTTGTTCGAGTCAGGCCCTCTGACCATGTCTAAGTCTTCTGCAACAGTTATTGAGAACCAGGGCGGCACGCCCCCTGCTCAGGAAGTAAGTGAGACTGCCACAAAGCCCACTCAAGTTAAAGGAAGAGTAAAAAAGATGATCGCCAAAATTAAAAAGGTGGCTTCAAACGCCCCTAATTCTCAACCTTCCTCTCTTTACATTTCTGTGTCTAAGCCGTTAGAGGTCTGGGTTGCTCCAGACCTTCATAAGGGTAGTTCCTCAACAATTTTTTATAAAGTACCTGAAACACAACCTTGTAGTACTTTGCCTAATTTCGCAGATGATCAAAAGGGTGAGGAGAAAGTTCGGGCCACATTAAGAGCGGAACCTAAAATGGTTCCCTTACTTGAGAAGGCCGGGATCAAGCTGAGGCAAAATCGGCAATTACCACCACCTCCGGGCGTTTGTGAAGAGTGGTGGAACCAGTCAGAGAGAATAATCAACAAGGGTCGAGTGTCTCGTTCCAAGCGAGGCATCGGTTACTATGTAAATAGTTCCTCGGATGATGAGGAAGATGTTAAAGGCCCTGAGTGCAGGGCCACGTGTAATATAATAAGTGAAGATTGGCAACATGAATTATGGGAAGACTCCTCAGATGAGGAGGATCTAGAAAATTTATGTCCTGTTCGTTCTCACACTTACCCTTCTTATGCAGCTACTAACATGTTGCAGGATCTCAAGGATGAAGACTGTATTCTTGCATCCATGCATATGGTGATGGCGGCACCATATGGGGAAGTGTTAAATGCTGCCCCTGCCCCTAAAGAGCTAGAGGATGGCGTTCAGCACACCACTGATGAGCTAGTTGAAATAAACCTAGGGAGTGATGATGATCCACGGCCCACTTTCGTGAGTGCCACCCTTACCCCTGAAGAACGGGAAGACTATAGGCAATTTTTGATGCAATACCGTGACTGTTTTGCATGGTCATATAAGGAGATGCCTGGTTTAGACCCAAGCGTTGCTACTCACAAGTTGGCGATAGATCCTCAATTTCGCCCTGTCAAGCAGCAACCACGTCGCTTCCGACCTGAATTACAAAATGATATAGTGGCAGAAGTAGACAAATTGATCAATGCTGGGTTCATAAAAGAGATACAATATCCCCGATGGCTTGCAAATATAGTACCAGTCATGAAGAAGAATGGGCAAGTTAGAGTGTGTGTAGACTTTCGTGATCTAAACCGCACTTGCCCAAAAGATGACTTTCCAACTCCAATGACAGATATGGTAGTTGATGCAACCACTGGTTATGGTGCCCTATCATTTATGGATGGATTCTCGGGCTACAATCAAATCAAGATGGATGAAAATGATGCCTATGATACCGCCTTTAGAACACCAAAAGGGAATTATTATTACCTTTGTGATGCCCTTTGGTTTAAAAAATCTTTGGTGCCACCTATCAAAGAGCCATGGCAATTGTGTTTGAGGGCCTGGTACATGAAACCGTGGAATGTTACATTGATGACTTAGTGGTGAAAACCCGAGATAGGAAAAATCATCAAGATGATTTGCGCAAGGTGTTTGAGAGGTTACGCAAATACCAACTCAAAATGAATCCACTTAAGTGCGCATTTGCAGTGCAATCAGGAGTCTTTGTAGGTTTCATTGTCCGCCAACGGGGCATTGAAATTAAAGCTAAAGACATAAAGTCAATTCTTAAGATGCCCCCACCACAAGATTTGAGTGAGTTGAGATCTTTTTTACAAGGCAAGTTGGCCTATATCCGACGCTTCATCTCCAACTTGTCGGGGACGTGTTCAACCCTTCTCTAAGCTGATGAGAAAGGGTGCACCTTTTGTATGGGATGAGCAATGTCAAAATGCTTTTGACAGCATCAAACGCTATCTACTCAACCCTCCTGTTCTGATGGCACCTACTCAAGGGCGCCCTTTGATTTTATACATAGCGGCACAACCTACTTCCCTAGGTGCCCTGCTTGCTCAAAATAATGATGAAGGAAAGGAAGTGGCATGTTACTACCTTAGTCGCACAATGGTAGGGGCTGAATGTAACTATTCCCCAATTGAGAAGTTATGTCTAGCACTTATATTTGCCCTAAAGAAATTGCGGCATTATTTGCTGGCTCATGAGGTCCAACTTATTGCGAGAGCGGACCCTATTAAGTACGTCCTTAGCCAACCAGTCCTCACTGGAAGGCTAGGCAAGTGGGCCCTACTTATGATGGAATATGATATAACTTATGTACCACAAAAGGCCATTAAAGGCCAAGCTTTGGCTGATTTCCTTGCTGCACATCCAGTCCTAGATGACTCTCCTTTAGTCACAGACCTCCCAGATGAGGAAGTGTTTACAGCAGACATCGAGGCCCCTTGGGAGTTGTACTTCGATGGAGCAGCCCAAGACCGAATATGGCCCCGATAAGAGGCCGAAGAGGAGAGCAGGAGCGGGAATAGTCTTCAAAACCCCTCGTGGAGATACGATGTACCATTCATACTCTCTACTCAAAGAAGAATGCTCTAACAATGAGGCAGAATATGAGTCCCTCATCTTTGGGCTATTACTAGCCCTCTCAATGGACATACGCTTCCTTCATGCATATGGGGATTTACAACTCATTGTGAGGCAAATCAATGGGGTATATGAGGTTCGTAAGCCAGAACTAGTGTTGTATCATGAAGCCGCATGTAAGCTTATGGCTAAGTTTGAGCACATTCAAATTAGTCATGTTCCCCGGAGTGAAAATGCATCTGCTGACGTTTTGGCCAAACTTGCGGCTTCGTTAGCCCTTCCTAATGGAGAAGCAGAAATAAAAATAGAAGAGAGGTGGCTCCTCCCATCTGTGCTTGACCTAATCCCTGAGAACGGTGAAGTTAACACTACAAATGTGCATGATCAAGATTGGCGTAAACCATTTCTTGATTACTTTAAACATGGAACATTTCCAGATGACCCAGTCTCACGACGGCAATTCCAACGAAGGATCCCATCATATATCTTCAAAGCAGGAGTGTTATATAGGCGTTCCTTTGGCCATGAACTGCCCCTCCGTTGCCTTTCTAGAGAAGAAGCTGATAAAGCCATGAAAGAAGTTCATTCTGGAGTGTGTGGTGGACATCAAAGTGGGCCAAAGATGTACCATAGCATCAAGCTCATGGGATTTTACTGGCCAGGGATGATGGCTGATTGCATTAACATGGCACGATCTTGCCATGCTTGCCAAATACATGGGGACTTCAAGCACCAACCCCCAGTCCCTCTTCATCCTACTATACCTTCGTGGCCTTTTGATGCCCGGGGAATCGATGTGATTGGTATGATCGAGCCGCCCTCTTCACGGAGCCATCGATTCATTTTAGCGCCACCGATTATTTCTCAAGATGGGCGAAGCAATACCACTAAGGGAGGTTAAGTCGATAATGTCATCAACTTCCTTGAGCGTCACATCATTTATCGCCGGTGTGCCTCGCCGAATAACTTCGATAATGGAAAAGCCTTCACATCCACTAAAATTGCGAGATTTGCAAGCAAGTACAAGATTGAGTGGAATTGCTCCACTTTGGATATTACCCTCAAGCCAATGGCCTAGCAGAGGCCTTCAATAAGACACTTGGTGGGATTTTGAAGAAAACAGTCACAAAACACAAGCGAGATTGGCATGATCGCTTGTATGAAGCACTGTGGGCATATCGTGTTACAGTTCGAACGCCCACCCAATCGACTCCTTACTCCCTTGTGTTTGGCACCGAGGCTGTGTTGCCCCCCGGAAGTGGAGCTTCCTGCATTACGAGTCATTTGTCCATGATGAACTTACTCAGGATGAACAAATCCAACTTCGCTTTCAAGAACTAGATGCACTTGAGGAGCGCCGCCTGAATGCACTACAAAACCTTGAGTTTTATCGCCGAAACATGTCCCGAGCATATGACAAACTCGTCAAACCACGTGTCTTCAGAAAAGGAGACCTGGTGCTAGCACTCCGACGACCCATAATCGTGGCCAAAAGTAAAGGGAAATTTGACCCAAAGTGGGAAGGGCCCTATGTCGTAGAACAAGTCTACGATGGTGGTGCCTACCAATTGATTGATCATGCAGGAGTTCGGCCAATGCCTCCTATTAATGGCCGGTATCTTAAAAAATATTTTATTTAAAAAATCGAGGGTGTACTAAGACATGCTATAATCCGCCTTTGTTAAAACAAATGAAAGGTTGGAATATAGCTTCTTAGTATTTTTCTTTCTTTCTTTAAAAAAAACACAAAAAAAACAAAAGGGTGTCAAATCACCTCACACTAAAAGGCTCTCCCTACAAGGCTCTAGCTGCAACTAAAGATTTGGCTGGGCTGGGACTTCACCAAAAGGGCCGGGGGCAACAATCTAGTATATGGAGCTCACGACAAGTCACCACTTCACGGATACACGACAGATGCTGAAGTACGTATCCGCTAGGGGCAGTGGGAAGATGGTTTGGGTCACTCCTAATCAGCGAGGCGACCATGCAACTTGCACTTTCTGACGTGATGCGACACACTCCAGGGAAGCCTATAGAAGAAGAGCAAGAAAGGGCTACCTAGTGCAACAGAAGTTCCATCAAGTGTGCAGCCACTTGCCACCCTGGAAGTGAATAACAAGGGACCAAAAAAAAATATACAACGCCAGCGAGGATTCACCTAGCTACACAAAGGTGAATGGTTACCCTCCAAATTCCAAGGATGTTGAAGCAAGCTCCAAGTAAAAAAAAGGAAGAAAAAAATGAAAAAAAAAAGGTCTCCAAAGAAGACCAAATCAAGTCAAGTGACTCCAATCAAGCTCAAGCAAAAGCCCATCATCAAGCAGGAGGCAGAGGGTAGCTCTTCACCATCCTCGGCAAAAGTGGCAATGAATTCATCAGCCGTTACCCAAAATGAACACCAACTTAGCCATACCTACGCCTCCATATCAGAGAGTGCGAGTGGACTGTGGTTCGATTCAATGTGAGGGAGTCTCAAGCAAAAATTCCCTTCGCCCCTTGTGGAGACATCAAAGCAGAAGTCCACACATTCAAAACACACATAGTGGGACAGAATTGTGGAGTCATGCTGCTATGGTTCTGCAACTGGACCTGATGGTTATGTTCCCTGGCAGACCTATCCCAAGTTGCTCATATAGTTAAAGCCAATGGGAGAGCCGACATTAAAAAAAAAAAAATCAAACATATTTTCCTCTTGTGACAATCTTATTTGTCATCACATTTTTTTTACCTTGTAGCTGCTTTGTTTATGTGCTAGAAGAGTAGCTATTGTTTAGCGTTGCAGAGCTATTGCTTCGCTACTTTGGGGGCAGTGTTGGTGCACCACCGCGGATAGCATCGAGCTGTGAAACCCTTCAATTCTATTGGCTGGCGTCATAATACTTCAATGACCGCAATAGAGTTGATAAATTCTCCTCAAGAAGTGGTATGTACTTTCGCCACGAGAGTTCTGTTGGCTGGCGTCGTAATATTTAAACGACCGCAATAGAGTTGACTAAACTCTCATATATGAGTACTCGCTGGAGGCGTGCAGCATAGCTGCTGCAATCAAGCATCTGAGATGTGTGTTTAGGTCTAAGCATGGGCTTCCGCAATGACCTTCACAAAATTATCTCGTAGTATCCATTATGATACGGACTTGCATCACACAAAGTCGATTGCAAGAGTTAATTCACAGTATGGCCTTTCGCTGTGAAAGCAATTTTAAACGGCGCACTAAGTCAAGGTCAAGTTATAGTGCATACTTATTGTGACAAATAAATAAAATATTCCCTAGGCCAGCACTCCAATATGGTAGGCCCAAAGATAAAACGTTATCTACATTGCACCAAGTCGAGTCCATGCTCCTTGTTCGCAGAGACTCTACTTGGTGGGGGGCATTTGTATGACGAATTTTTGGCATTTTTAATATATATATGCCAATTAAGCTATGGATAGAATATTTCAAAATCAGGCTGGGCATGCAAATATTTTATAGTGGCTCCAACGTGTGAAGCCCTCAAATATTATGGACACGATCATCAGCTCCATACATGCATGCATGATGTGTATGTATACGTATATGTAGCTAGTCTCTTATAACTAGCAAGCTTCTCTCAAACAATATTCTATACTTTTAGCAATATACGTGGCCTGTCCGGGAAGGCTCTTCAATTCTACAACATTGGTCAAAATAATATAATATATATATGGTTTAGTATTGACAGCTGAGAGATCGATCTACTACTGAAAAGCTCTATACATACGTGTGCATGTTTGTTTCCTGCCTGTACAATGGGACTCCTGTGCTACAGGCCCATGCACCAGAAGCTCCTGCATATGTACACGTATCCTGGTTACGATAATCTTTGACGTGTTTATCTGGAAGATAAGGGAACGAACGGCCGGCGGCGGATATCTTGCTCCGTTTCAACAAACATCTGGCGGCGCTGGGTCGAGGCTTGGCCTGCTGCTACTGTGCCCTAGTTCTGTCCTATAAAAGCAGACGCCCTCCTCTTTCACAAGGGACGCATCTACGCACAAGACGCCGGAAGGCTGCTGCACACACGCCCCGCATTTGCATCTCACCGCAGCCGCCATACATCGACGCCGCCGCCCTGCAAGCTTGCAGCCTACACCAACGTCATCTCTCAATCTGCTCGTCGTCCTCGTCCCTATGGCCATGGCAGCACATGCCCGTGGTGAGGATCTTCATTTATTTTAGATCACATCTATCACTTTACTTCTCTTGTTTGCATCTTTGTTTGACCTAGATGTAATCGGAGGTGTCGACCAAGGAAGATGCAGTGCGGCAGCAGTAGGCAGCCCCATGATGAGTGGCCACTCCGTGATGGCGGCCCCATGATGATAGTAGAAGAAGTGCACAACACCGTGATGGCGGCCCGGCGTGAGCGCAGCGGTGGCCGACTCAGTAACAGCACTAGGAGTTTGCATTCAATGATCAGCCGTGTACACGTGGTTGGTGTTCACATAGGCTGTATCATACGGATGTCGATGACGGCGCCCGGCAGAGAGAGCAGAAGAGAAGTGCACGGCATGAGCACAGTGGTGGCCGGATCATCAGTGATGGTGTTGGAAGTTGTTTACGTCCCATGATCGGCGGTGCACACGTGGTTGGTGTCCACACCGGCCGTATCAGATGTATGGCAGAACAAGCAATGGCAGCCTGGTGGTAGATGAATTGATCTAGCAGGCAGAATTGGCAAGCAACGGCAAGTATGGAGGGCAGCAGTGGAGCAGCAGCCCCAATAGCAGTGCTGTGTAGATCAGCATGTAGCAGCAGCCGGGCATATTGATGGCGGTACCGTGCAGATCAGTATTAGCAGTGGCACGGCAGCATGGCGACGATAGTGGCCTCTGTGATGGTGGCCGAGTGACCAGAGCATATCAGTATGCAGAAGAAGTTGTGATGGTCAGTAGGAGAAGTAGAAGTCTTGGCAGCAACTACATGGTGCCCGCTAGTAGCTAGCAGATGAGTCTGACCCTGGTGGTAGTCTGATGGTGAAATCTAGAAAGCAACGGCAGTCACCTAGCAGATTTAGAATGGCTAATAGAAGTTAGCAAGCATGACAAGCAAGCTAGCACAGCAGGGAGATGCATGATAATAACAAGAGCCCTGACCATTAGTAGCCGGCAACAGGCATGGTGAGCATAAAGGGGCAGCGGCGTGCTCAGTCCGGCAGCCCTATGGTGGATGGCCTCCAACATCACTAAGAAGGCAGCAGTAGTTTTGGCTCGGCAGCTCGGTGGTGAATGGCTGAAGCCTTCTGAATAAATAGCAGTAGACAGTTTAGTTGACTAATTGAGCGGCCTGCTAATGCATGGCCCTATGTACGTGCCCTATAGAAGCTAGCTGAAATACCATGCAAAATTGATGTACGTGTATGATGAAATAAAGAAATGAAGTGGTATATGTATGTGTTCATGTGTATGTATGAGCAAACAAGCAAAGCATCCATCTAGCTAGAAGAGAGCACTCACCAACTCGTCGAGTAGAATATGAGGCATGAGTAGAAGGGTAGCAGCAGCTCCAGTTTGGCAGCCCCATGGTGGATGATCGGCTGTGTGAAGTGCTCTAAATAATGGCAGCTTGACGATTTCAATAAGATGTGCACAACTAGGGCTCGACATATAGTGGCCATGATTGATCAGTCCGTCCTTTTCAACAGTTAGCAGTCATTGGTTGCACGGAAGAGAGAAGCAAGTAGAAGTCTAGTGCGTCCTCTCATAGGACCATGCAATACATGTATATACATAAATAAAGATGTAATATTTCCAATCAGCTGTACAATATAAGACATGGCTCGTTTACTTCAAATATTTGAATTGGGCTGCAGAGTTGATTGTTAAGTGGCCCAGATTACAGAACATAACTGTGTGATGCTTATTCATTTGAGTTTACCATGTCGTCAAGTTTTGTTTGTACAATTTCACATAGGCTTGGCGAGTGAGACTAGCGCCGAGTATATGTTTCCCATGATCAGATCAATTAATCGAGAAATTTCCTAAGTATCGCATGAGCGTAGATTTTACCGTTATTGTGTTTATCGTTCGGCGTCGTCAAGACCGTGACCTATGTGAAGTCTGCTTCTTCCCTTGACCGACGAGGCCAGGGTGTCCCCTTTCCGTGACCGACGAGGCCGGAATTTATTTGTTCGCGACCGACGAGGCCGAACACTTTTGAGACTTCGCTAAGCAATCCGCACGACGAGGCCGGATAATTTTTTTTGCTAGAGACCGACGAGGCTCTAGCCGTTCATCACATCATATTTGTGCTTGTGCATATTTGGAGATAATTCTCATTTTATTTGAATGAAGACGACAACGACAACCATCAGCATAGCTTAATCGGAGGTGTTATACGGCCCAACGCCGTAGATGTAATTAACTGGCGGCCTCTAGAGGCCCCGGGGAACAGAAGCTACACAATCCTCTGATTGTCAGATGGAGCTTGGCGCAAATATATTAAAGTGGGAAATTGTACTTTGTAATTCTCTGATGAATGAATAAAATGATATTTCCTTGAATTTTGTCCTCTGTGTATTATTTACATATTTTATTTGTATACGGATGTATACTGGCACGCCTGCGCTTGTTTAGTACTGAGTAGTACGACCGTTTCGAGAGAGGTTCGCCCTTAGTGATTTTTCCGGCGAAACAGATGCAAACCATTCGCCAGCCGACCTTGCATTTCCCCCGCGACTGATTGTGTTCCCGCCGAGAGGAATGCTCTCCGCCTACGATTGATGAACTCTATCGCCCAAGGCGAGAGGCATACCGCAGACGTAAACTGGGTCGCCGATAACGCTGCGGATACCAAGGTTGCGCGCCCTGCCAGGTTGAGCATATTGCCTTTCCAAGATGGAATTCTGTCAGAGACCGTGTCGATGAGTGGCTGTTTGTCCGACCGTTGCAGCTTCCTGATGGAGAGCAGAATGCCAAGGTAACGATAGGGGAAGTTATCCTGAGCGCAGCCAAACAAGTCTAGGGCGACTTGCAAATCATCTGAGTAGCCAATACGGATCGCCCTGGATTTGTCGCGGTTTGTGTGCAGCCCTGAGACCTTCTCAAAGGTGTCAAGGATGGCCAGTAGAAGTAACAGGTCTCGACGTGCGAGTCTGATGAACACGGCCATGTCATCCGTGTAGAAGGATGCATGGAAGGTAACGGCGGCATGGCCGATCTACGTGAACGTACCATCCTGTCTACTCGCCGGATCTTGGTATTTAGCACTTCCATGGATATGACGAACAGCATAGGCGACAGAGGATCGCCCTCTAGCGGAGTCCCCTGGCGTGGCAGATGCGCTGTCCTGCCCACCCGTTCAACAGGATCCTGGTGCTTGCCGTGGACAGGATCAGGGCTATCCAGTCAGTCCATCTTTGGCTGAAGCCGGCGTGCTGCAGTACCTCGAGCAAAAATAGCCACGACACGAAGACCTTTAGAAGTACCCTTTGAATGGAGAGCTTGGTCAGCAATCTGCAGGACAGTTGAACTGCTCTGAAATTATCCTGGATGCTCCGACCCTTGATGAAGGTCGTTTGGTTCCGCTGGACTAGGTCCTCGAGGTGGGGCGCTAGTCTGTTCGCCAGACATTTGGTGATCAATTTCCTGAAACTATGCATCAGGCTTATTGGGTGGGAATCATTGATAGAATATGTGTCGGACCTCTTCCTGAGTAGTACCATGAGAGCCTCGTTGAGGAGATGAAAGCTTCGATCATCTAGTGACCAGATTGTGTTGAAGGCTGTGATGATGTCGTGCTTGTTGGTTTGCCACGCAGACTTTAGAAATGCCCTGTGTGAACCCGTCTGGTCTCGGGGCTTTCTCGTCCGGTGTGTCCCGCACACCCGCCCAGATTTCCTCCTCTGAGAAGGAAGCATCTAGAGCCGATAGATCAATCCACGGCAGGTCCAACTGATCGAAAGGGTTGTGAGCGATTGGGGTGTCAGGTTTCCGAGGAGGTCCCAGAAATGATCATGCAGTGCGTCCACCATTTGTTTGTTGTCAGCCACGACCTGGTCATCAACCACCAGTGAATGGATCCAATTCTTCCTTTTCCGGTGACAGGCCTACAAGTGGAACAGTTTAGTGCTTGCATCCCCATGCTCGGGGAACAACAGCCGCGATCTCTGTTTTGCGATGGTCCTGGTAATAGAAGCTACGCCAAGGCACCTCCATTTGAGCTGGGTCCACAACGCTCTTTCCTCAGGGGACAGTTCCCGGTGATCCTGCGCCTGCTCTAAGCCCGAGATGACCCGGCATGCAATGGAGAGTTGCAGGCGTATACTGCCGACCTTCTTCATGCGCCAGCTCTTGAGGGCCTTTGCTGTCTGTCGCAGCTTGTGGTACAGGTTTCTACAGTGGTCCGCGTCAGGCAGAGACCCATGCCTTTGCTGTACACGGTTTAGAAGAGCGTAATTATTCCGGTCATTTGACACAGCCTCTATTTACGGTAATTCTAGTAGTACCTAAATCAGTGATTGGGTAGCCACCTATTTGTAAACTACTCATTTATTGCTACACCAGCAACAAGTACTGCCAAAAGAGACAACCTAAATTGAATTCATTTGCGGAGAGAATGGCATGTAGGGGTCATGATGTCAGCCTCTCTCCCTTTCTCTATGCTGGCAAGGAGATGGCCGTTGTCAGAGGGAAGTCGTGGCCGCGCACTGGGGAGGTCGCCATGTGCCCATGGCTGCCTTTCGGCCACACTAAAGAGGCTGCCTGCCTCCCACAGAGATGGAGAATGAGTAGAGATGGGCTATGCCATGACGAAGAAGGCAGCATCGGGGAGAGGCATCACTGGGAGCTCCACCCAAAACGGAGAAGCCACGGCGGAGAGATGGCCACTACACCGCGGCCACAATGGTGATGCCTCTAAGAGCAAAGTCATCACGCTAGAGAGCAGAGCCACGCCTATGAGTAGGTCAATCACACCTTGGAGCACGGCAGCTCCGATGAGCCATGGGGGCGGGGTGCTGCCTATGACTGTGAGCGCAGGGAGAAGCAGACAAAGAGTCAGGCCCACGGGTAAATAATAGGTAGTAACATCTGTTGGCCAACAACAATAGGTGATGGAAGGAGCAATTCATTGGGCCAACACATTTGGGTATTTTGACAGGTAGTCAGTCGCGCTTTTTTAGCGTCCACAATCTAAATCTAGCATAGGCAATCTGTTTAGGTAGTCTGCTAGAGTTACTTAGTCATAGTTTTCACAACAGCTAGTTTATAAAATACGATCATACCAACAACATAGTAGTGCTTTCTCTTTGCCCGTTGTCGTCAGATGCTCTTCTTTTTCAGTTGCTTTCTCCTTTCCAGCTGCTTCAATTTGTACACTGGTCATTCCCATTTTTATTTGTTTCATCCTAATTATGTAACGATATTGCCTTGTGAACAAGGCATGGCAGGCCACCGTTTATGGATTTTCGAACGCTACTATCACAGTGTATATATTATGTAAAACACGTATACCCAGCTATGATGTATGCGTACCTTTTCCACGTGTGCCAGACGAAAATTAGTTTACAGATGATTTGGTCATTCCCCATATGATAGTGTGTGCTACTGTTTACCATACCTGTGTTATATGAACTCCAAATTCACCTGCTCCCATTAATCGTTTTCAACTCTTAATTACGTCGTATCATTTAGTAAGTAATTACACGCGCGTGGGGGCACACTTCATACTAGTTCTAGTAAGACTAATACCGGTGGGTTATAGGGAGTAAAACTACATCCACATATTCCAAGCACAGAATATTTATATATTTGCGCACGCGCGCGGCCATATCCGTTAACCCTTAACCGAGACCCATAGTTCATCGCACGATGCTTCATACTAGTTCATCCCTAGTAATATTCCAAGGACAGAATATTTATATATTCGCGCACGTTTGATGTTATTTATTAAAAAATAAATGATAATAACCTTCATGACTTGCACGTCGCATATATCGTGCATTAGTGCGCTCTGAGTATGTGATCGATGATGTCTAGTTGGCGTGGTCATCCACTCATCCCCTCCAGTGTGGCTATAAATGGATAAGGTATAGCTAACTGGTTGTTCATCCCACAGGCAAGGCAGTGAGCGAGGACACATATCGCAGCGCTGGGACTAGCTACCGCGATGGCGAGCACGCTGCTTGCAATGGCACTAGCCGTGGCACTGGTCACCACCAGCGTCGCTACCGCGGCGACCACGTTAGAGAGGGCAGAGGAGGAGGTGGTTCAGATGTACAAGGCGTGGAAGTTGGAGCACCGCGGCAACGGCATCGTCGACGACCCCCAGCGGCTGAAGGTTTTCCGCGACAACCTGCGGTACATCGACGCGCACAACGCGAAGGCCGACCAAGGGCTCCACAGCTTCCGCCTCGGCCTTACCGCCTTCACCGACCTCACGCTGGAGGAGTTCCACCGCAGTAGCACCAGTGGCTACCGGAGGAGCCTCCACAACGGCAGGAGCAGCCGACGCCACGTCTTCGAGCTGCCCAGCGCTACGGTGGATCTTCAGCTAGACGACGTCCCTGCCTCCGTCGACTGGCGAGAGAGTGGCGCCGTCACCCCCGTCAGGGACCAAGGCCACTGTGCGGTGCGGTCGCCTACTCAGCTCTTGAAATACATACATTTTTTTAGATAAAGCTTTACATACATACATACATACATACACAGGGCCGGTCCTGAGGATTTTTGGACCTAGGACGAAGCTAAAATTTTGGACCTATACTACTAGTACTAGCCATTGATAATATATACACACATATACAAAATATTAGTAATAAGCACTTAATTGAATACAAAAGTAATATTCATAAGAAATAATTGTATGCATATTTAATTACCTCAAAAATTTCTTCTAACATTTCTTGATACGAAGTCATCGATGATGGTTTCAATATCAATCTTATCCAACAATCGCTTCTCAATGCATAATGTTGCCAATCCATTTAATCTCTTGTGAAATTGTACATCTCAAATAATTCTTCAACAATTTTAATTTTAAGAAGCTTCTTTCACCTGATGCCAGTCACTTGGCATTGTAAACAAGATACTTTCTCTGTGATTGTACCAAATCATCAATTCGCCTTTTCTTCTTTCTTTTATCATTGCTGGAAGGATGAAAAGGTACCGTTAAAAAGTTTTTCAATTTCGAAATTAAGGATCACGTGAGAAATAATTAGTCAATTAGTAAATAATAGCAACTAATTTTCAGATTTATACCTTGTGGCTTGCGCCCGACTGTTCTGCTGCAGACTGCAGTGGCCGGTGGTGCCTGCTGGAACTGCCGAAGCCGCAGCAGGCCGGGCCTGTCCTGAGGATTACGAGGGCCATTGCTGAAGCCGTCCGTCGCCTATCGCCTGCTAGAACGCCGAGTCGTCGTCGCCGCCGCCGCCCTCCAGGCCCCTCACGCGGTATTGCGGCACGATTGCACGATGGAAACGGAAAGATCGCGCTGATCACGGTCACGGCGTCACGCGCGCGGAAGGCGGGGAGTCAGCAACTAACGTGATCGTATATTTCCTAATTCCTGGTTTCCTATTACTGCTATAGTACTGGTACTAGTGTATATACGTATACATAGTTGGGGGGCCCATCCAATTTCTGGACCTGGGACGGACGTCCCTCCCGCCCCGCCCTAGGGCCGGGCCTGTACATACATACATCTTATCTGATGATCTTTTGGTTGCCACATGAGAAATGCATGCAGGCTCGAGCTGGGCATTCTCAACCGTGGCCGCAGTAGAGGGCATCAACAAGATCGCAACGGGTAAGCTCGTCGAGTTGTCAGTACAACAGCTGGTTGACTGCGTTGGCAGCCCGAGTGGTTGCGAGGGCGGATCCGTGGATGACGCCTACGAATGGGTTGTGCAAAACGGAATTACCACCCAGGATAACTACCAGGCCCGGCCCTAGGGCGGGGCGGGAGGGACGTCCGTCCCAGGTCCAGAAATTGGATGGGCCCCCCAACTATGTATACGTATATACACTAGTACCAGTACTATAGCAGTAATAGGAAACCAGGAATTAGGAAATATACGATCACGTTAGTTGCTGACTCCCCGCCTTCCGCGCGCGTGACGCCGTGACCGTGATCAGCGCGATCTTTCCGTTTCCATCGTGCAATCGTGCCGCAATACCGCGTGAGGGGCCTGGAGGGCGGCGGCGGCGACGACGACTCGGCGTTCTAGCAGGCGATAGGCGACGGACGGCTTCAGCAATGGCCCTCGTAATCCTCAGGACAGGCCCGGCCTGCTGCGGCTTCGGCAGTTCCAGCAGGCACCACCGGCCACTGCAGTCTGCAGCAGAACAGTCGGGCGCAAGCCACAAGGTATAAATCTGAAAATTAGTTGCTATTATTTACTAATTGACTAATTATTTCTCACGTGATCCTTAATTTCGAAATTGAAAAACTTTTTAACGGTACCTTTTCATCCTTCCAGCAATGATAAAAGAAAGAAGAAAAGGCGAATTGATGATTTGGTACAATCACAGAGAAAGTATCTTGTTTACAATGCCAAGTGACTGGCATCAGGTGAAAGAAGCTTCTTAAAATTAAAATTGTTGAAGAATTATTTGAGATGTACAATTTCACATGAGATTAAATGGATTGGCAACATTATGCATTGAGAAGCGATTGTTGGATAAGATTGATATTGAAACCATCATCGATGACTTCGTATCAAGAAATGTTAGAAGAAATTTTTGAGGTAATTAAATATGCATACAATTATTTCTTATGAATATTACTTTTGTATTCAATTAAGTGCTTATTACTAATATTTTGTATATGTGTGTATATATTATCAATGGCTAGTACTAGTAGTATAGGTCCAAAATTTTAGCTTCGTCCTAGGTCCAAAAATCCTCAGGACCGGCCCTGATAACTACCTGCCGTACATAGAACGTCAGCAGCTTTGTCGTAATCCCAGGAATAAGGTCTGTCGTACGTCGGACTTCCTGTTGCCTGCCTGCCTGCGTATGCAGGGACCTATTATAGAGACTTTGCTTTGCCTGAAATGCGGATCCGTATTTATATGCGTATTTTGTTGAACGCAGACAGAAGGGTATGTGAGAATAGACGGGTGGAGATGGCTGTCGGCCAACCATGAGAAGGCATTGCAGTGGGCGGTAGCACAGCAGCCTGTTAGCGTCGCCATCAACGCGGAGAATCGTGATTTTCAGTTCTATCGTGGGGTAAAGCCTCGCTTTATTAGCATCTCAATCATATCTGCTCACACATAATTGATTTGCATGCCTGCGTGACAATCTGCTCTTCATACTAAATTGAAATACGTTAGTCATACGCTTCTTCAACCTAGCTACATCCGTTACTCTCATCACATGTACAGGGCGTCTACGACAATCCTAGCTGCTCAAAACAAGCAGACCACGATGCGATACTGGTGAGCTACGGCACCACCAACGGCCGGGACTACTGGGGCGTCACGTGGGGTGAGAACGGGTACGGTTACATACTGCGCGGCGTCAATCAGTGCGGTGTCGCCAGTGCCCCATTGGTGCCCTCAATTAAATCGTTATAGAGGCAATCAAGGGCATAGCTTGCCATGACCACATCTTAGTTCAATTTATTTATTTGCTCTTATATACACCATCACTACTGGAAACTTGAAATTCCCTGACCAACGTCAGGCAAAACTGGAATTACCCTGTCGAGCTAGCCCTGACGGTATTTTTATTTTCCCTGACGGTAAGTGCACCGTAAGAAATTTTATAGCAATATTTTTATTTTTTATGACCATACATACATTTTCATGTATTTTTTTCGACGGTAGTGCACCATGAGGGAATTTCAAGTTTCCAGTAGTGCATCATGTTGGTTGCTGTCCCATTCACTACGTGTGTTGTCATATCTATGTACAACTGCAAACAAGTTGTTATCAATAAAGCAATATATTGTAAATCGCAGTGACGCATCTACACAGTCATCAGTGACATGGAAAAAAAACATGTCACTCTATTGCGTCTCCGACACTACAACGTACAAGTTAATAGTTATGGACAAATCGTCACCGTAAATACAATTTTATGTAGATGGCCGATCCAATGCCCAGTTCTCACTAGTACACAGATTATTTCTTTTGACGGTGTAGAACCATTTCTCGGTCGAGCATGAGGCACCTATCGCTTTGTACCGCCACAACACATGGAATGGCTGCCGCAGCCAGGCTATGCAGCATCTGTATCACTGGCATCTCGGGCTCCACACCTCCTTTTAGGGCATCAGCAATGTAAAAGGACTGGTTGGTCCTTATAGGTGGGACCCACCGTAGATAACTATAGCCTATGTAAAATCTCACAATGTGTAAGGACAGGATAGGAAATATAGATGGGTCCCACTGAATATAGATGGGTCCCACCACAGATGACTATACCCGTTGTTAATTTTTTATTGTTTTATGTACATTGCTTGTCAAAAGTATTCTTATTTTATTCATATGGCCAGTCCATAGCTGTATGATCTGCTTTTGCCATTAATGCTATAAAGACCGGATATACAATGTGTAAAACCAGGCTATAGTGCCGCATTTAATGCATAAGGCCTGCTTTTTTTCTCCATTGTGGCTGCCCTTAGTCTACCAGTCATACGAAACCCGGGCCGTGGGAGGTTACGGCACGGGTCCCGCTGGTCAGAGCGACAGTCGCAGTACACGCGCTGAGCTATCGAATGGGGCGAGCGAGCGAATGGCGCCTTGCTTCCTTCTCACGCACTCCTCACGTGCACCTGCCCCACCCAGTCATGCGACACTGTGTGTGGCCCCGGGGGCGCGGTGACAATTTTTCAGAATTGGGTAGGCGGCAGGTAGCTGGGGAGAAGAAGCAAGGCGTCACGTTTGGGTCGTGGGCCCCGTATGGCAGCGGCACGTGGGCGATCAGCGCTGACGCTTCTGGAAAGTGGCTGCGTCATGGCCAGCTTGAGTGAGAGATTATTAATTCGTTATTATAATCTCCCGTGTCTTGTCTGAGCCGCACTGCGCTTATTAATTAGCGATTAGCGAAGCCTAGCTGCAATTAAAAAGCTTCTGTTGGATGCTTCCGCGCCGCTATTGGCTTTTGAGCTTCTTTGCCTGTACTGCACACGCTCTATTTGAGGATGGGAGAAGCCAACTGCGGAAGACTTCATACGGTACATCTAAATAAAGCCAGGTGACCCTGAAGAAAGTCAGCCTTAATTAGAATTCGGGTTACAGTAGAGTGCAACGAGTTGACCCTGTTGTCATGGAATGTGTTGCCTTCTTGTAGACAAAAAGGATGGGACAAAAATATGAACGGAGTCACCGTTTTTTCAGAAATAGAATCACCGTTCTGGCGGATTAACCGACTTATCAGCTATTAGAATATATTTGTCACATCATAAGTCCTTCCAAATTAAGTTTTAGCCTCAGACAGAAGTTACATGCCATTTATACACTACTACACAAAGGGGTTGTAGTCCCGGTTGGGAACACCCTTTAGTCCCGGATATCCCAACCGGGACTACGAATCCGAGACTAAAGGTCCGGGACCTTTAGTCCCGGTTTGTAAACCGGGACTAAAGCTCACCAGGCGAAAAAATAAATGTTGTGGTGTTGACTAAAGCTCACCAGGCGAAGAAAAAATAAATGTTGTGGTGTGTGTGATTCAAATCCAGTACCTCTTGTCTCGCACATAAAGTCCTTACCAACTCAGCTGTACACCAACAGAGATTAAAGATCAACCTTTAGTCCCAGTTGATATTATCAACCGGGATTAAAGAACCTTTAGTCCCGAACGCAAAAAATACCGAGACTAAAGTTGAATTTGTGCATCGACCAAAGGCCTGTTCTGTAGTAGTGATATTAGATACAGAAGTTAAAAGGTTATTCTGTTTCTAATGCGAACCACTGCTTACGTACATGTGGTCTAGATCTGCTTTATCACCCTGTCTGGTGTGTGAGGATTGAATGCTCATTGTTGCTTGTCGAGGCCATTTTTTTACACGATACAAATACATTGACAAAGATGACATGATGTAGGTTAATTTCCTCGATGCGCTTTGTAGTAATTGAAGAACGTGTTCACACTTCCTCTCACGTGACAACAAAGAATAGTAGTAGTTGTGTCACTACAAGAAATCCTTTAATCCGTGACAGATTTACCGTGACGGATTGAGAAAACGACACAAACAGAATTTGCAGCTATGCATGTCCAGCCCATATCCAAAACCCGCTTGCCTACAGAGGCCTCCAAAGCCTAACCGAACAACAGGCTCCTCTCCACCGGCCGCCGCTCCCAACCCTTTCCATCTTGCTACCTCCGTTCTCTTCTGGAAAAAGTCAACATAACCCTCGCACCTATTGCATCTGGTCTACTTCACCCTCTAACCTTTCAAATGGTCTAAATAATACCTCAACCTTTCCAAAATCGGTCACATAACCCCTTAGGCGGTTTTTGAACAGTGGTTTTGCTACAGTGCTAGCGGTTTTGTCTTTTTCTTTTTTATTTATTTCAGCTGAATATTTTAAAAATCATAATAAATCATAGAAAAAATCATGAAATGGAAAATTCAATTATGTTGGACTCCACATGAGAAGATCTACACAAAGTGAACATATAATATAGTATGGTTTAGTACAAAGTTTTGCTAATATTTTTTCCCTTTTTATTTATTTTTTGGTTGAATATTTCAAAATCATAATAAATCATAGAAACATTATAAAATAGAAAATCGAATTTTCTTAGACTTCAGATTAGTAGATCTACCATATTATATTTTCACTGCATAGATCTACTAATCTAGAGTCTAAGAAAATTGATTTTTTTATTTTATGATTTTTCTAGGATTTATTATGATTTTTTGAAATATTTAGCCAAAATAAATAAAAAAAGAAAAAGACTAGCAAAAAACTTTATACTAAATCATAATATATTATATATTCATTGTGTAGATCTACTCATGTGGAGTCCGAGAAAATTGGATTTTCCATTTTATGATTTTTCTATGATTTACTATGATTTTTAAAAGATTAAGCTGAAATAAATCAAAAGAAAAAGACAAAACTGCTAGCACTGTAGCAAAACCACTGTCAAAAAACCGCCTGGGGGTTATTTAACCGGTTTTGGAAAGGTTGGGGGTTGTTTAGACCATTTGAAAGGTTAGGGGATGAAGTAGACCAGATACAATAGATGAGGGGTTTATGTAGACTTTTTCCGTTCTCTCACTAGAAGAAATATGTAGATTTATGACAAAACATTACAAAATGTTCGTCATAAATCATGCGTCTTTATCCATGGTTTGTGACGACTATATGTGCATAGAATGTCAGAGATTATATTCTCTGACATTCTATGAACATATAGTCGTCACAAACCATGGATATGTCGTCACAAACCATGGATAAAGACGCATGATTTATGACGAATGTTTTGTAACGTTTTGTCATAAATCTACATATTTCTTGTAGTGTCTTCCCCAGGCTCCGCCACCATCCCATCATGGAGGAGGCCCGATGGTCGTGCCCTACTACCCTCGGAGCGGCGGAGGCCTGTCGTTGTGCCTCTGCCGCACACATTCATGCCCCAGGTTGCTACACCAAAACCCTAGGCGAGAGCCGATGGAAGTGCAGCAGCAACACGCTCAGCTGGATCTAAGTGGGAGGACCATGGGGATTGTGGTGACAGTGGTGGCTCTGATCTAATTTGGCCTTGGCTGTCCCTGCGTCTCTCCTCTTGGCAATCAGCTCCCAGGTGAGCAGCACTTTCGAGTTTTTGGTCAGATTTGAGCAGTAGTGCTTGGGGCCGTGTTGGATTTGTTGCAGGAGCACCTTAGGAGGGGGAATCGAAAGGTGCTGGCTGTTAGGTGCGCTCATGGCAATGGCACCGAGGATATATTGCTATTGTGCACAGGCACTTTCCTCCATCTAATCTGTCAGGCACCTAAAAGATTGGGTAATAATTGTGTAGGGCTACTTAGGAGTTCAAACCTAATCTGGCTGTTGATTTCTTTATTATTTGAAGAACAATGTCATCTATAGTTTATAGGATCTTAAGTAGGGTCTGTTATATTTATCCAACTTTCTCTTTTGTTTCCATGAAGAGTCGAGGTTACATGAGAGTAGATTTCAGCATACAAGTTTTATATGAAAATGGTATTAGGTTTGAAGTAATTTGGTTAGAGCCTGTTTGTTTTAAATAAGAAAAGGTGCTTACCATCTTTTCATGGCTCTTAGCTATAGGTGTACTTAGTGTACTGGAGTGATAAACTTAGGCTACTGTTGTTTGCATTGAGGCAGCAAGTAATTTATGTATGAAAAGCAATTGTTTCCTTCATGTCTGCACTTTTATTTTTAACAAATGCTAAAGGGAATATTTGGTAAACAATCCTGTCAGATAAATATAAATGACTAGCATAATATTATCAGTCTATGATTGGCATGTATATAAAAAGCATTGCTTGAGGTTGCTTTCTTCTTTATTATATAATTTATTTATGAGCTTAAGATTGTTCAAGCCATAAATATTGTGGTGGAGGCAAAGCACCAATCACTATCAGGGTAGAAACTGGAATCAGATTTCTTGCTGTAAGTATAATTTGATGTATTGTGACTCCATCTAAAATTGAACCAGTAGCTATATGTTTCATGCTTGGGTCAGAATTTAACTTCCTTCAGATTCTTATAATGCCATTCACTACAAGTATAATTTGATGCTTAGTTTACCCTTGTGGATTTTCAGTGTCGTAAATATATATTCCACCTACAATTGATATTTGATTGGTGTACTGTTTTTACGTATTGTGTCTACCAGCAGTTCCTGTTTGGATAGCTGACCTGTTTTCTTAATACTGACCTGTTTCCTTAATACTGCACCTCTTATGTGTTTAGTTTTGCAATTGTGCTATGTATAATTCTATTTGCCATTTTGCTAAGGATTTGATTAAATTCTAGGCAGGACATATGTGAGCGTAAATTACTGAATTGTTAAAATTATATCATAATGTGTTGTACGTGATCTGTAGCTAGTAAAACAGTAGCTGTAGCTATCTGTTTTCTTGACCTTGTTCAGCTCTACTACCATAGAGTTTGGCTCTGTTTATGTTACTTTCAGCAACTCGATTATCTTATTTGGAATGCAATAGTGAAGGTAATTGTCACTTGCAGGCACGCTCGGTTGCATGCTTGTAGCTAGTAATACTTTTACCATATTCTGCTAGTAATACTTTTACCATATTCTTTAGCTATCAGTTTAGTTTAAAACCATTAACTTCAGCTTAGCTGTTTGTGTGACTTGGTTCAGTACAGTAGCAGTAGTGAAGTTCCGCTGTATGTAAATTTCAGATTTATTGGCTAATTTGGTTAAATTCTGTACATGTACTTTCTCTCAACGATGATTTATGTTAATCTTGGTGGCACCAGCAATAGTGCTCTTGAAGATTTCTGTACAGGTATTTGTGATGGAATGGAATGCCAAATGAGTATTACATGTCCTCTGATTATTAGAAATTTCATATTTATAACACCTGAAGTATAATCATTTCTTATTTGTTCCAATGTTTAACTTGAAAATGGTAGAATTATGTATAGTTGGCTTACTGAAAATAGCTTTTGATATGCAACAGTTATTATTCTCTTTGCAGTCGAATTATTTTTTTGGTACTGTTTGTATAGCACACACAAATTAATATGCAATTATTTTATTGATAATTTCTCCTCTAGAAAGGAAGAGACATTGCACATGAAGGTCCAAGATGTTGCCGACAGAATCGAATGGTATGTACTGCCTCCAGGAAGTTATTTTGTGCTGTCCAGGAACTGCAGTTATCTGTGTTCAGTAAATCTTCATCAGCGATAGCTGCTATTGCTGCTGTCTGTTCTCTCCCTCAGCTGTCAGCTTACTCAATTTCGAAAACTTGGTGTTAAAAATGTAGTTTAGTAAATATGCAGTTTAGTGTGTTGTTCATGAGAGCAGATATTAAGAGTTTTAGTTTAGTAATAATCTGAATTTCAGTTCAGATCACAAAGAAGTTTCCTTGTGTAGGATATTCTTCCTCATGCAACATCTTGTGCAAGCTATCTGAATTCTATTTTAAGCGCCATAAACATGCTTCTAAATCCTGTCTTTGGTCTTTTGATTTTTCAGGCTTCAAAACTTAAAGCACATGAAACATGAAGCAGAACTAGAAGTAGGGAGAGGGAAAATGCATTTATCATTTGCTAGAACCTATCTTTTGTTGTTGCACTTGTATGTAACTTGAGACCTCGAATCTGATTTGATGCTTGACCAAAACATGAGATATTGTATCATCGTGCTTGATTAATCAAGTTGTCTCATTTGTGTTTACGAAATTACATCTTTGATTTTGGCCCACTTATTTAATAAAAATAAATGGGTTGGTATGGTGATGAAAGCATCCATGATTATGTGTCAATTAATCCGTGACGATTATTTTTTGTCATAGAAAATGTGCTTGGGTTGGGCTAACTAGGCCTTGGGCTCTATCGTGATGGTTAAAGATCGTCACGGATTGTGCTATTTGGAAAACCGTCATGGAGGTCAATCCATGATGCTTAATCCATGACGGTTTTTGAAACCGTCACAGATATTGTATTGTGATGGTTTTTTAGTGATCTATGATGGAAATTTTTCATCATGGATTAACTGGATTCTTGTAGTGAATTCTCACTAGCTCTGGCTCCTTTGAAAGAATTCTACCAAACAGTTTTCGAGAGGAGGATCGCATAGGTGTTCACAATGAGCATCATGTTGCAAGTATGTTATAGAACTTGTTTGGTTCACGGATGAACTCAGCCTAAGTCATATAGGAGGTGACTGGCGGCCGGTAGCCATTCCCAATGCATGCAAGAGCTTGGCGTTATAATATAATTGACCTTTTAAAGAGAAGAAGAGTAACCTAGCAAACAGAGTCACATAGGGAAGCAAGCGGATGTAGGAAAGTGTCACGTACACACCTAGGAAGGATCAGAAGTCACATATAGTGAACGTTAGGGCAGTCCACAGTCCACACTAATGGTAACACACTGTTGGACGACGTGCAAATGATGACTACCTAGTTGGACCAAAGTTGTCCACATTTTTTGTGTATAGAAGATTACACAGTATAATATAAACGTTCATAATACACACTCATATTTACGCCAATGAATACATACTCCCTCCATCACTAAATAAGTGTCGCTTCGCTTTTTGAGAAACAATCGCCGGTGATTTTAATAAATAATAAATATTATTAATTAGTATTATTGACACTTCTAACGTCATTACTAATTAATGAGATTAGAAATACATGGTACTAAATTAACTTGTCATTAGCAACTAGCCACTTATTTATCACTAGCATTCCTAAACATGAATTAAGTTGTCATCCCTAATTATAATGCTAAGAAATAAATATAGGTTTATATGTGTATATCATTCAAGTATGACTAGGCAGAAATATGAACATAAACTAAGATAGATTCTGCAAGTGGACAGATAATTATACCATTGTAGCATTTTACCTAGAGAGTTCTACCAGGTTGTCGATTTATATTTATACCACTGAAAAAGTTTGTTATAAACTCTAATCTATTATATTGATAAGGAATTTTATACAATAAATAAGTGATACTACCAATGTCATCTACTCTACTCATAACAGGCAGAGGTCACAAGATAAATATAGATAAATCAGGTGATAAGCATAATCAAGTATCATAATTATATTGACAATCATCAGAGCACTTCCTAGTCATAATCATAGTTAGCCAATGGATAAACTAAGAAGATAACTGTCTACGGTAATTCTATAACTACGTCAATGAATAACTCTAATTAGTGCAACTACATCTAGTAATCATCGTTAAGTTAACTCTACATCATGATCACATGTAAAGGGGCATTAACTAGGGAGAATCTGAAATAGAGTCATTATCCAACTTCACGACCGTGTCCTGCTGTCCTACGTACGGAGTGTGGACTATAGAGGAACCAACATAGCTGTTACCTACACGGACTACCACACGTCCCGGCACATCAGGGTGCAATCGTAGACAAACAAGATATATCTAGATACCACGTCTATGTATTGTCTATCATTTACCCATTGTATGCTTGGGTAAACGCTATAGAGCAATTATATGAATTCAATAAGATCAAACCAACTATACTAGACATATAATCAATGTAGATAATGACTAGTACAATTAAGAACATATGAACTATTAAGAATAATATCTTCCTAATCAGAATAATGAATACAATAAGAAAGTAAGAACTAGTACTATACCGAACTCCTGCGCTCTAGACAAACGCTGGGGGCTCTAGATCCCGATGAAGAACTAAATCTCCTCTACTTCTAATCTAACTAACTAGAACTATGAACTAGAAGGCTTCTTGATGCTTGATGGCTTCAGGCCTTGATGAATAATGAATTGGCTCTCTCCATGGGGTCTGCCCATATATTTATAGTCCGGTGGGATGAATGTGCGCCGTAGGATCAAACCGACTTAACCAAGGGCCGAGATGCATCAGGAGAGGCGGTGGAGGAAGCTTCCAGAAGGGGGGCTCAGGAACCCTAGATGGGGCGCCGCCCGGCGCCATGGTGGGGCCGGCTGGCCCCACCTAGCGGCCTCCTAGCCGTCGGTTGCTTCGGGTGTCTTCTAGATCCTTCCCACGTCCCAATGTTGATCTTTCCCGTGGCGGATAAATTTCGTGATTAATATGCACTCTAATCGCTCTTTTCAGTTTTTCTAGAAAAGTCCATGGAAAATATAGAATATGCAAAACTCGTGGAAATTGTCAGTTAAAACCCTAGACTAGTGTGTATTCGTGTATCCTCTTGTGCCTAAAGTTCTAACAGATATTGACATTATCCACCATCAACAACTCCCCCAAGCTTACCTTTTGCCAATCCCTTGGCAAACAATCTAAGCCTAATTTTTATTATATTTAGATCAGGAGTTGCTATAATGTTGTTATACCTTTCAGGTACACGTGTTTTCAAACAAAGATCTTCCTCCGAATTAAACAGTGTATGTTCTATCTTCAAACTTACCTATTTTATCTTTAATTATAGGGCTTGATAACTTTTGCATAAGTCTTGAGCAATCGAAAGGTAGAACAATCAAGTCAAGCGCTATGTCTCAAATTCTTCGTAGTGCTAATATTCCGGAGTTTTTTCATAGGTTGTCAAAATAAATCTCAGAGCTTAATTGTATGACACCCTCAAGTCCCTCAGTGTATGTGATATTTATGGTTCTCTCTTAAGACATTAATAATGTTATGCCTCCTATAGCTAAGGGTATATATGGTAGAGCTTATAGGATTGGCAATAACAAGGGTAGGTATACTTGCAATGCATATATTGTAAAGTTAATTAATGGATCCACAGAGAATCGAGGCATACAATCAAACCAAAATGTGCATAACCTAATTTCAAGCATCAATATAACAAATAAACTAGTAATTAAATAAGAGTAAACATAACTAAATGAACTAAACATAATAAAAACTGGATTAAAGTAATACTAAATAATAAAACCCTAATTAAAGCCTCACCACTACTTAATTTATTAATACATAACTATATAATTAAACAAACACTAATTTCAAGCATCAATATGACACATAAACTAATAATTAAAGAAGAGTAACTAATAATTAATGAAACCCTAATTAAAGAATCACCCCTAAAAACATCACTACTAGCTAATTAAACTAAATATAACTAAATATTTAAATAAGAGTAAGTAATAAAACTCTAAAGGTTAAACTATAGATAAAAAAGTGAAACCCTAGATAAATAGTGATTAGAATTATTGAAAAAAAAAACAAAAACCTAGCTACTCTTCTCTCTCACTTGAGGTGAAACCCTAGATCTTAAAAAAGTGGGTGGGATTGAGCAAGAATGGTGGAAATGAGGCAAGAAGCACATAAACTAACCTTTTTAGTTACCTCCTCCGAAGAAATCAAGAGCAAAATCTCCTCTTGTATTTGGTGAAATCTGGACCTCCAAAGCTCCTCCTATGAAAGAACTGTCAGGCTACAGTTCTATTAGAGCACCTAGTGGGGAGGAAGAAGGGGTATATATAGAAGAAGCTCACCAGGCGGTTGGCGTAAGGAAACCGCCTGCGTGAAAATGACGTCATTTTTCACAGGCGGTTTTCTTATGCAACCGCCTGCGGAAAATGTACATTAGCACCTGGCGGTTCCTTAAGTGAACCGCCGATTAATAAATGACACCATTTACACCGGGCGGTTCACATAAGAAACCGCCCGGTGCTAGCTCTTTTTCCACAAAGCGGCTCTAAAGCTGGGGCCCGCCGTCGTTTTCAGTGGCATCTCTCAGCTGAAACCGTCTATATAAATAAATTCACACCGTCAGGGAAAATAAAAATACCATCGGGGGCTAGCTCGACGGGGGTAATTCCAGTTTTGCCTAATGTTGGTCGGGAAATTTCAAGTTTCCAAAGTAGTCATTTGGGATCTCATGGAAAAGTACGAGAGACTCAACATGCATAAAAGCCAAATTTTTTAGAAAACGGAATATATTATATTCCAGCTTTTGTATCGATTAATGCATATAGTTGTTTGTACTGGTCGCCGGCGTAAATGAGTTTGTACTGGCGGGACGATTACGTTGATCGCTAGTGCAACTGATTTTATAGCAACAAAAATAAGTGCAGATGCTTGCTGGTGTCGCGCTACGCTTGTCGCTACTTGCGACACTAGCGGTTTTTGGATATGAACCGCCAAGAGAAAAAAATAGAGGCATCAACACAAATCTTTTGTGTAGTAGTGCGGCGTCAATTGTGACATGGAGTGTTGCTCACACTATCCGCCGAGGGTGAGAGCCAGGGGACGTAAAATGGAATATGGTAAGGTGAAGACATATATAGGGTCAGATAAAGCACTTCTTAAATCCACTAGGTTGATTTTGAGCCTAGGGAGAGGATTTCAATGTTGGTTCTGTTCTAAAGGAGCAATAAAATATTGTCAACAATAGTATCAAGATAACTAGTGGTGAAAATAGCGTTCATTGTAAAAAAACTGTTTCTATTGTAGTGTAGAGAGTTTACGAGTTGCATCTTCCATCGAACCAGGGTTAATGGATCTAAGTTGAGTCGATCGGTCAAAAGGATGACACTCGGCTAGGTCAGTTAACTTGATCGGTCGCCCAAAAAACTTGATGACCGACAATAGTTTTGATGACGATAAGCTGTTTATAACCAGCGAGACATGGTTCAAGTTATTTTTTGGTTGTAACCAGGCCAAAGTATAATATGCAACATCGCTTTTAGATTTGTACAGTTTATGAGGAGTATGGGAGCAGTTTTCGTTGTTATATATAGTGCTTCTTTCTAGCCATTACACAGAGCAGAAACTAACTGCGAACACAAGGTTTATACTTGTGGTTCAGTTGTGATGATGAGTGATTGATTCAACTACTAGCATCTCGGATGGGGTGCCACTGACGGTGGTGAAAGCCACGAGTTCCACATGTGCCTTGGCTTGTGTTGTGCAGGTGTCGAGCATGGAGGCGGTGGCCGACGGCGAGGTGAAGGTCAAGTGATGGCGGGCCGCGCCGAATGGACCGGGAGTGGTGAAAGGGCGGACGATCGAGACTTGGACCGAGGGACCCGGAATCGCCGGGCGGGATCGCGTTGGCTGGCGCTTGGCTTCGACAAGTGCAAGGACATGGGCCGGGTTGTTGGTTTGGGCCTCAAAACCAACGGTGGAGGGTTTCGGTGGTTTGGGCCTCAAAACCACCCGGCGGGTTTCTAGGTTGAGCCACAAAACCCTGGCGGAGGTCCCGAGGCGGATGGACGGCACGTGGCGGCATCGGGGAGTTCGCGTCGAGACGGCTACGGTGAGAAGGCGCGGTGGCCGTCGGATCAAAGATTGCATCAAGTCGGTTCGAGTTGGACCGCAATGTCCCTAGGGCTAGGCGGTTTGCTCGAGTTGTATCGGGGGCAAAAACCGGAAAATGAAATAAGCCCGGTCGATAAGTAAGGTGGAGGGAGCTCCATCTCCCTCACCTCTCCCATTTGCATTTTTCTTCATCCTTTCTAGGGTTTCCCTCTTCTATGTGCTAAGAGAGAGAGGTCCACCGATCTTTGCAATTAGTGTAAGAACCAAGTTTACTCATGGGAAAGGAGGTCCCGAATCCTCCTTGTTTCCTCGTTGGGTCGATTGATGTGTTGATTTGCGTTTTGATTGGTGTTCTTCGCGTTCTTCGTTTTCCCTCTTCTCCCCATTTGTTCCCGAGTTGATTTCTCGAGCTATGGTTGATCATTTTGCGCACCGTTTGTTCTTTGCTCGATCCTTGCTTGTAGGAGAACACTTCCACCGAAGGGTTTCCTCCAATTTGTCCCGTGCAAGGAGATCGATGCGATTCTTGGTGACGCCTGTTTTTTTGCTCGTTTTCTTCGTCCCCTTTGTGATTCCCGTTGATTCGTCCAATCTCAAGCTATGATCTCTTAGAGGGAGCTTCTCCACTGCCTTGGGAACACACGGTTCAAATTTGGGTGCAGTTGGTTGAGATTTGGAGGAGATCGGACGGATTGAAGATCATGGCGATTTTTCGTTCTTGGTGTTCTTGTCTTTGGAGCCCGTCTTTGAGCCTCGGCACTTGAGGCGTGAGCCTCGGCCGGTGCAGTAGCGTTTTTACGTCGAAGTTCGAGAAGTGCTGAACCTCGGCACTAGAGGTCTTGAGCCTCGGCGGTCAGAAGCGTTTTCTTTGTCTCGAGAATTTTCTGCTGAACCTCAAAGACTGAACCGCCTGAACCTCGGGGGGGTGCATTGCGTTTTCGGTCTTGAGGAGTTCTTTGTTTTCGCTTGGCTTTTCGTTGCCTTGAGTGTTTATTTGTGTTTCCGGGGACTACCGGAGAACATCCATCACTTGTTGACTTGAGAACTACTCACGTGTGAGTTTTGGGTTTTGGAGGGTCGATTGGGGACGGTGGCCATTCGAAAGAAATTTTGATCGGCTCCCATTCACCCACCCTCCGGTCGCCGTATTCGGTCCTTCAATTGGTATCAGAGCGGGTTAAAGATCATTACACCTTAACCGGTTCTTGATCCCATGAGAAGGCGACATGGCTCGTGGTTCAGGGAAGCCACCGTTTTTCGATGGAACCAATTACCCGCATCGAAGATTCGGATGTCCGCATATCTCCGCAGTCTCGGTGCGAGGGTATGGAAAATTTGTGAGAATGAGGCTTACGTTGTTCTCCCTGCTCGTGTTGGTCAGGAGCAAATGGAACAACACGATGCCAATAATGAGGCACGTAATGCTCTCTTCTCGAGTCTTTCTCGAAGTCCGAGTTTGAGCGTGTCGGACACTTGACTCTTGCTAGAGAGATGCGGGTGAAGCTACAGAGCTATCACGAGGGGACTTCCCAAATTAAGACCAGACTCTTTGACACATACAAGCGGGGAGTATGAGAGTTTCCGGCAGCTTGATGGCGAGACCATCGATTCTATGTTCTCACGCTTTGGACCATTGTCAACAAGATGCGTGCGAACAAGCCAAACTTGCCCTATGACGATCATGAGAGAGCTTTGAAGTTGTTACATGCTCTTGATCGGAGGGTTTGGGATGCGAAGGTGCAAGCTCTTCTCGAGTCACGTAACTACGAGACCCTCACGTGGGACGAGCTCTTCAAGCAAGCTGAAGTCTAGTGAGATCGACCACCAGATCCAGGCCAAACTTCACAACCCCTCTGCTCCGACTATGGGCGGTGTCGTAACGGTGTCACTAGTTCTTCAGCTAACCCCTCCTCTGCGATGTTTGCCTTGTCTTCGTTGATCACAGTGACAGAGGAGCAGTTGGACGTGCTCGGAGACGATGAGCTGGCCCTCGTCATCAGCCGGTTCTCGCGGTTCCACAACAACCGCTTGAATCGTCGGCGAGGTGGACCGAAGGATGGATGCTATGGATGCGGCGACCCCGACCACTTCGTCGCCAACTGTCCCAAGCGAAACAAGCACTCCTTCGGCAAGTCCACCTCCGACAAGCACAAGGAGAAGCGCGAGTACACCTCCGGCAAGTACAAGTCCAAGGGAGGCTTTGACAAGGAAGCGATGAAGCGCAAGTTCGTGAAGAAGTTCAAGGCAAGAGAGCGCGCCTTCCTCGCCTCCCTCAGCGACCTCGACTCCGACAACGAGCATGCTTCCTCCTCTTCGAGCGACGACGAGTCCGAGAGGAAGGTCGAGGACAAGCTGAACGGACTACGCTTCCTCGCCGACTCCACCCACGGAGGCTTCTCGCACCATGGCACTTGGTGACGAGGTGGAGAGCGGCAACGGCGATGCTCCCCAACGACGACGACGACGACCCATCTAAGGTATCACCTTCCGTCGATGCTCTTGTCGCTGAGGTTGATGACTTGACCGCCACTTTGCTTCGTCAAGATAAGTTGCTTAAGCATCTTTGCTAGGGATAGAAAAGAGTACAAGGCTAAGCTAGAAGATGCGCTTAAGGAGCTTGAGCTAGTTAAGAACACTCCCATAGTGTCTGACGAGCCAGAGTGTGAGTTTTGTAGCGTTTACATGGCTGATCTTGCTAGTCTGCAGTCCAAGTACGCTAAGTTGGTTGATGATTTTGATAGTGTGCATGCTTCACCTGTTCTGTTGAGTGCGTGCAAGTCTTGCTCGGACTTGCAATCTGAGTTGGCAGAGAAGAATGCCAAACTTGCTTTGTTTGAAAAGGCCAACTCAGATAGCACTAGTGTGGCTAAGTGTGCTCTTTGTGAGGGTTTAGAGCTTGAACTTGCAAATTGTCGGCATGACAAGGTGCGTACCGAGGAGGAAAACACATACCTTCGGACCATCTTGAGTTGGGTGTCTTGCGGTGAGCCGCAACTTGGCATGATGGTCAACCAATTCAGGAGGGGAATTGGTGGACCGGGATTAGGCTTTGCTTTAGGTGGGAAGGGTGATGATCTTTATGGCAAAGTTGGTGAGTTTAGTGGTGTGCCTCCGAGTGAAAAACCTTCCACTACTCCCAAGCTACTCAAAATCACTCCACCTAAGCCACTTGTGCCTCCCACCAAAGATGGAGTGTTTGAAGAACCTCCAAGAGCTCCACCCCAGAAACAAGTGTGGATTCCAAAACCGAACCACCTAAGGAACCCACTTGACACACTCCCTTCCATCTCTGAGGAACCCCTTCCCAAAGCCAAGCCACCTCCAAGAGTGAACCATACCCACAAGAAAGTGAGCCAAACACCTAAGAGAGAGGTGTACCATTGTGAGTATTGTCATAGGGATGGTCACTTGGTTGAGTTTTTGCTTTAGGAGGAAGAGAGATGAGAAGCGTGAGTTTGAGTTGAACAACCGAACATGTACCGTCCCCTCCCCATGGCGTACATGTGTACCGCTGTTTGAGGCGCACTACTAGGCCTAGAGGTGTAATGCCTCAAGGTGCTAGGCCTCAGGTTGCGAGACCACGTGGTGGTCGTGCACGGCGGGGTTCAGGTCATGGTCAATATGACTATGAACTTCACGGCGGTGCTTTTGAGTCCCACAGCTCTAGCGGACCACGTTTTCCCTCTCGTGGTGATCGCTTTCCTCAAATGGGACATGGCATGTTTGGTGTTTTTTCTAACACTTTTTCAGGGCAAATGATGCATCACTGGTATCCTTCTCAGTTTACTAACCCCAGTGGTGTGCCATTTGCTCATCCTATGTCTTTCTACTGATGTAGGATGGAGGCTTGGAGAACACATGGCTCATTGATTCTGGATGTTCGCGCCACATGACCGGAAGTTCTAAATGGTTCTCCAGCCTCGACCCCGTGCCACACAAAGAGTACATCACATTCGGGGATAATAGTAGAGGTAAAGTGGTCTCTCGTGGAACCATTCGGGTTAACGAGAGCTTTGTTCTCAAGGATGTTGCTTTGGTCTCGAACTTGCATTTTAATTTGCTCTCTGTCTCGCAACTCCTTGAGGATGGCTTTGAAGTGCGCTTTAAACATGGTTTTTCTCGAGTTCTCGATTCTCAGGGAGATCTTGTTTGTCGGATCGTCCCATTTGGCCGTGTCTTTCGAGCTGATTTTTCTCACTCTTTTTGCTCTTCCTGCTGTTTGGTGGCCGGATCCTCTTCTGAGCTCTGGAAGTGGCATAGGAGACTTGGTCATTTGAGCTTTGAACTTCTTTGTAGGTTGAGCTCACATGGCTTAATCCAAGGATTGCCCAAGTTGAAATTTGAGAAGGATCTTGTTTGCCACCCTTGTCGTCATGAAAAGATGGTAGCCGCTTCTCACTCACCGTGAATCAAATCATGACCAAGGAACCCGGCGAGCTACTTCACATGGACACAGTTGGTCCAGCTCGGGTTCGGTCAGAAGGTGGGAAGTGGTATGTGCTAGTGATTGTGGATGACTTTTCGAGATACTCTTGGGTGTTTTTCATGGAGAGTAAGGATGAGGCTTTTTCACATGCTCGAGATTTGATTCTTCGGTTGAGAAATGAGTTCCCTAAGAATGCCATGAGAGCTATTCGTAGTGACAATGGCACAGAGTTCAAGAATACTCATTTTGAAACCTTTTGCAAGTCTTTGGGTCTTGAGCACCAGTTTTCCTCACCTTATGTTCCGCAACAGAATGGCATTGTTGAGCGCAAAAATCGGACCCTTGTTGAAATGGTCAGGACGATGCTCGATGAGCATAGGACTCCTAGGAGGTTTTGGGCCGAAGCAATCAACACTGCTTGTCATGTTTCCAATTGCATCTTTCTCCGTGCTTTTACGAAGAAAACTTCTTATGAGTTGCGATTTGGGAGGTTACCCAAGGTGAGTCATTTCAGGGTGTTTGGGTGTAAGTGCTTCATTATGAAACAAGGTAATTTAGACAAGTTTGAGTCCAGGTCTTCCGACGGTATCTTTCTTGGTTATGCTTTGCATTCTAGAGCTTATCGAGTACTTAACCTTGAAACTAACCGTGTTGTGGAGACCTGTGAGGTCACATTCGATGAAACTATGCCTTATACAACCCCTGTCTTTGAGCGTGTAGGTGATGAAGAGCTTGGAGAAAGCATTTTTGTGGAGGAGGAGTAGGACGATGCCGATTGGGGTGATCCCGAGCCGACTCCACCGGCTGCCCCTATCGAGCCTGCGACGACTACTTCAGCTCACGGTCCAGACCCATCTACTTCCACTTCTTGGGCACCGTTCGAGCAGCTTCCCTCGGCCGCCGCCCATTTGCTCGAGGAGGCACCGGCTGCTGTTGAGGGGGGAGGCGACTTCTTCCAGAGAGGCTCCCACGACACATTCAGCGTCGTCACCCCGCTTCGAGACGATGATCGGTGACATTGACCAGCGAGTCACGCGGTCCAGGTCGTATCACATATCTCACTTTGCTCATTCTGCATTTGTAGCTTCTTTTGAGCCCCGAGATGTTGGACATGCTTTATCGATTCTGATTGGGTTAATGCCATGCATGAGGAGTTAGAAAACTTTGAGAGAAACCAAGTGCGGGTCTTAGTTCCTCCACCTCCGAGTGTCATCCTATAGGTACAAAGTGGGTGTTTAATAATAAAAAGAGTGAAGATGGGGTGATTGTTAGGAATAAGGCTAGGCTTGTTGCTCAGGGGTATTGCTAGAAAGAGGGGATAGACTTTGAGGAAACCTTTGCTCCTGTAGCTCGCTTAGAGGCTATCCGCATTCTGTTAGCGTTCGCTGCTGCTAAGGGCTTTAAGTTGTTTCAGATGGATGTCAAGAGCGCTTTTCTGAATGGGTACATAGAGGAGGAAGTGTATGTTAGGCAGCCCCCAGGCTTTGAAAATTTCAAGTATCCTAACCATGTCTTCAAGTTGCACAAAGCTTTGTATGGTCTTAAGCAAGCCCCTAGAGCGTGGTATGAGAGGCTAAAAACCTTTTTGCTTAAGAAGGGGTTTAGGATGGGATCGGTAGATAAGACTTTGTTTCTCCTCAAGCAAGGCAATGACATCCTTTTGGTTCAGATTTACGTGGATGATATCATCTTCGGTGGTTCTTCTCACGCTTTGAATGCCAAGTTTGCAGAGTTTATGAGCAGGGAGTTTGAGATGAGCTTGATGGGCGAGTTGACTTTCTTCCTCGGCCTACAAATCAAGCAAACAAGGGATAGGACGTTCGTGCATCAAGGCAAGTACACAAAGGACGTCCTGAAGAAGTTTGACATGGGCGAGGCCAAGCCTCTTTTGACGCCCATGTCGACTACGACGGCCCTCGACGCCGACGAGGATGGAGAAGCAGTCGATCAGAAGGAGTTCCAAAGTATGATCGGGTCGTTGCTGTACCTGACGGCGACAAGACCCGACATCCAGTTTGCTGTGGGCCTCTGTGCACGCTTTCAGGCGTCGCCGCACACCTCTCACCGTTAGGCGGTGAAACGCATCATGAGGTACCTCCGCTTCACTCCTAAGTTTGGACTTTGGTACTCTGCTTCTTCCTCGCTCTCTCTTTGCGGTTATTCGGATGCTGATTTTGCTGGTTGCCGCTTAGATAGGAAGTCCACGTCGGGGACTTGTCGGTTTTGGGTTCGTCCCTTGTGTCTTGGTCATCCCGTAAGCAGTCTAGCGTTGCACAATCCACTACGAAGCTGAGTATGTCATGCCGCTGCCGCTTGTTGTTCAATTTGCTTTGGATGATAGCCACCCTACGTGATTTTGGTCTTGAGTTCTCTAGAGTGCCCTTTCGTGTGATAGTACTAGTGCCATCGGTGTTGCTAAGAACCCAAGATTTTACTCTAAGACCAAGCACATAGATGTTCGCTTTCACTTTCTCCGTGATCATCAAGAGAAAGGCGACATTGAGTTGCATCACGTAGCCACCCGGCATCGGCTTGCGGATCTTCTCACTAAGCCCCTCGATCAAGCGACTTTTGCTCACTTGCGAGGAGAACTGGGTGTGTGTTTCCCTTTTTAGAGGAGGGAAGCACTTTGTTTGTTGTACACTAGTTTTAGTTTCTTTTGTAGTCTAGGTTTTAATTTGTCTTTGTATGATAGTGCATTTGCATTGCATTTTGTGATATACTTGCATTTTGAGCTTCATGTATATAACATTTGGAATGAAACTATGCTCTTGTTAGTATGCCTTGTGAGTACTTTATGGTGCTTGTCAGCTTAGACTCTTATTGATCATCTGGTATATGTTATGAGTTGAGCATGATTTTCTAATGTGAACTTGATTAAGCTTACTGAAATCTAAAAATGTTCACCGCTTGAGATGGTACCTAGCATGTGTAGGATGTTGAGATCCCTTTATCTTTGTCTTGTATATGCTAGGTTGCTATGTCTCATGCTTTTGAGTCATTCACTTGCTTAGACACTTTACTTGTGCTAAAATTTGATAACTAAGCTAAGTGAGATGAAAAGATCGAGATGGGTCCGTATTGTCCCACATCAAGGTATCGAGGCGCTTTCAATTGCACATTTGGATGAACTTGAGCCTTGTAGTGGATGACCAAAGCCATTGCTTTGAGCTCCCGATTGTCTTTTTGACATAGGCTCCGCTTGGTTGAAAAGTTAGGCTTGACAATACAGATAACCTCTCGCACACACATGTTTTGACTAATTCTTGTGCTAAGCCGCAAACTCGATAAAATTTAATGAAAAACACAAGTCTTAGGTTCGTCTTTGACATGATGTGTGACCGTTGTTTGGGGTAGTTCACCTTGTATATCCTTGTTAGCACTAGGTTGATTTCCGACTTATGCTTGCTATGTGCTATCTTTGGTGGTGAACCCCTCTTTGACATGCTTGAAAAACTGCTCAAAACTGTTTACACTTTATATTTCATATTAGTTGATCGGTTTGAGCATTTGCTAGCACTTGTATATTGTTGCTATACTCATTTGTCTTACCGGCTAGAGCATCTTTTCACTCTGATTGCTATATACCGAAGCTTACGCATTTGTGCATGTCATTGCATTTTAGGCTTCTTTGTGTGCATTATTCAACAAGGGGGGAGAAATTTGACACACACATATATGCCCGACACATCACATGCTTATGTCAAGGGGGGAGTCACTTGACATGTCTTGATTGGTTGTCTTCTCGAGAGGGTGAGACTAGTTCTCGAGAAGATTGTGTGCACTCATATATGCATTTGCTCAGGGGGAGTTGTTTTACATTGCTTCTTGCTAGATGTGTTGAGCCCTTTGCCTCTTTTTACGGAGGATCTAGCGTTTTGAGTGCTTCTTGCTTGGCTAGCGGTGTTGAGCCCGCTTTCTGCCTCTTCTTGAGGGCTAGCCATGTTTTGCTTGGTTGCGTCGAGCCGTTGCCCATGTCTTTGGGGACCAAGTCTTGCTTGTTTCAAATGACCACATTTGGTTTCTCTTTGGCTTTTGGTCATTTAGCGAGTTTTCTTCTTTTCTTCTTCTTCTTCTATTTTTTTCTTTTTCTCAGCCGCGGTGTGTTGGTGTTGAACAATGCACTCATCAAGGGGGAGATTACGAACATAAGGTTTATACTTGTGGTTCAGTTGTGATGATGAGTGATTGATTCAACTACTAGCATCTCGGATGGGGTGCTACTGACGGTGGTGAAAGCCACGAGTTCCACATGTGCCTTGGCTTGTGTTGTGCAGGTGTCGAGCAAGGAGGCGGTGGCCGACGGCGAGGTGACGGTCAAGTGATGGCGGGCCGCGCCGAATGGACCGGGAGTGGTGAAAGGGCGGACGCATCGAGACTTGGACTGAGGGACCCGGAATCGGCGGGCGGGATCGCGTGTCGGGCGCTTGGCTTCGACAAGTGCAAGGACATGGGCCGGTTTGTTTGTTTGGGCCTCAAAACCAACGGTGGAGGGTTTCGGTGGTTTGGGCCTCAAAACCACCCGGGGGTTTTTGGGTTGAGCCACAAAAACCCCGGGCGGAGGTCCCGAGGCGGACCCGGACGGCACGTGGCGGCATCGGGGAGTTCGCGCCGAGGCGAAGCTACTGGGGTGAGAAGGCGCGGTGGTCTGTCGGATCAAAGATTGCATCAAGTCGGTTCGAGTTGGACCGCAATGTCCCTAGGGCTAGGCGGTTTGCTCGAGTTGTATCGGGGGCAAAAACCGGAAAATGAAATAAGCCCGGTCGATAAGTAAGGTGGAGGGAGCTCCATCTCCCTCACCTCTCCCATTTGCATTTTTCTTCATCCTTTCTAGGGTTTCCCTCTTCTATGTGCTAAGTGAGAGAGAGGTCCACTGATCTTTGCAATTAGTGTAAGAACCATGTTTACTCATGGGAAAGGAGGTCCCGAATCCTCCTTGTTTCCTCGTTGGGTCAGATTGATGTGTTGATTCGCGTTTGATTGGTGTTCTTCGCGTTCTTCGTTTTCCCTCTTCTCCCCGTTTGTTCCCGAGTTGATTTCTCGAGCTATGGTTGATCATTTTGCGCACCGTTTGTTGCTGCTTTCGATCCTTGCTTGTAGGAGAACACTTCCACCGAAGGGTTTCCTCCAATTTGTCCGTGCAAGGAGATCGGGCGATTCTTGGTGACGCCCTGTTTTTTTGCTCGTTTTCTTCGTCCCCTTTGTGATTCCCGTTGATTCGTCCAATCTCAAGCTATGATCTCTTAGAGGGAGCTTCTCCTTTGCCTTGGGAACACACGGTTCAAATTTGGGTGCAGTTGGTTGAGATTTGGAGGAGATCGGGCGGATTGAAGATCATGGCGATTTTCGTTCTTGGTGTTCTTGTCTTTGGAGCCCGTCTTTGAGCCTCAAGACTTGAGGCGCCGAGCCTCGGCGGTCAGTAGCGTTTTTCGTCGAAGTCTGAGAAGTGCTGAACCTCGGCACTAGAGGTGAGAGCCTCGGCCCGGTCTGTAGCGTTTTCTTTCTGAAGTCTTTTCTGCTGAACCTCAAAGATTGAACCGCTGAACCTCGGGGGTGCATTGCAATTTCCGGTCTTGAGGAGTTCTTTGTTTTTCGCTTGGCTTTTCGTTGCCTTGAGTGTTTCGGGCTGTGTTCGGGGACTACCGGAGAACATCCAATCACTTGTTGACTCGAGAACTACTCACGTGTGAGTTTTGGGTTTTTGGAGGGTCGATTGGGACAGTGGCCATTCGAAAGAAATTTTGATCGGCTCCCATTCACCCCCCCCTCTGGTCGCCGTATTCGGTCCTTCACTAACAGAAGAGCTTAGTATGAGTATGATGAGCATGGAATGCCTAGGCAAAGTTTTGGTTTGTAAACGTAGGAAATGGAGGCCAAAGGGAATCAACAACAAGTGCCTGGCAGTGATGTTGACGCCAAAAATCAACACACGGAGTCACCCGATTGATTGCTTCATTTTCGTAGAAGCGGCACAACTAGTTTTCGAGCAAACTAGTAAAAAGATAACTACTCCAAATCGCTGGAGCGCGCGGCTTAGTTTGCGGGAAACTAGCAAAACATAACTACTGATCTAGATGAGAAAAATAGAAGAACAGAAAATAAAATGAACGAAGAATAGTAGATTTGTTTGACGATGTTGAGATTCTCCCTCTACCGGCCTTAACCATGTATTTATACAAGGTGATCTGGACTTTGATCGGAATCTAACTAATGGTCGATTGACCCAAACTTGTAAATGTAGCGGCCTCCTTTCCTCGTGACAGATTTGGCTTCCTTTCCATGGCCCCAGCTGCCGCAACAAATCTCTCGACGTGATCTCGTGCTTAATCTGCCAGTTAACTTCCTTAATGCGCTCCTGGACTTCTGCATGCACATATTGCTTCATCTCGCCTTTGACTGACCCGATGCATGCATGCTTGTTGCCTGTGTGCCTTCACGTAGCTGCACTTGGATAAAAAGACTAAACAATATAATATAAGCAAATATTAATGTCTCACATGTAGCACGTATTAGCCACGATTAATACTGAAAATCAATCGGCTTTATCTCTTTGCTTTACTATAATCACCAGCCAAGATTTACTACATTAAACTTAACCGGCTTCATTTGTATGATATGAATATGCCTGAAACTTATCCATTAGCAACATTAGCTAGCCGATTAATTATTTTCCAAATCATGAGAGAGCTGTACCCCAAACACAGCCAAATTTGATAACTAAGCCAAATTAAATTTAAATTTAACTAATCTGGCCAAATAAATTGCCTAAGCATCATGTAAAGCTCAAACTATAACAATGTGTCAAATTTGGTTGTCAACAAGTGACTGCATTTGACAGACCACCACTGGATCAGCTTCCAGTCCTGCTGCGCACTTCATTCATCAGTTCCTTTAACCAACCTCCTGGCAGATCACGACGTGAGAGAATGGACATTGCAACCTTCGTGCACGACTCTGTGCCGCTGTCCTGCAAGCTCTCCAATGTCTTATTTCTCAGCTCAACATCAAGGGCACTGTTTGGGTCGTCCGGCAGCCTTGTGCTTGAGGATGCGATCAAGAAATGAGATCCAGTTGGCATCAATTGAGAAAAAGCCTCCTTGAGGATGCGGATATTTTTGTAATTATCATTCATTTGGTATGTTATGGGCTTTGAGGTGGCGGACTTCTTGACAGGTTTTATGGTACTAGTAGTTGTCTTTTTCCTTGTCGATAATCCAGACATCAAGACCAGCTGAAAACATGTAGGAACTTGTTAGTCTGCAGTCCTAGAGACCAGAATTATAAGATTTTATAAAGGAAATTGCATGTGCTTAGTTCATGGTATATTTGAATGTTTACACAGGTGTAAGCATCAATTTTAGAGTTTCAGAGTGGACGCTTGCTTTCAGGTGTTAAATTTCATTAGTTTTCAAGGTTTTACTGAGGTCTATGAATTCAGAGTCCAGTTGTCGATTGTTTAACACCTAACATGCATGTGTCAGATTGTTCCAGCAAATCTCGACCACCAACGCCATTCTTGATTTTGTGTACGATGGTGACAGAGGAACCATGTTTCAAATCGTGGCAAGAGACATTATTTTAGGAAAAAAAAACATGCCTTGGGAAACAGAAAAATGTAAATAGAAAGTTATTTTCTCTTCATTTGTCAGTGTTCCACTGCTGTCCACAACTTGTCACACCATCAACTGTAAGCAACCACCAAATTTTTATTATTCTTATTTGTGAATAGTATATATAATAATAATGCCTTTTACTCACCACTGCACACCAAACATAGAAAAGTGTTATGGAGTATGGAAAGAGGGGGGAAATATGTTGAGGAAAATCTATGACGGTACATAGGAATAGGAGGCAAAAGGGAATCAATGCCGAGCTCGAACTGAATTTACTGTACTACTCGATCGTATCAGGATTACCGGGAACCGTCTGCCTGCAGGGAACCGATGGCACTCAGTAGAGTCATAGGTCATCAGTTCACGGGCTATTGCTGGCGAACAGGCAGGCTGAGCAGGATTTCAAACTGTAGGGTGGAGCCGAGCTGCACAAGACATGTCTTGAGCAATGAGCGCGGGAGGTACACGGTTGCAATTGGGGGAGGCAACGGTCATGCAGCTTACGTATGAGCACTGAAACATAGTGCGTCTATATGGTCAAGCAACAGCGGTGCGGGAGATGCGTGGCGGGCTGGCAGCGAACGGCGGAACAGCCAGAGCTGAGCGAAGGCCAAACAGAGGAATAGGGCAGGTTGAGGAAGAAACCACTGTAAGGGCCGAATGCTAGAGCCCTCATTTCTTGGGTCCTTGGATGCAACGGCGAAATCATTTCCAAACTGTGAAATGTTTTCTCACTCTTTCATTACCTCTCTTCATTAAATAGAATGTCATGTTAGTTTACCTATCATACTTTTTTACTTAAATGAGTCTCTAAATAGAGTCACAAAGATATTGAACTTAAATGAGAGTATATTGAACTTAAATGAGCCTTAAATCGCATTGCAGATTACAATTAAAGTTTCATAAACTATATTTGTATTTCAAGGCCAAATTTTCATGTCCTACTATTTTGATGTAATTGACAGTTTGAACAACAAGCCGGCCTTGACAACATATACTTGACCTTTTTAATTAAAATTTAAATGAACAACCTAGCTAAAAGTGTTATGCTTTCTTCAAATTACATCTATGGTCAAAGTGACATGTGTGAAGTTTAATTTTTTAGCTAAACACAAAATGTAAAGTACAACAAAAATTAGAGGTACCCCCTTTTTTCAGAAATATCTACAAATGCATAAAATTTCTAGCACAATAAAAGCAATTTTAGAGGTACCGTTTTTTTTTTAAGGTGGCTGTAATTCAAGCTGCACCTTTAAATGGTTGGAGAGAAGCTATTGAACCTTCTCTATAATCAACTTAAATTTCAGAGGAACCATCCTAGAAACAGCTAGGGGCATGAGTGTCATTGCGAATCACACAAGGAAATGGATTTATAGCTTGAGGAATTGATAAAGTGTCCAACTACCGTTAATGAAACAAAAATTGCAGGGACCTCATATTATTTATGTTCCAGGCCAGTTTTTTGTTTATATTTTAATTTAGCAGAAATAGCACAAACTAAAATTTGTCGGTCGTTGGCCTGTCTTTTTTCTATATAAAATGGTTGACATGAAACAACACTGCTAGAAATCTCATTTTTAGGGTCAATTCCTTATACAAACCAACCATATTAATGTGGGATTTCTAGGTCAACCCTCCTCATAAAAAATAGCTGCCACGCAAATAACTTCAAAAAAAATTAAAATAAAACTTAGATAAAGGAAAATTTTCATAAAAATTCTAGACTTCCACATGAACTTTGCTGCTCATGACCTTTTAATTTAAGATCATTTATGGTCACAATTACATGTTTTATGTTATAAGATTTTGAAATTCAAAATTTTGAATTTTTAAAATGCTATCAGAGTAGAACACTTCATATATAGTAGCTAGTTGAAATGCTCAACAAAATCTAAACCATAACTGTAGAGAAGAGATGTTTTTCGTTTCAGGGTTTTCTAGAGCTGATCAAACCACAACCCAAAAATTCGTCAGAGGTGTGTCCGGTGGGTCCCTAAAAAATTTGTAACAGATGATCATTCAGTATTTCTCGTTTTTCTAACCGAACGCTAGTCGCTACTTTTTATTTTGCATTTATCATTGGAGGATGGGTCGATAAAGCCTGAAGTTTATATCTGACAATCTGTCACTATATCATCGTAAAAACCCTTTGCTCCAAACCCCGTCCTACAGTACCCTCCTCCCTCCAGAACCGTTTGGTCTGGCTGCCTGCGCTCCATCCAGCATTCTAGTGTATAGGTTCTCATAACAAAAAAGAAATCTGCGCTCCACCTGATGAGTGAACAGCCCATACGGCACGGCAGCCCAGCAGGAGCACTTCTTGCCACGTCGTCCGGGGCCAGTGGCGACAAGAGCAGCCCGTAGGGTTTGCGGACGTGCATCATAGGTGCGGTGTGAGTGTGTTGCAAGCATCTGTGTCTATAGTGTGTAATTCAGACACACGTTTCAAGCATATCGGTAAGACACTTTCCATCTAATCACAATCAGTCACGTTTTAAAGTTCCAAAGAAGAAACTGTCTCATCTAAGCAATCACTTGATGCAACATTGAGATCTAGAGAAATTTTTTTTCTTAAATATAAAAACAGTTTTCTCTTAATTCTCCCGTGCTCCTGACCTACTCGCTGCCATTGCGCCACCACCTACAATGCTCTGTCTTCATGTCTATCTAATCTAAATAAGGAAGAAGCGTTGTCACCAGATTAAGAACAGTTTAAAAAGTTTTTTCTTGTTAGGTCTGCAAGCCCTTTCCTATGAAATGTAAATGTTTCCAGGTACCACAAGTCATCATTAGTTTTATTGCCTATATATAGTGCTTCTTTGTTCTTGCCGTTGTAGGCCAAGTTTAGCATTGTGTATGAAATGTGAAGGAGCACAAACCATTCAAGGTCACCACATAGGAATCGGAGGCAAAAGGGAATTAGTGCGAAGCTGAGCAAGAGATTGTGGGACCACCACAGTTATTGGGTCTAGATATTCTGAGTTCTATTGTGTAGGTAATAAGCAATGGCGGCATGCAGTTGGCATCTTTTCACCCACTTCCTAGTATGTTGAGTCATGGGGCATGCTTCAAGCAGATGGGGTTGATCCTATTAGCCGCCAAGGACCGCTGCTGAATGATGCTCAAACTGCAGGTTCATCGAGCAGAGTAGCCTGAGCATTGATTGGTCTTCTGACTGCTGCCGGTGAACAACATCGAACTGCATGCAGGTGGCTACTCTCATTTTACTTTAGACTGCACATTTGGCCGTAATCGAAACCATGTATATTTATTTATTTTGGAGGATGTAAGTTAGTCTACTCATTAAGAACTGTGAGACTGGATATGCACATAACTTTTGAGTACTTCGTTCATCAGATGATTTAAATTCCAATTTGTTAAAAAACCAATGACACTCCATCCATTTTAAAAAAAATTGTAGTAAATGTTTTGTTATTAATAATTATCTATTCTGCAATGGAGTATTATTACATGCAGAAAAAACAGAAAACCCCTTCGAAAATTAAAAATCCCTTAAATTAGACACAGTTGGTGCCAAACTTCATTTAGCCCACACTAGTTTCATGGATGATGGCAGCAGCACCTCCTCCGCCCATGCTATTGACATGCATGTCAGAGGAGGAACACACGGATGGAGGCTTCGTCTTGGCCCAAGAGATCTCTTGGGCCTGTTACCCATGTCTGCGGCCTAGAGTGGGTATCCTATATGAATGAGAAGAGAGAGAGAGAGAGAGCATGAAAGATTGTAAACTCAAACTTTGAACTCTGAATACATGCGGCTTCCCATCGTCCTTCCTCTTCCCCTATGCCAAGTTCCTCTTCTTCCCCCAATCATTATTATTTGGCCCACTACCCATCTATTCAAACCTGTCACGTTTCACTGTTCCCAAAAGAAAAAATTGTCACATCAAGAAATCACTCAATGCAACATTATTGAGATTTACAGAATTTTTCTGATAAATATAAAGCAAAGATTTTCTCCTATTTATCCTCTCTCTCTTAATTTCACCTCTGAGTTTTTGCCTCGGTGCTCGCCATGTTTACAATTAACCAAGCTTTTGAACATGCAATAAGTTTCGACAGTGACATCAGACACTAGTAGTGCCTTCTGTTCACCTAGCATTATTCATGTTTGTACTAAATAAATAAAGAAAAAACATAAAAAAGGGCACCAAATTAGCCATGTGCAAATAGCACACACCCGTGCCACCACTACTGCAACTTGAACATGCTCGCGTGTAGCAGTGAGCTTGTTGCGCAGCAGCCATCCGCGCGATAGGCTGCAGCTCTGAGCATGAACACCATGCATTCCACCGCTGTCGGCCTATGGCACCTCGCCATCAAGCCATATGGGCCGTGTATTTTATTTCTAACTTCCTTTAATGAAGCACGTGCAGCACATGCTTTCGAAAAAAAGAACAACATGCATTCCACCACCACCCTCTAGGAGTTTGTAGGAAGCTCCCTACTACAAAGAATTTTTCGTATAATTTTTTTCTCTGACACAAAAACATCTAGCATGGATGTCCTTTGGTTTGCATCCAACTCGCTCTCGTGTTGCCAACCTACTCGTTCCCATTGCACCACAGGGCCATGTAAATAAGGAAGAAGTGTGGTCGCTACATCAGGGCCATGTAAAAAAGGCATTTCCTCATAGGTCTGCAAGCCCTATACTATGAAACGTAAATGTCTGCATCTACCAGCAATCTTCATGACTTCATCAGTGTTATTGTCTATATATAATTCCTATTCTTGACATTGTTGGCCATGTTTAGCATTGTGTATGGAAAGGAATACAATGTGGCCATGCAAACCTTTCGAGGTGGCCACAGGAAAGGGAGGCAAAAGTGAATTAGTGCCTAGCATGGACAACAATTTTGGTACCACCATGTTGGAACTGAGACTGTGCTCGGCTTCCGGTCCAGCCCAGCTCGTTGTACGCGCGAGCGTGAGCTGGCGCCTACACAGGCCCAGGCCTACTGGAGCCCACATATCAAGGTCTGGGCCTAACTCAACCTAAAAGATTAGTCTGATAGGTGAGGACTACCACGCCTTATGTGCTGTGTTCCCCCACCATCAATTACCGATCTGGGAACTAACCCAACAATCTCCCCCATAGTCACACATCGGATCCAACTCTTTTTAACTCACACACTGTGTGGTCAAGACGTTGTTCAGACGGGCTCCCCCACTGGTGTGTGACCCTGCCGAGATTTATTGCGGCTTTCCTGGACTAGCTCTGATACCAATTGTTGGAACTGAGACTGTGCTCGGCTTCCGGTCCGGCCTAGCTCGTTGTACGCGCGAGTGCGAGCTGGCGCCTACACAGGCCCAGGCCTACTGGAGCGCACATATCAAGGTCTAGGCCTAACTTAACCTAAAAGACTAGCCTGATAGGTGAGGACTGCCATGCCTTATATGCTGTGCTCCCCCACCATCAATTACCAATGTGGGACTAACCCAACACACCATAGTTCTTCCATCTGAACATGCAGAGTTCTATCGTGTAACTGGCGTACATTTGGCTTCTTTTCACCCACTTCCAAGATTGTTTGATGAGTCACAGGCTCACATCCTGTTATGGATGAAGGGTATTATGGGATAACTAGACCTTATGCTTTGCTAAAAGCTTGAGAGATTGAGGGGGATTAGAATTATTTCTTCATAATTCATTGTTTTCCCTGAAAGGTTACATAGCCCCTGTATTTATAGTCCTGGGAGACTTAGCCCCTAAGCAATCTAAACCTATCTAGGGTTCGGCGGCGGCAGTGGCGGTGCGCTACAGTACCATGGGTACTGTTCACCAGCGGTGCTACACTTCCATGGCTTGGGCCCTACAGCCTGCAGCCCATTAGGCATATGACATGGTGGTAGCCTGCTGGCTGCCCATGACATCTCCCCCTCCCTCGGAGACCCAGCTTGTCCTCGAGCTGGATAGGTGCCGCAGACTATGTCGTCCGAGATCCCATGGAAAAGACCTAACAACTAGCTTCACGAGGCCTGCAAATCGGAGGATGACATCAGACGGAATGGTCGGTGCGGCAGCGGCTGGAGTGGTCGGCGCAACGAAGAGGGTGGTCGGCGCGATGACGAAGGTGGTCGGCGCGACAACGAGGGTGGTCGGTCGTCGGCGGCGGCAGGTGGAGATGGTGAGCGGGAGCGAGAAGGGCAGGTTGGATTGCTGCACGCAGCGTCCTTATGGCGTGCCTCACCAGGAATCCTCGCACTGCCACCTGTAGTCGCACTGCAGCAAGGCGTTCACGCCCAGACTTCTCCAGAGACTACATCCGCCGGCGCGACAGGAATCCCCATGCTGCTGCCTGAAGGTGTACTACCGCGAGGCGTTCACGGTCCTCCCAATCCTTCGCCTATAGAGACGCGCCCTGAGGCGATGCAGCTGTGTGAACACATTAGCAAAGATGCGTGAAGTGTCAATGGTAGCAGGGGACACATGATGGAGCAGGTTGGAGCGTGGGGGTGATACAAAGCGTAGGTGTAGTAGCTTGGTGAAGCAGCGCCACGCCAGGGTGCCCTCATCCCGCTGGACCTTGAGGAACCATAGCCGGGCGTCACCCGCCAAATTATGGGAAGCCATCCACACTTTTTCTTCCTCCATGATGCGCTCCCGGTTGAAGTAGGTCTCGCATTGGTTGATAAAGGCGAGAGGATCAGATTTCCCATTGAATATAGGAAAATCCATCGGAAATGATGGCATAGGTTGTGGTGGTGGTAGATAGATGCGTTTGCTGGAGGTGGGGAGGATGGTGCGGCCGCTGTAGGTGGTGGTGGTGGCTGGACGGCACGACAGCTGTAGGTGGTGGTAGGGTGGCGGCGACTGATGTTGCGGTGGATCGGGAAGAATGGTGACGCAGATCGTGAGGGATGAGGATCGGCTCAACGGCTGTTGGGGAGGTGGAGCGGAACGACGAGGATCGCCGGACTCATGGTACTAGATGTTATGGATGATGGGTATTATGGGATAACTAGACCTTTTGCTTTGCCAAGAGCTTGAGAGATTGAGAGGGATTAGAATTGTTTTTCTTCATAATTTATTGCCTTCCTTGAAAGGTTACATAGCCCCTGTATTTATAGTCCTACCCTAAGCAGTCTAAATCTATCTAGGGTTCGGTGGCAATGGTGGTGCGCTACAGTACCACAGGTACTGTTCACCCACGGTGCTACAGTGACATGGGCTTGGGCCCTACAGCCTACATCCCATGAGGCATATGACACGGTGGCAGCCTGCTGGCTGCCCATGACACAGCCCATGCATGCTTCTTGCCGTCGCTGGTCCTATTGATGCCCACTGCCGTAAGATGCTCGCGTTAGTGGCGTTGCTGTATTAAATTATTTTGTTGTAAATGTAAGTGCAATTCTCAGTATTTTACTTTTTTAAATGACTTGTAATGAAGCTGAGATTGTGCAAGCATGTCCCAATATAAAGTCGTGCAATGAAGCTCATCTACCAAGATTATAGGCACAACTATACTCATAATTTTAAGTGCTGTTGTACTGTGCCTTTATAGTGTGTGAAAAGGTCGTGTTGGGGATGGTCCTAAAATGACAAGGACTAAGTCCCACATCTAGTTCTGTATATAGTGTTGTTTTTCTTCCTGGCTCACCAAACAATAGATGAGGAGCATAGCAGCATGAGTAGCTACAGGAAGACAGTAGAAAGTCACTAGACAAAATCGTTTTAATTGAAGATGGGAAAAAGATGCAACAGGGAATGAACACTGGGCAAGATCCTCCGTTTTTGTACAGCCTCTTTTCGTTCTGCAATGAGTCAACTCCCATTTTTTAAGTCATGGAGCGTAGGGGGTGTTCCAGCCAACATATGCAGCTGATGAAGCTACGTCACATTCTTGTTGTATGTCCCATACCGTCCACGGTCTGCTGATGATGGACTGTGCTGGTACAAACAACAACGACCTAATGGTGGCCACACTGCATGGTCTTCATGCCTACCAGAACATTTGTTCTCTGTGTGCTTAAATTTTAACTTAGGCTCGTTCGCTTTTCTGTTTCCGGCTGGTTTCGGCTGGTTTTCAGAGGGGCGGACCAGCCGGCTGGAAGGTTCGTAGAAGGAATCGGCTGGAAAAACAGAAAAGCGAACGGAGCCTAGTATTTGCCAATTCGATTGTAAGCAGATGCTTTTTAATTTATGATTCTCCTGGTGTATCCAAGGCTGATTTACTGCAACAGCACACTTAACTCAATTGACACCAGTCAGTCTGCATGAACGGGTCATATCCTGCGATTAATTCCTCACACAGTTATAGAACATGGACCCATGCTTCTTGTTGTTGTTGATCCTTTTAACCGAGGACTGCTGACATATGATGCTCATGGAGCTGGTTCATCGGAAGAGCAGCCTGCGGATTGGTCTTCTGACGGCTGCTGGTGAACCCGGAGTTGGCAAAAACAGCATCAAGCTGCACGCAGTTGACTAATCGGATTTTATTCTGGAATGAACTGTAGAACTGGATAAGCTTGAGTAACATATCAAAGGAACAAAGGAATTTGAATTCTGATCTGTCAAAAATCCAAGAAGACAATGTCATTGTAGTCCGTTTATTGAAAAATTTGTATTCATTTCTTACTAATTCTCTATTCTGCGACACAGTACATTAATTACCCTGTAAAATTAATATCTTGATTTTAAATTTATAAAACAATTATATAACAAAATACAGAAATCATGTTAATTAATATCATAACATGTTTTTTGCACTATGATCGCAGCATGTTAGGATAAACCAATATTTTTTCAATTGATTAATATAATTGTTGTATACCTATAAAAATTTAACTGTATAGATTATTTGACCTCTTATTTCTACGTCTGAACTAACACATTTTCTAGGCCTAAGAAAGCTAAGTTATGTTCTCCGTAGACCAACACAGAGTTGGTGTAGTCCCCAAGGATGAGCTGCTACAAGATATGATATATACAGGCGGTGTTTGTAGTGTATGGATATTATAATAGTTCACCTACAGAAACACCACCACCATTAAAGAGAGGTGGCATTCCCTCTATATTAACCCTTCTGTGACCAGTGTAACATCCGCAGATAACCAGCACTAGCTATCCAACAAAAGCAGAATGACTAAGATGAGACCGTTAGGCTACCCGCACTGGACCCTGGAAAGCCGTCCGGGACGCGCTTTCGGATGGAACTCCGCACCAGCGTCCGCAACGGTGACGTGGCGTCGGAATCGCGGCGCCCGCACGCCAAACATGGCGCGGTAGCGGCCGTCCGGGGGAGCGCGTGCGCGCGGCCCCACGCGGCGTCGGGCGTCTGCTCGCAGGCGGGAGGGAGGAGAGAGAGAAGGGAGAGGGAAGCGGCGCCACCGAAGCCGCCCATGGCCGCCGCGCTGACCGCCGGAGGTCGGGCGCCGCCGCCCACCGGCTCTCTCTCGCGGCGGGAGGGAGGAGAGGGAAGTCCGCCGCCGAGCTTCGCGGCCATGGAGGTCCGCCTCGCCGCAAGGCCGAGGTCGCGCGCCGCTGGCCCGCTCCTCGTCTGCCGCCGCTCGCGCGGCGCCGAGCGCCTCGCTTCGCCGCTCGCCGCGGCTTGAGCCCGGCCACGCCGCATGCGAGCCCGCCTGTGACCCGGCAAGCCCGGCGTGGGGCCCGCGTGGCCGCGCGCGCGCCCCCGCGCGCCCGAGAGGAGACCGAGGTGCCCCCCGCCGACGGAGAGAAAGGGGCGCCGAGGTGCCCGCGGGCCGCCCACCGGAGCCGGAGGAGATGGCCGCCGCCAGACGCCACGGCTCGCCGCGATCGGTGGCGGGTGACGCGGCGCTGGCCGCTGAGCGCCCGGCCGCCTGCGGGTCGAGCCGAGTCGGAGCCGCTTGCCAGCGGCGGCGCTGCCTCGCCGCCGGAGCTGAGCGGAGCCGGAGCCGCCGGGCTGGCCGGCTACGAGAGAGAACGGGGGGGGAGAGAGAGAACGGGAGGGAGGGATGGCCGCCGGGGCGCTGCCAAGGCCGCCGGCTCGCCGCCAAGACGCTGCTGCTCGGCCCGGCCGCTGGGCCAGCGGGGCCGCGCTGCCGCCGCCGCGACGCGCCGCCGCTGGCCATGCCATGCCTCAAGGCCGCAACGCGCCGCGCCCCGGCCATCACAGGCCGGCCGGCCCCCTGGCCCTGGCTGCCCAAGGCCGAGCGGGCGGCTCGGCCGCCGTCGGGCCGATCGGAGGGGGAGGGAAGAAGATAGAGGAGAGAGAGAAGAGGGAGGAGGAAGAGAATGGGAATGGAGAATAAAAAAGAATTAATATGTGGGTCCCACCACTATAGAGTAGAGATGTAGAGGATGGATGAGTGCGGGAGAATGTAATATAGAGAAAAGAATCTTGCTGACGAGGATAGAATATTCCGTTTAGAGTATGAATATGGAGGACGAAGAGTGCGGATAGCCTTACAGCTGTAGAGCCTTTCAGGAGGATGGTGTCCTTAATTAATATATGTAACTCTTTAACGAGCAAAGAATCCGCGCTCCCTCAGCCACCCGGGTACTGTTCACGCGGGCCCACCACTGTTCACGTGGGCCCGCACACAGTTCTTTTTTTTTTTTTGTTGCTCAGCTTCATTTTTTCCCCTCCTCTTTAAGCCGGCGCACTGGCGTTTAATTCACCGCACGACCATCGCGTGATTGTCAAGAAAAGTCCTCCGTATGTATAGGACGAATTCGCCGTACCAGACTCCTCCATGTGTCTATTTTGCTGTCGCCGGTGGTAGTCCTATTAATACCGCCATATTTAAAAGAGGATATATATTGTCTTAAAAGGCAAAAGGCTCTCCAGTGTAAAATTCACTAGCTTCTACCATTCTATCGTGAATTTTCCTAATTTTGCGTCAGTCGTTCTTAGAGATAATCTTGATTAGTTATTACTGTCTTTTATATGCAGATACGTATACCATACTAAAAAAAAGCACAACCATATACATAGCTTTAGGCCTATTACCGCTACAAATAAACGAGCCTTCAGAACACCAATTCACCACAACACATAGGCGCGACCACCAACTGCACGCGCGGCATCGCGCGCGTACTCTCCTAGTACCTAGTCATGTCTGACAGGAAGAGGAGGCCCCTGGGAAGCAGCTGTCAGAAGCTGCAGACACTAGTTCTGCATGTGAAATAAACATTGCTCTATTGATCTCGTTCAGGAGTGGAATTTTACTGTAGAAAATGCAGAGTATGCTCCAAGTCAATCTTGTTGTCTGGGCCCTCTTGCTTCAGATCTTTAGTCTTGGCTTACAGGCAGTGCGAGATTTTTGAGTAGCAGACAAGAACAAGCAAGTCGCGACAGCTTCTCTTCCTGCATTAGCTTCTGTTCCTGCGGCGGCAGCGGAACGGCCGTGAATTGAGTCCACCACACGTGTAGTTGAGAGTTGTGGCTCTGCAGGTATGCCTGCGATTGCAGACATCTCAAGATCCACTGCGTCGCATGAAGCTGCATCATATATATAGCAAACAATACAGAGTTGTCTCAGTTCGTGGTCACCATAGAGACGTCATCTTCTAGCTTTTTATATGGCTCTTTCCTCTCTCTAAATGAAAAAAAATTGAACTTCCATTGCTTCAATCCTCTACTCTCGTTTGTGTGCATCGTACTGAGTATTAACCTTTACCTTTCATTGGTCAGCTGGAAAGCTTGATTAATTTATTTCAAACACAATTAAACTCAACATTGGCGGACTAGTTCAAATACTGCTGGATGCAGGGTGCATGTATTTCGTATGAAAAATCACTCTACCGTGACAGCTGCTTGGGCTAGAGATATGCAATTTTTTTCAAGTCCCCAGCTCCAATGATATGCAGGTACCATATCATTATTATTGTTATTGCCTATATATAGTGCTTCTTCATTCTTGCCGTTGGTGGCCATGTTTAGCGTTTTTTGTGTATGGAAACAGATGGAGTGTGGCAGGGCGGCTACGCAAATCTTCTGAGGTGACCACACAGGAATTGGAGGCAAAAGGGAATTAGTGCCTAGCTAGCCTGGAAAAGGGCAGTTGTAGCTACACATTTCTTCATAGAGGTGGACGGCAGGCCGAGCTGCGACACGACTCACAAGAGAGGCATGCGTGCTCGTGCGTGCGTGCCCATGGGAGGTTGTGTGCAATGGATTTCCTTGGCCAGCTCTATTGCGCGAGTACGCGCAGATACAGTGAGGACGTGCAGATGCGTGACGATGCGCCTATGTCAGGTCCTGTCAGCATGAGAATTTGGTGGGATACTTTTTTCTTTGACATGTTTCTGTGTGTTCGACAATATAGGGAAACGAATACATGAAACAGCAGAAAAAACAGAATTTCCTATCAGTGGACTTTCCACAATGGAAAATTTTCCTTCTTCTTTGTGTCTTGTAATTGTCCTATCAGTCATGAAATTGAGTGACTTCCCTGTCGGTGAAGGCAAAACTAAAAAGACAATTTATTTTCCAGTATTGCATCGAAAAAGTAACAATGCTTAGCCTTAACTCTACGAATGAGGGCACATTCAAAATAGCAGAAATTAAAACAATAATACTAGAATCAATGATTTATCCACTTGTTGGTGTGAAAGGAAAGCTTGTTCTTGGCAGCAATGAGAGCAGTTCTTGAGCCTGAGCAGTAAACACAGAGCCAATGCACCGTCTCATATTTGTTTTTTTGATATGGGGAGATTTCCCTTTCCCATTCCCATTCATACGAACGGAAATACAGAGTTTGGATTTTAACAGAGGGGACGGCCATAAGAAGCACAGACTGCGCTTGACCACCAGTACAAGAGGGAAACATCTGACCAGCTCACCAGACGGTTTACCGCGGAAGAGTTAAGACCTTCCTTCTTGCCACAACCATGATAAGAAAGGAGAAACAAAAGAGCATCAGATGTTCTAAAGAGAAAACTAGAAAACACCTAGTTCTGTACTATATGTCATCAAAGCTGTCCTGCTCTGATGCTGATTGCTTGCCTCGTTTAGTGGCCAGAATGTCCAAGTCCACCCTCAAGTACCCATGACACTATGCGATTCCCTCTCCATGTTTTTTGTCTTTCTAACGCTTCGATGCTGAAGGTGACTGTTGAATATATGTAACTAAACAATTATTTAATGCCACAAACACGGAAACACGGCTGCATAAGGTGATTTTGTTTTTAAGTTTAGAGAGCAGATTGCCTTTGTCTAGTTCGAGAATGAGGGTAACTGTTCTTAGATGCCTTTCCAGGAGACAGTCGAGACAGGGAGCCGAACCTGACTCATATATCGGTTGCCAATCTTCACTAGACAGCTCTCCCTTATATTTATTTGAAACCTAAAAGATCCCAGGAATGAACACATCTCCATGCCTTATATATTTTTTATCGTCAATGCATAGAGTATGATATATATATATATATACATACATACATATATATATAGGGAAATTCCATCCTACTCCTAGGGAGTAGTTACTCCCATATTAATATCTCTAGATTTAACGTGTATATGACCAAACGAAGTGTATATACACGAAGTATATAATCATACTAGATCATCTATGGTAGTATATATATCAAGTATGCATGCATATATAGAGTATGTGGTTATACTTGTTTTATATACTACAGTCAGTGGCATTTTCATAGTATATTAAAAAGTATGAGTTCCTTTAAAATTTTTTTTACGTAGGAAGATTTAAAGTATCTTAGTATGAATATACAGACATACTCAAAGTGATAAACAAGTATAAACATATACGCAATATGTTGTTTTGAAGATGGGAGTAACTACTCCCGGGAGTAGGAAAACTTCTTCCTTGCATTGCCCACTATATTAACATGTTTAGCCATGGACCCCTAAAACTACCAAATCAACAACCACATGACGTGAAAAATGTCCCAAGATGGCGAGAGTCAGGACACAGCTAGCAAAATGTTCGGTGCGTGGGAATAGGAGGCATAAGGATGGAAGTTACCTGCAGTCCAAAATATCAATTTGCAATAGTAGGGAGTGAAGCCACCGTAATATCAGGACACCCGTGAAGAGTCTCTGTACCTGGCACTGCTGGTACCTGGAGAATAAGGGCCACTGTTCGTTGTAGTCCATCCCTTCATGTTCGTGGTGGTTCATGTGATGTGTGCTGTAGAAGAGGTGTACGATATTGATTGGATCCACGGCGATCACCTGAGGTAGTAAGACTTTGAGATACGGATCTAGAAAAAATAAGCAGGTGCCTTATCGAACTCTAAATTGTTTGGAAGTCCGATATTCAGCTCGAAACCCTTATAAAGGTCCTAAAATTTTTTCAATCCAGTCTAGAATTTATTATTTGGATGGCCGGTTAGCACAATAATTTTACAATCGGTTTTGGCCAAAACCACTGAAAAAATAATCTACTCACAAGGTCTGGAAAAATATAAGACAACTATCGGGCGCGGGCATCCCAGCCGCTTGCTTGGTCTCCACCTCTCTAGGCTTTGGTACATTCGCGGCGTGGATGCTGGACATTAGTAGTGGCTCCCCAGGCCTGGACCTTGGCGGCGCCTCCCTAGTCCTGGACCTCAGCATGTTCATCTCCTCCCCTGGTCAGGACCAGCGCGGTGGCTCCCCCTCCAGCGTGTTTGCAGCACGGATGATGGGCGTGTGGTGGCACTAGTGTGGCGACGGCAGCGATAGGGAATCTTTGGTGACGAACCCTCCGATGGCAAGCAATGGAAGCGTTTCAACGCCAAGTTCCCGGAGTTTGGTGACGAGGCCAGGAACGTCAGGTTCGCGCTAAGTACCGACGGGATGAATCCGTTCGGTGACCTAAGTAGCTCGCACAGCACCTGGCCGGTCATCCGCACCATCTACAACTTACCTCCCATCTATGTCACAAACACAGGTACTCATTTGGAATTTGGACCGGAGACGGTGTGTGTGAAAGTTGTTCTCACCATTTTACATAATAACAGCCCTCTTACAAATCTCTATCATAACAGGTACCTTCTTCTAACCATGCTTATATCCGGAGCGAACCAGTCTGGAAATGATATAGATGTGTTCCTAGAGCTATTTATGGAGGACATGCAGTTTCTATGGGAAAAGGGGGTCAAAATGATGAATGTGTTCCTAAAGAAGGATTTCACTCTGAAGGCCATCATATTTGTCACCATTACGGACTACTCTGGTCTGTTTTTACTGTCTAGGTAGATTAAAGGTAAGACTGGTTGCGTAGTTTTCATTGATGGTACCTGCTACACTTTATTCGTAGAATTTTTGATACGCAAATAGCCAATATACTTTTTGAATGTGCCCTCATTCGTAGAGTTTTTGCGTATCTACACTTTTTGAATGAGGGCACATTCAAAAACTACGCAAATAGCCAATTCTACGCAATAAAGTGGATGGTTCAGATCTGTGTATATGTTTTTGATAATCAGATCATTGTGCTTTGGTTCTTTGGCTTCCAATATACACACATATATAATCTCATGAATCTCCTCATAGTACAAAAGGTTACTTTTGGCATTTAAGACATAGGACAGTGGTTTGATGGGTTTGCCTACCCTGGGACTTAGGTCTCATCTTGGTGATCTATCTTCATTTGTTTAGTAAATATATACAGATATTTCCAGCAATTTATTTATGGTAATATATGTTATAAACAGTAGATCATAGTATTTTTATTTCCTTATGAATACTATGTTTGTGAAGCAGTCATAAGTATTACGAATCTAACTATATTTGTCCTCACATTCTCTCCTGTAATATTATGTGCACATGCTGAATATTGTGTCCCAACAACAATACAATAAATGATTTGTACTTCTTCCTGAATTAAATGTCATGATTATGAATTAAAATTTCAATTTATTACTCTTTCTATTAAGAAATATTGGTAACTATAGCTTCATTCTCATACATGCCAGGAAAAAGTATGATGCATATATGTTTGAAGCTGGCCACAGGTACGGCCCTATGTTCTCTTATGAGGAAATTAAACTATATATAGCTGACATTAGCTTTGTTCTCTTCTGATAAACATTGAGTGACAGTCATATTCACTACAACAAATCCTCGTATCTACTACCAGAACTTAGCGACCACACACAATATGTGGTCGTCAGGTTTGATCTGCCATCAGTTCCGTGGTTTCGCAAAGCCGCCGACGACCAAAATATACCCGATCCTTATCCAGGTCTCACTGTGGTCGCCATGCCTTGGTTCCGGCCTTGTCCACCCTGCCACGGGACTGGCTGGGCAGCCACCTCCCGCACCCACTTTTCACACCGCACCCCTCCATCGCCCTACTAATAATTACGGTTATGTTTAGGTCTCAACTAGAACACTAGATCAGATGATATGTTTTCCCTTCATTCAACTTTGTACCTGAGAGTTTAAATTTACAGGACGTGCAGACTGCAGCAGTGTTCCCCATGCTGTGAGAATTTAGTTTACATTAATAAGATATTAGTTTTGCAATGGGGATCTCGGTTCATTTTCTCTATATACTTCTATATATTGATAATTAAATAGATTGACTCAGATCATGTTGAAGAACCCTGACTGGTTCTTTCAAGTAGACGGGAGTTGTATCTTTGTTGTCTATGGGACTCAGTGCTTACTGTTTCAGATGTGGTATATTGCATCTTTAACAAAGGGAATTTGTTTGTAGATTGCATCTATGCTATCTCGAAAAATTTGCCAAGTGCTTCTGCTAGTCTGCTGTTCTCATAAAGTCTTGAAGCAAGGTAACATTTGTGGATTTCTTCTGCAGAATTCAGTTAATATTGATGTATAAGCTTCAAATGTCTGAACAAAGCTGCTTGTGTAGAGTACTTGCACTTAGTACTGATAAAGGTTATCTACAATCTATAATTGAGTAAATCTCGCATTTTATAATATGGATTACATCTTATATTTTAACTAGCCTGCATTTATTATCTAAAAAACTGTCCTGAAGTTATTAATTTATTATTGTATCAGTAAAAGGAAATTTGACCAACTATACATTTAATTTGATTTTATCTACATGCATTCCAGTACTGGACTGATGGTGCTGTGGGCTTCAAATTTATGTGAGTTTATTCTTGTCCTACAGAATGCAGTTAGTTTTATTTTGTCTTTGCTTAAGTATTATGATTTTTACATCAGCTGTCTTTTATCAAACATATGCCATGTTAATGGTGCTGACTGTTTGAACAGTGTTAATCGAAAGGGATAAGTATCATAAGATATATCAGCCTATGTGATGTTGCTTGAACTAGTAATTTTTTTCCTTAAGTTTGTGCATGGTCTTAATTTTACCAAATGTAGTGCTTTTCCATACCATTGAAAATTTAAATTAGAGAGCCTCTTGCATATATCTGAAACTTTGAGGTAAAATAAGATAGGTTTGAGTTGTTATTGTGTATTTCTTGGATGTCAAAATCTCAGATCCTCTCAGGCATTGTTCTGATTACTTAATGCATATTTGACATCAATTCATCATTTAGGCATTAACTGACATTCAAGTTACTGCAGGCTTCTCCTTACTGACAAGACCAAGCTCTCGTTGTCAATGTTGCAGAGTGCTTCCAATTGAAGATTAGTATTTTAGTTACAGTAGTACGGGTGGTTTTCAACTTCAGGCACAGCTTCTTGCTGCTAATTCTTTGTAACAGGAATGGCCCTTGTATTAGGCACTGTTAGTTTCATGGTTAAGCTATTATACATCTTTATGTGTTGACATATTGGATAAATAATAAGTTCTTGCTGTTGCAAGTCTGCTATGAAAAATGTCACTGTGTATGTTGTCAAGTGGTGGCTACCGTTATAAATAAGTAGTTAATGTAAAAAAAAAATTTATCAATAAAAATGTGATCTAAAATATTATAAATTTCCAAAAAAAAAATGTGGTCGTTATTACTAAAACGTGGTCGTTAGTACCACATGATTAATGGTGTAAAAATAGTTTAACAATGAAAAAAATATGGTCGTTGCTATTAGAAATGTGGTCGTTATAAATATATTATTAACAACCACATATTATTTGGTCGTTGAATAGTTAACGACGGGAAAAATTATGTGGTCGTTAATATAATTAACGACGGAGCTTTCAGCGACCATGGACGACCATACTTTTGTGGTCGTTAATAACTTTTAACAACCACATTAGGACTTTTAACGACCACATATCCCGTCATTAATACCTCTTTTTCTTATAGTGATTGCATCAATCTTGAGCACAATAGTGGCCTGGTGAGCTTGAGCATTCATAGCGATGGATCAACCCGAGCTCGAGGTCGAGCGACTGCTATGTAAACTTGAGTGATTGCCACAAATGCTGGCCTATTGCAAGGTTCCTAGTCTATTCACTTCCACATCCCAGCTATTTCTATCCTACGAGAGGAGGCATACATGAGCATCATAGGCCGCATGTATGTTGTGCATGCATAAGTGTTGTGCATGTAAGATTCCTAATACCTCCCATCGAACAACACATATATACAGAGATGTGCGTACCGGTAGTATGCATTGCGTTGGCTTGCACTGTTGCATACTATAGTATTTGTATTATGCAACCCTACAGTAGATATTTCTATGACATTTAAGGAACATGGTAGTGATTGTTGGGTTTCTAACAAACCATTTATTACAGTCACAAACATGGATAGTTCAGTTGATTTCAGTTTTTTATTATATACTTACAAGAATTTCTTGCAATTTATGATAATACCTCACTAAACAATCTTACATAGTAAATTTCGCTTAAATACTTGTATGGTTATACTTGAGGCTAAAAAGCTAGATTAGAAACTAGCAAAATATTTAAATTACTATCCTGTTGTAGCTGGCTTTATCATGTTGTATGAGTTAGTAAAACTGGCTGAACTGCAGAAGTACTATGACAGTAACTATCATCACTACAGAGCAAAATCACTTCAAAAAGCGGCGTGAATTATGCGCCTGCTCAAGCCAAAGGCATATATGTCTTTATTTTCAGAGTCTTGTGCATGCATATAGTTACCTTCACAGAAGAATTGGGGCAATGGGAACAACAGTATTAAAAAAGTGACAGGAAATATGAAAAGTTCAAGAAAGACAGGTGGACATGTGGTTATAGACGAAAATGAGGGATACCAAGTGCCCATGAAAACGGATGGATTAGTGGGGGCAAATGATTTAGCCAGCAAATAAAGTAAGATGATGAATACAACTTTATATGAAATTGTGCAACTTGCTGAGATCTAGTACTTAGTAGTTGACAACTTATTATTTGATGTTGCTTAGAGGTCCCAAATATTTGATAGGTTCTACGATCCGCAGATGATACAATGTCTGAAAACAAACCAAAGCCAAAACGCTCTCACAAACCAAAGCCAACTAGTGAGCACAACAAAACGGAAACAAAACTAAGCCCTGACTCGATTCCTGAAGAAACTCCATGCAAACATTGCAAAACTGCCATTCGTAAGGACTAGATATTTTCTTTGTAATTTTGGCACAGTTTAGTATTTTGTATGCTTTATATATTTCATCTGGGCATGCAAAATGATTCTTGGGACGTTTGATGAAGTCAGTGCCCTAGAAAACAAAATTTTATTTTCAGCTGTGATTCGTGTGACACGTTAAACGAAGACGATGACAAATTATGAGATTGATGATGGGCTAAAGGCGGGGCCCAAGGAGGATAGCGGGCCCCACGGCCTACCCTAGAGGGGCGGCGTGGGGTGCCACACGTGGCAAGGGCAGTGGCTGCCCTAGCCGCCGCCACTAGCTGCTTTTGTTATTATTATTAATTAAAGAATTAAGATTAGAAAAACTAAAAAGTTCGTGTTCGATAAGGATTTTCCCGTTAGAGTCCAACCAGATCCAATCAAGAAAGTAAATGGGATAATTTCCTTTATTTTCAATCTCCCACGCTCTCCTTCCTCCCCCCAGCCGCCGCCGCCACAGCCTACCGCCCCTAGCGCCACCACTGCCCAATGCTGCCACGCCACCACCCCTTCTCTTCCCTCCTCTCCTCCCAATCCACTAGCGCGCCCCTATTCCATCCTCCCGTTGCGAATGTTACAATTTGTAAAACGGTGGGTAGTGCAGTATTGCGCCTTTGAAAACTTACTCTAAAAATTGTGTTCACCATGCCCAGCTGGCTAGCTCCTACCATCTCCATTTGCTAATGCAGTATATGGAAACGATGATATACATGCCATCCTTATATCTTGCCCATCCCCATTACTAATCCAATATATTGGAACTGGTGGATATCTTCTGTCACACACACATCACGATCTCAAAGTAGATGTCAGTGCATGCTTTTATTATTCAGCCACTTTCTGAAATATACATGTTGAACTCCCAGTATACTGATGAATGCTTCTATTAAATATTATTGAATTCACCTAATGGAGTAACTCAACGATAACTTAGTGGCCTCCTATATATGTACGACCATTTGATATATTATATATAGAGTATAGAAAACAGAGGGAGTAAGATGGGATGTATCGAAATGGACCAATCAGAAACAAAGGATCAGCCAGAATAATTATTAATGCAATATGAATAGGAGGCAGCGGAAAAGATTTTGTGTAGCAGGATATGTGCCAATCCCGTATTACATTATATCAGTCGTGATGAGCTATACCTTTAACCGGAGTCTCAAACCACATATGCACCGGGTTTTATACACCATGGGACAGTCAACAGTAGCTAACGAGGTCTTCGGTAGTGGCAAAGAGCCATCTGTAGTGGAGTCATCGCAAGGCATGGCTGTTGGCTGAGAGGCACAGCGAGCTCCACTCTGGACTTGTGACTTCCACTCTCCATCGCCGGCCATCATGTCGATTGGAGCCGACCAGGATCCTGCAATGCTCTGCCTCCGTTCATGAAGAAAGGACCAAGGACAAGAGTAGAAACTTCTCCATGTTTCCCAATGCAAAATGCAACGCAGATGAACAATCACTGCATCCGGTAGTGAGTGACACACAATATTTTGGCCTGTGACTTGAATAGCTATGTCTACGTTTCTGTACCAAAATTTCTTGTCTGAAGCTTTAGAAATTTATAGTAAATAGTTGAAAATCATAAAAAGGAAATTCTACCAAAATGTTTATGGTAGCCTTCTCATTGGATTCAAGACCAAATTGAAAGTTAAGTGGCCTAGACCAACTACGTACTCCCTCCGTTTTTATTTAAATGTCGTATCTGGTTTTGAGAAAAAGTCGCAAATAAGTGTCATATTTTGGTATGTATGCCTCGGTCCCCTTCAAGCAATTAAATCTGCATGCATGCAGCCAATGAATTAGTTGCACGCCTGATGAATTAGTAACGCAAGAAGCATGCAGCCATGCAGGGAGAGAGATAAGGGTAATACTCAGAATTAATTTCTTCCTTGGTCTCTCCACCCAAGCCAAATACGACACTTAAAGAAAAACGGAGGGAGTACGTTCTATGTCAGCAGGGCAACACGCGGTCGCTCGTCATGCCCATGTATATGACTCATTTAGTTCTGCGACCAGGACATCCATATCTGGAAATGCAAGAACACCTATGCTAGCTAGGACAATAATGTAAAAGGCGGTCCTTTTCTAGTAGATGGACTTGTTATTTCTGGCATGCTATTCTTAATTCAAAAATAAGTTTCAAAGCAAAATTATGTTAACAAGTAATTGTTCATAGAATTAGGCATTTGCTGGTATGGAGGACATGATTATGCATATTGTTCTTGGAACCGTCTTGAGCTTAAGTAGAAAAATATGATGCTGATAATTAATAGGGTATACGATAACCAGTATTGTTTTCTTTTTGGAATGTGATATTTTATATATGTGGATCCACGTGTAACAAAGCGCCAACTTGTTGCAACGTTTTTTTTTTCTTTGCACCTGACACACGTAGAGGTGAGTATGACAACACACATGCATACATTATTAATTCTGAACTGGACTCTTTCTTATTATTAATTCCGAACTGGACTCTTTCTTGTAAGTTTGTAACGTGAAATATTGTGTATCCTAATATGGGTTATTGTGTAACGTTTCTTCAACAACAATGACTTTTCCATTTAACTTTTTTTTAATATGTGCAAAAGCAAATCTTAGCATAAACGTTGCTATGTGAGGCATGGCCCGCAACCCATGATTGATTTTCTTAATTCCCAGTTGCTTTAATTGATGAGCTGTGGGAGGTAGTCTTTCCTTTTTTTTAGAGTTCGAGGGCATGGATTATATCTTGTGAAATTAAGTGAGGTGCAATGATATTTTGTACCTCTTACCACCTACTGTATTAGGTTTTTTAGAATACAATATATCAGGAAGTGGATATTAAATTGCCCTAGTCCCATTGATAGTAACTCTTCCATGTTGCCCTCATGACGATGATATATGTAGTCTATATAGATAGGAGGCTGGTTCACGTCAATTTTGACATGCAGGGGCATGACACCGAGTATCAACATAGCATGAGACAGTAGCAAGTATATATGTAGCTATAAATATACATGTAGATGGAAAGGCTGATGGAAAGGCTTTCCCTGTGTTTGATATGAATGCGAGGCAGAAGGGAAGAAGCTACTAGGATAAATGAATCAAAATGTCATCCAGATCTAACCTGGCCAATGCCGATTGAGATGGATCGTCCACATCTGAATGCATTTCGTGCATGCTGTTCACATGTCTGGGCCAGGGCGAGCAGCTTCATATGGTGGCCTTCGTCCCAATCGGCTAGTTGACTCCTATGACCATGGAGACCCATATGAGTACATGCATGCTCGGGTAATCTGGCCATAGCAGCAAAAGATTGACATCTTCCATAGTGACGAGGTGCATGTATCTGTAGGTGCAAGGTATATTGTGGGCTTGGTACGTACAACAGCCACCATCCATACAAAAACGAAGCACTCTGTACATGCTTGTATTCCCGTTTGTTTTTTTTCTTTTCATTGCGTTTCAAGACTGGCAACAAAGGCACACAGCTCAGTTGATAGAAAATTTAAACCAGTATAGCGTAAACTTGAAATCGTGAACCCTTTATACGTTGAAGTTTCCTAACGACAAAGCAAGGGTGTTCTAATTTAATCGAGTTCTGTTACATATCAGCTTAACAGTTTTGTTGCAGTACTGTTGCCCATACGATTTTCACACTCTATACACAAAGTTCCTGTTTGATGACCCTCACAACTCATGCAGATGTAGAAAGCTATATGCATGTATCTATGAAAAAAAATTCCAATAGAACTTGTCGAATAAAAGGCTGAGGCTGTGTTTGTATGCCTCAGCTTATTAGATGCCGAATGTACAGTAAGTAAAAACAAGCATGTACTAATAAATGGGAGGTAAAGATTAGTTGTTGCATGCTAGAACTGTTTGTATTTTCCTTGATTGGTACCATGTGCCTTGTTCCTTGAGGATCCCTACCAGTTTCCTCGCTAGCTTATCCTCGTCCTCTATGTGGGTGCCGGTGTCACTTTACAAACTACAACACAGTATCCAGAATGAACACGGCATTCATCCACAGTTCACATACTTAGCCACAGCGTCCAAGCTATCTGATGCATACAACGGTTGTCCCTAGATGGATCTTCCCGGTGCCTCTCATACCCAAGGGTACCTTACTCATTCAATAACATACATGTGTCTGTTTCTAGCTACCCACCCTGATCCATTGACATGCCACATGCATCCGGATTGGAGGTTGTGTTTATATTTATAAACGCAGCAGCACAAGCCATAAATGAAGAATTAAGTGACACCCTGCCCATAAGTTCAATGTTGGAGCTCTTTTCTTATTTCTGAACTATGAAAAAAAAAATCAGTGGGTCCTACTAATCAGCATTGGGCTTGTATATAAGCAGCCAATGAAATGAGGAAAATGAAGAACTGAAACTCTGAATACCGAATCATGTCCTCTGTTCTTCGTTCTTCCTCTGATTTTCTCTAACCGAATCCTCCGTTCTTATGTGTGAATCCGCCCGATCCTCAATAAAATCGTGACAGAGACAGTAGCAGCTAATCATTGGCATGACCAGTGGCCATTGGGTGCCTGGATATCACCAGCAAGGATTCTGTTGGCTCTACTCCTGAATTACAGAGGGGCAATCGTCTGCAGGATGCAAGGCACAAAGTGAAAGAAGGAAGGTGCGAGAAGGCAAAAAGGATGGCCAAGCCCAACGTACAGTTGGTAGGGTCATTGGGCCGGACTGGATTTAGATAAGTGAGTGTCCCATGTAACGGGCGAGGCCTTCAGCTTGAGCCTTGTAATGATAAGTAAGGCGAGGGAGAGCTTCTTCTTCTTCTCATACGATATTCTTGTATTCGAACCCAGCAGTGGCTAAGGCGACGGCGGCGCCAGCGATTGGCCGGCGACGAAATATTCCTCCATAATACTGATATCGTACCCAATCCAGTTAGTCGGTAACAGATATGGTATTAGAGCGCGATCCTGGCGGCTCATCCATATTGTACTCGGAGAACCATGGCAGCGACGACCCCTAGGGAGCAGTTCGGGCAAATTCTGGCCCACCTAGGCGAGAATTCGAAGGGCATCACTGAGCTCAAGCAATCCATGTCGGAAATGCTCTGCGAAAGCCGATTTCGAAGCATGGAAACCACTACTACATAAAAACTTAACTGCAACCTTTCATTTTAGGGCTCGGAGGCAGTTGGGCCGCCGGCCCACCTCGGTTAATCTGGCCCAGCGGAGGCTAGGCTGGTGGCCCAGCAACCGCCTCGGTAAATGGGTTAACCAAGGTGGGCACTATACAATAACCACCGCGGTTAATGACTATTAACCGAGGCGGTTGTGTTACAACAAACGCCTCGGTTAATAGTTTAACCGAGGCGGTTGCCTTTAGGAAACCGCCTCGGTAAATGTCCATTAACTGAGGCGGTTGTCATTGGTAGACCGCCTCGGTTAATCGATTAACCGAGGCGTTTGTTGTAAAACAACCTCCTCGGTTTATGGACATTTACCAAGGCGGTTAGGGTTACAATGTCCGCCTCCGCCTCGGTTAAGATGTTAACCGAGGCGGTTATGGTAATCACCTCGGAAGCCGTGATTAACCTTGACGATTAGTCCGAGGCAGTTGGAATATCCGCCTCGGTTAACCGTTTTTGCCCCGCCTCCATTAAGTTTTATGTAGTTGTGAACGGGAGTCGACAATCGAGTTGTTGATTTGGAGCATGCAGCGAATTCCCTCGGCGAGAAGATGGAGCAGTTGTTCGGCAACCAATGGATGTCGGCGCGCCGATCAACCACCCCGACCCAGATCCCAAGCTGGGGGCGGGAATGAAGACGGCGGGCTCCGCTCACCTGGAGCCGACCTCCTTAGAGGCGTGGCCTGGGCAATTTGCTAGCTTCTATGAAAATTGACACCGGAGTGTTGGATTTGGGGTGGTTTATACCGCCCCAGATACACCTCCGGTCATAGATGTGCCAAAACAAATTCAGCTCGCCTCCAATTATGTTGGTGATTGATGGTTCTAATTTCCCCAACTGCGTTGCCTAATTTCAAATTCCTTGATGGTTCTAATCTAGTAATCCTAGACTTTGATGTATATTCTGTAGATCCTTATCTATCGGTTAACGTAGCTAGCCATTGTGAATTTTGTTGGGTCAGCTGCTCTTTGGCTTCATACATGTACTGGTAACCTTGGGTCAATGAGTTGGGAAGAGTCCACTACTTCTGTCTATCATTGGTTTGACAGAGATGAGCATAACCATCTGTTAAGACAGTTTTTCCACATTAGGCAGAGCATCACAGTGTCTTACTTTATAGAACAATTTAGTGATGTCTTACACCAGTTGTTAGTCCATGACCCATCAGTTGCTTCATCTGTCATTACCAACCGATTTATTGATGGTCTGAAAAGAGGAATTCATATTGTAATTATGATTTATCGGCCACACAACATGGATACTGAGAGTTCCTGGACACTTTTGGAGCAGGAGGCACTGCTGGACACATCTATCAGAGAGATGAAGAGTTCTGATCGAATATTCCAATTCAGCTAGAAGACATTCTCCTGAGAATACAAGAACCAATGACAATGTTAGGCCAACTGCAGTACTGGGCTACTGGCCCCTAACAAGACAGTCACACCAAATTGTGAACAAATAAGACCTACTGATCAGTCTAGAAACAAACCTCCTGAAGACAAACTCTCAACTCTGAATTCTTATAGAAGAGCTAAGCGGCTGTGTTTCAAATGTGGGGGGAAATGGAGTCCCATGCACTAATGTCCAGCTACTATATCCCTTCATGCCATACACTAGTACAGGACGGGCTTTTAGTCCCGGTCCTGAAGCCTTTAGTTCGGTTCTGGGAACGGGACTAGGAAATCGGGACTAAAAGTCCCGATTTTTAGTCCCGTTCCTAGAACGGGACTAAAGGTCGTTTATTCCAAAAAGTTAGATGTGGGGGGTAGGAGTCGAACTCAGACCATCCACTTTAGTCCTAGTTTACACGCACTGACCATCTGAACCCCACCGCGCATGTGACATGCAAGAGATACACTGTCCTTTTAGATTCACTCTAGAAGCACCTTTAGTCCCGGTTTGAGACAGAAACCGGGACTAAAGGTCCCTTTAGTCCGGGTTCGTGTCCCAAATCGGGACTAAAGGGTCTACTTTTAGTCCCGGTTGGAATTACCAACCGGGACTAAAGGTTAAGGACCTTTAGTCCGTGTTGGTAATACCAACCGGGGCTAAAGATTGACCTTTAGTCGCGGTTGGTATTACCAACCGGGATTAAAGAACTTTTAGTCCCGAACGCAAAAAATACCGAGACTAAAGTCGAATTTGTGCATTGACCAAAGGCTTGTTCTGTAGTAGTGATAGAAGAAGTCTGGATATTCTTAGGAGATAGTGACTGTGACCATGATGTACATGAGAAATTGAGAACGAAGATACTGAATCTGGAGATGATCTGATGGCCTTATCCATTCAAGCCATCAGGGGAACAGAAAGGAACTAGAACTATCAGGTTCAGAGGTTTTGTGGCTAGTCAAGAAGTTTTTATGCTGGTTGATTCTGGAAGCTCTCACTATTTCATTAATCAGCAGCAGCTTTCCACTACACAGGGACTCAAAGCCTTAGATAAACCTGTCCATGTCAGGGTTTTTAATGGATGGGAAGTACCTTACACTCATGAACTACTAGAATTCCTTTGGAGTGTTCAGGGATATACTTTCAAAAGCGCCTTTAAGATGATTCCATTGAGTTGCAAAGATACTGTGCTGCGAATGGACTGGCTTTCTATGCATAGTCCTATGGAAATTCACTAGGCTAATCAGTGGTTTTAGTTCAACCATCTGGACATGCCATTAAGCTACAAGGGATTCAGTCTAAGGCGGTGTAGGGATCTCCTATATCTATGCATCAGTTGCAAGCTATAGAGCGTGAAGACTCCCTTCTACGCATAGTTGAGCTTAATCCTGTTCCACAAAAACAGCCCAATTCCACTAAAATCATTCCTGCTGAGATTCACTTATCACAAAATTTGAAACCATTTTTCAACCTATTCCGAGCCTTCCCCGTCAAAGACCCCATGACGATACTATACCCTTGATACCTAGAGCACAACGTTTCAGATTAAGACCATACAGATATAACCCCTTTCAGAAGGATGAGATTGAAAACAGATTAGGCCTTGTCGTTTCCATCGGATTGGTCCGTTCCTGGCCAGAATAATTCCAGTTGTTATACAAATTAAAGTAGCGAATCTGGATAGAAATCAATCCCGATGTTTAATCCCGTGGAAGCGAACAGGCCTTACTGAGCTGGACTGATTCAACCAAGCTCCAGCCCTTTTGCTTCTCTAGCTCTACTTATGAGAAAGAAAACCGGGGACTAGAGGTTATATGTAGATTTTAGAAGGCACAATGCAATCATAATTAAAAAGAAATACCCATTGCCAATTGTAAAATGAGTTGCTGGATGAACTAAATGGAGCAGAATTGTTTACCTCCTTGGACCTTAGCTATGGATTCCATCAAATTTGCATGGCACCAGAAGAGGAGTTCAAAACAGGTTATGCCCTATGGAGTGACAGGCGGACCAGCAAGTTTTTAGAATGTTATGAATGACCTATTAGCTCCTTTTCTCAAAATTTGTGGTGGTCTTCATAGACGATGTCCTCATTTACAGTTCAAGATAGGAATAACATCTATCTCACCTTGCTCATGTACGTCTTTCAAGTTCTCTAGCAGCAGAAGTTTTACATTTCACTGTCTGAACGCCATTTTGCTCAGAACTAACTTCTTATCAGTTCTTATGTAGTTGCTACAGACCCTGCTAAAATTCAAATTGTGGTTGAATGGCCCACACCAACTTCTGTCAAGGAACTTAGAGTTTCTTAGGCATTGCTGGGTTACAGAAAATTTGTGAGGAATTTTGGCCGCATATCATAACCTTTTACCAATTTACTATGCAGAGGTCAACAGTACATTTGGACATCAGCTGATACAACATCTTTTGAAGCCTTGAAACAGTCCTTAATTACAACACAATTGTTAGCTTTACCCAATTTTCATTACAGTACTAGAGACAGATGCTTCAGAGAAAGGGATAGGAGCTAAATATCTAAACTTTATGGGGGGGTGGAACAAAGGGGGTGGAGCGTCACTAACTCTGGCCACTGGATCTTGTCATTGACGATGAGCTGGAGAAGGCCGTCATCGGAGCTGGAGAACTCACTGGTGCCAGGAACTGATTCTGCCCCTCGATTTGTGGGGGCAGAGTCATTCCAGATCTAGAGAGCGCATTCTCTAGTATGATAATTCCACCTCTGCTTGATTCCCACCCAACATGTGCAAACACAAGATCATTCCATTCCATCCCACCACGTTTTTGCAACCAAACATAGCCTAATTGTCCGTCTAATTCGACACCAATGAGGTGGGTGATGCTACAGCTATGTGACGGGATGATCGAGGACGTTGAAGACAGTTCAGCTATATCCTCTTCATGCGTGACCAACAACTACAACAATTCCAATATGCATGTTGTCTGACACTGATAAGGCAAGCGACATATGCAAGTATCATCGATGTTCCGCCTATGTAGGACATGAAGCAAACACCAATGACGATAACTGCAGCAACTTAATCGAAGGAGGTCCTTGAGCTAGCTTATGGATGTAGTTAACCAGGAGTCTCCCGAGGCCTTGAGAATAAAATGACCACATCGTCTAAGTTAACCCAACTTGGATCATGGTTATTAAACTACATGTGGAGCACACATGTCTATCATAAACTTGTATTTGTATGTTTCATAGATATCAATAATTATATGTTTCTTTGTTTTTATTTATTTTTGTGTTCTCTAGTATACTATCACACCTGCATTATTTTTCTTTATATAGACAAATGTATTTATTTTCTGTCTAGGCATGGTACATGAAGTACATGGATATTATTCACAATGCAGAACCATCACTAGGTTGACCTTCCCTTTGTACTACACGTTTGAAGTTATTATTATTACTACATGTAAATTTCCTCTGTCAATGGCATGGCCATTCTATCTATATAAAGCTTGTTTCTCAATGGCAGCACACCTAAAGCTATACGAAGAATAAAACCACGTATACTAATATGGAGAAATATGAGAGAGCAAATGGCTCGAGTTGAGTACTTGGTGACATGGTAAATTATAGGAAATGGTGGTACCTGGGAATAAGATATAAGCAGCTCAGTAGGGTTTACGTGTGTGTTCATAGGGATGAGTGTGCTGCGTATTGTGGGCATCTGCGTTGTACTGTGCAATTCTAAAAAATAGCTAATTATATTGGGCTGATTGGATAATTGCATCCAGCAAGCCAGGGTTGAATTAGGTTCTTCACTTGCAAGCGGAAATCAGGAGGGACGAGAAGCAAACAAGGGAAGTGGATGGCCAGCATGAGCTCTCCAGCCATGCCAAGTGCACTGCCTCAATACCGTGCACCATCTATCTGCATAAGGACGGGGACTGCATCTACTTCATCGTGATCGCCTAGAGTCTGTGCACCTTCAAAGCCACCTACTAGATGGCCATGGCCAGAGCCAATGGCGGAACTGGGGGGCCAATGCAAAGCCAATGCCAGAGCCCCCTCTAACATTTGACATATCTTTAAATACCTTTCCTGCAATCACCGTTCGTATCTTCCCCCCGTGGGCTCCCATCGTAGTAGTATGGATGCGTGAATAGCCTCCTTGCTCGCCGAGACATACGTCTATATGCCGATCTTCATTCATGCCACGGGAACGCCTAGCAGCGGCAGACCAGATGAGAGTACCGGCTGAACGGCGATGTGTATGTGACCCATTCTAATCTATATGCCGTCGCTGATTGTTGCGCCCAACGGTCGATCCACCAGAACTGTAGCACACCAGCTGGCCAAGCCAACGTGCAAGATGTGCGTATGTGCAAGATGTGCGTACGTGCAAGATGTACTACTGGATCGAAGAAGAGAATAATAATCAGATCGATTATTAGGTTTCTCACCACCCATGCATCATGGAGGATGACATACCAGAAGCAAGCTATCTATAGATTGGCGACCGCGAGGTAGCTCATTCTTGTTGGTTGATCCCTTGCTATTGCTCCTGGCCCGATTGGTCCTGGACTCCTGGCTCCAGCTGGTCCGCATTGATTGATGCACATGAGAGGCGCTGCTAGGACAGATTAGGCCTTGTTTGGCTATACCTAGATACACTCTGATCCATACGGTTTGGAAGGGATTGAAGTGGAATTTGAATTAAAATTCAATCCCTTCCAAACCGTATGGATTGAAGTGTATTTATGTGCAGCCAAACAAGTGCAGCGGATATCTACATCGGCCTAGGGTACGGAAGGTTCATTGGGAAAAATAATATATTTATTATATCTTTTCTTAATTTGTGTCTTGGTACTCTACGTATATATTTAAAAATAACAAATTTATTTTTTCTTCCATTTATCTATAGAACTATATGATGGTAGAGTGGGTAATTTTCTAAAAAATAAAATAGATCGAGCATATAAATTTAATGGCTAGATGTTTCTGATTAATATAAGAATTTATAACATTTGTTTTATCTTTTTTCTTAGCACATCTGGTAAGAATTAATGTGGAGGCTCCAATTTTTATTTACAATAGAAACAAGATCCAATAATGGTTTAGCTAACATAAAAGGTAACAAAGAAAATTACGATCCATCCATCAACCTATCCTGTAGCAATTTTTTCTGGGTTGCCCCCTACTAGTTAAATAGATTTTTATATCTACATTAAAAATAGTCATATTTCTGGGTTGCCCCCTACTCGGTAACATATATAAAAGGTGACAAAGAAATTACAAGGAGCCTCTAGCAAATTTTAATGTGGTGTGATCACGGAGTTTAAAACAAATTGCTCTGACTTTTCTCTGAGTCCAGATCGAGGAAATCAAGCTTGTTATTATGTGCGGTTGTCTGCATGAATCTGCATTCTCCATGGATCCGTGGATTACTCGTGTGATTTTTTTTTTCTTTTGCTCGCAATGTTGCTGCACATGTTCTGCTTGGTGCTTATTGCTGGCCTGATGTGAACTGTATTTAAGTTTCATCAGAACTGCTCGAAGTTCGGAAGGTGGTGGATTGCTAGCTTCCATCTCAATCAGTTTTGGGTTCACCGGCAGTTTCTTTTGATTTGCAACATTTTGTGGATCGAACTTATAAATTCACTATTTTGCAAGGATATTGGCCTCTGCATTTACATCCTAGGCTACTGCTGCTATATGTTCAAAAAAAAAATTTCGAGATCGTGCGCTGCACGTATTTCATTAAGAGAAGTGGGAGTTTGTTACAGATAATAGCAATGGCATCAACGATGGATGATCCATCCCTACGACTAACACACTGAACCAGAAAACAACGTAAATTTAGCCAGCAACCGGGATTGCAATCAAAGTAGTGAGAGGAGTGAGGACAACGTGGAGTAGCCCACCAAACTCCACTCGTTCGCCTCGTCGACGATGGCAGCCAGCAACCGAAGTGGTGTCGAAGCCCGGTTGTCGAAAGTCCTCGCATTACGCTCCTTCCAGAGTGACCAGCTGATCAGAAAGAAAAGAGTATCGAAGCCGTGCCTCGCCGCCCTGTGAACAACTTTCCTAGCATGTAGCCACCATTCCAAGGCGCGGTCGCCAGGCGCTGGAGCAAGCTGGGTCAGGTTCAGCTTCCCCAGGATCATTGACCATAGTTCACGCGAGTAAACGCAACCCAGCAGGAGGTGGTCGATTGATTCAACCTCTTGGTCGCAGAGAACGCAAGAATCAGAGTCTTGTAGGCCATGCCTAAACCGTTTCTGCGCCATCCAGCACCTGCCATGTAGCACAAGCCAGAGGAAGTGCCTGACTTTGGGCGGTGCGCGTACCTTCCACAACTGCTTGGCACCCAGAGGCCTAACGGCACCAAGGAACATGGAGTGATAGGTGGAGGACGCTCCGTCCACTGACCATCGCCAACGAATCGAATCAGGCTGACCTTCAGCCAGCACAATGCTATCGGTGAGCTCCCACACGCGAAGGTAGTCAAGCAGAACCTGGACAGACAGCCCTCCGGCAATGTCCCGGACCCAAGCGCGTGAGTGCATCGCCTCTGCCACTGTTTTTTGCCGCGCCCATCGCTTGATGACTGAAAATAGACTTGGAACAGCATCACAGAGTGGTTCAGTCGAATCCATGGGTCCAGCCAGAATAGGATTGACTTGCCATCGCCTAGCAACCAGATGGAGCCTGCCCTGAAGATTGCTAGTCAAGTTCTCATGTTTTTCTGGCAGTGCCTAGCAAGATGGTTGACCTGAGCGCCGCTTCCAGATCCAACGCACCCTGAACGCTTGCCCCATTCTTGTGAGATCGGCGATCCCCAAGCCGCCCAGTTCTCTAGGGCGAGTTACAATGGTCCAGACCACGCGACATCGGCCACCAGCGACCGTCCCGGAGCCCGCCCAAAGGAAGGCTCGACGGCGGCGATCGATCTCCCGGATTGCCCACGGTGACAGACATAGAACAATAGAGACGTGCACTGGGATCGCAGAGAGGGTGGACCTAGCCAAAGTACATCTTCCAGCTTCATTGAGGAGGTTGCCCTTCCAGGCAGGTATGCACGCCGCGACAGAGTCGATCAAGAACTGTTCATCTCCTTTGCGCAGTTTGGTGACCGACATGAGGGCGCCCAAGTATTTGCATGGAAACACAGCAACCTTGCAGGGAAATAGCTCGGCCAGCAGGGCAAAGTGTTGTGGCAGGCAGCCTCTAAAACACTGCAGCTTGAGTGATAATAACAGTGTATTGCTAGTCCATAACAACAGTGTGTTGAGGTCATTTCGAAGAGGAAAAAGTCTGATCGTTAGGTTGTTAAAAATGAATGATCTGTCTTTTTGTCTGTGCCAATTCTATATCCCGGCGCACCAGTCTAATCGTTAAAATGAAGTTGCTTCACAGTGCAAATTTGCTCTGTACTATGGAGTCTTCCCAAGGTTAAATTGTTGTCCAGTGAACAAGGGTTATTTGGAATTGTTGTCCAGTGGACACCCCAGTGATGATTGACATTTGGCTGGTGCAATGTGATAAGCTGCATATACATCAAAGACCACATGTCTAATCTTGTATGAGCACATAGTGTGCTGCTATGGAAAATGTAATCATTTGAGACTGCGTGGCTGCAAATAGAAACAGGTTTCATCAGAACATTGGAAATACTAACACTGGTGTTAGTATAGATACTCGATAACATCAATACACTATTGCATTAAAAAAATAAGCACCTGGTGGGCTGATCCGACTCTGTTGGGCCAAGAACAAAAAAATGACACAGGACAAAATCTACAAGGCCAGTATAGTATTCTACTGGATGGGGCCGGTAGAAATAATTTTCGCAGATTTTCAGGTAATTTGTGCTGAAATTCAAAAATGTGGTTGCATTAATAATAGGCTGCATGACAGTGATGAGTCAACCCATGTTATGTTTATATTTGTTATTATTTTTTTTTTTGTGAGAACTGGCGGGGCCGCAGCCCCTACAGAAATTTATTAAGGAGTAAAAACAGTTCTTACAAGATAAAAAAGAACAAAACAAAGAAGAAAAGAGACAAAACTAACTTACACTAGTACAAAAAATATTTTTACAGACGGTGCTAGAAGTATTTTCACAGGCGGCATAGTCCACTGCCCGTACCGGGGTCAGTACAAATCGACCCACAGTACAAGGCGGTGGATTATGAGCCGCTTGTGAAAAATTGATTTTCACAGGCAGTTGACTTAGTCAGCCGTCTGTGTAAATACCGCCTGTGAAAATCATTGTCCAGAAAAACATGAAAAAATAGCAAAAAAAATATTTTTAAAAAGGCAAAAACTATTTTTAAAACCAGGAGAGGCACTCGCAAGTCGCGTATTTTTTGGTGTAAAATCGCTTCTACGCGGCCGTGGGGGGTTCAAACCCACGACCTCGGGTTCGCGTGCCCCCCCTCTACCACTCCACCCATACGTCACTTGTGTCTAGTTGTCATTTTTTTCCCCACATATTATACAAACCCGACGGAAACTTAAATATTTGAGGGTCTAAATGAATTCAAAAAAAAGTGGTGAACTACAAAGTTTCATAACTTTTCGAGATCTACAACTTTCATTTAGAGTGTTTCTCCATCCGAGGTCATTTGTAGAATTTGGATTTCAATTTGATGAATTCAAATGCAATTTTGGGAGCCTACATGATTTCAAGAAAAATTTGTAAACTACAAACATTCATAGTTTTTTGAGATCTACAACTTTCATTTTGATCAAAATTCCATCCCAGGTCGTTTGAAAAATTCAAAATAATAAATTTAAAATTATTTGTACAGACGGATGTCTTTAGAGAACCTTTGTACAAATCGATTTAATACGGCGCCTGTACAAATATGTCGATTTGTACAGACGGTTGTCTAAAGACATCCGCCTGTACTAAATATCGATTTGTACAGGCGGATGTCTAAGAGATCCGCCTGTACAAATATGTCGATTTGTACATGCAGATGTCTTAGAGATCCGGCTGTACAAATCGATTTGTACAGACGGTTCTCTTTCTGGGCCCACTGATTTCTTTGTACAGGCGTCAAGAAAATTGGAGCTGCCTGTAAAAAAAACTGTAGTGTCGTGAAAAAATAATTTTTCTACTAGTGTTAAGAAAACAAAAGAAGAAGAAGGCGCCAGCTAAGAACTGGTTCAAGAGACAAAAAAGGAAACAAATAAAATTAGACAAAACCTAGGACTCAGGTCAAACACTAAGTTGAAATCAAGGGTTCTGTCCATTGTTCAAAGTTGAGGGAAACCGCCGCCTTGACTCTCAAACCAGTCAACCTGACTTCTTTTAAGAAAAAATCTTTAAGTCTTGAGTGTTCCACTGGACTGCATCAAAGATGAGCTTATTTCTTGCATTCCAAATTGTCCAAGACATGACGATGATTGCCACCATAAAAAACTGAGAGTTGAGCTGTGCTTTGAAGGATTCAAAATTGTCGAGAATTCCCAATTCTGGCATAACAGTCAAGCTTATAGTTTTCCAGCATTGCTCTGCAAAAGGGGCAAAACAGAAAGAGGTGCTCCAGAGTCTCCTCAGCTCTTGTTTGACACAGGGCACAGTCAAATGTTTGAAGGTCCATATTTCTTCTTCTAAGAATGTTTCTTGTGCTTAATCTATCTTTTAAGAGAAGCCAGCAGTCAGAAACATTCGATTTTGTTTGGGAAACAAAAACAAATACCCACAAAGACAAAATTGATGTCTCCACCATGCATTTGGTTTTCCCTTGCTGACAAGACCAGAGACGAGGAACGGAGATATAGCACAGGAAAATAATGTTTTTTGTTGCATGTCAAGCGTAGTTACCAGCTTTTCAGGGGTCGGCAGCAGCAGTGCTCTAGTATATATCTGCTCCAAAGCAATGGGCAACAGCTCCAGCTTTTCGTTGAAAGATTGTAAGTTTCACGAGGAAAATCTATGCTTCATAGACCATCAGGTGCAGCAAGCACTTCGCAGAGCACAAGCTGTATTCACTTTAATTTCTCTCTCTTGCCGCAAAAATGATTTGCTGAGCTGCTCATATCTGCTTCCCGCGTGCCTCCTCTTCCCACTGGACAGTCTCAGCTTCTCTTAACTGTAGCCATCTCCTCCGTTGTTTCACCCTATTATATATGTTTTTCTGTTGGTAACAGTGTGCGGCATGTGCCACAGCTGAAAAATAAGCTTTATATATAGACAGAGAGGTAATGCCAATGACGGACAAAATTTGTTAGGTCCATGTGTGTGTGTGTGTGTGTGTCTATATATATATAATATGCATTCACATTTTAAAAGACATGGGTTACATTTATAATGATGTCCACTCCGGGGTTGTTGTACACCTATTGGGCATGTGTTTATATCAGAGACAACAAAATCGTATGGGCTAACATATCTACGTCCTTATCGCGGAAAGGATTCGCGCATTCCCAGCGCCCCGAGCCCCACATGGACCAATCACAGTGTGCCGCGTGCCCTATGTTTTATCCAAGAGAAAAAAGTAAGGGCCCAGCTGCCTTCCTCATCCTCCCGACTCCACGTTTTCGTTTCTTACATCACACGCGCTCTCTCTCTCCCTCTCTCCCCCAACACGGGCAGTACTGGCGGCGCCCTCGGCACGCGGAGCTGTGTCGTGCATGCGTCCCACCGGTGGCCATCCATGGCCACGGGCGTCGTGGCTGGGCCCGCCGATAGCCGCCGCTGCGGCTTCTCCCTTCGTTCACTCCTTCCGCCCGACCCGTGTGCGGTCGATGAAACCCTAGCCGTCACTGAGGCCGGGCAGGGTGGCGGCGGCTCCCTCCCCCCCCGCGAGGCCGGTGCGGCGGCGCCAGCGAGGCCTTTGTGGCCTGCTCCCCAAGTGCGGGTGGTGGTCCCGTGATGGCCGCGGCATCCCCTCTTCTGCCAAATCTGATGGTGCACCGCACACGGACCCCGCGGTGGCTGAGCTCCAGCGTGGCCGGGCCTCGGTGGTTGCCGCACTTGTGGGCTGGCGGCCGCCATGTCCTCACCCGTCGCGTATCTTCTTCCTACTTTGTCGTTTGGCTGCCCTTGCACTCACTACTCTGATTTCCCAATCCTGACATATGGTCTTTTCTCTAAATCATAGTGCCTGACAGCAGTGGCCAACCTTGTCTAGGGTTCCTCGCGGGACCAGGACGGGAGGCGGTCGTCGGCGACGGTAAGAGCCTGCCCTCATTCTCACCTCCCACCAGCAAGCATGGGCTCCCCAACTCTACCAGTTCGCCAGCGACATACTTAAAGTGAAGGCTGCCATGGGATTCATCCCGGTTGTGCCCCTCGACTAGCAGCAGCAGCATCAAGGCTTGGGGCACAGCGCACGGTGGCGGCCCTCTAGGCGAATGGCTGTACACGCTGCTGCCTATGGCAGGCAAGTCGTTCTCTCTTTAGGTTTGTGCTCTATAAATCTTATTTAACTTTGATTTGGTTTTCATTAAAGATTCATCTTCAGATCCATAGGTTACAATTTTTTCTTCTATTGTTGAAATGGGATTTACCTACTTCGTCACTGATTAATTCTACAGATTGTTGAATGTGTGCTACTGATGCGTATTTCTCCATTTCCAAGAGAATTTATGGCTACCTCTGTTACATTTCGGATTATGATTGGCACCCCGTCATCATGTTGCTTGCCATTGGCAGCCATTCCTGCGCTTTACATGGGTCTGAATTGCTTACAGGCGAGTCATGATTTCTTTGCTGTTGGGATTTTTTTGGGTTACTTTCCTGCAGCATTTAACCCGAAAATTATCCCGTCACCTGTATTCTTGGTTCTTACAGTTTTGGTGTGCTCCAGGCATATAGAACTAATACAATTCCTACCAGAATTTGTTTTTGCACACTTGAGCAAAATGATATCTAATTATTTTGATTCTGCAAGCTCATTTACATCTCTGAATGTTGGCAAAAAGAAAATTTGTGTATGTCATGCAAATATAGATGTTAGCTACTTAGCTGTCCATTACCCAATTAATTACTTTTTCCTTTCAGTTACCTGTCATATCCATTGGTTTTGTTCATTCCTGCAATGCAGTTTTATTTTCTATATACCACATAATCTGTAAGGCAAGGTTCCTTCTACGAAAGAAACATGTTTTGTTCAGTTTCTGAAATAAATTTCAAAATTATATTCTCTCTGCACAAAAAAGGAGCTAAGATCCTTCCCATACACAACATACCTTTGCTTATTGCTACATGCTGCTGTTCTCCAAACAATGACCATATAAGTCATGCTGGGCATGAGATCATAAGAGTAACCTGTTGTCCCTCATTACTATTGGTTTTGATGCTTACTACCGCCCATATATCCATTTCCTTAGGTCTTAACCACTGCCCATGTGTTTGTTTCACATCAAATAGATTTCAACGATATAGATGCACTTAATATTCAGCACTTCCTGCCAATGCAGTCGGACCACCTAAACATTGCTGTAATGTTGTTCCAAGCCAGATCGAAGAAAATAGACAATGTGCAGGAATTAGTGATATAACTAAGGCATTGTGTTCATACCCTCTTAGTATGTCGATCCACATCCTTTAATTGCTCTCTCTCCTCTTAGTATGTGAAGCCGTTTATATAGATATTGATCCCATAAAAAAACTCAAATCGTTTGATTATTTTACCCATTCATTTTTGCTCTGTGCTGCTACTATTTACTAAGAGGTGTTATGTTTCCAGCCTGACAACAGGTTTTCAAAATAATTGTAGGCCTATGTTACAACAAAATCAAGTAGCCAATATTTTTTGCTGGACAGTGTTACACCTTTATTCAAAATTTCATCATGACCACTTCTAATTCCAAATGTTTGCTATTATTCTTCCATAGGATCATTATGAAAAAGGATATTTGAACTTGTCATTTCTGAAAACAGGAACAACAATGTGTATATAGTCTGCAACCACAGATTCCTCCCATCTAAAATCGGCTTCTAAAATCAGTGCACTATGTCTTTCTTCATTTCTGCATTTTTTACTTCTCTTTACCACTATATTTTTTCTTACTCTAGCGTTCTAATTTCTTAAGGCAGTAGCCTAATTTGCTAATTGCCTGTTGATTCTAGAGCAAAATGTTATATACTGCCTGCCTGTGAGCCACTATATACTCCCTTTTTTCAATAATATTTTAGTTTATGTGATCATACAGTCGCCACTTTTCGCATGTTTGGTTCACAAATTTATGGTTTCAAAGCAACAATCATAACAAGAAGGGCATTAATTACGTCTACTCCACCATTATGCTAGGTTTGCAACTTTTGCGGTGTGCTTTGTCATAACCCTATTGCCTGCTCTCTTCCTGTAGTTTTTCTTCCACATCTCTGAAATACTGATGTCTGCACTCTTACTGTATACTGATACTGATGTCTGTACTCTTCCTGTAGTTTCTTTCTACATCTCTCAAATCATAGTTTCATCTTTCTTATGACCACAATGTGTCAGCCTTCATTAGCCAACTTATCAAAGGCTTATACTGATCATAACTCTGGCCTCTTCGCATCATCGTCAAGACATCCATCCACCATGTCTGCTTCATGCTTCTTCAATTTGGCAAGGGTACCAAATTTTGAGCAGCTTCGCAAGTTTACCTATTTGTTTGCTCAAGGTATCTGAGAAGAGAACAAAGGTAAAAGAAAACCATCTCTGTTCTTGATTTATTCTTTGATTCTGTAGTGCATTTTTTGTTGCCTTTGTTTTATCAAATAAAAAGATTGGCTGCATGTTGGTGAAATCAATGTTTGGCTGCATGTTGGTGAAATCAATGTTCTCAATGTCCTGTCATTTTTTGTCATGTCATTTTTTGCTCTGGCCTTCAGATTTGTATGTAGCCAGTGAAAAATATACACTGGGATCTTCTAAATGGCTCTGTTTGTTTGCTACCACTCATTTCTATATATACTAACTGATTTGGCCCCCTTACCTTTTCATTGTGATCATCAAGATATTAAAACAGACAAACAAGAAATTGTTGGTGATTTGATTCCTATAGTTTCATTTACCTCTTTTTGGCATGATGGACCACTTATGGACCACTTCATAAGGAATATTTGCATACTACAAAGTTACAAATATTAAATGCTGGTGTAGTTGAGTGTATAGTGACCTGACTTAAGCTTTATTAGGAATTCCACATAGTCTTCTATACTCTGGCTCTGTGTGATACTTACTTACTACTGAACATGCTAACTAAATGTTGTGCTATGAACATATCGCTTCCAAGCATCTTGCTATGTTTAGCTTGAAAAACTTTGATTTGGAAAGTGTTAGACAATAGAAGAAGAAGTTTGTATTCATTTAATGTATAGCTTAACCATGTACCAATATTGATTCCAACAATTCTATTGTGATCACTTATTACCTAGGACAACAAAAAAATCATTATGAAGGAATTGTACCCCTTTCAGAACAAGATGCAGCCTTCCATTTTCTCTTTTCTTCGCCTTCCACTTTATACACCAACTGGTGCTTACTATGGTGTATTCCTAAGATGCTGCTTCAAAAATGTCCATATATTCCTGATTAATCAAAGTTACACTATTTCTAATGTAGGCCAGCTATAAATCTTTGGACTACGTATGCTAATCTGATTCATTCATTGATAGATTCAGCTACGGAAGCACACAACATTCCACTTATGGAATTTGAGATGATTGGAATAACAAGACAGTAATGAGCGCGTTCGCTGCTCTGGATTCGTCTGGACCAAACTCACAGAACCAGCCGTCTGGAACTACTGCCGAAAGGAATCGGCTGGTCTTCCAGTCGTTTGAACGTAGCCAACATTCTTTTGATCTGTGTCACAAGATATCATGTATCACGTTGTCATGAATTGTTCATGCATGTACTGCTTCCTCTTTTTGTAGTTTATTTTAGCATTACATGATGCTCTTTCTTATATAACCTTACCAGGCTTCATAGTTTTGGCCATGATGGTACCAGCCAAATATTTACTATGAATTCAGTTTTGTTGTCGTAGTTGACTATATTTGAAATGGTACTTGCTTGGGCTTGCAGTCTTTGTAACAACTACCAAATGACCTCATTATACTTACTGTTCTTTTAAATTTAGGTGCCAATCAACTCTTATGTCTCTGTTTTATGCTTCTCTTTTATATGAAAGTATGGGAGACCGTCTGACAGTATCACAGTCTATCAAATGTGTGCGCTAAAATTAATGGTCTGACATATGACACAGTTATAACAAGCGCATGTAGTATGTGCGCACGTGGCGAAGCGCGTGTATCATCCTAGTTCCATGCATGTGTGGAGCGCCTATCTGGCTTGGGGAGCTTCAATCCAGTGTGGCGCAGTAGGATCTGCTGACAAAGACCTACCCCAGGCCCAGTCATCTCTGCACCTATGTTCACGACAACTCTCACAGTGGAAGACATCTGTTCATGACTCGACAGAAAAAGAACAAAAGGGAAACGCCACTGAGAAGGTTACCAGTGTGTATTCACAGAGCGGTGGTATGGTGGTTTAAAGTGTTTAAAGGAAGCTGCCAATGACCATCGTGTTCAATGAACTGAAGACGATGATATTGAAGGTTTTGATAAGGAAGTAGCCAGAGCTAGGGGATGGCAATCTGAATGGAACATGAACGAGAATGGCCGGCATGTCAACAGTAGTGCAATTAAAGAAAGAGGCTAGGAGAGGGCTGACCCCACCGACTACGCAGCAGGTGACCTGATCCAAATCTCATCGAGACTGATCACAGTGAGGAAGGAGATCAAACAACGGTCATCTAGGAGGCCAGAGATGGGGCTGCTCCAGGAAGCGGCCATGAATTATTGAAGGGACCACAGATGGATCTACCTCACTGCTAGAAATGAACTATTTTCTAAAATTGCCTCTAGAAATTAATGTTCACTGTGTCTGAAAACCACTTGTCTAGTAGTTAAAAAGATTGTTATTAACAACAGTGTTGTTTGATCATTTGGAGTCCTACATCTTTGGTGTAGACAATGTCGACATCTCAGGTGGTTTGAAAATTAAAAAGGTTTGAGTATTCAGTATCCGAAAAATATTAACAACAACAAATTCAAAGACACCACCTCAGTAACAATTAATATTTCATCCGCTACCTTTCTTGTCCACACCATTCGAATTTCATGAAACATAAATTACAAAATCAAAGTACTTAATTAAAAAATAAAGTATATTAAAGAATTCAAATTAATAATTAATTACTTGAGACACACACCATGGTAGGGGTAGTTAATTAATTGACTATTAATACATAAATATTTAAATATACTCCCTCCGTTATAGAAAACATGCAATTCTTACATCCCTGAAAAGTCAAACATTATGAACTTTGACTAAAATTATATCAAAAAATACTTAAACTTATAATATAAAATAAGTATCATTAGATTGGGTATGAAATATAGTTTCATAATAAATTCATTTTAGGACATAAATGCTAATATTTTTTTTGCTATAAACTTGGTAAAAGTTGAAACAGTTTGACTGGCACGCTTCCCATAATTGCATATTTTTTTGGAATGGAGGGAGTATATATTAATTGGTTAAAATAATCAATTTCAAAGACACCATCCTAGCAACAATTAATATTTCATACACCACATTTCATGTGCCAAGCCTATTCCAATTTCATGAAACATAAATTAATTACAAAATAAAAAAACAAACCCTAGGTTTCGAACTAGATCTACATACAAGAAACCTGGGTGTAATCCTCTACTAAAGTCAAGCAAATTTGTCTAATAAAGGGTGTAACATCATTTCCCTAACTAATCTACACCAAAAGCTTTAAAATTAGGGTATAATTTACTTCATACAAAGCTCAAGCACCACGGAAGAGAGAGAAAAGTAAAACACTAATTGCTCACTAACCAAGCATTAAAACTTCAAATAAAGGTTTAGAATAGTATTTCTTATCTCCTAGCACCCATCCACCAAAGGATTTAAGATCAAAACCTCCCCCTTACTAGAGCAATTTTTTAGAGGAGCCCAAGGCCTCCAAGCCTTTTATTTTTGGTAGAAGTGTGTGTCCCAAGGTGGACAAGGTGGTGGCTGCTACTTATAGCTCAGACATTTGTAGGGGTGGTTGGTGATTAAGTGGGCACAACAGGACCAGCTAACTGTAGCCGCCCCTACAAATGACACAGTAGGGTCAGTTGGTGAGTGAGCCGCCCCTACGAATCAGCCCCATTTGTAGGTGCGGCTCATGTTACCCGCCACCCCTATTGTGACATTTGTAGGGGCGGCTAGCCTGCTTGAGGGCGCTTCAAAATCTAGCAACCCCTGTTCCTAGAAACCTGTTTTGTAGTAATGTCCAGAGAACTCACATACATTTTGTTATGTTCCAGCTCTTGTTTTGTCAAGATTTGTGGCCATTCCATGAAACATCCATCTGATCCATCAAGGCCGAATCATTTCTACTTGTACCAGTCCTACCTTCACTTCATTGTTCTTGCAGTTGCAGCCAGCCACGGCTGCAAGTGGTGATTTTCTTTTTAATTTTGTAGAGCAGATTGATTTCTGTAGTTGGAGAATAATGAGGGCAGCAGTTCTGATATGCCTTTTCATGAGACAGTTGAGAGGGGGATCTAAACCTGATTCATATATCGGTTACCAATCTTCACTAGAGAGCTCTCCCTTATATTTATTTAAAAACGGAAATGATCCCAGGAGTGAACATGCATGTCTCCTTAATTTATATTTTTATATCATCAATGCATAGAATAGGATATATTATTCAGAGATGTTGCAATGTCATTGTAGTGCCCACTATATAACACATATTGAGGCATGGAGACCCTAACACTACCAAACAAATAACAGGTGACTCGAAAAAAAGGATCCATGATGGTGAGAGTCAAACAGAGCTAGCAAAATGTTCTGTGGGAATAGGAGACATAAGGAAGGCAGTTACTTGTGGTCCTAAACATCAGTTTGTAAGTGTAGTTAGTGAAACGACCATAACATCTGCCCCCCTGCGAAGAGGCTATATATCTGGCATTGCTAGTACCTGGAGAATGAGGGGCAATGTTTGTAGAGGTCGTCACACATGAGTTTGTGGGTGTTCGTGTGATGTGTGCTCTAGGTGAGGCAGATGGTCTTGAATCGAGTCGTAGAGACGACCTAAAGTAGCAGGAGTTTGAGATAGGGATCCAGAGGAAATAAGTGTAGGTGTCTCAGTGAACAACATAATTCTTTCCCGAGGAATATATTATTCGGATTTCTTGAATCGGGACCAACATATAAAAGTATGTCCATCCATGAATCTCATCATTTTAAACATCCTCAACTCTCAAATAATTTATTATCAGGAAAATAAAATTCACTGATTCAATTATCTCAATATTCAATTTACCTTGACAATTCTCCTGCAATTTGCTCACATGAACTAAAAAATTATAAATCATGTTTTCTTTCTTTTTTATATATATATAATCATTATAACTGAAAATTGAGTTTTATTTTCGGAGACATTACTTTTACATGACCATCTTTGTGATATGATTTTAGGAGATGTAGGATCCTAGAAGACACCTAAAAAATAATCATTTTTTAGATGCAGACCACTTAACTGGGCTCGGCAAGCCTCCTCTCATATCTCGAGGACCACTTAAGTTTGTAATTGGCGTCGAACGGTTGGTCGCTATGTCTTTAATGTATTGTCAAACGGTCGGTCGTTACAAGTATGGTCGGACGCTAAAACTTGTAGCGGCGCCACTTATAGCGACCGACCAAGTTGAACGCTATATATTTATAGCGACCTACCATAGGTCACTATACTGACTTACAGCGACAGTCTGTAGGACGCTATAAATAGGTTGTGGTATAGTGAGACCCAATGTCTGCATCTCTCTTGATTATCTTCTTCACCCGTCCCTGCATCTTGGCCACACGGTTGCCACCCCAACATCACATGACGAGCCACCACTGCCCCCAATCTACTCCATGAAGTGCGAGATGTGCACTTATTTTGGGATGCAGGGAGTACGAATTTAATATAAAATGATTCCAAATGTACAGGAACCAAGTGTACAGATTTTGGTAAAAATGTGGGACAGAGGCTTATGCTGCATGACATGGTCGAACCTACTCTAGCACAATATTTTTCATTGTATTTTTTGCACAGTTCAGTATTTTTGTATGCTTTAGGTTTTTCATCAGGGCATGCAAATTGATTAATACAAAATAATATTTTACATCAGCACATGTCTACTTTTTTACTATACAATAATATATACATAGGTTGAGGGCTCATCGAGACGAGTTACCCATAGGCCCATCAATATATAGAATCAGCATTGCCCTATATAATAACCTCTCCTGGCAGATACAACTTCGCAAGAGGAACATATGCACAACAAATATCAAGATGAGACGAAAAGGCTGGCTATAGAGTTGGTGATGTTGTGACTCCCATGATGGGAGGGAAAAAGAGGCAAATGGGAAAAAGCTATTGACGCCTCAAGGCACCAAGATATCCCGTGAGTATAGCTGGGATGCACCTATAGTGTAGCGGTTGCTTTAATTTGCAGCTAGAGGGCCTGACTTCCTGTTCGTTCCTATCCAAGACTATTTCTTGCATCTGAATGGGACGAGTGGATTACTTGCATTGGGAGTTGATGACTTTTGGTTATGCGAAGGAAACGGACCCTCTTGACTAATAAAATAGATCACCAATGCTACCAAAGTGTGAGCACCCTAGGTTAGAGAAACAAAGTTAATTTTTCACGTACCAGCAGGTCATTGCCTTCGCATTTTTCACGTACCAGCAGGTCATTGCCTTCGCTTAAGAAGTTCTCTGATCCAATAAAGCTGCTAATGGTGTACAACATATTTGATGTAGAACTACATGTAGCTGTTTTCTGTGTTGGATAAGTATTTGCTTTTTTTTTTGAGAAAATATAGCATATATTTATCAAAAACAAAAAACAGTTGGCTCTAGAAAATGGTGGTGTTGTTTGTTTTCTTTTTTAGATCAAAAGAATAAACAGAGGTCTGCTCTCGAAATATATTTGCCAATACAAATCATGATTAATGCCAAGGTTTTTCAGAGAAGAGAGCCAAGTCCTAATGTCTGGCTCTCTCTAATTTCAAAAACCAATGCCTTCTCCAGTCTGTTAGATTTCAGGATGATCTTAGGAACTCTTTCTGTGTTTGGTTAGATGCCTTCAGCTAATTTGTATGTAAGACACTCTATCTTTTCCTTTTGATTAATCAAATTATGATGCACTGTGGGGATCTCCCCCACAGTTTTTTCGGTCAAAAAATACAAATCGTGATTTAGAAATCATATCTCAAGCCCAAAAAATAGCAATCTTTTTAAATCCACCCCAAAATCACACGTGATTAACAGATAAAAAATTCCCCTCGTATTCACTTTACTGAATTTTCAAATCAATTTGAAACTCTAATCAAATTCAAATAAAAGATACTGTTAAGATCTACTCCCACCATCCCAACATAAGTGTTGTTTTCATTTTCGCACCACAAGTTTGACTTGATTTATAGAAAATACGTGCAATATTTATATCTTCAAATAAATTTGTTAAAAAACTAGATTCAAAGATCTTTCCAATGATACTAATTGGTGATATTTATTATTTATAAAAATTACCAGTAGTTGTTTCCCAGGAAGCAAAAGTGACAGATATTTTGGGACCGAGGGAGTAGAACATTAAGTTGTGTAGTTTGGCCATCCAAAATCATTTGAAAATTTAAATTTTCAATGTGAAAAAATCAAACATAATTTTTCATTGATAGCTAATTTCAAAACAAAAAGTTGTGAACTATAAGGTGGCATATCTCAACGACGATATCTACAACTTCTGGTTTTTCTAATTTCTGCATCTATGAATGCTTAAAAATTAGAATTCCAATATACGAGGACTTCAAACGAAAGTTAGGGACCATACATTATTTCAAATAAAAATGTTTTCAACTGCGATGTTTTTTACCTTTTTGAAATCCATAACGTTGGCTTTATTTTTCCTCCATCCAAGGTTATTTGGAAACTAAAAAAATGACATTCTAAATGTGAGAACTTCAAAAATAATGTTGTCCACTACGAAGTTTCATATCTCTAAAAAAGGTATAACATTGTTCTGTGACGTGTTTCTTATCTTGTCACATGCAACATAACAAAAGAACAATGTGGAGCCACATTAGTGCTATCAAGGTAGGCAACAGTTGAAGAAGATTGGGGATATTTTAGTGCTAGGTTCATGTTCATGCCTGTTTATTTTTCAACCGATAGGATATATAATTCAAAGAAATTCCACATCGTCAGCATTCCCTTTGTATCACACAGGCAACAATTAATACCTCAATGTGAGACATATGGTAAGCAGATATATATGTGGATGTTATTAGTGCCTCATGAGCTGGTAACTAAAGGGTTGGGCTGTGCATGGCTTCTACATATACTTGCAAGTGTCACTAGAATGCATAGTGATAGTTGATGGGGCAGCAGTGTGGATATATAAACTCAGCTGGCAGGCAAAGGACAGAGGATTCAGTGTTTTTCATGCGGGCTTGTTTCAGGAACACTGTTTCTTATATCCGGCTGAAAGGTTCAAATATATTTCTGGCACTGCCAGCTACAGTGACCCTTCTCTTTGAATAAAACGTGTTCATTCATTGTATAAAACGTGACCCAGATATGTGTAGCTCATACTATATACAGTTGTACATAGCCTGAGGGCCCATCGAAACAGTTACGCTTAGGCCGTCCAAAATGTTGAAGCAGCATTGACCTATATAATAACCCCTAGCTAGTGTGTTCTATTCTATCCAACACATGAACAGAAGTAGAATAAGGATCAAGATAAGATGAAATGACTAGAGTCGATGATGTTGTTACTGTCCTGATGGGAAGGGGAGGTACATGGGAAGCAGCTCACCACGCATCAAAGGCCCTGAGTGATTACCCCCCAGGTCCTGCTAGGATCTAGCTTTGTGACATTATAACGGATGCACTACACCTGTTGGATGTAATGTTAGACAGGCAGTGCAAGGCCTGTAGCAGATCGAGCCATGCTCGCCGGATGTTTGACAGGGCGATGCAGATGATAGCGCTGGCCTATGCAATGAACCAATGTTGTTCACTTGATTTCAGTAACAAATTTCTCCGTGTTCCATGCCTCAAGATTATGAACAAATATTGCTGATAACATTAATCTTATTCAATTAAGTACGTGTATACTTTTAGGAAGTTTGATGTCCACGACATTTAAAATGACTTTTTAAGTGCACTGCCTTTTGGCAGATGCTATAATTTCTAGAACAACTATTAGGTGTGTTATAATAATTATTCTCTTCATATGTCGCAGTTTAATAGCACATGAGGGTACGAGATTTGTGAAGCTTGTGCTTGCAAGTAAGGTGTAGCTAGTCTTACCTTAGTTTTTGAAATTTATTGATTATTTATTTGCATTCTTCATTGTCAAAATCCTATGTTTTAGTTTACATGTATTTTTCGGATATTCGTGCTTTCTTGATTTGACAACTTGTACATTTACGCTTTCCTTATTTAACATCACACATTTGTAATAAAGAGAGGGACACATTAGTCATTTCAGTAGCCACTTGAATATCAGGACATACGGGTAATTTTTTTCAGCCACAAGCGTAAGGGCATATTGGTCAGTTTTGTAGCCGCTTGAACAGTAGTGCCAAATAGGACAGATAATTAATTTGAAGTTGGTGTCTAATATAAAGAAATTTGATTTTACGAGTAGTGCTGTAGAAGGAAGACCGTTTCCAGTGCCAAAAAAGTGCATCTGGACCACATACAACACTGAGCAAGTGTTTGGGAGCACGGAGAAGGAGATCCAAGCATAGTAGCACATGAGGGGATGCCTTCTCACAGCTCGATAAAATTCCTAAGGCCGGAACTACTTGGCACTATATAATTTTGTCTGACGCTATATTTGCCAGTAAACATGTGCTGTTGAATATGTTTGGAGCAATTCAATTATTTACAGTAGTACAACCTCTGTGCATAAACTGGTTTATTTGTTCCAACTTCCAAGAGTAATCCCTTTGCGGTGTACTACTTCTGTTTGTGTGCGCAATCAGTGACTTGTACCATGGGAACGTTAAAGTTTGATGCTCGTAGCTGAGCACTGGGGTTCAGCATACAATCAATGCCTCTGGCAGTGCAGTTCGGTGAGGGTTATGAGGGCCGAAGCGCTATTCCCCGATTACAGCTACATCAGAACGTGTTCATCTACAGCTAGGCTTCCGAATCATCACGTGTGGAGCATTAAAATGTGTCACATGCATGAATCAAAACGACAACAGAGATCTATGCATACTCAAGTTTTGGCTTCAAAATGCGAGATGCTAGGATCTAGATGAAGCTTAAAGAGTTGAATGCCTGAATTGAGACCAACATAGTTAAACTGTAAAAATCCTTGGCTTTTGTTGGCCTTGGGGCTCAGCGCCAACAGCCTGGTGTGAGTTTATGGGAATGAGCGGAGGTCACCCGCGTTGCTAGGTACCTCCGCCGAGTCCCGAGTTAAGCGTGACTCCAGTCGGAGAACGGTGCCAGTCGTCTCTGTAGAAAGTCGGGCGTGGGAAATAAATGTGCTCATTGATTTTTTCAACAACCTTTACAACAGTGCTGGGTTCTCCTTTTTATAGGTGACCCCCAGACAACATCTCTTTGATTTTTACATCCGTACCCCCCAAACCCTAGGGGCACTTTTGTCTCACCCTCTACTACCATTCCATGCCGCAGGGGTAATGCGGTCATCTTCGTGCGCCTTCCTGTGGGCTGGGCCGCATCCATGTCCCCGGACTCGTCCCCATCGTAGGCCTTGACGCCAGTTCGGAGGCATGAACCTCCGACCGAGGCCAACACCCGGGGCGCCTGGCGCGTGTCTCCGGTTACCTTCGCTTCCCGGCCTTGGCATCAGCGAAGGTTGGCGTCAGTGGGGGTCCGGGACCTCCGAGCGGAGCTTCCTCTCTCCTGGAACCTTCGGCACCGGGCTGGGCTGTACCGAAGGTCCGGAGCCTGCGGGCGGAGCTTCCTTCCTGAAAGGGACCAAAAACACCAGAAAAACAAAAAAAGGTGAGGAAGGGAGGCACGTGGGACCTGTGCCCAGTAGCGGAGGTGGGGGGCGGACATTCTCCCCCAACATTTCCCCCTAGAGCACTTGGGCTAGCGCAGGTAGGCCAACGTCCTCTGCTGCTTTCCGCTCCTGCGGCGGAGGTCCCCCTTCCCCCCTTTGGAATTCTGCGCGCCGCCCACGAGTCGCTTTCTGGTTCGTGCGTCGTGCGATGTGACTTGATATGACGGTTTGTCTTCCGTCCCTCAGAGGTGCCCTCCCGAGGTCTATATAAGGGGGCCGTGGGCCGTGCCTGCCGTACCTCCCGCTCGCTTGCCCTACTTCCTTCAACAGCTGTGGCTTCCGAGTTTTCCCGACCTCCGCTTAGGGCCTCTTTTTCGGGTCCCTACTCTCGCCTGCTCAGTGTTAAGGCTAGTGGGTGGGCTCGCTACTTTGAAGAGTGCATGGTTGACAGTGCGAAGGCTCGAGACGCCGAGGAGACACTGTCTGACGTTGAAGCTTCGCTTGCTGATTTGGTGCCTCCGAGTCCTTCTCTGGAGATGGCGAGCAAAAATGAGAGGATCACTTATGAGGTTGGTCGCAGTGTTCTTAACTAGATGATGCTGGATCATATGGAGACCGAAGGTTGGTTCGAGAAGGGTAAGGCGAAGCTTCCTGGCCAGGAGGTCGTTCCTGACCCTCCCGGAAAGGAGTATGCATTGGTATTTCGTGACTTTTTCACCTGCGGCCTCCGCTTCATTCCCTGCGGCTTTTTGAGGGATGTTCTGGATGAGTTCAACGTGCAGATCCATCAACTCACCTCCAATGGGATTGCCGCGCTTAGCAAGTTTGCATGGGCCTGCGAGTCCTATGGTGCTCCGCCTGACATTGACAGCTTCTGTCAGTTCTACGAGCTGCAGAAGCAACACAAGAAGTTGGATGGCGCCATTTGTCAGTATGGCAGTTGTTCGTTTTTTCCCAAGTGGAGGCAAGACTGAGCCGAGGCTTGAGCTTTCTTATTGTCAGAAGAACAAATGGGACAAGGACTGGACTTTGAATTGGTTTTACGTGAGGACCCCGGGCTAGCCTTGTGGTCGTGGGTTCGAGCCCCACGGTGGGCACCAATGTTGGCCTTGGGGCTCAGCGCCAACAGCCTGGTGTGAGTTTATGGGAATGAGCGGAGGTCACCCACGTTGCTAGGTACCTCTGCCGAGTCCCGAGTCAAGCGTGACTCCAACCGGAGAACGGGGCCAGTCGTCTCTGTAGAAAGTCGGGCGTGGGAAATAAATGTGCTCATTGATTTTTTCAACAACCTTTACAACAGTGCTGGGTTCTTCTTTTTATAGGTGACCCCCAGACAACATCTCTTTGATTTTTACATCCGTACCCCCAAACCCTAGGGGCACTTTTGTCTCACCCTCTACTACCATTCCATGCCGCAGGGGTAATGCAGTCATCTTCGTGCGCCTTCCTGTGGGCTGGGCCGCATCCATGTCCCCGGACTCGTCCCCGTCATGGGCCTTGACGCCAGTTCAGAGGCTTGAACCTCTGACCGAGGCCAACACCTGGGGCGCCTGGCGCGTGTCTCCGGTTACCTTCGCTTCCCGGCCTTGGCATCAGCGAAGGTTGGCGTCAGTGGGGGTCCGGGACCTCCGAGCGGAGCTTCCTCTCTCCTGGAACCTTCGGCACCTGGATGGGCTGTACCGAAGGTCCGGAGCCTGCGGGCGGAGCTTCCTTCCTGAAAGGGACCAAAAACACCAGAAAAACAAAAAAGGTGAGGAATGGAGGCACGTGGGACCTGCGCCCAGTAGCGGAGGTGGGGGCAGACATTCTCCCCTAACATTTCCCCCTAGAGCACTTGGGCTAGCGCAGGTAGGCCAACGTCCTCTGCTGCTTTCCGCTCCTGCGGCGGAGGTCCCCCTTCCCCCCTTTGGAATTCGGCGCGCCGCCCACGTGTCGCTTTCTAGTTCGTGCGTCGTGCGATGTGACTTGATATGACGGTTTGTCTTCCGTCCCTCGGAGGTGCCCCCCCCCGAGGTCTATGTAAGGGGGGCCGTGGGCCATGCCTGCCGTACCTCCCGCTCGCTTGCCCTACTTCCTTCAACAGCTGTGGCTTCCGAGTTTTCCTGACCTCCGCTTAGGGCCTCTTTTTCGGGTCACTACTCCCGCCTGCTCAGTGTTAAGGCTAGTGGGTGGGCTCGCTGCTTTGAAGAGTGCATGGTTGACAGTGCGAAGGCTCGAGACGCCGAGGAGACACTGTCTGACGTTATTTGATAGTGCGATTCAACTGCGGTGAGTGGAGTTGTTGATCTCCTGCCATTAGCACAGCACGGCAGTCATGCTCCGCCTATACCACCCAGTCTTTAGTATCCGGCCATTCTGTCTAGGGTCTTGTTTGGCGGCACACCAACCCACCCCAATCCATATCGGATTGGTTTATTTTCCACTCCAATAATCCCTCTCATCCCTTTACCCATATGCATTCAGGTTAATTCAGTATTTGTAAAATTCCATTTGAAATGTGTTATGACACATAGGGATTCTAGTATCCATGTTTGTGTGTGGAATAGAAAAAACTTGGTAGGAAATCCAATTCAGAAACCACCCAACGGGTGCGAAACGTTGGTGTGCTAATGGTCACTAGTTACAGGTCATGTTGGTCTCTCTCTAAAAGTCCTAAATGGTTTGATACTCCCAGCTCCTCTTATTAGTAAGAGAGTGCATGTGGGAAGTATTACGCATATCTACTGGCCTATGAGGCAGAATGCGGACGGACAGGTACATGCGCAATGCAAAGCCCAAAGGATGAAACACGAATCGATTATGGGAGAAGAACACGTCGATGTTGATAGAGTCAAAACAGAATTCTCAGGAATGGTGTCCATGTATGCTGGACGTGTTTGGATTCTCCCCAGGCTAGGATCCATGGTGAGATTCCTGCCTACTAGATATCGTTCAAACAAGCTGGCTCAGCCTCTGTTTTAGTCCGAAACATGGGTGTGAGTGGGCAGAGGCATATGCCATGCATATGTCGGTCCGGTTGAGGCATTCCTCTTAGATTAGCGAGGAGGTTTCTGCAACACTTGTCACAACATTGTCTGAGTTCCCAGTGTCTTCCATTGGTTAGAGACAATCGAGTATTCTAGTTTGAATGACTGGATGGTTTTGAGTGTGCCATGGAGAGGTTGGAGCTTAGGGGTTCCTCGCTTGCTGTAGTACATATTTATAGCACATAAGCTCACATCTTGTGTGTGTGTATATAGACAAATGAAACAAACAAAACAATGTTGTTGAGTTATTATGTCCCTTCTTTCGGTGCATAGGCCAGGTCTAACTCCGAAACCACTATCTGCTGGTTTGGGTAGTCTCCATCATGTGACGACCAAGAAGTTATTATTTGAAGGGAAGTGCTCCGGTACTCCTCTTTCTAAAAAATTGTACAGATCTCAAAGCATCCTTTCTAATTAATTAGTTTTTTTTTTCTCTTGGGTCCTGCATTGGCCGAGCCTAGCCCGTCTAAGCTCAGCTCGTGTCCAGCACTAACCGAAAGCCTAACCTCTATCCCCTTCCTTCGATCGGCCTTCACCGTTTGCACGCTGACGGACAGACGTGGTCCTCGTAGAGTCAATTGATCGTAGAGTGCAAAGGTCGTGAGAGGCCGGGGCTCGTTAATGTTTCCCTTCGGTGGCACTGTGGCAGCAACGAGGATCTGCAGGATGTGCATGATCAGGTTCCCAGAGCACCGGCACAGAATGCTATAGGCCTAGGTCTGGCCGACGTGCTCCTGGATGTAGACGAGGACGGCGACGGCAAAAGGAGCGTGTGGCAAAAGGACAAGAAAACTACATGGCAAAACACATGTTCATGGAATTCCTTCAAAAATCCTTGTTTGTTCTCAATGAAATTCAGTTCACAGACATGGATTCATGGTCCGAGTAGATGGCCACATGAGTGAAACGTGGTATGTTAAGTCCATGACGAAGAACAGCGTGCCTGCATCGTCACAGCAGGACACATCATGGGGCGCGGACCCAATGTAGCGGCCGCTGGGAGCTCCATGTCGGCTTCCAGCGCACGAGAAACCGCAAGATGGGATTTCGGACTGGATTTGGTTGTGACGCGGCTCCTCCCATGCGCGAGCAGCGGACGTTTGTGTGGAAGCACCACCACCGGCCGGTTGCGAGAATACGAGAACAGAAGTACAGAACAAAGCAGATCGGGTAAACCGGAGAGAGATTAGTTAGGGCTGGATTTGTGCTGGGCATGGGCTGGATTTGGATAATTGGGCCTCGAAAATAATTAAAAAATATTTAATTGCTGCTTTGAGATCGGTGTAATTTTTTGGAGGAGGTGTACCGGGGCAGTTCTCAAGCTCTACATGTTTTCATTTAAGGACTAGTACCAACGACTGGCAGACGCGAACAGTGCGCACGACTAGTAACTAGAAGCGTGAATTTTACTATCCAAACTTGAAATTTAAGGTATTGTTGTGTAAAAAGTTGCAGAGATACCATTTAGTCTCTGTATGGAATATGATGCAAGCATTAGTAATTATAATTCCGAGCAGGAGTGCTGGTCAATGGAAGCAATATGCATAAACACAGGTACTGTACTGTGCCATTCACGTGAGAAAAATACTGAAATAATATACGTGAGTGTCTCATGACTGTCTGTGCTTACTTATAGTGCTCATTGACTATGGGCAGAGTGTCACTTACTTCTTTATTTATGGCTTATGCATCTCATCTGGAAATAGATATAAGGCTGACTGCACCGTTGCACTGGAAATGATCCTGGAGTATCTGTTTATCGGAAAAAAAGGCATAGCGGGACACGGTATCTTGTACGCTATCGAACCGGACGTCTGAGCATCCGTTGCATCTGGAGGATGGGCATGTCCAAGCTATGTTTCAACGCCACTATTGCTGCTGCTGTCCATGTGAGATGGGAGAGACGAGAGCATACATAGTGTCGGTGTTTAGCCACCGATAGCCTGCCACGGGGTTTCCATAGCAGTTGATTCGGATCTCGGCGAATAACTAGAACTCGGCGGTTCGACGCAAGAGACACACGGTTTATCCTGGTTCGGGCCCTTGTCGTCGAGTAAAAGCCCTACTCCAGTCGGCCTTGGCCTTTTGCGTTGGATTGATGTATGGTTGTGTGTTGTTTGTCCGTTACAAAAGAGGGTGCTCTAGCTCCTTTTTATAAGAGAAAAGGAGCCAGAGTTATGGTTTCTAATCCTAGTCGGACATGTAGAAAGTGTTCTGTTCTTATTACAGAGGTTACTTTCTATCCGTCTAACTAGGTTAATCCGTATTCTACTCGGATCCGGCCTTCTTGCTCTGGTCCTGACGGGAGCCGTGTTGGTGAGTAGCCGCCTACGTCCCGTATCGACAAGCCCCCGAGCATTTCGAAGTTGAACTCGGGGAGCGCCTTGCTTCTAGAGTGATGCTTCGAAGTGGTCTAGCTGAAGACTTCTTCTTCTTATGTTTGTGCGCCGTAGGTGCACTCATTGAGTGTAGCCCCCGAGCCTCTTGCTACTTATTTATAAGTAGCCGGAGGGTCTTGAAAGAAAGAAAAAGTTAAGGGTATATGCCCTGTAGCCCCCGAGCCTTCGTCTGAGTTGTTTTTGTTAGAAAAGAAGTCTGGCGATGCTTTAGTTTATTCTTTATCCTTAATTGCAGCCCTCGAGCTTTTTTCGAGTTCTTCTTAGCTGCGGCCCTCGAGCTTTTTTCTGAGTTTTTCTTTAGTTGCAGTCTCCGGGCTTTCTCCGAGTTCTTTCATGTAGGTAACTTTTTAGCTGCAGCCCCCGAGCTTTTTCTGAGTTCTTCTTAGCTGCAGCCCCCGAACTTTTTCCGAGTTCTTCTATGTAGGAAACAGACAAAGGCTTGTGAGTTGCTTTTTAGCTGCAGCCCCCGAGCTTGTTTCCGAGTTCTTTTTATAGGAAACGGACAACGGCTTGTGACTTGCTTTTACTGCTCTTTATGTCTGCTTTTATGGCTGGGCGTTGGCAGCTGGCGGTGTAAAGGCTTTTACTGTGCTGGTATATGCCTGGAATATGCTCTGTTGCTGCTCTCTTTACTGTCCTCTTTCATTGTCCTTGTCAATGCCTCCGTGAATTGGTGAACTTGGTCTATGTACGCCGATCTGGGCTTATAAATTGCACCTCCCTTTCTGTTGTTTTTCGGAGTCTTGTAGTATGCTTCTTCCTGTTCTTGCGGCAATGATAGTTTACGAGGTTGAATAGCCCCCGGTGATGAGGACATCACCACGCTAGACACACCGACGCCATGGTCTTCTCTAAGTTGCAACTCATCTTCAACTCAGCAGCCATGTCACTTTCGGATTCAGCAGACACGTCGTCAGTGTTTTGATCATAATTCTCTCATACGACATCGAAACAAGGCGTGTGAATATCGTTGGAAAGGGGACGACGACGCCATCAGTTTGGTTCTGGTCCTAGCTCCAGAACATTCGAGGATCATGCTGTGTGACCACGAAAAGGTGCTGTGACACCTATTTTTGGGCCAACTTGGCCTTGTATTGAGTTGGGCTTGTGTCCCATGTTGTGGGCGCCCCCCTGGTGCGCCTCCAACCCTAGGACATTTATATATTCGTAGCCGCCGCCAAATAGACTTGGGTTTTGTTTAGAGTTTAGTTTTCTATCGAGAAACTGAATCGTTCATTGTAACTGTGGTGACAAATCCTTTTACAGTGATCCAGGGCCCCCGTTCTTGATCTCGTCCACTGTGTCGATTAGTCCTTTGGAACCGAGTTCTTGAACCTTCAATTGATATTCGCTTCAATCACATTTGCAATTTCAGATTGCGTGTTGAAACCTTCTTGCTTGTGTTCTTCGATTTGCTTGCAGGAACAGCCTTCGAGGTCAATCAAGTTGTGCTTGGTTGATAACCAACGAAGCAGTGGTGTAACGGTTGCAGGGTTCGAATCGTGTCTAATTTGAAGCCGGATCGCCAACGTCGAGTTCTCCACCAATCGAACTTACCAATACCTCTCGGAAGATTGGGCCGTGCTTCATCACCCGGGCTTCTTTCTTGTTCTTCCAGTATGGTTCTTTTAGTGGGTAGAAGAATTCTTGAGATAGGGATTAGAGGCAGACTAATCCTGGAGTAGCATTGTGATTGGAGGCTCGTCCTGGCGGGTAGAAGAAGTCTTGAGATGTGCCTTGTGCTGGGTCATTTTGCACTCTTAGTACTTCTTTTCCACTCTGCCAGGGCTATGCTTTGTGTAGGAGGGTTGCCAAGCCGTACAGTCTTCTAGCTGTCCGGTGCGAATCAGCTACCGACCTACGCAGAGCTGGAGCTCACTTGTTTACATGGGGTTTGATCCGATTTGTGGTTGGAGAGGCCTGATGTGATGCTTGGCCAGTCAGTGCTACTTTTGGCGATCTTGGATGCACTGTGTTAGTGTGTCTAGGTTGCTTTGGATCTGCTCGGCCCATTCTGCCTCAGAGGTAGTCTGGGTCTGCAGCGAGGACGGTCTTTGATTCTGCATAGTTGTCTTCTATGATAGAAAACCACAGGGTTCCTTGTAGAATGTAATTGTCTTCTATGGCCAAATTCTACTGGGTTCCTTGTAGCCGTTGCTTTAATGTTCTTTCTGAATTCGATGGGTCTTGTAAGACTTGTAAGCTTGTATGCTGTATTTTGAAGAAAATATGTCCTTGTAGTGATCTGAGTTGTTTTGCTTTGGACTTCTGGTTGTCTGCCTCTGTGTAGACTTGTTTTGGATTGTTTCTCTTCGTGGAGACTTGTTTTGATTAGTAACCTGATTATCTTCCTTCGTGGAGACTTGTGTTTGTTGATAATCTGATTGTCTTCCTTCGTGGAGACTTGTTCTTGGCCGCCTTCCTTTGTGACGACTTGTTTTAGTAATTTCAGCAGAGTTATCATCTCTCTGTAACGGCACAGTATTTTACCGTTGGTGGGTAACGGGATTAGGACCGCTATCCCGAGATTTGGGGTTTACTGGGCCTTTCCTGTTACTGCGCTTTGTATCCGTTGGCCTTTTTACCGTTGCCTCTTAAGTGGGCCTTGAGACCGGGCTATAAATTAGCTGCGGTGATTGTTCTTCTTCTCCATCTCGCCTTTGCCTCCTGAAACCCTAGCGCCGAAGAGGAAAAAATCCCCACATTCTGCTTTTGCCTCTGCATTCTTCCCTTAGCTTTGCTGCTTGCTCATTGTATGGGTAGGAGGAGAGCTACCTCTAAAAAACCAATAGTCGAGAAGCCCGTTCTTGAAGAGGAGGTCGACGAGCAGCTGAACCCTGAGTTTGCTGCGATGAAGGCCACCGCGAAGAACTTCCCTCCTCCGACTACTCAGGAGAAGCACTTGACCGAGCTGGAGGAATGGGGGATGATCCAGCCGAAGGAGCTTTCTGGTTGGGTTGCTCCTGGTGAGCATCGCGTTCCTGTTCCTCGTCGAGGGGAGATTGTCCTTTTTGTTTCTTTTGTTCGCGCCGGGCTCTGTCTTCCGGCTTGTTCTTTTCTTCACCGTTTCCTTCGCTACTTCTGTATTTCTCTTCATGATCTTACCCCCAATGGGGTCCTTCATCTTTCTGTGTTTGTTCACTTCTGTGAAACTTTCCTTGGTGTTCCTCCTTCTCTAAATTTGTTTCGATTTCTTTTCCGTCTTAAGCCGCAGCCCCGCCACGATTCCCTCCACACCCTTGGTGGATGTGGGATTCAATTTTGGCAGGGGCGTAAGTCGAGCCACTTCTTCGATTACGATCTTGTTGAATCTGTGAAAGATTGGCGGTCCGAGTGGTTTTATGCTGGCAACCTTGATGGTGGCGCTGGTGCTCCAGCGCTCCAAAACTACTCGGGAGTTCCGCCTGTTTGTAATGACCAGTGGGAAAAGGAGCAGCTAACTCCTGCCGAGTTGTCTCTTCTTGAACCTCTCTTCAATAGGATTAGATATTTGAAGCAGAATGGCTTGTCCGGCTTTGCTATTGTGGCAAGTTATCTCCGTCGCCGAGTTCAGCCTTTGAAGGCGCGGGAGAATTTTGGCTTCGAGTACTCGGGTGCTGAAGATCCCTCTCGTATGGTGGCCACCACCGAGTTGTCGAATGGTGAGATACTTGTGCGCCTCTAGAAAATCTTGAAAGGAGCGTCGGTGGTCCCCAATATTGGCTTTGAGTACTCGGCTGACAATCCTCCTCCTGCTGTAAATGTTCTCCTGCTTGTTTTGTATTGTCCGGGTTCTTTTTTGATTATGACTGACTTGTTCTTTGTCTTTTTGAAGTCTTTTGGCAAGGATTTTACTGCTGATGCTTCTCTCTATGTTGATGGAGAGATTGCACCCCTTCTGGCTCCTTCGGTTGCTCCTAGTCATAAGGTAATTGAGGGTCGACTTGTTTTGCCGGGTATTTTCGAATTGGAGCGTGTTCTTCAGTACGTTTCTTATCAGCCTGTGGCCCTTCCTCGAACTACTCGGGCTGGTGGGAAGAGGCCTGCTGCGGGTCATTCTTCTTCTACTGCGTCTCAGAAGCGCGCGCGCTCTTCTTCTTCTCCCCAACCTTCAGGTAACCTTCTGATAGGTGAGAGGTTGTTTGATTTTTCTTGACTTGCTCTCTTTTTTGGAAAGTAGTCTTGATTCCTTTTTTTCTTGGTAGAAGGTGGGTCAGTTCTTCTTTTTGAAGATGAGACTGAAGATGTTGACGACTTCCCCCTTCTTCGTCGGTAAGTGTTGTTTTCCTGTTTCTGGTGTACATACTTTTTGTTGTTTTGTTCTGACTTGGCTTTTTTAGCCCCCAGGCGACTTCTTCTTCTTCCCGGCCTTGGGACCCCTGCCGGGTCCCCCTCCTTCGTCTGGCTGAGTTGTTGGTGGATGCAGGCGGTTATGCCGCCTCCACCTCCTCGGCCTCGTATTGCTCTCCGTCGTGTTCTCAAGTAAGTCTTTGACTTCTTTTCTTCTTTTTGGTATCATTTGTCTTTAGCTTCTTTTTTGTTCTTGCAGGTCGATGCCTCTACGACATCTTTAGCTCCGGCCCGACTTCGGAGAAGACCGTGAGTGTTGGAGTTGTGGGTCAGGTGTCTGTGCCTGATCCTCATCCAGCTGTAGACTCTGCTCCGATGGTGGCTTCTTCTTCTGTTGCTGGGGTATCTTCGCTACCGGTTGCTCAAGCGATTGCGATGACTTCTTTGGGAGTAGAAGAGTTGCCTCTCGCCCAACCTCTGTTTTCTTCTAGGGTTGGGAATTCTCCTTCTTTATCACCTTCTTGCGCTCCTTGGGATTCTGTACGTGATTTGAAGTTGATGCAGGAGCTAGAAGAGGACTTCAACCCGAGTTTTCGCCTCAAGAAACTTGAGGCTGGATTCAAATCTTTTGCTGAACAATTCCAGGTAGAATGACTTGTTTCACTTTATTTTGTGTCATATCTTTTTCTTAACCATCCTTTTTTTTTTTATGTGCGGGGAGTATGTCGGTGATTTGACCTCTTTTTTGGCTCATCTGAGTCTCAAAAGAAGTTACTGGATGAACTGGCTTCTTTGCGGGTTGCTCTTGATGAGGAGCGCCGTGGGCGTCAGTCGTCTGAGGCTGCTTTGAGAGCTCAAGTAGTTGCGGCTGAACAGCAGAAGTCGGTCGCAATTGAATCAGACAAGAAGTCCACTCAAGAACTCCAAGGTATTTATTGATGCTCTTTTGTGTATATTTCTGTTGGTATCTTTTCTCTGACTTCTTTATTCTTCTTTTTGTAGCTTTGAAGAGAAAGTACTCGAAAGAGACTGAAGCTTTGAAGTTGGAGGTGAAAACCTTTCGTAACGACTCGGAGAAGGTAAAGGAAGACGCTGAAGAGATCTTGGCCAGGGCTCAGCTAATTAGGCGTGGTGCTGATCGGGATGTTTTGCAGGCCAAGGCATCAGTGGAGGACTTGTCCGTTCGTCTGAAGGCTTCTGAAGATAAGTGGTCGGCTCTGCTGAGTTCTGTCCAAGGACTAGCCACTATGCTGAGGAGGCCTGAAGATGCGGGTCTGACTTGGGTTCAATTCATTCCTCGGCTGACTGAGCGGACTATCAACTTCGCCAAGGATGCTGTTTTGCTTGGCGTTCAGGGCGTGTTGGCTCGTATCCGAGTAGTTGATCCCAACTTTCCTCTTGATAGAGTGATGGACGGGACTCATACACCTGAGGACGAGCAAGCACTGGCGGAGTCTGAAGCTGCTGTCTTGTCCTTAGCTCAGGAGTTCACTGACCTTGTAGAGATCACACCAGCGCGTGCTGATGGTAATAGTGGTCCGTAGTAGATTTGTAATGACACCTTTTGATGCCTTCGAGGCTTTTTGTATAAAAAATTTCCCTTTGTTGAATATCTTTACTTCTTCGTTTTGTCAATATATTTGACTGACCGTTGATTGTCATCTATGTTCTTGTTTGGAAGATGAGTTGTTGTGAGCTTTCGTAGTCTAGAAATCAAGATAATTCGAGCTTTTTCTTTTGCTTTCCTCTTGTTCTGAAAAGGGAAGGGCGAGTGTTGACTGCTTTAGCCGTACTCTCATTGGTATTGTGAAAACAACCTAGAATAGTTGGGCTCGGGCTAGGTTGTAGCCATTTTGCACTTCAATCATTAGTTCGATTTGTAGGCCCTCATCCGAGTTCTGTAGTCTAGAAGTCGGGACGGGTCGAGCTCTCTTGTTGGCTCTCATCTAGTTCTGAAAAGAAGTTAGGATAGAGCGAGTGTTGACTACTTTAGCCATACTCTCATCGGTGTTGTGAAAACAACCCGGAATAGTTGGGCTCAGGCTAGGTCATAGCCATTTTGCACTTCAACGAATAGTTCGGACCGTAGGCCCTCATCCGAGTTCTTTATTCTAGAAGTCAGGACGGGTCGAGCTCTTTCTTGGCTCTCATCTAGTCCTGAAAAGGAGCTAGGATAGGTCGAGTGTTGACTTCTTTGGCCGTACTCGCATCAGTGTTGTGAAAACAACCCGGGGGGTCGAGCGTTTTTTTGCTCTCATCGGGGTTCTATGTTGCCCGGGGGGTCGAGCGCTTTTTACTCTCATCGGGGTTTGCCCGGGAGGTCGAGCGTTTTTTGCTCTCATCGGGGTTTGCCCGGGCGGTCGAGCGTTTTTTACTCTCGTCGGGGTTTGCCCGGGAGGTTGGGTGTTTTTCGGACCGTAGGTCCTTATCCGAGTTCCGTATTCTAGAAGTCGGGATCTAGCTCTGAAAGATGCTGGGACATTGTAATCTTTCTTTTGAATAATGAATCTTCTGTTGGAAGAAGTAGTACATATCTTTATTGTCTTGGCGAAAAATCGTCGTAATTGAGAGATGTGCCATGAATTTTTTATTGGTGCTCCATCTTCGGTCATCAGCTCGTAGGTTTCAGGTCCTGTTACTTTTGTTACTATGAAGGGACCTTCCCTTGGGCTGAGTAGTTTGTGCCTTCCGTCAGGTTTTTGAATTTTTCGGAGAACTAGATCGCCGGCTTGTAAGGTTCTTGGTTGAACGCTTTTGTCATAATATCTTCTCAGTCCTTGCATGTATCTTGCTGACCGTAGTGTTGCATTGATTCTGACTTCTTCCAAGCTATCGATTTTCAGTCTCCTGGTCTCTTCTGCTTCCCCTTCGTTATATTGCTCAATTTTGGGAGATGCCCAGATTAAGTCTGCTGGTAATACGGCTTCTGATCCGTATACCAAGAAGAAAGGCGAGTAGCCAGTTGCTCTGCTTATCTGAGTTCTTAGTCCCCAGACTACTTTTGGTATTTCGTCTATCCATTTAGCTCCATAGACTTTAAGGTCTTCGTATAGTCTTGGTTTTAATCCTGCCAAGATGAGTCCGTTGGCTCTTTCTACCTGTCCGTTTGCTTGAGGATGAGCTACTGATGCATAATCGATGCTGAATCCGCAGTCGTGTGCCCAGCTTTTAAATTCATTAGCTGTGAATGGTGATTCCAGGTCTGTAATTATCCTGTTTGGCATCCCGAATCTGTGCATAATTTCTTGGATGAACTCTTGTGCTTTGGCCGAGCTGTATTTTACTAATGGCTTGTATTCTATCCATTTAGTGAACTTGTCGATGGCCACGAAGATGTACTTAAACCCTCCTCTGGATTTCTTGAGTGGTCCGACTTGATCAAGCTCCCAGCACGAGAACGGCCATGCTGGTGGGATGCATATTAGATTGTGAGCTGGAACGTATGCTTGTCTTGTAAATATTTGACAGTTTTTGCAAGATGTCGACTAGTTCTTTGGCGTCTTTTCAGTCTTTGTTGGCCAATAGAATCCTGATCGGAAAGCTTTTCCGACTAGTGTCCTTGAAGATGCATGATTCCCACAGCATCCCGAGTGCATTTCTAGTAATATTTCTTTCCCCTCAGTTGTTGATACGCATTTCAATAATACGCCTGATGACGCTGCTCTTTTGTAAAGATTATCCCCTACTAGGACGTAGTTTTTCTTCTTCTAATGACACGAGTTGCTTCTGCTTTGTTTCAGGATAACTTCTTTTCCTTGATGTAATCTATAAATACTTGCATCCATGTTGAGTTGTTTGTCTTTGATTGTTAGAATTTGCTCTTGTTACGTCTTCTTCTTCTCGTCTTCTTTCTCATCTGACTTGATAGACGGTTTGTTTAGTTCTTTTATAAAAACTCCAGCGGGTACTTTTACCCTATCTGAGCCTAGTTTGGCTAACACATCAGCTGCAACATTTGAATCTCGTAATATATGATGTATCTCTAGACCTTAGAAATTTTTCTCAAGCTTTCTGATTTCTGCGCAATAAGCATCCATGTTCTCCTTGGTGCAATCCCATTCTTTATTGACTTGGTTGACTACTACTGCTGAATCTCCGTAGACTAGTAATCTTTTGATTCCAAGTGATGTTGCGACTTGTAGGCCGTGGATGAATGCTTCATACTCTGCTTCATTGTTGGTAGCTTGCCATAAGATTTGTAGAACATATCTGAATTGTTTTCCATCAGGTGCAATAAGCAGTACCCCTGCTCCTGCCCCTCCTAGTTTTAGGGAACCATCGAAGTATATTTTCCAATGGTCTAGGATGACGTCAGGAGTGGGTTGTTGTATTTCGGTCCATTCTGCGATGAAGTCGGATAGTGCCTAAGATTTGATCGCTTTTCTTGGTGTAAATTCTGTTGACACTCCTTAGCGTCAACTTTTACTAGTACTTTAAACCTGAAGGAGAACATGAAAACATACTAGTCTAGGGCTTTATCGACAAATTCCACGAGTTTTGCATATTCTATATTTTCCGGGGATTTTCCGAGAAAAGGATAAAAGAAGGATTTCAATGCATAATTATCACGAGATTGATCCACGTCGGAGCAACATCGCTAGAGGACTCGGGAAGGGTCTAGAAGACACGAAGCAGCGGGGCCCGCAGAGAGGAGATAAGGTGGGGGGCCGGCCCCACCCTGGGCCGCCCGGCGCCCTAACTCCACCGATCACCGCCGCCTTACGGAGTCTTCCTCCCTCGGTTGCGTGGAGTCCAATCGCAGCATCCCTACATTGATTTGAGGTCGGTTTGATCCGACGGTGCACATGAGATGAAGACGCGGATCGCTGACGTGGCGGTTCCTTGCCCCCTACTCCACCTCGGCCTATATAATGACGCCCAAGGCTCCCCCCAAGAGGCATTCTACACCCCAAGGCTTCATATTCTTCATTAGATTAGGGTTAGGGTCCCTCTAGTTGATCTAGTCTAGTTCATCTAGTTCTAGCTAGTTCATCTAGATGTAGCAATTAGGAGAGACTAGTTCTTCTAGATCTAGTCTTGTTTAGAGATTAGAGAGATTGAGTAGAGGAGTAGAGATTCTGGAGGAGCTCCGGCATGTCGGCGCTTCTTCGTGGCTATATTCTTCGGATTCACTTCCTCGCCTGAGCTGCTGTTTCGAGGTACTTTTTGTATTTACTATTTTGATTCAAGTAAGCAGTCGTTTATATTCGTTCTTTAGTTCACATCTCATATTGAGGACTTTGATCTTGGTAATTGCTTGGTTGAAGTAGTATTTCGTAGTGTAGGTGTGGTGCCTAGGCTAGGTTTACTTGTGGATGTCCCCTGATTAGCCGGATAGTGGTAGCTCGCGTAGGTGACTTTATAGCTGCGTTGAATCCTCTCGTAGTCCACTTCCGTTGATAGGACAGATGGCCGATAGGTGTCGGTAGGTAGATTACTCTGTTTCTTCTCCTATTCAGGTCACTTGCCCGATAAGACGATATTATACAAAGTTTACCGGTAGTCGAACTAGAGTACATTAGCTATTTCCTTTTTCTTGATATGATCTATGCCTAATTGTAGGGTTAAGTCTATATACTTTGTCATTATCACAACTGTTCTCTGTGGATACGATATTTAAAACCTCCGGGTAAAATGTGACACCGGTATGATATAAATGCGCTTGCTTGAGATAATCCTACTTAAAACTTATTTAAATAGAGTGCGTTAAAAATACCAACAAGCATTTTTGGCGCGATTGTTGGGGAACGGTTTGCTGATTTTGACTTAGTTTAGCTTAATCTTGTATTATACTTTTATCTTTTCTTATTTTATCCCAGTCTCTTCAATAATTTTTGTGTTCATCCTTATGGATGTCTTTAATTTTATTTCTATCTATCTTTATGACATGTGCGAAGCTTTTAAGCCACCAAAATCTATGGAACCTATCATAACACCTGGCTATGAGCTACGCCCATGTCTAATTAATATGATTCGGGATATCTTATCACCCGAACTAGATATGAAAGTCATGGTAGCTAAAACATAATCATTTTATTCTCAAGATTTAGCTATCAATCCTAAACCCTTAAAATTTCATTTTAATGATTTAGACTTCCAGTTGGCTAAGATGCTCATAAAACAATACACATTAGATCTTCTCAAAAGAGCATCTTAGGAAAAGTGTAGTCAACTTCCTTTTCCTTCTGAAAGACATTGGAAAGAATGCAAGGATGGCATGTTGAATAATGCCATAGAAGGAGAGCTAACCCACTTAGGAATAAATTCTATCTTCTCCCCTTCTATGCTCACATTAAATGTCTTTGAACCCATCTCTAAACCCATCCTTGACTCCAATGAATCTTTTTATGCTCTTTCTACTAAACTTCATAATAATCCTAGAAATCTATCAAGACATCTCAAAAATAAGGGTCATGACGATTATAGGAATACCCAAGAAGAGTAACATCAATGGCAGAAATATGTAGAATATACTAGAAATACGCCTGCGCCATTGTGAAAGAATGGATGGAAGAAGGTGAAGCTTTAGCATCTAAACTTGGTTTAAATTCAAATAGTGAACTTAAATTAATAAACAGAACTCACCCAAGTTTAGAGAAAGCTTTAGATGAGACCAATCTTGGAGACATCGATTCATGAGAAACCCTAGAAAATAAAATATCTAATAAATGTCATAGGCATAAAATAATAGAGACAAACTTATTACCTATAGACATCCATGAATAGACATCCCTAGAGTTTGAAAAGGGAGATTACATCGATGAGCATGGGAATTATCTTATTAACACTTTATCAAATCCATGCACATATGAGAAATCTCCCGAATCTTTTGGTCTCTCTAATATTACCGCACATGAGATCTTTAAACCCCTTATTTTACCTGTTTATAAAATCATTAAGAGGGTGGTTGTAGATGCATATGTTTATCATAAATATTATAGATCTCATTGTAATATGGATATAGGTGCACAAGGGCTAATGTTCTAGAGGAAACCACCTCACCAATTTAAAAGTATGATAATCAGAAGGTTTGCTAAGAACAACTTTGTGTCCCAAAATAACCACTAAAAAAAAAAAATTAATTGAGCTTGCACCTTTTGTTATACCCTTGTGAATTGAGCAGAGTTATAATTATCAAAATATTCCTTTGGGTATTTTTGTCACTAACCATTTTAGGTTTGAAGTAAGAAAATAACTAATGGCGGCACAGGTATGTCAAAACAACCATTATGCAATTTTGAATTACATCCACTCAAGCTTACATTTACTTTATAAAATTCCAGCTTGGGGAATGGTCTTATTTAGAAAATTCTATATTGCTAATATTGGTTGTCTCTACCTTTATTCAATTTATTAATCATACTCTTTCATCTCTGTTTGAATAACATTCTATAAACTTTTTTATGTTACCTTTGCTTGCTATAGTATGTTTAAGGTTTGGAGAAATTTCATATACCTTTTGAATTAGGCATGGTGCTTAGTTTAAACTGTTTTCTTGAGTCATAATTAGACAAGGTGTTTAGTTTGATTCTTGAACTAAGAGGTGTATTGATTTTACTTTCAAAGGCTTTTTGAATTAAGCGTGGTGCTTAGGTTAGAATGCCTTCCTAAGTCAAATTAGACGTGGTGTCTAGGTTGATTTTTGAACTGATAAGATCTTGTAGTAGACATTGGATATTTTGAGATAAATTGAATTAGAGATGCGACAGAGTACGTGCTTAACTTTAATAACTTTGTAAAATGAAGACATAGCTCATTCATCATGAATGAGAGAACTATGAGCATTAATGATTCATTCACTTTATCTTCTACTACAAGTTACTTTGCCTTAAGTCATATCTGTATAAAATATGATTTATGCTAAACAATATTAATATTATCTTTTCATTAAGCATAGACAAAATAAAAATTTGGACAAGCAACCTGTGTTCAAAATCTGTATATTCCTTCGGGTATGTACTTTGTCCACTAATCTATTGCAGGCATAATAATAATTAGAGTGAAAAAAGTCAAAAGATCAAAGAAGCAAAAGATGGCAAAAGAATAAATACGACAAAGGAGTCAAGATGTCTATGAACAACTCAAGACGCAAGAGAAGGAAAGCACCACCAGTCAATTATTCTTCATCACTTAGTGCTATCACGCTCTAATAATAAAGATAATATTTTAAGGTAAGTGGTCACTGCTCTTCTCTTGATCTTGATGTTCACATAAATTAAAAACACAAACATGTTAGAGTTACAATTTTAATTGATTAACCTAATTAACTCAACATGATCTGTCTTTTAATATTATTTATGGCACCGTTCTTATAATCTCAGTCTTAACCAAACAAGCTAAAATATTATATTCGATCTTGGGAAGATGGACAATCCTTCCATTGGTTAAAGCAATTTATTCTTTTCTACCATGAGAACTTAATTGCAACATTAAATACTTAATCTTTTGATCCTACCACTTATGGCATAAATAAACAATTCATGTAACACCAACTTTATCTTGTTCAATGTGCTTAAGGATAGAGAAGAATAAATAAAGAAATAGATTTGGTTTTGTTGGTGTTTTACCACCAGCAGAACCCATGCACTTGATCTCTGTCTTGGTTTTGCAAACAGGACAACACATCGAGAAAAATTTATTAAATCTACAAGTGAGGGTTCTGTGAACATGTACATTGAGCAAGATGCTGCCAGCCATAATTAAAAGCTCTATTTTAACCTATTGGTCAAATCAAAGAACAAAAGTGACATCATCATCACTAAAGGTATGCAACATCATAACCTCCATCTCTCAAGATGGAGAGATACACAAGAGTGGAAGAATAAGTTCTATCGGTAAACTTAAAATTCGTACCCTTGCCATAAGTTAATATGGTAGTTATCTAATTAATTAGTATTTCTATCTACATTAATAATTTCGCTTTAGTATATTCATCTTCATAAATATTAAAAAGAAAATAAAAATCTTTATTGCTTCATTTATTGCATCATAAAATATTGAAATCCCTACATGAATAAACTTATGGTAACCCTATAGGAATATTTACTGTGGTGGTATAAATAATAATAATAATAATAATAATAATAATAATAGTAGTAGTAGTGGTAGCAAAGAAGCATCATCTATGTTTACTTTCTTGCATTATGAAAGAAAAACCTAAGCCCCATAAGAATAAATATTCTATGTGGAGGCATAAAAAATAATAGAACTATATATCATGCACTCACATTTAATTTCTATATAATTAAAATAGAAAATTCAAAAAAAAAAGAGAATCCTGCTAGAGCCTGTCAATTCAAATCAACTCAAAGAATAATCAATTGCTTATTGGCTGACCGCTAACCTATTATTAAATTCGAGCCTCGAGTTTTGGTATTCTTGTTGGAGTATAATTATGCAGGAACAACATTATGACAAGGAGAGAGTCTATCAGTGGCATCCACTAGGGCCGCCTGCTGGTTACCTCACTCAAGATCATTAACACCAAGAATTGCAAACATCTAGCTTGGGGGAGGAGCATCCCTAGTTATCGTAACTATACCTAGGCGATTATCGAGTCTACTTTTTATAGTCATAAAATACCAAAAAAATATGTGAGCACATGAAGGTTTACAATAGTATCATAGAAAAAATTAAAAATGCCAAAACTATATGAGCACATGAAGGCTCACCCTTAATTAAGAAAAACACAAAAAATATTCGGGCACATGAAGGCTCGATGCGATCAAAGGGACTAGCTTGGGGGAGATGCACCCCTGTTATCATCGTGATTAAGGTATGTCTTTACTATTAATTTTATTTTAGTAAGCTATAGTGTGTGTTAGATTTAATAATTAAAGTATGTTTAAAGAACTCTCTCTCTCTAATCTTTTAAAGTGGAAATGATGAATAGTTGCTCTACTGAAATTTCTTTTTAAGTGCCTAGTATTTAACCATGGATTCTCCTGAGTTTGGATATGACTACTTTGATATAAGAATTTACTCTGAACCTGAAATTTGTGGAGGCACACGCTTGAGCTAAAGTCTAGGTAATTGATCGACAATGATACATGAAGGTCTAAGCTACTATTTATCTTATTCTTATCATTACTAAGTTCTGGAGATTTATTTTGAAAACCTAAAATCTTACATGATGAGCTCTTGTATGACAAAATCTAAATTCCTACCAAAGCCATATATGATACATTTAGAATTAGGAAAACCTTTGCACATTTATGCTGCTTGCTTTACATTGAGTTTAGTCAACCTTTGGAATATACCTTATGAGAGTCCTGTCATGCTTTTAAAATCAAGATCACTTACGCACTCCACCCACATATGCATTACTCCTACTCTAGGAAGTAAGCGCAGTCATTTCCACTTTCATCTAGATCCACTTTAAAAAAATGTCTCTCCTACATTAGGAGTAAACACCTAAAAATAGACCCTATAGGACAACCCCCGTTTAATTGCTCTAAGTTCCTATCATTATCTCTTCAATTATTTATATTCAAAGGATACATGTGGCTATGCAAAAGTATTGAAAAAAAAAGAGAGAAGAGTGAAAAAAGAAGAAGGGGGGAGTAAAAGATGGACAAGTGTCCCAGCATTAAAACAATGGGTACATAGATGCCCGCCTCCCAAATTAAAAAAAAAAAGAAAAGAAGAGAGAATAAAGATAGCCTATGTTTTCCCGCGAAAGTTCTAAGTTTTAAAGGAGAGAGTTATTTTCAAAAGAGCAAAATTAAAATTAGGATTAGCCACTAAATACCATATATGCACCTATCCACCATACACCACACACATGCACATCTTGATTTGATTGAATGCCTTGATTCTCTATGGATCCATTGTTTGACATTACAATATATGAATTGCAAGTATGTTCATCCTTGTTATTGCCACTCCTATGAGCACCACTATAAATACTTAGTTGTAGGAAAGGCATAACATCATTAATGCCTCAAGAGAGAACCATAAATACCACATACATTGAGAGACTTGAGGGTGTCATACAATTAAGCTCGAGTTTTATTGCGAAAATTTACAAAACTCGGAATATTGGTACTGTAAAGAATTTGAGACATAGTGCTTGACTTGATTGTTCTATCTTTCGATTGCTCAAGATTTATGCACAAGCTGTAAAGCTCCATAGTTAAAGGTAAAATGGGTAAGTTTGAAAGTTAGAGTAGTTTTGTCTAAACCAAAGGAAAATTTATGTTTAAAAGCAAGTGAGCTTAAAAGAAATAAAAGCATTACAGCAATTCCTGATCCAAGTTTATTAAGAACTAGATTTAGATTGTTTGCCAAGGGACTGGCAAAAAGGTAAGCTTGGGGGTATTGTTGACACTCCTTAGCGTCAACTTTTACTAGTACTTTAAACCTGAAGGAGAACATGAAAACATACTAGTCTAGGGCTTTATCTGACAAATTCCACGAGTTTTGCATATTCTATATTTTTCAGGGGATTTTCCAGAAAAGGATAAAAGAAGGATTTCAATGCATAATTATCACGAGATTGATCCACGTCGGAGCAACATCGCTAGAGGACTCAGGAAGGGTCTAGAAGACACACGAAGCAGCGGGGCCCGCAGAGGAGATAAGGTGGGGCCGGCCGGCCCCACCCTGGGCCGCCCGGCGCCCTAACTCCACCGATCACCGCCGCCTTCTGGAGTCTTCCTCCCTCGGTTGCGTGGAGTCCAATCGCAGCATCCCTACGTTGATTTGAGGTCGGTTTGATCCGACGGTGCACATGAGATGAAGACGCGGATCGCTGACGTGGCGGTTCCTTGCCCCCTACTCCACCTCGGCCTATATAATGACGCCCAAGGCTCCCCCCAAGAGGCATTCTACACCCCAAGGCTTCATATTCTTCATTAGATTAGGGTTAGGGTCCCTCTAGTTGATCTAGTCTAGTTCATCTAGTTCTAGCTAGTTCATCTAGATGTAGCAATTAGGAGAGACTAGTTCTTTTAGATCTAGTCTTGTTTAGAGATTAGAGAGATTGAGTAGAGGAGTAGAGATTCTGGAGGAGCTCCGGCATGTCGGCGCTTCTTCGTGGCTATATTCTTTCGGATTCACTTCCTCGCCTCTGAGCTGCGCGTTCGAGGTACTTTTGTATTTACTATTCTGATTCAAGTAAGCAGTCGTTTATATTCGTTCTTTAGTTCACATCTCATATTGAGGACTTTGATCTTGGTAATTGCTTGGTTGAAGTAGTATTTCGTAGTGTAGGCGTGGTGCCTAGGCTAGGTTTACTTGTGGATGTCCCCTGATTAGCCGGATAGTGGTAGCTCGCGTAGGTGACTTTATAGCTGCGTTGAATCCTCGTAGTCCACTTCCCGTTGATAGGGACAGACATGTGCCGATAGGTGTCCGGTAGGTAGATTACTCTGTTTCTTCTCCTATTCAGGTCACTTGCCCGATAAGACGATATTATACAAAGTTTACCGGTAGTCAGAACTAGAGTACATTAGCTATTTCCTTTTTCTTGATATGATCTATGCCTAATTGTAGGGTTAAGTCTATATACTTTGTCATTATCACAACTGTTCTCTGTGGATACGATATTTAAAACCTCCGGGTAAAATGTGACACTGGTATGATATCTGTGCGCTTGCAGATAATCCTACTTAAAACTTATTTAAATAGAGTGCAGTTAAAAATACCAACAAATTCTATTTTGATTGCTCCGAGTTCAACTGCCCACTTTGAAATTTGTCTAGTTGAGTCCCGGTTTCTCAGTATGTCTCCGAGTGGAAAGTTTGTTACGACGACTACTTTGTGATCTTCAAAATAGTGTCCGAGCTTTCTTGAGGTTATAAGTATTGCGTAGAGTAGTTTCTGCACGTGTGGATATCTCGCTTTTGATATTGTGAGTACTTCGCTTATGTAGTAAACTGGCCTTTGTACTTTATAGATGTGTCCCTGTTCTTCTCTTTCAACTACGATGGCTGTGCTTACTACTGAGGTTGTTGCTATGATGTAGAGCATGAGGTCTTCGTCTTTCTTTGGTGGTACTAAAACTGGAGATGTACTGATATATGCCTTTAACTTGTCGAAGGCTTCTTGTGCTTCTTCATTCCAGGTAAATTTGTCTGTCTTCTTTAGTAATTTAAAGAAAGGTAAGCCTTTTTCTCCAAGTCTAGAGATGAATCTGTTGAGTGCTACCATGCAACCTGTCAGTTTTTGTAGATCTTTGATATCTGCAGGCGGTCCCATGTTGGTTATTGCTTTGATTTGTTTTGTGCTTGCTTCAATCCCTCTTTGGCTAACCAGAAATCCGAGTAGTTGTCCTGATGATACGCCAAAAACACACTTGTTGGGGTTGAGCTTCCACTTCCATTCTTTCAAATTATTGAAAGTTTGTTGTAAGTCCTTGATCATAGAGTCTGGGTTCTTTGTTTTGACGACTACGTCATCTACATATGCTTCTGCGTTCTTTCCAATTTGATCTCCTAAACAGGTCTGGATTGCTCTTTGGTATGTTGCTCCTACATTTTTGAGCCCAAAAGACATTGTTTTGTAACAATAGGCGCCGAAAGGTGTAATGAAAGAAGTCTTGCTTTGGTCTTCTTCTTTTAGTGCAATCTGGTGATATCCCGAGTAGCAATCTAGAAAGGATAATAGAGCTGATCCTGCTGTTGAATCCACTATCTGATCAATTCTTGGTAATCCGAAGGGATCTTTGGGACAATGTTTGTTGAGGTCCGTATAGTCGACACACATACGCCATTCATCTGTGTTCTTTTTATGTACTAGGACAGGGTTTGCTAACCAATCTGGATGTAAGATTTCTTTTATGAATCCTGCTGTTAGTAGTCGGGCTATCTCTTTCTTTATTGCTTCTTTCTTGTCTGGTGAAAATCGTCGTAGCCTTTGTTTGATTGGTCTTGCTCCTTTGTTGACTTCAATTTTGTGCTCAGCCAACTCCCTTGGGACTCCAGGCATATCAGCTGGTTTCCAGGCAAATATATCCTTGTTGTCCCGTAAGAAGTTGGTGAGTGCGAGTTCCTATTTGATAGGCAGATGTGCACTAATTGTGGCAGTCTTGGATGGATCACCTATCCCTAGATCAATTTTCTTGGTGCCCTCTCATTCGGCTGTGGTGAGTGTACTTTATTTTTTAGCTGGTATCTCTAGCTCTTCTGTTCTTATTTCTGCTACTGTCGAGTTGATTTCACCTTGTACTTTTGACAATATCTGTATTGCTTGTACATCGCATTCGTAGGCTCTTTTCAGGTCTCCCCTGAGAGAGAGAACTCCGTGTGGTCCTGGCATCTTGAGTAGTAAGTATGGATAGTGTGGTATAGCCAAGAATTTTGCTAGTGCTGGTCTTCCCAATATTGCATGATATGATGATTTAAAATCCGCAACTTCAAATTTGATGAGCTCTGTCCTGTAATTTGTGGGAGTTCCAAATGTCACTGGAAGTGTAATCTGTCCGAGAGGCATAGCTGGTCTCCCGGGTACTATCCCATAGAATGGTATGCTTGTAGGTGTGATCATCTTTGAGAATTCTGGTCCCATTTTCTTCAAAGTGTCTGCGAATATGATGTTGAGTCCTGCTCCTCCATCGATGAGTATTTTGGTCACTGTTACGGCGGCAATTGTTGGTCCGAGTACTAGTGGGTATAGTCCTGCATTCCCAACACTTGTCCATTGATCCTCCCGTGAAAACTGAATTGGATATTATGACCAATTTAAATATCTGGGTGTCGCTGGCTCTGCTGCCATGATTGCTCGCCAAGCAAGCTTGTCTTCTTGTTTGCTCCTAGAACCGGGTACTCCTGAGAATATTACTGATACTGTTGCTCTTGGATTTTGGAAACCGTTATCAGTTGCATTGTCCTCTTCTTTCTTTTCTCTGTTTTCTTCCTTTTCTTGTTTGTATTTCTTCATATATCTTTCTTGGAAGATACGACACTCTCCCATAGGGTGGATTCCTGTCGGTGATAGATGCACTTCATGTTTTCGAGATCTTCAAATCTTCTTGCCGGGTAGAATTTCTTTCTCTCGGTAGAGGCCACCATGTTATCTGAATATCTCTTTTTGTTATGGTAGTCTTGTCTGTTGTCTTGATTGTCCCATCTTCTTGGGTTGTCTTGGTATCTTGAGTTGTTTTGGTATCTCGAGTTGTCTTGGTATCTCGAGTTGTTTTGATTGTCCCATCTTTGGTTGTTCTGTTCGTTTGGGTTGCTCCTTCTATCCGTGTTGTTTCTTTTGTCCGAGTTGTTCCTGTTATCTGGGAACCTTTCTCGTGTTTTTTCCTCTACTGTAATCATCTTTTCCACTGTTCTTTTGAACTCGTCATTTGTCCTAGGCTTTTCTTTGCAAAAGTCGTGAAACATCCATCTTACTTTTAGACCGTATGAAAATGCTTCTATAACTTCTCTTTCGGTGATGTCGTGCACTTGAGCTCTTAATTCCCCAAATCTTCTGTAGAAATCTCTGAGGCTTTCACCTGGGTTCTGTTTTAACCCTTTCAACTCGGCTTGTGTTATCGGGTGGATAAGTATTCCTGCAAAATTTTCACAAAAAGCCTTCTGAAGGTCCCCCCATGTTTTGATGGATCCGGGGCGCAGTTTGTCAAACCATTGTAGTGGTAGTGTTTCTAGAGCCATTGGAAAAATAGTGCTTTGATGTCGTCATCTCCTCCCGCTAGTTCTATAGATTGAGAATAAATTCTAAGCCATTGCATTGTTTCTGTCTTGCCATCATATTTTGAATGATTGGACGGCTTGAATTTGTGTGGTAGCTTGGTTGTAAGTAGTCTTCCTGCGAAACAAGGAAATCTGTCTGGTACTTTTTCTGGCTTGTAGTCGAAATCAGCTTGACTGTCGTATCTTGAGGTGACCCTAGGATGGCTTCGGGGTGGTGTTGGTAGTTGTTGACGGCCACTATTGTATTAATTCAACCGTCAACTAGCCATGAAAAGGATGTAAAAGTGATCACCGAAGTAGACATAGGGTTTACACGACCGAATTCCACGAGTTTTGGTGTTTCACTATTTATGCAAAAGCGTAAACCGGAAAGGGCGCAAACATACAAGCTTATCGGAACAAGGAAATGGAAAACGGACTCCACGGCTACACAGAAAGATTCGGAAAGAGACGAGAAGGCACCACGCCGAGCCGGGGCCCGGAGGCCACCAAGCCGCCAACCCGGCCGGTGCGGCCCCGGACCGGCCGGTGCGGGGGCTGGCCCCCTCGGGTCCCGGTTCGCCCGGTTCGCTCCACCGCCTTTGAGGATCAATCCTAGCCACCCCGTCAATGTCGGTTTGATCCGATGGCTCACGATCATCGCCCGGGGCTATAAAAGGAGAGGCAACCCCCCGGAGGGAGAGCCCCCATTCATTCATTCTCATTCAGAAGTCCGATCATCGCCCGAAAAACCCTAATCGAGCTCCTTAGCTAGGGCCTAGATAGCTAGATTAGAACTAGAGGGGAGGCAAGTGCGGGCTTGGATTCCGGAGCCATCAAGAACTTGGATTTGGTATAGTTCTTACCTCCTCTCGCCTTTGTTCTCTTTCATTGTATAGTTATATGATTGCTACAATTGAATTGATGAATTCTTGTTTACTTATATTCATAGTTATTATGTTCTTTGTCTATTGTGGTTATATGCTTAGTATAGCTAGATTAACATTATGTTTATCCATAGGTTCGTATAGCACTCATCTAATTGATCGTTGGGTGAGTGATAAACATTGTGTAAGCGTGGTGCTTATACGTTGTTTATCTGCGAATGCACCCTATAATTTGGGTTTGGTAGATCGCGGGTGTGACATTCTGTTGAGTCCTATGTAATCCGAACCCCGTTTATAGGTACAAGTAGGGCTTGTATACGATGGAAGGGCGAGCTATGTTCTCAAACCTCCTTAGTATGTCCACTATGAATAAATGTAATGCTAACCTTAGCCATGATTACTAGGTGTATTGCACTAACCATAATATACATTGACATGTAGCTAGGAATAACCCAGGAATGTCTCTTGATGTTCTACTAGCAACCCTAATGATATAGCTAGGAGTCTCTATTTGTTTATGCTGATGATTATACACTTATCTTATCATTTATCTTATGACTTACCCCTGCATTGAGTAGCGAGGACATGGTTATGCCTATTCGTTATACTCTAGGTCAATACACTACCTTTACACAGCCATGTAGACCTTCCTTTGGAAAAATATAAATGACAACCCGTAATACTCCGGGTAAAAAGCTACAATGGTATTTGATCTGTGCGCTTGCGGATACATTTCTATATTCTAGATGGTGGCATGATTTAATACCACACCCCTTGGTGTTATGCTGGGGATGACAACTTGGCATTCTAGTGGCGGTGCGCTGCTCTAGCATTTAGGCGCCGTTGTTAGAGATAACATTAAGAGGTGTCAACAAGCATTTTTTGGCGCCGTTGGCGGGGAAGGCAATTGGCAATTAAAAAGGATAGCGATAGACCTAACAAACTAATGAGTTAGAGGAAACCATAGACCCCTACTCAATGCAGGCTTACCCTTGTATTTTCTATCTTTGTGAAATCTTATGCGAGGTAATGAATGAGTGGTTTTGATCTGCCAGATAACTACGTTGAAAATCCAGAGAACCTCTTTCGAAGAAAGAAATTCCAGCAAGTAAGGGACATCTTTGAATCTCCATCAAGGACACCCACTGCTGAGGTTCGTTCTTTGGAGGAGCAAGCTCCTACAAGAGAAGAAGAAGAGCAACAAGAGGGCAACTTAGCACCAGCTTTTGAAGAAATGGCTGATAAGTCACTGCGTGAGTGCTCCGCTCCAAACACCAACAACATCCGCACTGGACCTAACGTCGAAGTTGGAGAGAATGGATTCGAGCTCAAGCCAGCTCTTATCACCATGGTGCAAGCCAACCTGTTCTGTGGAAAAGCACATGAAGATGCAAGTGCTCATCTCCAACACTTCCTGGAGATTTGTAGCACTTTCAAGCTGAAGGATGTACCAAAGGATACCGTGTTGCTACGTCTGTTCCCATTCTCACTATTGGGAAAGGCAAAGCAATGGTTCTATGCCAACAAAGACAACCATATAACCTGGGACAAGTGCTCCACAGCGTTTCTAGCAAGATTCTTTCCTATGGGCAAGACGAGTGCCCTAAGGGGGAAGATCTCAAGTTTCCAGCAACAACATGATGAGTTAGTCCCTGAGGCCTGGGAACGCTTTCAAGATTACATATCAGAATGTCCTCATCATGGGATGGAGAATTGGCTCCTGATACAAACTTTCTATCATGGGCTTACCAACAGCACCCGCAACAATGTTGATGCTGCTGCTGGAGGTGCATTTATGTCACTGACCATACCACAAGCTACTGCTCTTATGGAGAAGATGGCCTCCAATCAAGATTGGAATGATGAGCGCCAGACCACCCGCAAGAGGAGTGGAGGAATGCACCAGCTCAAGGAGGTAGACATGTTGTCTGCCAAGATAGATCTGCTCATGAAGAAGCTGGAAGACAAGACAAGCCAAAGACAAGATGTCATGCACATTAATGATTCATGCATGACTTGTAAAGTGTGTGGCAATATGGGACACTCAGGCGGCAACTGTCCTGAGACCCGTGAGGATGTGAACTTCATCAACAACAACAATAACTATCGTCCTCAAAATCAAGGATGGAACCAGCAAAGGCCCAACTACCAAGGTAACTTCCAAGGTAACTTTCAAGGCAATAATTACAATAACTATGCTCAACTGCCTTTGAGAGAAGTGATCTCCAACCAAAATAAAATTGTGGAGACTTTATCTAGGAAGGTAGCATCCAATGATAAAATGCTAGAAAGCATAAATATTAAAATGGATAGCTTTACCTCTGCTGTTAAGAACCAGCTCAGCTTTAATAAAATGATAGAACAACAACTAGCTCAGCTGGCGGCCGCTGTTCCACCGACCAACGAAGGTAAGATTCCAGGGCAACCTCTAGAGCCCGAGATCGCGAATCTTGTTGATGTGTATGCAGGTTACTACGTTGAAGCGTCATCAGGATGGAAGGATGACTCCATGCCATCGAAGAGAGGAGACCCAGGGAGACCTGTGATCCCCATCTCTATTGGGCAGCATGACTTTCCTGAAGTTGTCTGCGATCTAGGCGCCAGTGTCAACATCATGCCTAAGGTAATCTTCGACCAAGTCTTTCCATGGGCACCTTTGTTGTACACAGATATGTGTTTGCAGCTTGCAGACCAGACGATCAAGTACCCCAAGGGAATCTTAGATGATGTGTGCATACGAATCGGGAGATCATATGTCCCTGTAGACTTTGTAGTCCTGGATACCGGCAGAGACCCCAAGAGTCCAATCATTCTTTGCCGACCATTCCTGAGTACTGCAAAGGCTGTCATCTACACGGACAGTGCTAAGATTTGTTTCACCATCAAGGGCAATAAAAAGAAGTTCAGTTTTAAGAACAAGACCCTTGAAGCTCCTATTGATCCAAGAGGAGCTTACTTCCCAGTCAAGCCAACAAACGAAGGAGCCAAGAGGAATTCAAATGGGAAGAGAAAGAACAAGAACAGAAGACAAGTAAGAAAGCAAGTCCAAGTAGTCAAGGCTGTTGAGTACAAGCATGACCACCTCTTAGCTTCACCATTCCTAACCAAGAAGGAGGACCCAGGCACGCCGGCCATTGATTGCACTATTGGACAGTGCTCATTCTACAATGCCTTCTGCGACACCGGATCAGCTGCCAACATAATGTCCAAAAAGGTATATGATTTATTATTCGATACACCCCTGTACCCTACCTATATGCAGCTGCAGCTGGCGGACAACACAACGAGATTTCCGGAGGGAGTAGCAAGAGACATCATGGTCAAAATCTAGGACCACTACGTCCCGACCGACTTCATGATACTGGACATGGGAGAAGAAGACGAAACACCCATCATACTTGGAAGGCCGTTCCTCAGCACCACCAACGCGATCATCTACAATGGATCAGGCCAAGTCCACTTCCAATTCCCAGGAGAGAAGGTACGCTGTTATTTTAAAGATTATAACTCTCCTGGATTAGCAGCTTTTACCCAGTCCAAGAGGAGACGTCAGCACCGGAGGAATCGCTCTCAAAAGAGCAATGTTGAGGAGGAAATCAAGGAAGAATCTACAGCACCGAAGCAACAACCTACAAAGGTATGGAAAGAAAAGGGAACCTCCTCAACTGAGTCATCGTCACCAGGAGGTCCAACGTCGAGGTCCCCATCCTCGGGATACAATGAAGCACCCCGGGAATGAAGACAACGAGAAGTCTTGTCAGGAGGACTTTAAACTCCGAACCCTTGCCATAAGGTAACAATGGTAGTTATCTATTTACCTTCTTGCACTTTTAATTCATAGTTAGTTTTTATTACCCTTATAGAAAATCACAAAAACATTTGAAAAACCTTAAAGCCCCATGTGACATACCTGTAGTGCAAGTTACAGGAGTGTTCACCGTGGTGTCATAAAAAATAAAATAAAAATTAGAATACATATTTCAAATTTGTTTGATAAAAAAAATAATAATCATTGAGCATCTTGCTGCATTGAATGCACTGTAACAACCTTTGAAACCTCTCACAACAACCAGTCCACGAACGGCTAACCACTAACTGTTTATCCTAATCCGTTCCACGAGTTTTGGTGTTTTGTGAGATGTTAGCTGCAGGATGACTCTGAGAGCTAGTCCATCTAAGAATCATCATCGTCATCACTTGAAGTACACCTTCTTGCACACAGCTAACCACTGTGTAAAGGAAGCAACTTCTTGTCGGATGAGATGAAGGTTCTTGGCTACACCAACTCTTACAAGCATGACCTCCAGCGAGAGGACTGCTCAGCTTCAATGCTCCACCATAACAACAATCAGCTTGGGGGAAGGCATCCCCTAGGTACCCAGGTAAGTGTACCTACGCGATTATCGAGTCAGTCATAAAAATTAAAAATACCAAAAATATGTGAGCACATGAAGGTTCACCATAGTATCTAAGAAAATCTAAAAATACCAAAAATATGTGGGCACATGAAGGCCCATGCTTTTGAAGAGTCCTTAGAGTCTTTTGAGTCTTATAGTTTGAGTCTTTAAAAAAAATCAAATAAAAATGTTTGTCTGTCTAGAGTCATAAAAAGGAAGCTCTTGAATGATCGAATTGAAATGATGATAAGCTGCTCTGTTACAACACCTCTGAAATGCCTAGAGTCTAGACAAAAGTTTTCTCAAGTTTTAGCTCCAACTGTTTTGACATGAGAATTTGCTCTGAGCCTGAAACTTGTGGGTTGCATATGCTTGAACTAAGTCTAGGTACCTGATTGATAAGATTGAGAAAGTCTGAGCTGCTATCTATCTTGTTCTAAGTGATGCTAGAGTTCGGAGATTTATCTTTTGAAAAATGCAAAAACATGATGAGTTCCCATATGACAAAGCTTATATTCCCACCAGAGCCAAACATGTTGAGATAGGCTAGTTAAACTTCCACATAAATGCTGCTTGTCTTGCATTGAGTTTTGTCAACCTTTGTGACCCTGGTGAGAGATTTGTCATGCTCTTGAATCAAGATCCACCTCCACATGCACTACTCTACACTGGAGTAGGCGCAACAACATGCCATTCCACTTACATCCATTTCAAAAATGTTTTTCTCCTACATTGGGAGAGAACACCAAAAATATTTTATTAGGATAGCCACCCAATAAATGCTCCATGTTCCTGTGTTATCTCTCTAATTCCATCAATGCCAAAAGGAGTGCTATGAGCTATGCAAAAAGATATTCAAAAAAAACAAGGGAGAATAAAAGAAAGATGGACAAGTGTCCCAATGCAAAACAATGGGTGCTAGATACCCGACTCCCTGAAAAAAAAAGAGATTAAAAAAAGAAGAAGAGATAGCTCATAACCTCTGGCCAGTTCTCAAAGGAGAGAGAAGCATTCAAGGAGCTGAGTAGAATTAGGTTCCACCATATATCCACCATATCCATCCACTTATACATCTTGATTCGACTGCATGACTTGTTTCTCCATGGATCCATCGTTTGACTTAGCAACATATGCATTGCAAGTTTGCTCTTTCAGTTTCTCCTTACCTATGAGCTCCACATAAGCTTTAGCTATAGGATGAAAAGAAAGGCAATCATCATCACTGTCTTGGTGAGAATCCACAAATACCACATATATTAAGAGACTTGAGAGTGTTATACATGGGAAGCTCTGAGTTTTATTTGAAAATCCCTAAAAACTCCAGAATGATAGTTGATCGAATAACTCGAGACATAGTGCTTAGATAGGATCTTTCTGTCTGTCAAGTGCTCAAGACCTAAGGAAGAGCTAATAAGCCCCATAGTCAAAGGTAATATGGGTAAGTTTGAAAGTTAGCTCAGTTATTGCATAACTTGGAGGAGAATTTCTGTCTGACTGCGGGTATATTTAGAGAGAGTTGCTCCGAGATGGCTACAATGCTTAAACATACACATATATTCAATAACTTTTCTAAGTTTTCTTTGCTAAGGGACTAGCAAAGGTTAAGCTTGGGGGAGTTGTTGACGGCCACTATTGTATTAATTCAACCGTCAACTAGCCATGAAAAGGATGTAAAAGTGATCACCGAAGTAGACATAGGGTTTACACTGAAGCGAATTCCACGAGTTTTGGTGTTTCACTATTTATGCAAAGGCGTAAACCGGAAAGGGCGCAAACATACAAGCTTATCGGAACAAGAAAATGGAAAACGGACTCCACGGCTACAGGGAAGATTCGGAAAGAGGCGAGAAGGCACCACGCCGAGCCGGGGGCCGGGAGGCCACCGAGGCCGACCGGCCGGTCCGGCCTGGATGGCCGGGCTCGGGGCTGGCCTCCCTCGGGTCCCGGTTCGCCCGGTTCGCTCCACCGCCTTTGAGGATCAATCCTAGCCACCCGTCAATGTCGGTTTGATCCGATGGCTCACGATCATCGCCCGAGGGGCTATAAAAGGAGAGGCACCCCTCCCGAGGGAGAGCCCCCATTCATTCATTCTCATTCAGAAGTCCGATCATCAGCCAGAAACCCTAATCAGAGCTCCTTAGCTAGGGCCTAGATAGCTAGATTAGAACTAGAGGGAAGCAAGCGCAGGCTTGGATTCCGGAGCCATCAAGAGCTTGGATTTGGTATAGTTCTTACCTCCTCTCGCCTTTGTTCTCTTTCATTGTATAGTTATATGATTGCTACAATTGAATTGATAAATTCTTATTTACTTATATTCATAGTTATTATGTTCTTTGTCTATTGTGGTTATATGCTTAGTATAGCTAGATTAACATTATGTTTATCCATAGGTTCGTATAGCACTCATCTAATTGATCGTTGGGTGAGTGATAAACATTGTGTAAGCGTGGTGCTTATATGTTGTTTATCTGCGAATGCACCCTATAGGCTGGGTTTGGTAGATCGCGGGTGTGACATTCCTATTGAGTCCTATGTAATCCGAACCCCGTTTATAGGCACAGTAGGGCTTGTATATGACGGAAGGGCGAGCTATGTTCTCAAACCTCCTTAGTATGTCCACTATGAATAAATGTAATGCTAACCTTAGCCATGATTACTAGGTGTATTGCACTAACCATAATATACATTGACATGTAGCTAGGAATAACCCAGGAACATCTCTTGATGTTCTACTAGCAACCCTAATGATATAGTTAGGAGTCTCTATTTGTTTATGCTGATGATTATACACTTATCTTATCATTTATCTTATGACTTACCCCTGCATTGAGTAGCGAGGACATGGTTATGCCTATTCGTTACACTCTAGGTCAATACACTACCTTTACACACCATGTAGACCTTCCTTTGGGAAAATATAAATGACAACCCGTAATACTCCGGGTAAAAATGCTACAATGGTATTTTGATCAGGCGCTTGCGGATACATTTCTATATTCTAGATGGTGGCATGATTTAATACCACACCCCTTGGTGTTATCTTTGGGGATGACAACTTGGCATTCTAGTGGCGGTCTTATTTGCTAGCAGCATTTAGGCGCCGTTATTAGAGATAACATTAAGAGGTGTCAACAGTAGTCTTCCTCTATTTTCCCCTGTTCTTTCGGTCCAATCGTGATGTGGTTGAGTTCTCCTGCTGAGATTTGGAGTTGATAATCTTTCAAATGCAGAGACCCTCCGACTTCTTTGTGTTGTTTGCTCAGATGGGATGTGACGAGGAGGTACTCGGTTATTTTGCATTCTTTGCGCTGTGTCTCTGAGTAAGCTTCTGAGTCTGGCTTGCTCTTCACTCAGGCTTTGTATGGCGTCAATTTCATTGATTAGCTCTTGTATTTTGTCGATGGACTCTAGTATAGCTCTTGCTGCAGCTCGTCTTTCCTCGGCTTCTTTTTCAGCCCTTTTTTGATTGTACTCGGCTAGCTCTTCTTCGTATTTGCGCCACGCTTCTCTCCGTTCTTGAACTCGATTTCTTCTTCCTCCTTTTTTCTTGTTTCTTCTCTCCCTGGCCGCTCTTTGGCTGTCGGTCTCCCCTTCTCTTGTGACAGAATTTGCTGGGATATCAGCTTCTGATTCTTCTGAAGATCTATAGTCGGGTTGAACTGGCGGTACCAGGGGTTGTCCCATCATGAACACCTCCTTACGTGTTTTGGGTGGGTGGCCGGGTTCTTCTTCTTTCAATGGTCTACCATATTGAAAAGGAAGAAAGGTGGAGTACTTATCTTGTTTGAAGACGTTCCATCGGGCGAGGTCGTAAGATTCCATCGCTTTCTAAGTGGTGTTTTGATATATCCATGCCGAGTTGTTGAAACCGTAGTAAAAAGAACTCGGCTTGCCTTGTAGACTTGTGTTGTCAGCCTCCTTTGTCAACTTGAGTCTTGAAAAAATTTCTTGTATCTCCGGCTCGGGTTCTTGAAGTAGTCGACTATGGAGAATTCCTTGATCGTCTGCTTCGCAAACCCAGCTTCCGAAGATGAAAGTTGATCCCGCCGGGAAATCCATTGTGTGTAGGTCCGTCGAGCCTTTGACGTTGATTTCGCCGAAAGCCCCTACCTGGCGCACTAGCTGTCGGTGTTTAGCCACCGATAGCCTGCCACGGGGTTCCCGTAGCAGTTGATTCGGATCTCGGCGAATAACTAGAACTCGGCGGTTCGACGCAAGAGACACACGGTTTATCCTGGTTCGGGCCCTCGTCGTCGAGTAAAAGGCCTACTCCAGTCGGCCTTAACCTTTTGCGTTGGATTGATGTATGGTTGTGTGTTGTTCGTCCGTTACAAAAGAGGGTGCTCTGGCTCCTTTTTATAAGAGGAAAGGAGCCAGAGTTATGGTTTCTAATCCTAGTCGGACATGTAGAAAGTGTTCTGTTCTTATTACAGAGGTTACTTTCTATCCGTATAACTAAGTTGATCCGTATTCTACTCGGATCCGGCCTTCTTGCTCTGGTCCTGACGGGAGCCGTGTTGGTGAGTAGCCGCCTACGTCCCGTATCGACACATAGGAAAGCAAAAAATATTATAACTCACAAACTAAAAAACCAAATTAAATTTTGATTGCACCATTAAATTCGTTTCAATAAATCCTTCAAAACAAGTTGTCACGTGGATATATTTAGATAAAGTGAAAAGTAGACCCCACAGTGGATAGATGATGATATAAAGGATGGATGGATGCGGATAAATTGAGTATAGAAAATAGAATCTTGATGACTAGGCCTTTTAGAGAATAAATTTAGAGTATCATAAATGTGGATAGCCTAATGTCCTGTCCTGATGTTGGTCCATCAGGGCTGCAGAAACAGCCACATGTGTTACTCCATATGTGAGTGAGGAACCATGATGGGCATGAGAGACACGGGGGAAAACTCAACAGGAAAACTCAACATTGGTGCTACAGAAAGGGACACGGGGGCTTGATGTTCCGAGTGTAAATTGTGGCATGCACCTAGCCACTGCGTCTCGGTGTGTGTTGGCACTGTCGACCGTGGCATGCGGCAAGATAGATCAACAGTACTGGCGAGCATGAGGTGCTGAACAGGACAAGACAAAAGCAGCCTCATTAGTGAGACTGATCAGAATGTGTACCAGTTCCTCTACATTTCTTATTTCTATTCTTGCTTTGTTCCAAAAAAGACCAAATAACACTACCTGAAATCGATCATTGAAAATTGCATGGATCCATCGATTAGCGTAGGGAAGAGAAGATTGTGCACAGTCAAGGAGATCCTGCAAGATCCATTCAGGCCCGGCCCTAGGGCGGGGCGGGAGGGACGTCCGTCCCAGGTCTAGAAATTGGATGGGCCCCACAACTATGTATACGTATACACACTAGTACCAGTACTCCCTCCGTATCCTGTATAGAAGACGTTCTGGGCGTTGTCGTTGATTTGTAAAAAGATGACGCCGGGGCCTTTGAGGCCAGAAGATGACGCGTTTGCCCTTGGCCATCGCACGCACATGCACGCATTTAATCTGGCCAAGGCCCGCTCGCCGAGGCCACCGCGTGTGAATCAAAAAAAATGGGCAGGCGAAGGGATTCGAACCCAGCTCTACCACCTCACACGCCCGTGCATGCACTTGACTGACCAACCCACCTAATAAAGATTGTTGTCTTGGAAATACCTGCAGCGCTATTTAATAGGGGCAAGATAGGAAAACTAACCTCCAATTAATGACTCCTTGGTAATTACAATCATGTCCAAAACGTCTTCTATTAACAATACGGAGGGAGTACTATATAGTAGTAATAGGAAGCCAGGAATTAGGAAATATACGATCACGTTAGTTGCTGACTCCCCGTCTTCCGCGTGACGCTGTGACCATGATCAGCGCGACCTTTCCGTTTCCATCGTGCAATCGTGCCACAATACCGCGTGAGGGGGCCTGGAGGGCGGCGGCGACGACGACGACTCGGCGTTCTAGCAGGCGACAGGCGACGGACAGCTTCAGCAATGGCCCCTCAGGACAGGCTCTGCCTGCTGCGGCTTCGGCAGTTCCAGCAGGCACCACCGGCCACCGCAGTCTGCAGCAGAACAGTTCAGGTGCAAGCCACAAGGTATAAATCTGAAAATTAGTTGCTATTATTTACTAATTGACTAATTATTTCTCACGTGATCCTTAATTTCGAAATTGTACTTATTTTTCTAAACTTTTTAACAGTACCTTGTCATCCTTCCAGCAATGATAAAAGAAAGAAGAAAAGGCGAATTGATGATTTGGTAAAATCACAGAGAAAGTATCTTGTTTACTATTCCAAGTGACTGGCATCAGGTGAAAGAAGCTTCTTAAAATTAAAATTGTTCAAGAATTATTTGAGATGTACAATTTCACAAGAGATTAAATGGATTGGCAACATTATGCATCGAGAAGCGATTGTTGGATAAGATTGATATTGAAACCATCATCGATGACTTCGTATCAATGAATGTTAGAAGAAATTTTTGAGATAATTAAAGATGCATACAATTATTTCTTATGAATATATTCAATTAAGTGCTTATTACTAATAGTATATGTGTGTATATATTATCAATGGCTAGTACTAGTAGTATAGGTCCAAAATTTTAGCTTCGTCCTAGGTCCAAAAATCCTCAGGACCGGCCCTGGATCCATTGATGCTAGATCTAATTAATCAGTGTGTCATAAACCAACAGAAGTAATTGTTAATAAAGCAACAGGCAGGCCAGGGCTCAGGCCGGCTTCTGAGTTCCAGGCAGCTTATGCTCCTCAGTGATCAACTGAAATGAGGATTGAGGTTAGCGCTCGCATGTCCGGATACGGGCTCGTCCGGACGTACGTGCCATTGCCCCATACCGCGTCCTATGCCGCTCACATCTCGGCTTCTGCATCAGCCTGCGAGCACATGGGCCTTGCCCGTACAGCCCGGCAACAGTGGGCATCCTATGCTGCCCACATCTCGTCTTCTACATCCGCCCGCAAGCACATGGGCCTTGCCCCCCACAATAGTGGAGATATTATGCTGTCCACATCTCATCTTCTACATCTATCCGCAAGCACATGGGCCTTGTCCTCGCAACAGTGGAGATCGCCTCCTCCTTTCCGGCCTGACATCGACACGAGACAACAGAAAGGTGAGAAAGGAGATGCAACACATTGAAACATTCAAATACAACAACTGCAACATACATTTAAAGACAAATAAAACATTTGAAATATCTACCTAAAACATCTGGAAAACACTTGGAACCAACATCGGAAAGACTAGCAGGGCGTAGCGAATGCCCAACCAGGGCTCGGAGGAGGAGAAGACAACATAGCAGAAAGGCAACGAGGCAGATGCAATATCCGATTTATCTTTAAAACATCAAGATGCAACACTTACAACATATATCTGAAAGCAGATAAAACACTTTAAAATATGCTTCTGAAACACTTAAAGAACAACTAGAAAACATTTGAGTACATATGAAAACACAGATGAAACATTAGAAACAGACCTTTGTAATATACAAGTACAGTCATTACAACATATGCAACATCTTGCTTCATCAGTAACCATTGATATCATACCCTTGCCACGAGGTGATTTGGGTTCTAGGGCCCGACGCAAGTCTCATTTCATTAGTTTCTTCATATATGCCTTACTCTTTGATCTATATCGTGAAATTGATGTTGTGCTGTTTCTGTACCCATGCCTCCCCGCGTCCACCACTAGAAAGGCGAATCTCATCTACGTGGTTCTGAACCCAGTCTTCCATGACCACTAACTGATTGAGCGCGCTATAATGAGCTTGTTGCAGAGTCTCTTCATCTATATCAGTGCGTACTTTCTTTTTCGACCACCCCATCCTCAAGGTTCTGCCCTCATGCAAAGGGATGGGCAACCCAATCGCCCTTCTACCCCTAACGTCCTCCATTGTGTATGCCTCGATCATAGAGATCTCTGGGTAAGCACGATTATGCACATTTCTATTGAGGGTCGACATGAACCGCTCGTACGTTCACATCTGATGATGGTACACGGGGCCTAGTTCCTGTATCTGATCAACCATGTGCATCATCACGTGTGGCATGATATCAAAGAAAGACAATGGGAAGCACATCTCAAGCTGATAAAGAGTTTCTGCGATGAATTGTTTCAGGCCAGGTAGCTCAGCTTCATTGACGACCTTCTATGTAATCTAGTTAAAGAAGTAGCACATGCGTGCTATTACCATCTGAACATACTCTGGACGGATACATCTGATCACAATTGAAAGAAACACCGTAAGCATGACGTGGCAGTCATGTGAGAAGTTGGTAAGAGTGAGGTCTTTCATGGAGACAAGGCTCTTAATGTTGAAAGAAAAACCCATCGGCACCTTGACTGTCCTAAGCCACTAGCACACAGCCCTCCTCTCATCCAGTGTCCGGTTGTAGCTCACCCCCGGGAGGTTGACTTTCTCACTCTGCGCAGCCGGTGTAGGTTGAATTTCGGGCCTCATGTCCATGTTGACCAAATCCTGACAAGACCTGAGACCATCCTTTGTCTTTTTCTTGATGTCAAACAGGATTCCTATCGTGCTCTCAGACACATTCTTCTCTAGGTGCATGTAGTTGATGGCATGGGGTGTATCTAGTTCTTTCCAGTATGATAGGTACTTGAAGAAACAAGATTGCTACTTGAAAGGAACGGGGGCCGGGATAGGCTCGCCTTCTTCTTCCTCCTCTACATCTCGCTTCCTCTTCTTACTGCTTGGATTTGGACCATCTTTTCCCTCTTTCTTCTTCTTCTTTCCAAACTCGATGTTTATGCCCTTGACCATGTCAAACACCTTTTTCCCGTACCTTTTCCTTTCCGGCTCGTCAGTTTGAGGTTCGGCCTTGTTGTCAAAGTACTGATTCATCATAGGTCTCTAGTACCTGTGCTTTCTACAGAGGAATCGTCTTTCCTCATGTACACCATCTTCTTGGATGCAGTAAGGTAAGTGTAGCAGGTACCATCAATGAAAACTACGCAACCAGTCTTACCTTTAATTTGCCTAGACGACAGTGAAAAAAGACCAGGGTAGTCCGTAATGGTGACAAATATGATGGCCTTCAGAGTGAAATCCTTCTTTAGGAAACACATTCATCATTTTGACCCCCTTTTCCCGTAGAAATTGCATGTGCTCCATAAATGGCTTTAGGAACACATCTATATCATTTCCAGACTGGTTTGGTCTGGATATAAGTATGGTTAGTAGAAGGTACCTATTATGATAGAGATTCGTAAGAGGGCTGTTATTATGTAAAATGATGAGAACAACTTTCACACACACCGTCCCCGGTCCAAATTCCAAATGAGTACATGCGTTTGCGACATAGATGGGGAGGTAAGTTGTAGATAGTGAGGATGACCGACCATGTGCTATGCGAGCTACTTAGGTCACCGAACGGATTCATCCCGTCGGTACTTAGCGTGAACCTGACGTTCCTGGCCTCGTCACCAAACTCCGGGAACTTGGCGTTGAAACGCTTCCATTGCATGCCATCAGAAGGTTCGTCACCAAAGATTCCCTATCGCTGCCGTCGCCGCACTAGTGCCTCCACACGCCCATCATCGGTGCCACAAACATGCTGGTGGGGGAGCCACCGCGCTGGTCCTGACCACGAGAGGAGATGAACATGCTGAGGTCCAGGACCGGGGAGGCGCCGTCGAGGTCCAGGCCTGGGGAGCCACTACCAAGGTTTAGCATCCACGCCGTGAATGTGCTAGAGCCCATAGAGGTGGAGACCAAGCAAGCGGCTGGGATGCCCGAGCCCGATAGTTGTCTTATATTTTTCCAGACCTTGTGAGCAGATTATTTTTTTAAGTGGTTTTCCCCAAAACCAATTGTAAAATTATTGTGCTAACCGGCCATCCAAATAATAAATTATAGACTGGATTTAAAAAATTTTAGGAACTTTATAAGGGTTTCGAGCTGAATACCGGACATCCAAACAATTTAGAGTTCAATAAGGCACCTGCTTATTTTTTCTAGATCCTTATCTCAAAGTCTTACTACTTCAGATGATCGCCGTGGATCCATTCAATATCGTACACCTCTTCTACAGCACACGTCACATGAACCACCACGAACTTGAAGGGAAGGACTACAACGAACAGTGGCCCTTATTCTCCAGGTACCAGCAATGCCAGGTATAGAGACTCTTCACGGGTGTCCTGATATTATGGTGGCTTCACTCCCTACTATTGCAAATTGATATTTTGGACTGCTGGTAACTTCCTTCCTTATGCCTCCTATTCCCACATACCGAACATTTTGCTAGCTGTGTCCTGACTCTCGCCATCTTGGGACATTTTTCACGTCATGTGGTTGTTGATTTGGTAGTTTTAGGTCTCCATGGCTAAAGATGTTAATATAGTGGGCAATGCACTCACATTACTACTCTATAGCTGGCTACAGAATAACTTATTCTGTAGTCACTTTGAGTTACGATAATTACAATACTATTTACGAGAATTATAGTAACTTTTTACTATGTGTTATAGTAACTCAACCAATGCTAATTTACGAGAATTACAGTAACTCCTTACTATGTGTTATAGTAACTCAACTAATGCTAATTTACGAGAATTATAGTAACTCCTTACTACGTGTTATAGTAACTCAACTATTGTAACGATTATAGTAATTGGTTTACTATAATTGAGTTACTATAATTCTCGTAAATTAGCTTAGTAATTATCGTAACTCAAAGTGGCTATAGAATAAGTTATTCTATAGCCGACTACTGAATAGCCTCATCCTATATATATATATATATATATATATATATATATATATATATATATATATATCATACTCTATGCATTAATGATAAAAAAAATAAGGCATGGAGATGTGTTCATTCCTGGGATCTTCTAGGTTTCAAATAAATATAAGGGAGAGCTGTCTAGTAAAGATTGGCAACCGATATATGAGTCAGGTTCGGATCCCTGTCTCGACCGGAAAGGCATCTACGAACAGTTACCCTCATTCTCGGACTAGACAAAGGCAATCTGCTCTCCAAACTTAAAAACAAAATCACCTTATGCAGCCGTGTTTCCGTGTTTGTGGCATTAAATAATTGTTTAGTTACATATATTCAACAGTCACCTTCAGCATCGAAGCGTTAGAAAGAAAAAAACATGGAGAGAGAATCTGAGGCGTATAGTGTCATGGGTGCTTGAGGGTGGACTTGGACATTCTGGCGACTAAACGAGGCAAGCAATCGGCATCAGAGCAGGACAGCTTTGATGACATAGTAGAGAACTAGGTGTTTTCTAGTTCTCTCTTTAGAACATCTGATGCTCTTTTGTTTCTCCTTTCTTATCATGGTTGTGGCAAGGAGGAAGGTCTTAACTCTTCCGCGGTAGTCTGTCTGGTAAGCTGGTCAGATGTTTCCCTCTTGTACTGGTGGTCAAGCGCAGTCTATGCTTCTTATGGCCGTCCCCTCTGTTAAAATCCAAACTCTGTATTTCCGTTCATATGAATGGGAATGGGAAATCTCCCCATATCAAAAAAACGAATATGAGACGGTGCATTGGCTCTGTGTTTACTGCTCAGGCTCAAGAACTGCTTCTCATTGCTGCCAAGAACAAGCTTTCCTTTCACACCAACAAGTGGATAAATCATTGCTTCTAGTATTATTGTTTTAATTTCTGCTATTTTGCATGTGCCCTCATTCGTAGAGTTAAGGCTAAGCATTGTTACTTTTTCGATGCACTACTGGAAAAGAAATTATCTTTTTAGTTTTGCCTTCACTGACAGGGAAGTCACTCAATTTCATGACTGATAGGACAATTACAAGACACAAAGAGTGGCAATTTTCCAGTGTGGAAAGTCCACTGATAGGAATTTCTGTTTTTTCTGCCGTTTCATTTATTCATTTCCCTATATTGTCAAACACACAGAAACATTTCAAAGAAAAAAGTATCCCACCAAATTCTCACGCTGGCAGGACCTGACACGGGCGCGTCGTCACGCATCTACACATCCTCACACAAAAGGACGTCCACATGCACAGACACCTCTGTATCTGCGTGTCCTCGCGAATTGCGTGACAACCTCCCATGGGCACGCACGCACGAGCACGCATGCCTCCCTTGTGAGTCGTGACGCAGCTTGGCCTGCCGCCCACCTCTATGAAGAAATGTGTAGCTACAACTGCCCTTTTCCTGGCTAGCTAGCTAGGCACTAATTCCCTTTTGCCTCCAATTCCTATGTGGTCACCTCAGAAGATTTGCGTAGCCACCCTGCCACACTCCATCTGTTTCCATACACAAAACGCTAAACATGGCCACCAACGGCAAGAAAGAAGAAGCACTATATATAGGCAATAACAATAATAATGATATGGAACCTGCATATCATTGGAGCTGGGGACTCGAAAAAAATTGCATATCTAGCCCAAGCAGCTGTCACGGTAAGAGTGATTTTTCATACGAAATACATGCACCCTGCATCCAGCAGTATTTGAACTAGTCCACCAATGTTGAGTTTAATTGTATTTGAAATAAATCAATCAAGCTTTCCAGCTGAACAATGGAAGGTAAAGGCTAGTACTCAGCACGATGCACACGGACGAGTAGGGGATTGAAGCAAGGGAAAGAGAGGAAAGAGCCATAGAAAAAGCTAGAAGATGACGTCTCTATGGTGACCACGAACTGAGTCAACGCTGTATCATTTGCTATATATATGATGCAGCTTCATGCTCCGCAGTGGATCTTGAGATGTCTGCAATCTCAGGCACACCTGCAGAGCCACAACTCTCAACCAAACGTGTGGTGGACTCAATTCACGGCCGTTCCGCTGCTGCAGGAACTGAAGCTATTGCAGGAAGTGAAGCTGTCGTTGCTTGTTCTTCTATGCTACTCAAAAATCTCGCACTTCCTGTCCTCCATGAGAAGTAAGCCAAGGCTAAAGATCTGAAGCAAGAAGGCCCAGACGACAAGATTGACTTGGAGCATAATCTTCATTTTCTAAAGTAAAATTCCACTCCTGAACTAGACCACCCTCATCAAGAGAAATGTTTATCTCACATGCAGAGAATTAGTGTCTGCAGCTTCTGTGAGCGGCTTCCCATGTGCCTCCTCTTCCTATCAGATTTGACTTGAGTATATTAATTAAGGACACCATCCTCCTCAAGAGCTCTACAGCTGTAACCGTCTCATGTTGGTCATTCTACTTCTGTTTGATAGGTAGAGCTAGATATGTGCGGATGTGTACATTGGTAACAGAAGGGTCAACATAGAGGACATGCCACTTCTCTTTATAATGGTGGTGTTGTTTCCGTAGGTGAACTCTTATAATATCCATACACTACAAACATCACCTGTATATATCATATCTTCTAGCAGCTCAGCCTTCGTTGCCTTCGAAAATTGAAGAGTCGGAGACTACACAAACTCTGTGTTGGTCAATGGAGCACATAACTTAGCTATTTTTAGGCCTAGAACGTGTGTCAGTTGAGATGTAAAAATAAGAGGCTAAATAATCTAAACCGTTGAATTTTAGTAGGTATATAACAATTACATTAACCAACATGCTGCGATTGTTGTGCAAAAACATGTTATGATATTAATTAACTTGATTTCTGTATTTAATTTTATAATTGTTTTACAAATTTTAAAATCAACCTATTAATTTCTACAGGGTAATTAATGTGTGTACTGTAGCAAGACTTTTTCTATAATACTGTGTCGCAGAATAGAGAATTAATAACAAATGAATACATTTTTTTTTCCAAAAACGGACTCGAATGACAATTTCTTCTTGGATTTTTGACAAATCGGAATTCAAATTCTTTTGATGAGGTACTCAAGCTTATCCAGTTCCAGTGTTTCGTTCCAGAATAAAATCAGATTAGCCAACTGCATCTAGCTTGGTGCTGTTTATGCCAACTCCAGGTTCACCAGCAGCCATCAGAGACCAATCCTCAGGCAGCTCTACTGACGAACACTAGTACAGAGTATTTGTGTTGACGGTGGGATTTTGTTTTTACAGGCGGTTTTAGTTGACAAACGCCTCTGCAAATCGACGAGCGCTCCCCAGCCTTAGAACCGCCAGTGGAAAAGTAATATCACTGGTGGTTTATTATGCCAACCGCCAGTGCAAATGGTCCCATTTACACTGGCGGTTTACATAACGAACCGCCAGTGATAATGACCATTATCACTGGCGGTGGCTAACACCAGCCGCCTGTGTAAACATGGGACATTTTCACAGGCGGTTAGCTTATGTCAACCGCCTGTGCTGTTATTCTCCTATATATACCCACCTTCTTCCTCCTCTGCACCTCCAACAGAACTGTAGCCCGAGCACTTAGCCATGGCTGGAGCTTTAGAGGTCCAGATTTGAGCCAATACAAGAGGAGAGGTTTTGATCCTGATTTCTTTGGAGGAGGTAGCTAAAAAAGGTTAGCTTATGTGTTTCTTGCCTCATTTCCTTATTTTTCCTCAATTTCCACCACTTTAGAGATCTAGGGTTTCACCTCAAGAGAGAGAAGAGCTCAAGAGAGAGAAGAGTAGCTAGGTTTTTTTCTTCAATAATTCTAGTCACTTTTTATTTAGGGGTTCACCTTTTGTAGCTATGGTTTATCTTTTTAAGTTTTATTAGCTACTCTTATTTAATTGTTTAGTGTTATTTATTTATATTTACTTTAATTAGCTGGTAGTGATGTTTTTAGCTAGGTTGTTATTAATTAATCTAGTTTTAGTTATTTTTGAATTTTTCTAGATCTTGAGGCTTTGAATTAGTTTTTATTTAATTATTTAGTTATGTTTTCGTTAAATTAAGTAGTGGTGAGGCTTTTATTAGGGTTTTAGTTACTAGTCTTGCTTTTAATTTTTTTTGTTTCATCTAAGAAATTGATGCTTTAATTATTTTGTTATGTTTATTCATACTTAATTTAGCTAGTAGTCATGCTTTTAGCTAGGTTCTTATTAATTAATCTAGTTTTATTTATTTGAATTTTTCAAGATCTTGAGGCTTTGAATTAGTTTTTGTTTAATTATTGATTTTTGTTTTGTTAAATTAAGTAGTGGTGAGACTTTTATTAGGGTTTTAGTTACTAGTCTTGCTTTTTAATTTTTTTAGTTTCATCTATTAAATTGATGCTTTATTTATTTTGTTATATATTGTTTAATAAAGTATTGCTGGTTATTTTATTAGTAACTAGTCTTGTTCGGATGTGTACTATTTCAGAAATATACAAGTGAGGGGTCATTTTCATCTATATATACTCTTTTGAACGAGTGTATTGATCATACAAAGTTTAGTTAATAATTAATATGAATAAACATCTATGTCTACTTTTAAGTGTTTACAATATATAAATCTACTAAACTTTTTAACAGGTAACGATTTCTGGATGTATAACTTAGAAAGGGTAGATCCATTATACATACCTAAGGTTCAGAAGTTTATCGATGCTGCCAAAAACCATGCTTTGAGAACACAGAAGAAACACATATATTGCCCTTGCTCAGATTGCAGGAATATTGTTGTTTTTGAAGACGCAAAACCAATCTTAAATCATTTGGTTTGTCGAGGATTTATGGAAGATTACTTGATTTGGACAAAGCATGGAGAGGGTAGCTCTGCGCCGTATGTTGTCGGAGACCCTGCGAACCTTGGCGCGAATGGCCCAGATCTGGTTGTTGATGATATTAGCCAGTTCCTACACGAGACTCATCACCATTATCCCCAGCAGGGTGAACATGTTGTGCCTGATGTTCATGATGATGCGAATGTTGGAGGAACCGAGGACAACAGAACTCAAATGATGGATAAAGATGCGGAATTGATGGCTGCACTATTGCGTCGTCATACTGATCCATCAATGTTCTTCATGAAAGGTATGGAGGCCTTGGAGAAGGCAGCAGCAGAGCCATTGTACGATGAGACTAAAGGTTGTACCAAAGAGTTCACAACATTAAGGTCTGTGCTTAAGCTGTTGATGTTGAAAGCAACATATGGATGGTCCGATGCCAGCTTCGATGCATTATTGAGTACCCTCGAGATATGCTTCCAAAGGAGAACAAAGTGCACGCTAACACGTACTATGCAAAGAAGCTAATCAGTCCGCTTTTACTATGAGTGTCCGTAAGATCCACGCAGCGTGCGAGAAATCACTGTATCCTATATCGAGGCGATTACAAAGACTTGAACAACTGTCCAAATTGTGGTGCAAGTCGGTACAAGACGAAAAAAGACTATCTACAAAAAGAGAATGCAGCCTCCATTTCTAAAGAGAAAAAGAGAAAGAATACTCAACAGAGTTCAAAACCCTGCACCAAAGAAAATGAAGAAGAAGACTACTACGCACAGAGAAGGGTTCTCGCTATGGTCATGTGGTACCTTCCAGTAGTAGATCGGTTGCGGTGTTTGTTCGCAAACCCTGAGGATGCAGAGCTTATGACTTGGCATGCTTCTGATAAGCACAAAGTAGATGGAAAGCTTTGACATCCTGCAGATGGCAAGCAATGGAAAAAATTCAATGAGGACCACCCCGAGTTTGCTAAGGAGACAAGAAATGTCAGGTTCGCACTGTGTACCGATGGAATGAACCCCTTTGGTGAAAGGAGCAGTAAGCACAACACATGGCCAGTGATCCTCACCATCTACAATCTCCCTCCACACTTGCTACAAAAGCGAAAATACCTTTTGCTCACCATTCTTATTTCTGGACCTACACAATCTGGTGTTGACATGGATGTATTCTTGGAGCCATTAATGGAGGAAATGAGAATATTATGGGATACGGGTGTTGATATGTTGGATGCTTATCGGAAAGAGTCATTCACACTAAGAGCAATTATTTTTGTTACGATCAATGATTACCCTGCTCTCTTTGTATTGTCAGAACAGTTCAAGGGCAAAGTTGGTTGTGTAGTATGCTTGGATGAAACCTTTTATGTGTCTCTCAGTGCATCGAACAAGATAGTGTACATGAGACATAGGCGTTTCTTATCAAAAGGTCATAGGTACCGATTGCGAAAGATGGATAGGTACTTTGACAATCATGATGAACTAAGGTCCACTGCTCCATCAGGTAATAGTAATGGTCATAGAGTATATGAGATAGTTAAGAACATCAAGTTTGTATTTGGTAAGATGACAAAAGATGGAAAAGTAAGAAAGGATGTAAAGCCAACTGCTGGGGCTACATTCAAGAAGATGTCAATTTTTTTAAGTATTTGCCATATTGGAAAGAGCTTGACGTACGGCACGCGGTTGATGGTATGCACATTCAGAAGAATGTGTTTGAAAGCATAATGGGTACCTTGCTAGACATAAAGGGCAAGACCAAGGAAGGACTGGGTTCACGTCAGGACCTGGTCAATTTGAAGATAAAACCTGAACTTCACCCGGTATTGCTAGAAAATGGAAAGTACCACCTCCCAGCCGCAAGTTACAACTTGAGCACAGATGAGAAACATGCCATTTGTTTGTGGTTGAAGAAATTGAAAGTTCCAGCTGGATTCTGCTCCAACATTAAGAGCATTGTGTCTATGAAGGACCTTACACTCACCAACTACAACTCACATGATTGCCATGTGATGCTGACAACTTTCCTCCCTATTGTCATCAGGGCTATAAGTCCGGTGTTCTTAAAGATGGCAATCACACGGTTGTGTTTCTTTTTTAACGAGATATCACAAAAGGTAATTGATCAAGAGCAGTTGGAGTCTCTTCAGGAATTCGCAGTGGAGACATTGTCACAACTTGAGATGTGTTTCCCGCCATCTTTCTTCGATATAATGGTACACCTTGTCGTGCATTTGGTGCCACAAATACAGGCATTGGGTCCCATGTATTTGCATGAGATGTGGACATATGAGCGTTTCATGTCAATACTAAATTCCTATGTATCCACTCGTGCTCGTCCTGAGGCATCTATGATAGAGGGATACACTACCGAAGAGGCAATTGAGTCCGGTGCTCCATTCTGCAACACTTGCCTAAAAGACCAAATTGCAATAGGTTTGCCTCCATCTCGACATGAGGGTAGACTATATGGGTGTGGGAGGATGGGTCAAAAATCATTCATACCGACAGACTATAATATTGTCCTCGAGGCGCATCATAGCATCCTACATCAGCTCTCGATAATGGATCCTTTGATCAAACAACACATACAAGAGCTAAGCGATCAGAACCCTGGGCAAACAGAGGATTGGGTATCGAAGGAACACAGGCGTCGATTCACCACATGGCTAATGGAGCAGAACATTCCAAATGGAGAAACAATTGAGCAACAAACTATCAAGAGGTTGGCAGCTGGACCATCTCGCCAGGTCACATCATGGCAGACCTTTGACATTAGTGGCTTCACATTTTGTACTATTTCTAGGGACAAAAAGAGCATGGCGCAAAACAGTGGTGTTCTTTGCGAGGCCATAGATGATTCAGATGAAACTGCTACATACTTTGGCTTCATTGAGGAGATATGGGAATTAGACTATGATACCTTTAAGACGCCTGTGTTTCGATGCCAATGGATTGATGACAACCATATCACCGTGGACAACTATGGCTTGAGAGTTCTTGATCTAAGTAAAGTAGGCTACAAGGATGATCCTTGGATCCTTGCTAACCGTGCTGCACAGGTCTTCTACGCCGAACAGATCCTTTCTAAAGAAGAGAAGAAAAGTAGCGACAAGACAAAGCATATAGTTCTTCACAGGCGGTTTTCACAGGCGGTTGGTTATGTCAACCGCCTGTGAAAATAGTTTTCCACTGGCGGTTGATAGCGGGACGCCAGTGGAAATGCTCCATTTCCACTGGCCTCCCGCACAGACGGTACGCCAGAACGCCTGCGAAGGTGCGTCTGGAACCGCCTGTGCAAATGCTCTGTGTACTAGTGGAACCGGCACCATGAGCATCAATGGCAGCGGTCCGTTCAAGCAGACTGACTGGTGCCAATTGAGTTAAGTGTGCTGTTGCAGTAATTAAAACAGCCTTGGATATACCAGGAGAATCATAAATTAAAAAGCATCTTCTTACAGTCGAATTGGCAAATTCTAAATTAAAATTTAAGCCTACAGAGAACAAATGTTCTGATAGGCATGAACACCATGCAGTGTGGCCACCATTAGGTCAATGTTGCTTGTACCAGAACAGTCCATCATCAGCAGACTGGACGATATGGGACATAGAACAAGAATGTGACATAGCTTCATCAGCTGCATATGTTGGCTGGAACACCCCCTACGCTCCATAACTTAAAAAATGGGAGTTGACTCATTGCTGAACAAAAAGAGGCTGTACAAAAACGGAGGATCTTGCACAGTGTTCATTCCCAGTTGCCTCTTCTTCCTGTACCTACTCATGCTGCTACGCTCCTGATCTATTGTTTGGTGAGCCATGAAGAAAAACAACACTAAATATAGAACTAGATGTGGGACTTATTAGGCCTTGTCATTTTAGGACCATCCCCAACAGGACCATTTGGCACACTATAAAGGCACAGTACAACAACACTTAAAATTATGAGTATAGTTGTGCTTATAATCTAGGTAGATGAGCTACATTGCACGACTTGTATCTTGGGACATGCTTGGACAATGTCAGCTTCATTACAAGTGATTTAGAGAAAGTAAAATACTGAGAATTGCACTTACATTTACAACAAACATGAAATCATTGCTAGCATATTGTGCTCAATCAATGCTAGCATATTGTGCTCCGATACAAATCTAGACATATCTGGATGACTAAAAAATGCACTAACATCAACAACATAATAGTTTGGATAGGTCCATCCCTACTTGTCGATATGTATGGGATTGAAATCTCCCCAAGAACTGTTTCGGTGCACTCGAAGGAGAATAGAGACAAGGTTGTCATCCCAATCTGTATTCCAATAGAGGTGAGAGATTAGTTTGATTCCTTTAGAGGACATCATGGATTACTGTCGAAACTGAAAATCTATGGAACTAAACATGATTCACTTTTTGTTGCTAGTTTCCAAAATAATTAAAAACTTATTATCATTTAGTGAAGGATAATAGATAATTAATTTTGGAGTAAACCATATAATTTTATTTCAGAACGCTGCAAACATAACTGCAGCAAAAGTAAAAACACTGAAAAGGGTTAAGAATCCACAATTCACAGACATTATGCCGCATTATCTAATCACAGAAGGCTCTAAACTTCATTACAGACACACAATGAATTTATGCATCTATATATGAGAATGCATCTATGTTGTGACCACATCAGATCAAGATGTGATTTCCCCTGTCTATGATGACAGCCACTACTACACTGCCCAAATATTAACCGTGGCGTTTGAAAAATCCAACCGCCACGGTTGATACTGGTGATTAACAGTAGCGGCCGTTTTGTTTACCGGGGCATTTGGAAATCACCCACCACCAAAAATATGTTTACCATGGCGGTCACACAATGAGGCCCGAATCTGGAGGCTCAAACGAGCCTAGAAATGCCAGTTAATAGGGTATAATAGATATAGAGGAGTTAGGGTTTGGGGGATTCTCTCATCCCCACACACTCTCTCCTGTCTTAGACACTCCTCTCTCCTCTCCTCTGCTCTCTCTCCTATTAGGGGTCCTTAGCTATTAGGATCAACGATGACAAGAGCATGGGCCTATGACTGATTATACTTGGAACTAGATGAAACAGATGCCAAATTGCAGCCATTCCTCATTCTTTATATCCAGATACAAGAACTATGGAGGTAGCAGAATTCTTTCCCTGGTTAGGCAATGCTAAGTTTGGCCTACAATGGCAAGGAAAAGCAAGCAGACATACGGTGGCCGCAAACATATACATTTAATAGTAAAGGGCTTGCCGACCTAAGAGGAAAAACCTTTTTTACATGTTCCTCATATGGCGACAATAATGCTTATTCATAGATAGGAATGTATCTAGTGCAAACTAACTTCCCGTGAAAAATTATGCGAACCATGGTAAAAAATTCATTTCAATTCAACAAAAAAATCGCACATAAAGAGGAGCGTTATATGTAGGTGGCGGCGCAATAGGAGCAAGTAGGTTGGCAGCACGAGAGTGAGTCAGATACAAACAAAAGGACCTGCCAGATGATGTAGTGTCAAAAAAAATAAGTTAAATGCACCAGCAGCCCTTGAACTTATAAGGGTGTGTCACTTAGGTCGTCCATGAACTCTGAAAACATACTTACGGGTCCCTAAACTTGTAAAGATGTGTCACTTAGGTCCACGAACTCTGAAAATGCATTTTTAGGTCCCTAAACTTGTAAGGATGTGTTACTTAGGTCCACAAACAAATACTATATTTCTATTTTGATTTAATAATATAATTGTGAATAACACATAAAAATAATATTTAATATAACTTTAGTACTTTTCATGAACCTACTTAAAATAATATCATAAACCTACTTAAAAGTCAATAATTATTTAATTTTATTATTGCAAATAATACATGAAACCTATTTAATTATATATCTATAAATAACTTTAGTATTAATTTTAAATGTTTAATGATACATAAATATTAAATTAATTTTAGTACTTTTCTAATTTAGTTTAATCCTAATATATGTGCTCTTTTAAATTATTTTAATACTTTAGTTTATTTATTTATTGATGATGTCATATTAATTATTATTTTTATGTGCTATTCACAACCATATTATTAAATAGAAATAGAAATAGAAATATAATATTTGTTCATGGACTTAAGTGACACATCTTTACAAGTTTAGGGACTTCAGAAATGTATTTTTAGAGTTTATGGACCTAAGTGACATATCTTTATAAGTTTAGGAACCCAAAAAAATATGTTTTCGAGTTTCTGACCTAAGTGACACACCCCCACAAGTTCAAGAGCCGCTGGTGCATTTAACTCAAAAAAAATCTAGGTAAAATTGTTTAGAGTAGGAAGCTCTCTACAAACTCCCAGAAGATGGGACTACATGCGGTACTCCATAAAGTAGGGCCCTGAGTAGAAACTTCAATATCAGAGCTGGTCAAGGAAAAACCATCACACACAACCTCCCATGGGCACGCACGCACGAGCACACATGCATGCCTGATGCCTCCCTTGTGAGTCGTGACGCAGCTCGGCCTGCCGCCCACCTCTATGAAGAAATGTGTAGCTACAATTGCCTTTTTCCAGGCTAGGCATTAATTCCCTTTTGTCTCCAATTCCTATGTGGTAACTTCAAAATATTTGCGGAGTGGAAAAAGTCTACATCACCCCCTAAATTTTGACGAGTGGAATACGTAATCTCCCTCAACTATAAAACTAGATATTCTACCTCTTGAACTTTTCAAACTGGTTAAATTACCTCCTCTAGCAGTTTTGAGCGGTGGTTTTGGTATAGTAGTGTGGATTTTTTTATTTATCTCGGCTGAATTTTTAAAAAATAAGAATAAATCATAGAAATATCATAAAATAGAAAATTTAATTTTGTTGAACTCCACACCAGTAGATCTACACATAGTTAGCACATAATATATTATTTTTAGTAAATTTTTTTTTGTTGTAACTTTCTATGGTCCAATTGTGGTGAAATTTTTATGGTAGCTAATTATTGTATGTTTGATCTCTACTAAAATTTCATACTCATTAAATCATATATAACTTAGTTATAAACTTATTTAGGTTTATGCTCAGTGGATTATTTTAGTGTTTTCCTTATAGAGTATGTGCCCTGAGCGGCATTTTTTGGCAGAATTATTTTAGTGTGTTTTTCTTATAGAGTATGTGCTTGGACCTTTATTTTTTGGCGGAGTACCATGCAGTACGTACATGTTTATGAGTATGAAGCCATATATACATTTTTTTGAGAAGTACGATCGTATGAGTACATACATGTTTGTTTTGAGTACGCGTGGACAGAGAACAACGTGAGTATGGATACATGCAAACAAGTTTATTTTATTTTAAAAAGCAGTATTCCAAAAATTTTTTATAAAAGCATATTTCTACTGGTATTTTCTCAAACCACCAGTGGAAGAAGCCAGTAAAAATAAGCCATTTCGTTTTGGCAGTTTTTAGTAGAAATGGGATTTCTACAGGCGGTTCTCTAAAGAAACCGCCCGTAGAAATGTCCACAATTTATATTTTTAGATCTAAAAATTACAAAAACCAAAAATTATTTTTGATAACTTTCATTTAGAGTGTTTCTCCATTCGAAGTCATTTGCAAAATTTGAATTTCAAATTTGATAATTTCAGGTGTAGTTTTTGATAAAAAATAATTTCAAATGAAAAAAGTTGTCAACTATAAAGATTCATAACTTCTCGAGATCTACAACTTTTATTGTGAAAGTGTCTCTATCCGAGGAAGTTTGAAAAACTTAAAAAATAAATTTCAAACTATTTCTAGTGGCGGGTCTCTTGGCGGTTCCTTAACAAAACTATCAGTAGAAATCGCTTTTTTTTGTCTTGGTAGTGTCTTAAGAAATCCGCCACTAGAAATATGGCTGATTTCTACTATCTGTTCTCGAGAGAAACCACCAATAAAAATAAAATGCTAGTATCAAGAGAAATGATTTTTGTACTAGTGAATATATATTGACTCCAAGTAGGGTATAAAATCCAGAATATGATATTATTATAACATTCCAACCTTGGAAGACTTGTAAAAGAGCTCAGTTACTGAGAAATGAGACAATATTATTCAGAGAAAAAACTGTAGCTCGTCCAAGATACTCGAGTAGTATGTACTAATATTTGCACCAAAAGAGTATGAACAAACACAAGGAGAAAATGTCGAATCTACTAGGTTTTGATGCAAGGGATACTGAGCAAGAACCTGCAATGCCAACCACGATTAATAGGTAGAAAATAAATCACTACTACAACGCAGAGATATAGTAATACCAAGTTGTGTTAATATAGATTAGGAAAAGTGTTACTAGCCCTCTTAGTAACACATTTCTTTGTGTGTCCTAATTGGCCATGTTACTATAGACTGGTTTATTATAACACATTTATTTGTATATAGGAACATTTGTCTAGTGTTACAATAATTTTTGCTATAAACACTTTTTTTTACTATAGTAACGCTTCACGTCATGGTAGAATGCGTCATTTGTAACACATTTATTAATCTATAGGAACATTTGCTTACTGTTTGCTGAAGGTCATTAAACACCAAATGCATATCTCTAGCCCCAGCAGCTGTCACGGTAGAGTGATTTTTGATACGAAATACATGCACCATGCGTCCAGCAGTATTTGAACTAGTCTGCTAATGTTGAGTTTAATTGTGTTTGAAATAAATCAATCAAGCTTTCCAGCTGACCAATGGAAGGTAAAGGCTAGTACTCAGCACGATGTACACAGACGAGTAGGATTGAAGCAAGGGAAGTTCAATTTTTTTCTTATAGAGAGAGGAAAGAGCCATAGAAAAAACTAGAAGATGACGTCTCTATGGTGGCCACGAACTGAGTCAACTCTGCATTGTTTGCTATATATATGATGCAGCTTCATGCTACGCAGTGGATCTTGAGATGTCTGCAATCGCAGGCATACCTGCAGAGCCACAACTCTCAACTACACGTGTGGTGGACTCAATTCACGGCCGTTCCGCTGCCGCAGGAACAGAAGCTATTGCAGGAAGAGAAGCTGTCGCGACTTGCTTGTTCTTCTCTGCTACTCAAAATCTCGCACTGCCTGTACTCTATGTGAAGTAAGCCAAGACTAAAGATCTGAAGCAAGGATGCCCAGATAACAAGATTGACTTGGAGCATACTCTGTATTCTCTACATTAAAATTCCAGTCCTGAACGAGATCGAGCAATGTTTATTTCACATGCAGAACTAGTGTCTGCAGCTTCCGACAGCGGCTTCCCATGTGCCTCCTCTTCCTATCAGACATGACTGGGTATATTAATTAAGGACACCATCCTCCTGAAAGGCTCTACAGCTGTAAACGTCTCATCTTGGTCATTCTGCTTTTGTTGGATAGCTAGTGCTGGATATCTGCGGATGTGTACATTGGTCACAGAAGGGTTAATATAGAGGGAATGCCACTTCTCTTTAATGGTGGTGGTGTTTCTGTAGGTGAACTATTATAATATCCATACACTACAAACATCGCCTGTATATATCATATCTTGTAGCAGCTCATCCTTCGGGACTACACCAACTCTGTGTTGGTCTATGGAGAACATAACTTAGCTTTTTTAGGCCTAGAAAATGTGTTAGTTGAGACGTAGAAATAAGGGGTCAAATAATCTATACAGTTAAATTGTTATAGGTATACAACAATTATATTAATCAATTGAAAAAATATTGGTTTATCCTAACATGCTGCGATCATAGTGCAAAAAACATGTTATGATATTAATTAACATGGTTTCTGTATTTAGTTACATAATTGTTTTATAAATTTAAAATCAAGATATTAATTTTACAGGGTAATTAATGTACTGTGTCGCAGAATAGAGAATTAGTAAGAAATGAATACAAATTTTTCAATAAACGGACTACAATGACATTGTCTTCTTGGATTTTTGACAGATCAGAATTCAAATTCCTTTGATATGTTACTCAAGCTTATCCAGTTCTACAGTTCATTCCAGAATAAAATCAGATTAGTCAACTGCGTGCAGCTTGATGCTGTTTTTGCCAACTCCGGGTTCACCAGCAGCCGTCAGAAGACCAATCCGCAGGCTGCTCTTCCGATGAACCAGCTCCATGAGCATCATATGTCAGCAGTCCTCGGCTAAAAGGATCAACAACAACAAGAAGCATGGGCCCATGTTCTATAACTGTGTGAGGAATTAATCGCAGGATATGACCCGTTCAAGCAGACTGACTGGTGTCAATTGAGTTCAGTGTGCTGTTGCAGTAACTAAAACAGCCTTGGATGCACCAGGAGAATCATAAATTAAAAAGCATCTGCTTACAGTGGAATTGGCAAATACTAAATTAAAATTTGAGCATACAAAGAACAAATGTTCTGGTAGGCATGGACCGTGCAGTGTGGCCACCATTAGGTCGTTGTTGTTTGTACCAGCACAGTCCATCATCAGCAGACCGTGGACGGTATGGGACATACAATAAGAATGTGACATAGCTTCATCAGCTGCATATGTTGGCTGGAACACCCCCTACGCTCCATGACTTCAAAAATGGGAGTTGAATCATTGCAGAACGAAAATAGGCTGTACAAAAACGGAGGATCTTGCCCAGTGTTCATTCCCTGTTGCCTCTTTTTCCCATCTTCAATTACAACGATTTTATCTAGTGATTGTCTACTGTCTTCCTGTACCTACTCCTGCTGCTATGCTCCTCATCTATTGTTTGGTGAGCCAGGAAGAAAAACAACACTATATACTATAGAACTAGATGTGGGACTTAGTCCTTGTCATTTAGAACCATCCCCAACAGGACCTTTTGACGCAATATAATAAAGGCACAGTACAACAACACTTAAAATTGTGAGTATAGCTGTGCCTATAATCTTGGTAGATGAGCTTCATTGCACGAATTGTATCTTGGGACATGCTTGGACAATCTCAGCTTCATTACAAGTGATTTAGAAAAAGTAAAATACTTAGAATTGCACTTACATTTACAACAAAATAATTTAATACAGCAACGCCAGCATCTTACGGCAGCGGTTATCAATAGGACCAGCGGCAGCAAGAAGCATGCATGGGCTGTGACTGATCAAACAATCTTGGAAGTGGGTGAAAAGATGTCAAATGTACTCCATTGATTATCAGTTACACGATAGAACTCTGCATGTTCAGACGGAAGAACTATGGTGGTACCAAAATTGTTTTCGATGTAAGGCACTAATTCACTTTTGCCTCCCTTTCCTATGTGGCCACCTCGAAAGGTTTGCATAGCCACACTGTATTCCTTTCCATACACAATGCTAAACATGACCAACAAAGGGAAAAATAGAAATTATATGTAGGCAATAACACTGATGAAGTCATGAAGATTGCTGGAAGCTGCAGACATTTACGTTTCATAGTAGAGGGCTTGCAGACCTATGAGGAAATGCCTTTTTTACAAGGCCCTGATCGATGTAGCGACCACACTTCTTCCTTATTTAGATAGACATGAAGACTGAACGTTATAGGTGTGGTGCAATGGGAACGAGTAGGTCGGCAACACGAGAGCGAGTTGGATCCATGCCAGATGTTTTTGTGTCAGAAAAAATTCTAGGAAAAATTCTTTGGAGTAGCCCTACAAACTCCTAGAGGATGATGGTGGAATGCATGTTGTTTTTTTTTTCGAAAGCATGTGCTGCATGTGCTTCATTAGAGGAAGTTAGAAATGAAATACACGGCCCATGTGGCTTGACGGCGAGGTGCCATATAACGACAGCGGTGGAATACTAGTGTCATGATGTCACTGTCGAAACTTACTGCATGTTCAACAGCTTGGTGAGCTGTAAACATGGCGAGCACCGAGGCAAAATCTCAGAGGTGGTGGAAATTAAGGGAGAGAGGATAAATAGGAGAAAATCTTTGTATTATATTTACCAAAAAAATTCTGTAAATCTCAATAATGTTGCATTGCGTGATTTCTTGATGTGACAATTTTTTCTTTTTGGAACAGTGAAACGTAATATATATATATATATATATATATATACATATATATATATATCTATACTATAAAGGAGCAAAGAAATTGAAAATTATTGATACCAGAAAATTTTTCTACCCACCTTATCTACCTTAGACTGACAAGTGGGCCCAATAAATTAAAATAGCAGGAACTTGTTCCTGACATATGGAACACCCGTGGTTCACGTTGCGGACAACTCCTCCTTCGCGTCTTTTTTCACCCGAGAAAATTTTACCCAACCGCACGTACCCACGCCCGCCCGCCGCCCGCCATCGTCCTCTCCGCACTGCCCGCCAGAACGCCAACCACCGTGCTTTCTACAATGCCGCGGTTCCTCGCTCCCTGCCCGCGACAACTGCCGCTCTTCCTCACTCAATCTCTACCTGCCCTGCACTTCCTCGCTATGTCGCACGGGAACCCGGCGGCAGGCACACCGGTGGCGAGGAAGACGGACACCGCTCCTGGCGAACACGACTGGGGGCGCTGATGCGTTCCCCTACGACGGCTGGCTGGACCAGTGGCGACGGCTGCACCCATGGGTCGGGCCTTTGCCCCCGCGGCCTCGTGCACGGGAACCTGGCCGGCGGTGCGCCGATGCCGAGGAAGATGGACGCCGCTCATGGGCTCATGGCGGATGCAACTAGGGGCACTGGTGCATGCCCGCACAGCGACAGTGCTCGACCGGTAGCGACGGCTGCCCCCATGTCTTCGTCGGGACTTTGCCGGCAACCAGAACCCATCACAGCAGGCATGCCGCCCCCTTCTCTTTCTTTCCTGCTGTGCAAAATTGAGCACCCGATCCCTAACTTAACTATTTGTATTCAGATCTGATCTAGCCTGAACTCTCTCTTCTTAAGGCCCTGAGGACACCCGCTGGCCCAACTCTGAGTAACTACAGATCCCCTCCAATCCTTTTTGTTGTTGTTGTTTTTCTGGCTCCGTAATTTGATTTTGGATTGTTTCCCCTCAAAAAAAATTGATTTTGGATTGTGAAGATCAACCTGCAGCCGTCCAGCATGTGAATTCAAAGGCATATTCTGTGGAATTGATTTCTACCTTTAATGTGATGTGTCATCTGCCTCGAAAGGAAATCCAAGAGAATGTAGATGTGCCACCAGATCCCAGTTATTATATTCCCCTCGCTGAGGTAGGATAATGTTTCTAAAATGTAGAGCTATGCCTTCATTGTCAGAGCTTGCTAAACATGATAAAATACTTGCTGGTATGCGGATTTATCCAAGTTCTAGCACAAGGAATCGGATGCAGGTAATGGAATTTATATGATTTTGTATATGAGAATGTGCTTGTAATTTTCATGCAGTTCATTTCACTCTGTGACAGGTCAATTTGGAAACAACATTTTATAAAAAAAATGTAAATGGCGTGAATGTAATCTAACAAATTAGCTCTAACAAACACTCTTTTTAATGCAATGACATGCAGTTCTCTTCATCTAGAAAAAAATGCTTTCTGTCTGACACACTATCATTTATACATTTATTTACAACTGACCTGAGATTGGGCTTTCTACATTTCTTTGGGATCACAACAGGAATAAAGTTTACATGTTTTTTTCTCTATGCCCTCAGATTGACACAGAAGCTTAAGTAGGAGAAGTGTGAGGACATTCCATGATATCCAGCACTGTGAGTTGAGCAGTCCAATCTTCAGTGCAAAAATGCTTATCACCATTTCAAACATATGAAGCTGGAATGTCTCTTTTGGGATAATATAAGAAGATGCACAGAAACATTATTTATGTTCGCTCAACTAATTGCAGCATACTGCATTGTCGCAACCGAGTCAACTGGAGATTCCTATGGTCTTCCTGGAGACAATCAAGGAGGACTTCAATAACAGATGCAGGGGGCAAAGCAGCAACAGCTATAGCCAACAGTCTCACCCGAGATTTCAGGTAACAATCCTTATTCTTTATCTGCAAGAGCAAGAATTTTTTTCAGACTTTTAGATGCATTTCCAATACTGTACACTATACCTTCCTTTCATTCCTCACTGTAGGCATGCTTGGGGACTGGCAATACAGGCTGAGGCTTAGAGACTAGATGTACAGATCACCTAGAGCAGGGGAGTAAGCTGTCCAAAGTGAAGGCTCATGTCGATCAAGTGAAAAGCATCATGATAAAAGATATTGACATGGTAATAATGAACGTGTATCAGTGTAACCTTTCCCAGGCATGCATGACCTGATGGATACCTGCATCTGCTAACCTTGACTGAAACCTTCAATAATTCTGCTTTCATTCTTGAGTTATCTTTGGCCTTGACTAGCTTACTTTGAAATGCTTCTTAATGATAAATAAATTTGGTGAAATTATTTTAAGCCTTTGATCATGGACAATAGATCAATGGGCTTGTCACAAGGACAGAGCAGCTCTACGGTGATGTCTGTGTTTGTTGCAAGTTTCTGTTTATATATCGTAATAACCAAGTATCTCTTCAGTAACTTGTCGGTGTCAGGCAGAGAGAACTAAAACAGAACATTGACTACTGTCTTTGTTTGAGGCTGCTGATTTCAGTTGTTCTGTGGAAAAATTATTGTCCAACTTGGGAGTTTTAGATTTTTATTTATAAGAGAGGAGATATGGCAGATAATTTTCAAGTGATGTTTAATGGTGGTCTGGTTCGTTAATGGTCAAAGATTGTATTTATTTGGTTAAATATGAGAAAATAAGCAAGTGGCCATTTTGATTAACTTGCTAAGAAATTTTGGTTCTTTTGCTATTGTTTTAGTGATCTGCTTTAGTCTTGGAACCTATTTAAGGTGTTCAATGGTGAATTAATGGTTACAAGCTTTGATATTTTTGCCAGTATTAGAACTCCAGTGAAATATCAACGAAATAATATAGTTTTGCGAGCTTTCAGTAATTAAACAAAATATTGATAAATTAATACATAACACGGACATAAAGCAAGTACATATAAAACGTTGATTGACTATAATACCTCTATGAATAATTTTTTTAATATAATTTCTCCTTTACAAATAAAATTGTCTAAGCAGACACGTGCGTGTCGCATGTGCATGCGCACAGCGACAGTGCTCGACCGGTAGCGACGGCTGCCCCCATGTCTTCGTCGGGACTTTGCCGGCAACCAGAACCCATCACAGCAGGCATGCCGCCCCCTTCTCTTTCTTTCCTGCTGTGCAAAATTGAGCACCCGATCCCTAACTTAACTATTTGTATTCAGATCTGATCTAGCCTGAACTCTCTCTTCTTAAGGCCCTGAGGACACCCGCTGGCCCAACTCTGAGTAACTACAGATCCCCTCCAATCCTTTTTTGTTGTTGTTGTTTTTCTGGCTCCGTAATTTGATTTTGGATTGTTTCCCTCAAAAAAATTGATTTTGGATTGTGAAGATCAACCTGCAGCCGTCCAGCATGTGAATTCAAAGGCATATTCTGTGGAATTGATTTCTACCTTTAATGTGATGTGTCATCTGCCTCGAAAGGAAATCCAAGAGAATGTAGATGTGCCACCAGATCCCAGTTATTATATTCCCCTCGCTGAGGTAGGATAATGTTTCTAAAATGTAGAGCTATGCCTTCATTGTCAGAGCTTTCTAAACATGATAAAATACTTGCTGGTATGCGGATTTGTCCAAGTTCTAGCACAAGGAATCGGATGCAGGTAATGGAATTTATATGATTTTGTATATGAGAATGTGCTTGTAATTTTCATGCAGTTCATTTCACTCTTTAGGTCCTTTTTTTTTTACTGGGATCAGTATCCATTTGTTGCTGGATGATGGATCTTTGGGTCCAGAAAGTGGTGAATGGATACAAGGATAATGCAAAGATTAATTTCATAGGATGGTCATTTTCCCCATCATTCTTCAACAGCCCTTTTTATTATTATGATAATGAATTATGGCATGCTGTTTTTTTTTCCTAATCATGTTCATTCTGTATCCTGAATTATAGGTCACCAGATGGTCAGGGCGTGGCATTCACTGTGCACTATGAAAATGAGGTGATATATTGATGCTTTAGAGTTTAGAGTATGATGATGACGCAAGGACATTATTTGAGTAGTTAATTGGTTGATGATTCTATTTTCTACTTGGTGGCATGGTGCATCTAAGTAGCCAGATAGTGGCTGCATATTAGCATTGTGGATTGCTGATGCACAACATGGAAAAGCTCGTCCATTTTTCAAATCAAACGACATAATATTAAATGCAATCTTTGAGCTGTGAATGGCAATAACTTTCTAGGCAGACCATCCTTCTGTTTTCACTCATAAATCGTCATTGGTCTTCTAATGCTTTACAGATATGCTACTGTTCCTCTGTTGCATGGAGATCCACCTATGGATGCTTGTAAGTGTTCTCTCGTTTGGCTCCCAGTTCTTTCTTATATGCCATTTGATGATTGCACAGCTCTCTGTCTACTGACTGGTTTATCAATGGCTGCAATTTTTTATCAAGTTAGTTTATACTGTGTTTTGCCCATCATGTGTTTGCGATATTGTCCATAAGGCTAGAAGGTTCTCTATTTTTCTCGTAGTACAATACAAGAACATATGTAGTCTGGATGCAAAATAACATATATGGTTCACTTGTCTGGAAGGAGCCTTGAGCTATCCAAGATGGCACATAGCATAGCAGATCATGTATCTATGCTTCTCTGGTGCCTAGGCTGATGTGACTATTACAGAGCATAGTGTTTTTTGTGTCATTCAGGTTTGATTGCTTTGTATGAAACTGTTAAATGATCATACTTGGAGACCATCACTTTTCCTGAGTACAGAAAACCGAAGCTGATATTATTTAACAATATAGAACTTGTTGATTTGCAAACAATTTGAGGAGATAAATTCTCGCTTAATTCATATTCTGAAGTTTGCAAGCTGATGCATGAGATAACTTTTGTAACAATTTATAAACCAAAGCTCATGTATGCACACTTATTTTCTTTGGAATGTGAAAATTCTCTGACAAGACTTCTCATAGAATCAGTCCCCTGCATACTCTTAATAGAGTTAAGTAAAATTTAGTAAATTTCGAAGCCAGCAAAAGTTGTTAATACAGAGAATGAATGAATTTCTTTTTTAATGAAGGAATTAACAATATACAGTAAATCATTTGAACTCACATAAAGTCATTTCCACAGCCCAACTGCTTGCTGTCTGTGACAGGTCAATTTGGAAACAACATTTTATAAAAAAATGTAAATGGCGTGAATGTAATCTAACAAATTAGCTCTAACAAACACTCTTTTTAATGCAATGACATGCAGTTCTCTTCATCTAGAAAAAAAATGCTTTCTGTCTGACACACTATCATTTATACATTTATTTACAACTGACCTGAGATTGGGCTTTCTACATTTCTTTGGGATCACAACAGGAATAAAGTTTACATGTTTTTTTCTCTATGCCCTCAGATTGACACAGAAGCTTAAGTAGGAGAAGTGTGAGGACATTCCATGATATCCAGCACTGTGAGTTGAGCAGTCCAATCTTCAGTGCAAAAATGCTTATCACCATTTCAAACATATGAAGCTGGAATGTCTCTTTTGGGATAATATAAGAAGATGCACAGAAACATTATTTATGTTCGCTCAACTAATTGCAGCATACTGCATTGTCGCAACCGAGTCAACTGGAGATTCCTATGGTCTTCCTGGAGACAATCAAGGAGGACTTCAATAACAGATGCAGGGGGCAAAGCAGCAACAGCTATAGCCAACAGTCTCACCCGAGATTTCAGGTAACAATCCTTATTCTTTATCTGCAAGAGCAAGAATTTTTTCAGACTTTTAGATGCATTTCCAATACTGTACACTATACCTTCCTTTCATTCCTCACTGTAGGCATGCTTGGGGACTGGCAATACAGGCTGAGGCTTAGAGACTAGATGTACAGATCACCTAGAGCAGGGGAGTAAGCTGTCCAAAGTGAAGGCTCATGTCGATCAAGTGAAAAGCATCATGATAAAAGATATTGACATGGTAATAATGAACGTGTATCAGTGTAACCTTTCCCAGGCATGCATGACCTGATGGATACCTGCATCTGCTAACCTTGACTGAAACCTTCAATAATTCTGCTTTCATTCTTGAGTTATCTTTGGCCTTGACTAGCTTACTTTGAAATGCTTCTTAATGATAAATAAATTTGGTGAAATTATTTTAAGCCTTTGATCATGGACAATAGATCAATGGGCTTGTCACAAGGACAGAGCAGCTCTACGGTGATGTCTGTGTTTGTTGCAAGTTTCTGTTTATATATCGTAATAACCAAGTATCTCTTCAGTAACTTGTCGGTGTCAGGCAGAGAGAACTAAAACAGAACATTGACTACTGTCTTTGTTTGAGGCTGCTGATTTCAGTTGTTCTGTGGAAAAATTATTGTCCAACTTGGGAGTTTTAGATTTTTATTTATAAGAGAGGAGATATGGCAGATAATTTTCAAGTGATGTTTAATGGTGGTCTGGTTCGTTAATGGTCAAAGATTGTATTTATTTGGTTAAATATGAGAAAATAAGCAAGTGGCCATTTTGATTAACTTGCTAAGAAATTTTGGTTCTTTTGCTATTGTTTTAGTGATCTGCTTTAGTCTTGGAACCTATTTAAGGTGTTCAATGGTGAATTAATGGTTACAAGCTTTGATATTTTTGCCAGTATTAGAACTCCAGTGAAATATCAACGAAATAATATAGTTTTGCGAGCTTTCAGTAATTAAACAAAATATTGATAAATTAATACATAACACGGACGTAAAGCAAGTACATATAAAACGTTGATTGACTATAATACCTCTATGAATAATTTTTTTAATATAATTTCTCCTTTACAAATAAAATTGTCTAAGCAGACACGTGCGTGTCGCACGTGCATGTCTACTAGTATATATAAAGAGGCAAAACTTTCAGCTAATTTTTTTGGTCCACCTATTTTTTCGTAAACCCCTTTTCTCGTCCATCTATTTTTTGGGCCACCTTCTCCCAATAATATGGACTTATATGACTTGTTCAAGTGGGTTGGCTCGGCGAATCCATCCACAGGCCCGCCAAGCCCATCCGCGAGGCACCACCGCCGCGCGCTCGGCGGTGCTAGCGGATTCGGCCCACGCGCTCACCGGTGCTAGTGGATCCGCCTCGTGCTCGCCGGTGCTAGCGGATCCAGCCTCCCGCCGCCAGGATCCGGTCGCAGCCGCATGGGATTCGGCCGCAGCCGCCGGAATCCGACCGTAGCCGCCGGGATCCGGCCACATGCCACCGGATCGAGCCACCCGACACCGCTGAAGGGACGGGGGGGGGGAAGACTGTTGGGGGTCGCGGAGATCAGGGCCACCGCGCCACCGTGACACCGGTCTAGGTCGGTGCCGCCCGCTCGAAGGTCCGCCTTGCCATGGATCCTGCCACCGACCGCGAGTGGGGACGCCCGCCCTAGATCTGCGCGCACACAGGTGAGGCCGACTGCGCGCCCCAGATGGTTCTAAGCGCGCGCCGCCACCGTGGGTGGAGGCGATCAGCACGTCGCGGCCGCCTCGTGTTCCTCCGCCACCGTCTTCACCAGACATGCGCCGCCTTGCAGCCGCCATGGGTGCAGGTTCGCAGTGCCGCCGCCGCCACCATCGAGAGAGAGAAGAGGTGGGGTGGAGGGACGCTGCTGTGAGAGAGAACGGGGTGGGGGACGGCGCTGGGGAAGAAGGGGGGGGGTGGGGGATGGCGCTGGGAAGAAGGTGGTGGGGGACGGCGCTAGGGGAGAAGTGGAGGTGCCCTGGGCAAGAAAGAAAGGGTGGAGGGCTGGAGGCGCCGGGGAAGAAAGAAAGTGGTGGATGTGAGTGAAACAAAACTCTAGCTCCTATTTTTAAATACGGTTAATAGAAAACGACCGCCACGGTAAATCCCGACGTATTTTTTGTGGCGTTGGATTTTTGACCACCACGGTTAATGAATGGGTATCATCTTGCAAAATCATTTCTGTACTTGTGTCTGCTTGATGAACCTGCGGTTTGAGCATCATTGGCTGCGGTCCTTGGTTCATAGGATCAATCTCAACTTGAAGCATGCCCCGTGTGTACCCGAGTCTCTTGCTTGACTTGGCACTAATTCCCTTTTGCCTCTGATTCCTAACGATTAATAGTAGTAGGTGAATACGGAGTTCATATAACACAGGTTGTTGTATGGTTAACAGTAAGCACTCAGTATCATATGGGAATGACCAGATCATGTGTAAACTAATTTACCTATGCCACATATATGCGCGCTGGGTATATGTGCTTTACATAATGTACACTCGGATTGTAGCGTTCGAAAGTCCATAAACCGCCTGCCACGCTTTGTTCAGAAAGCATCGTTGCACACTTAGGATGAAACAAATAAAAATGGGAATGACCAGTGTACAAATTCAAGCAGCTGGAATGGAGAAAGCAACTGAAAAAGAAGTGCATCCGAGAATGGCTAAAGAGAAAGCTCGTTGTGTTGTTGGTATGATCATATTTTATAACCAGTTGCGAAAGCTATGACTAAGTAACTCTAGCAGACTATCTATGCTAGATTTGGGTTGTATAGAGGCTAAAAATCCTAGGTCGACTACCCAATAAATTCCTCCTCTCATCATCTATTTCTGTTGACCAACAGATGTGACTACCTATTATTCCCCCGTGGGCCTCACTCTCTCTCTCTCACTCTCTCCCAGCGCTCGCACGGTCATAGGCATTCGCCCTGCCCCCATGGCTCATTGGAGTTATACTGCTCCACGACGCGATAGTCCTACTCAAAGGCTTGGCTCTACTCCTAGAAGCATCACCAGTGTGCCCGCTGTGCAGTGGACACCTCTCCGCCGTGGCTCCTCCGTTTTGGGTGGGGCTCCGATGATGCCGCCTTCTTCGTCATGGCCCATCTCTGCTCATCCTCCTCACCGTGGGCAGCAGGCGGCCTCCCTAGCGCGGCCAAAAGGCGGCCATAGGCGCACGGCAACCTCCCCAGAGCGGCCACAACTCCCCCCAATGATGGCTATCTTCTCGTCAGCGTAGAGGAAGGAGAGAGGCTGACATCATGGCCCCCACATGTCATTCACTCCGCAAATGAATTTAGGTTGTCACTTTTGGCAGTGTTGCTGGATTAGAAGGCAATAAATGAGTAGTTTAGAAATAGGTGGCTACCTAATCATACTAGGTACGGTAGTGTTGCTGGAATTGCTCTAAATAGAGGCTATATCAATTGATCGGAATAATTCGGCTCTTCTAAACCTTGTATAGCAAAGGCATGCCAAAACAAACAGTCATGTGCCCCCCATTTGGCTAAATGAATTGGTTTCAGAAGCTGATGGATCAACTTTGGAGTGCGATCGAGTAGTCAATTAATTCGTGTGATTAAAAAAAAAAAGTAGCCCATATTTTGCATACACTTTTTTATAAATAAATAAAGTTGATTTTTTAATAAATAAACTTCAAACATGTGTCATGTGCTCTGTAGGAGTCGTGCTAAGACGTTGTGTTCTATGCGTAGTGAGCACAGGTGTGCTCGTCGTGCGCACATGGGTGTGTGAGCACGATGGCTGTGTGAGTACTTGTGTGTTCTAGGTGTCGTGCACGTCGTGGCGGTGTTATAATCAATTGATTTATTTTTTAATCAATAAATAAACTTCAAACATGTAATGAACTATGGGTCGTTTATTAAATGGCCGCGTGCGCGAAGACTAGCTGTGAATCAGTACAACGCATGGAACGTATCGATTACTCCATAGAACCCCTTGTATGAGTTAGGAGAGGCCAAATAACTAGAATGTCGTGGTAAAGGGAAAATTCAATTTTACTGAGTCAGTGCCATCGATCGATCTGTTGGCTCAGTTCTTGGGAGGTGTTTATAGAGGTATAGTTTGAGTATGTATACATTACACCACAACACCGCATCACCGTTAAACATCTGACGCTAAAGCTTTTTTTAACTATAGATGATCTGAAGCTAAAGATAACTAAGAAACTATCTAACGCTAAATCCTTATTTAGGGACTTACAGTCTGATGCTATAGCTACTCTAGCTAAAAGCACGTATACAGTGAATCTATCGGCAAAAATAAATGGGCCCTACCTGGATCGCGCATCAGCTTATATTCAGCTCCTTTTGGCCTGGCCCATGAGTATACCCTAAACCCTTCTCTTACCCAGATACCAAATCTAAGGGACGCCCAACTTGCTTGCGCCGCTGCTCTTCTCCATCCAAATCGCACCCCCTCGGCCGCTCGGTCCCAGATCTCTGCCTGCTGCCGCCCTCTAGCTCCCTGAGTTTATCAAAGGGTGTTGGCCCCTGGTTGCTGATGATTTTCTTAGTCTCTTCAATAGCTTTCATTCAAACCAGGTATGCCTCTAGAGTATTAATAGCTCAAACATTGTTTTGATACCAAAGATTGATGGCCCTCGAAGTTTTTCTGATGACAGACCTATTTCACTGCTAAACGGCTCTGTAAAGATCCTTAGAAAGCTCATGGCCAATAGACTGCAGGGAAGAGTTAAGGAACTGGTGTTTTAGAATCAATATGGATTCATCAAGACATGGACAATCTAGGACTGCTTAGCCTAGACCCTGGAATATATTCATCTCTACCACAAATCCAAAAAGGAGCTTATCATTTTTGAAGGTAGATTTTGAAAAAGCCTTTGATAAGATTGATCATGGGGGCAATCATAGAAATAATGAAGGCCAAGGGCTTTGGACAGAAGTGGCTTAGATGGATCAATGACATCTTGGGGTCAGGGACCTCAGCTGTCATGCCTAATGGAGTTCCAGGAAAGATTTTTCATTGTGAGAGGGGGGTTAGGTAGGGTGATCCCCTTTCCCCACTTCTATTTGTCCTATAGCTAGCAGCTCACCTCTTACAATCAGTTGTGAACAAGGCAAAGGACCTAGGCATACTGAAGCTGCCAATCCCACTAAACTGCACAAATGATTTCCCAACTATTCAGTATGTTGATGCTACACTAGTGATTATGGAAGCAAGCAGTACACGGTTGCTTTGAAAGCGTTATTGCACTCTTTTGGGCAATCCACTGGTTTAAAAGTAAATTACAGTAAATCTTTCATGGTACCACTTAACATTGATAATGAAAAGTTACAACACCTAGAAAGAACCTTCAATTGTCAGACATGAAGCATGTCTTTCACTTACCTTGGATTACCCTTGAGCCTTACAAAACCCAGAACCATTGACTTTTGGCCACTAGTTACAAAATGTGAAAGAAGATTGGCTGCAACCTCAGTGTTCCTAAGTCAAGCAGGAAGACTAGAGCTAACCAACTCTGCACTGACTGTAATGCCAACATTCTATTGAGCACTTTCCTCCTATAGCAGGGAGTGATAGATCAAATCGACAAATTCAGAAAGTTATGTCTTTGGAGAAGTTCTGATATCAATGCCAAACAGATGCCAAAAGCAGCTTGGACAATGGTTTGTAGAGAAAAGAAAGAAGGAGGATTGGGAGTAATCAATATCAAAACTCAGAATGAAGCGTTATTGCTGAAACACTTACATAAGTTCTTCGACACAGAGGATAGTCCCTTGGTGGCTCTGATGTGGAGAGACGCGTCCTCTACTATGCTACCAGGATGCTCAAAGAAATGATTATTTTGGTGGAGAGACGTGTTGAAACTTTTGGAGAAATACAAAGGCATGGGCAGAGTACAAATTGGTGATGGGGCTTCCTGCCTACTCTAGGTTGACCTATGGAATTTTGCCCCCATAAACCAAGAGTTCCCACATCTGCATTCATATGCAAAGAATAAGAACATTGGGTTTGATGCTGCAGCTGCGCAAAATCCAATTTCTTGTCTATTCCATCTCTCGCTTTCCCAACAGGCTCATGATCAGCTTTTGCAGCTGCATGATTTATTAGAAGAAACGATGCAGGTGGATGCCCATGATACATGGTCTTATATTTGGGGGTCCAACCTTTTCTCAGTTAAGAAAGCTTACAGACACCTAAGTGGTCATGAGACGGTGCATCCTGCTTTCACATGGACTTGGGACAGCTCTTGTCAAAGTAAGCACAAAGTTTTTTTTGGCTACTCTTAAAGGACAGAATAAGCACAAGGGAACTAATGAGAAGAAAGAACGTGGCTCTAGACGATCATAGTTGTGTTCGCTGCTTGGGAGGTGTAGAAGAGTCTCTCAACCACCTGCTTTAGAATGCCCTTTTGCGGTCCAGTGTTGGGCTTTGGTTAATCTGCAGGTTAATATTGTGGATGACCCGTTCCAAAATTTGCAGAACTTCAGAGAGCAATTGGGGGTCCCTTTCTTCATGGAAATAATAATCCTGATGGCTTGCGCAATCTAGAAATCAAGAAACGACCTCATCTTCAGACAGATAAACCTTTCCATTCAAGCAGCGAAGTTAAACTTTATGAATGAATTCAACTGGCTGCTGCTGAGAGCCAAGAAAAGATACTTCCCTGAGATTGATCAATGTATTGCAAATCTTCAATAGGGCTTCTTTTAGCAGTTGTGTTACTGCCTTTTCTTATTTCCTTCTTTGTTAGTTGAGTTTCCTGGTTCTCAGGCTCAGGCTGGCTTACCTGCATGGTAAGCACTTTGTTGGGTGGCTAGGGCCTTCCCCCTTCTTTCCCTCCCCCTTCTTTTTGCTTTCTTCTCTCTGTCTTTGTTATATTCATACTTTTTTTCTAATAGATCGCTGGAGGGGTGAAAACCCATACAGTCTCTTAAAAAAAAAACAGTTAATAGAAAAGGGCATGTGTTGGTCCTAGGCTGCACTATTGCTGAATTACCCGTTAGAACGCCAAGGAGGTCTAACAAGAAGCGTTCGTAAGATATTGAGAGATCAGTAGCTAGATGCTGCATCTGTTGAATTCAACGCCGATTTGACGCTACGGATGCCAAAGTTGTTCAGGTACCACAACAGTTGTCCATCCTACTAGTTAATTCCTTCTTGCATCCTATTCCAATGTACGCGTTACCACCCAAGCTTTTTCTAGCCATTAATTCCTGTCTTCATTGTATTCTCATGCTATTTGTCAATAGCTTTTTAGTAAAGTTACTTCACCTATTTCAATGTGGATGGGGAGAAAGAGGCATTATATAGAGTCATGTAGGGTTTGCTCCCAAAACGTGCTGCTGAATTTGAAATAAAAGAAAAATCTGGCCTGGCACACATTGGTGGTTGGCGACCTTACCGACTCTTTGATCCGTAAAAAACTTTTTTATTTAGTTAGCCACACCAACCGCCCTAGAAATGTTATTAGGATGGTTTCCCTTAAAATTTAACTCAAATTCATTCCTCAAAAAATCTTTTACAAGACACATTAAAATGGGTTAATATCTGGTATTAACCGAGGCGGCTACCGCCTTATAAAATAAAACAAGGCGGACAACTTTCAAAGAACTGCCTCGCCTAATCTATATTAATTGAGGAGTCCACTACTACAAAAAATCTTTGGCAAGGCACTTCAAAATGGCCCTCGGAGGCGGTTGGGCTAGAAAACTGCCTGGGTTAATCAGTTCTAGCCTAGCCAGGGCCGCCGATCTAGCAACCGCCTTGATTAATAGGTTAACTGAGGCAGTTGGCTTAAGAAAACTGCCTCGGTTAATTGTTATTAATCGAGACGGTTGTTTTAACTGAACTTCCTCAATTGATCTTTTAACTGGGGCGTTTGTTATAACGCTAACCTCTAAGTTAATAAAAATTAACTATCCAATTCCTGACGGTCATAGCGCCAGTGCACCAAAGGATTTTTAGAAATGATGCTCAAGTCCATCACAATCATCTGTTTTTGCATAACGATGAACTCACAAATGATCAGCTTCTAAATTACACAACCGAGGATGCACTCCAGTCCAAAAAGCGATAACATCAGCACAAATTAAAAATGGCGTTTGGAGTATTCGGCAATGCGCTGGAATATTCAGGTGATGCGAACATCGAAGTGCATCCAGGTCATCCTTTTATCCGACCACTGGTGTCCCCGATTACAAGCCTTGAGTCCCATATGGGGGTGTGAGCTTTCTGCCCAGAGATACGATCCTAGGAAATGACTTCGACCTCTCCAGGTCCTCTCCCAAGGTCGCTCTCGGGAACTCGTGTGCCCAATGTTCGATTCGCTGGTCGCCACCGTGGATGTCAGGATGTGCGGGCTTCCATCCCATGCAAACTGATTCTCAACCCAGCATAGATCCCTTTGTCTCATGAAGCAGTCCACTGAAGTAGCCTCGATGACCTTGTGACAAAGCTCCAGCGATGTCCGGGAAGGCACAGAATTCAACCTTGCGCACAGAGTCGGCCAGCCATCACCTTTCGTCGATACTCCTGGAACCGTCATTTTTTTCCTATGCACATCTACTTTCCGCATGCCTCCTCTTCCCAGTAGATAATATACTCTCAGCTCTAGGCTCCCGCTCTGAGTAGATAATCTACTTACAGCTCTAGTTTCTAGCTACATACCTCCTGTAAGAATTGTCCTTGTTCTATATATGGGCTAAGTAAGTCTTGGCACGTACGGGTGTGCCCGAATAGAGAAATAAGCATTATATATAGAGAGTGAGAGGTCATGCCGACAATAAATATGGAATTTTAGTAGGTACATATATAGTGTTAGTTGGTATTTATATGGAACAAATAGTATACTCTATCGGGCCCTACTCTTTCTATTCCAAGTTACAATTCACTTTAATGAGGTTTGCCTATCCAACATTGCCCATGTTTTTTGAATTGATTTCTATAATCGAAATAAATTAGCTATTCAAATTTTCTAGGTAGAGAGTATAATGAAACCAAATTCATGTTCTAAAAGTTTTTTAAATTTTGTAGAAACTTTGTTCAAATTTAATATGTTTGACTAACGATAAATCCTAAATAATTTACAATTTTGAGTAGAGAACAAAAGGGTTTAATTAGACTAGTACAAAACTGGGCTACAGTCCCCAATGGGAAACCCAACAATGAATCCTGGACTGAAGCCCCCACCCTGGTCAGAACTCCGAGTGAGTGGGGACCTTTATTACCGGCCTATAATGATTTCTCTGATTTTATATGCTATATCAAGAGACTGCCAGAAAAATGGTTTTTGTAGTGGTATCGTCTAATTCTTTCCTGCACAGACGCCTGTAACTAGGAATGAGACTCTAGCTGAATTGCCTTAAAATGAACCTTGAGGTATTAGGAATTTAGAAGACAAGAACTTTTTTTCTACAGGAGCGGTTTGACAACATCACTGTTTCCAAAATAGCTAGTGAGCAGTAGCTCTATTTACGGAGGCAATTCAAAAACAACCATCTCATTGTTGATTGAGTTGGTCCTCTTGAGATGTACGCACCTATAAATGGAAACAATTTTTAAGGAAGACAGTCCCAGTGCAGCCATCAAAGGTATCCTGCTCCTGCATGTTGCCACCATTTTTATTGAGGCACACTTCGCCGTACCAGCTGTTACTGTTAGTCCCAAGAACCTCAGCCAGGTCCATGGCAATGATGATGGATCGGGAATCTAAAGTGTGGGAATCCCAACAACTGGTCTCAAGTATTCTGGGAGCCAGCTCAGACTTGATTCTACTTTCATTTGGATCTCAATACTCAACCAGCATGCCACTATGTCTATGGTCAAAAAGTCAAAGTGATACTAGAAGTCGCGCGCATCATCGCATCAAAACTGAACACACATGATAACTCCTGATAGTAGCTGACCACACCTCTCACATTAACCCAGATCATAGTGGATGAGATTGCTGGTAAGCACAGAGACATGAAAGCTAAAATGGCCTTCCGAAACTTCTCTGTCTGAAACCCATGCTCTGCCCCAATGCCAGAGCCGCAAAGCAGAGCAACAGTTGATCGACAAGGGCATGTAGTGGTCCTCGGCTGCACTATTGCTGGATTACCCATTAGAACACCAAGAAGGAGGTCTAATAAGAAGCATTTGCAAGGGATTGAGATGAAGTAGCTGGATGCCGCATCTGTTGAATTCAACGCCGATTTGACGCTACGGATGCCAAAATTGTTCAGGTACCACAACAGTTGTCCATCCTATTAGTTAATTCCTTTCTGCATCCTATTCCCACGTAGCGTTACCACCCAAGCTTTTTCTAGCCATTCCTTTCTTGTATTCGGATGCTATTTGTCAATAGCTTTTTAGCAGTGCCAGTGTGAAATGAGGAGAAAGAGGCATTATATAGAGTTGTGTAGGTTTGCACCCAAAACGTGCTATTGAATTTAAAATAAAAGAAAAAACTGGCCTGGCACACAAAAATGACATATGAGCCCGCATTTTATTATTTTTTGTTGGTGGTTGGCGATTTATCGACTCTTTGATCTGTAAAGCACTTTTTTGTTTAGTTGGCCACACCGACCGCCCTAGAAATGTTCCTAGGATGGTTTCCATCGAAATTTAACTTGAGTTTCAGGACCATTTGGTAGTTGCCTGCTAACTATTTCTAGGGGCAGCTAGAATTACTGTCACTACATATGCCTCTAAAAATGATTTTTGTTATATTGCAAATTTAAAAATTTAAGTATTTCATTATCTAAAAAACAAATTTAAGTATTTGTGTAAACATTTCAGAGATCGCAAGATTATAAATGCATAATTTATGTAGATGTTTGTTTATTTAATTTTTACTATAAAAATCAACAAATTTATGTTTTCATGATGGGCTTGTTGTTGGAAACATTAATTATTTTCATTCTGTTGGTCATACAATTTGTTGGGCATGGAGATAGAACATAGTGATGTTCGCATTAAATATTATTCCATAGCAGTAAAATTTCTACTAAGAAAAGTAAAAGGGCAGATGTACACTACACCACAACCTTTAAACAACGATGGACAGTGCGTTGCTGAAAGGGGTATACAACAGTGGACAATCCGTTGCTAAATTCTATAGCAACGGACCCTTGCCATTGCTAATGAAGCCGTTGTTGTACGTAAACAGCAACGGACATGATATTTAGCAACGGACAATCCGATGGTCCAATGTTTAGCAACGGACAACATGTTAGAATTTTTAGCAACGGATAGTTCATCGCAATATAGAACTTTAGCAACGGACAGTCCATCGAGATCAATTAAATAGGTAAACAAAATAAAATGCATGTATTTAAAATTGGAGCCAACATTTAGAACCAATACAACATTAAATGACATACACAATTGGAACATCAGTCATACTCTCATTCATCTATATCAAATGAGAACACATAATCATGTCACTAGCATAAATTTGTTGCCATCAAGCAAGCCAACATACAAGAACACAAGTAGTAGCTGAATACAATATGTAGCTATTGTCATGAGGTTGTACAACAAGCAAATATTGTTTTCTTATGGAGAAAAAGCCACCATCCAAAAGTGATCCAACATTGATCAAAAGATAGCACCATTAGCTTAATTACTAGTCCAAAAACTAAACCTACTAGATTGCAGTCCAAAAGCATTCAAAGTTGGCATCTAGTTCAATGGCTTCCTATCAACAAGTCGCTACCCACAACCTCATGAGACAATCCAGCAACAAATTTGTTCCAGCACCCTTCCCTTCCCGCCAAAAGCTAGCACCACCTGTTGCTCCAGCACCCTTCCTTTCCTGCCAATAAGCTAGCACCACCTAGCCTCTCTGAGATGATCATGCAACACCTTGAGAAGATCTTTGAGAACAACCAACAGCACCCTGAAAAGTACTTGGTTGCCAGACCTTCAGCTGCACAAGTATCATTAGTTAGAAACTGTAGATACTTACCATATATCAAAATGAAAAAGATAATAGAATCAAGGACATTACTTGATTATATTTCCAAGCAATTGGCATATTTATAGCGTCTCCTAGAGTCTTGATATCAGCATAAGGTCGTGGAAGTAATGTTGCACGTTTGAAGACATGACTGACAATAACTTCACAAAATTGCTTTCCAAGAGGCTCACCCGCTAGCATATTGTTTGGATTAACTGAAACAATAATTGCCTTAGCCACTTTTTTCATTCCTTGACATGTCAAATAACATGACCTCATTTCCAGCCTGAAGTAGATTTTGTATAAGAAATGGATAAATGATAGGTTGAGCAGCTAGTAAATCACAAGTAGAAAATTTGCATGAGGCCGGTTGAGAAAATTACAAGTGCATCATGTGAAAAGTGTTGGACATCATTCCTTGGTGATTTTGTAATGTTCATGGCAGGCGAGGCTGCAAGGGCTACAACTTGCTGATTGGCCTCATCCTCAGGTTCTTCATCACAGTAGTCATCCTCTGCATAGTCATCTTCACCTTGAGCATGCTGATTGGCCTCACCAAGTCGCTCAGATCTTGGGCTCTATATGAAGCATAGGAAAAACAGATTAGTTTATGGCAAAAATTTAGATTTGTATAGTAGAACCGTGCTGTGAAAACGCATGCTGATGTACTTTACCATTTGATGTCTTAAGTTAGAACCATGTTGTGAGATTGTTTGGACATTTGAAAATTCTCGCGCCATCCTTTGCTCCTCCCTTTATTGCATTTCCAAGATACGTTGTTGCAGCACTAGATTTTCACTTTCAGCTTTTTGACGTGCCAAAACTTTGTCGATGTGTATGCCTTCACTCCTGGGATACCAATGTCTTGAGGAGTTGGTCCTAGGCCCAAACAACGGACTCGCCCCCTTGGTTCCTTTAGCAAAAGCATCACCTTGCTGAATTGTCCTATCCATCAACTCCGGACGGGCTTCAACAACTTCTTTCAGCTTGTTCTAGGAAGAATAAATATGAAGTTTATAAAGCAATGGTTAAGTTCAAATAATTTACACAAGTCAAGATCCACCAGCTAATTAATAAATATATATTGAACTACATTGATTCAACGAGGGCACTTCATTTCTAATATTTATTAGTGTGTTTCTTACTGCATGATCCCATAGATGAACAATAAAAGTGATATAGGAGATATATATTCTTTCTGAAACATCTAAGACAGCAGCACTCTACTACTACTAGTCATTACTGCTACTACAGGTGGCAGCAAACTAGTGCTATCCATGCTTTCTACAAAAACTTACAATTGTTGATGCTGCTATACCCAAAGGCACTCCATTTTTCCTTGTATGTGTTTTTATATAGACTTCATCCCGAGGTGGGCGCCCAAGTCGCTGACCCTACAAGTTTTTACGTTGCACAGGTCAAAATATCCCAAAAATAATCCATTCAAACACAATGGCATTGATAAATTTTAGTACCATTTTATGTGCTACAGAAGCATAGCTCACACTGCCTGATGTATGAGGAAACTTCATCTTTGCACGATTGCATTTCCTTCTTGTTGCCAGTCCCTATGATAAGAAGTGTTACATCTGCAAGTATGTTGGAAAAAAACAAGTCCAACATGCAAGTAACTGAAAAAACATATTCATATCAGTTGATCCTTACTTGAGACTCAGGAGATCTCCAATATTTGAGAAGAGAATCCAATTCACGTTCATCTATTAGATGCCCATGTAATTTCTTTAGTTCCTCATCAGTCAACGTTTCATCAAAAATTTGTCGCTTCAGCTTTGCCTTATACTGCCTCCATCTTTCTGCAACACTATCCATAACCCAGTCCTCTGCTTTATCATCTATATCAAATCGTGTCTAGAAAGTCAAGAAAAATAAGCCAATCAGTCCAAGGATGCACAATATGGAATAACATAGCCTGACTAGGCAAAGCATACTCTAGAAAGTACACACACAAATATTTCTCTCTGGTTTCAAAGTAATCAGGCACTGATTGGGGTGGTAATCCAGAAGGCAAAGCATACTCTAGACAGATAATTAATCTGGACAGTTGAAGCATACATATTACCTTTATTTCATCCCAGAGTGCCTTCTTTTTATTAATATCCACAAGCCTCCAATCAGAGCTTCCAACAGGCAACACTCTTCGTACTAGAACTCCAATAACACTAGAAAGCCTCCTATAATTTTCTCCAACAGGCTGCCCTTTGTCATTTACTTCCATTCTACTTAGTGTCCTTCCTCCTTTCCTCTTCTTTGTTGTACTACTATGCATATCAACAGCTGTAAGGATCATTAGAAATTAGCTACAAGATCACAGATAGGGTAAAGTTACAATACATGCTAGGAACATCACCTTCATTATCACTTAAGAAGTCTCCAATTGTTTCACAATCAGCAATTTCCTCATTTGAAACTGCAATATCAGGAGTTGTTTTTTCAGGCCTTGGCCACAAATTATGATTGTTAGGTGCTGCTTCCTTTGTCCCTTGAGTTTTCTGTAAAAATGTCATGTGATTATGAATTAATCATCTACAAATCTGTATGTACTACTGTACCATGATAATTCATTGCATGAAGATCTAACTTTTATTCTTTTCCTTGGTTGAATTGGCTGCTGTAAGGCCTGTGCACATTGTGATAGTCTCAATTCATCAAACTTCTTTTGGTTCCTTGCACAGTTTGCCATTTTCTGCAGCTCATACGGATTGATATAGGATTCCCTATTGTTTCCTCTTACGCTTGACATTTTTACTCCTGAAAAGGAACAAAAAAAAATAGCCAAATTTGCTTATGTAGACATAAATGCAACTATTTTGCAAGTAAAGAATAACAAAAACAAGGCAGCCACATTGTGCAAACAAGACTTACTTCTTAGATTGCTTTCTAGACTTTTTTCGATCAACAATTATACCATCTATATCTGTTCTAACAGCAGGGACAATCCCATTAACAACATCCACAGTCACATCGACATTTAAATCAGGCAATGGCACAACTCGTCCATTGCCATTTTCAATGTGCTCAATCTCCAAATTATCAGTCCAACGATTGGGGTTGTAATCAGTCACACCGATATTTAAATCAGGCAATGGCACAACTAGTCACACCGACATGGGATTCATTATGTTAACTTCCTTGCTAACTATATTAAGTCTAAGCAATTAAGAAATAGTTCTTGTGTGTACCTAGGCTCATTCTCAATCCATGTTTTATCCATAGATCTTTGTGGGGAAAGCAAGAGACTTTCTTTATATATATTTTTAAACTAAACCAGCACCCAGGAGAACAACCACAAGGCACATCAGAAGCTTGGAACAAGATAATCAGGCATTCATGAACACAACATGGATAGATAAATAAGTCTTACCTTCTACAAGTTCCTTCGACCAGGAACTTCTTAGTTTCCAACAGCAGCTGCTATGATTGTTTTAGATGTCTAGAAAACTTCAAAGGCTTGTAGACAACTCCTTTACCCTAAGAACAGGTGGCTAGTGAAAATAAAACAATTTAAACAATGAATCAAAGTGGAGGGCAGAAGTAAACAATCAGCTTGATGCTTACCTCTCTTGCATGTTTCACTCAATAACATTTGCTCGTACAGGATGATTTGAACAAGGTCTGCAGGTGGGTAACCTGCAATAGCATATATCTGTACATGAGATTCAAATGCATTTTCCTGCTGTCCATGTCCAATAGCAGCTAATATATCCTATGCCATTAACATTCTGCTCATGTGCTGATGCGAGATCAAATGATCATGGCCAAAATATATTCTATTCTTGCCAAATCGAGGGACAAACATACAATTTTTCCTACCCAACAACTGACTTAATAATATAAGCCTTTGCAGTGGGCTGTAGCCAGAAATATCCAACTGTACATGTTTACCAGTCAAACATCCTTTTCTAATAGATTTGATGAAATAGGTGAATAAATAAATAATCCTTACGTTGGAAGCTATATCTATATTTTATAACCCTTAAACAACTGCAAGCCTCCACACTAATATTAAATTTCCCTTCATAAAGTTAGCCAATTTCGGATTCTTATTTGGAATGCCAACTTATTAATTGCACAACGACGGAGTTAATAGTTTTATCAAAATCAAGGCATCTATTGAATGAGAAATTACCAAGAAATTACCAAATGTTTGAAAGCAATGCTTCAGTTAGCAGATGGGGAGTCCAAAGCTTGAAGAAGCAGAGCACCTTCCTGCTGCGTTGGAAGCTGAGGTGGTGATGAGCTGCACTGCAGGGGGCTCCCAGGGACGGTGCTGGGGTGGACGGGTGGTGACGAGGTGATATCCAGGCGGACAGCACGGGCCGGCGGCAGCTGGGGGCAGGGTGGGATTTGGGCCACTAGCAAGCAGCGGCAGAGGCCGATAGGGGCAGCAGCAGGCGACGGGGAGCACGCCAGCGGGTGGCCGCCGGGAGCACGCCCGGCGGGCGGCCAGCGGTTGGGCTTGTGGGCGAGGGGGCGCGGTGCTGCTGCGGGGAGAGCGTGCTGAGGAGTGAGCGGCGGCGCTACCGGAGGGAGCGCGGAGGGGGCGCAACGGCGCCATGGGGGGCGTCTTGTGGCGGCGCTGCGAGAGGGAGCACAGAAGGGGCTGCTGGTGGCTCTGTGTGTTGGTAGGCATTGTGTGCGTTTCTGGGTGACTTAGGGTTACGAACTCACTTTTGGGCCAAATGTTTTTCGCGGGCACGGGCCAAAATATCCCCGCCAATGGTTACCTATATTTAGCAACGGACGATCCGACTCAGTTAATTCAAAATAGCAACGGACAATCCAATGCAAAAGTAAAATACTTATAGTAACGGAGCGTCCATCGAAGTATTGAACTTTAACAACGAAGGATCTGAGGGGCATCTTTAGCAATGGATCATCCAATGCTAATTTTTATATTTAGTAACAGACATCCGATGCTATTCTAGTGTTGTGGTGTAGTGGTAGTAGACCCCTCCTCCATCTGCCACTTTACAAACCTATATGCACCCACCAACCCCCAACCATAAAACATTATTACCTCAACCCTGGTAGTATATGAAAGCTTGGCCACCTAAATGTATGGAAGGTTATCAACAACCAGCTAGCCCTTTTTTTTGCTCATGAATGATCTCGTGCGACCGCTGCATTGTGATCTAAGTTTGTTGATGCTAGTGCACGCGAACAATGTCGGGAATAGCATCACAAGATGCCAATGATGCCCAGCAGCGTGTGACAGGGCTCTAGGACTGCTTGCTCGGAGCCTATCAACGTGAGGCATGATGAAGATGCCAAAGAACAAGGATATGTTTGCTGAGTTTCCTCGCCTGACTTCAGCCAGCAAACCTTGCTAGCACAAGAAACGAGGAAGGATGGCCTAGGAAACAAACATCATGTCCATTCTAGTTTCTTGCCCACCACGGTGAGGTCAGCTGGAGCAAGAGATCCAAACGCCACCCCCTCCCCTCCCCCACCCCCCCCCGCATCTTTCCTCATTTCTGTTCATTTCTCATATCATCGACGGCATGTGGCCATCGGCTCTACATTGTACCTTTTTGCAGTGCTGTGTCTTTTCCCTCCCAATTCTCACTGTAGCGCTGTTGCTTGTATAGTTCTATGACAATGTTGTGCAGATCTGTATTCTTCCCCGCTCTTTATCTCCTGTAGGTCTGTTATACTATTGAGATCAGAGCTCCACGTTTGGATAAGTCTTCAGTGTGCAGTGTTTGTGAGGTCTACCATTTACAGTAGCTTCTTGCACAAATCTTACCCATCAGACCCGCCCAGCAGCTTGCTAGTCTTCGCTACGAGGGCCTACTGTTATAGAACAGGTGGCGACAGTGTTTTGTTAGCAGTAATCTGATGTGCTTGTAAATATGTCGTAGCCCGTGTGTTGGGTGTGGAGGGTTTGTACAGCATCAAATGTTCTCTCGTGTACGTAAAAAAATTAAAATGGCTACGGATTTTTTTACAAAAATGATCTCAGCCCGCACACCAACAGGGCAACACCAGGGCAACACCAAAGAGCATCTCCATGTTGTCGGCTCGGGTGTGTGTTTTTTATGGGTATCCAAATTGTGGCTATCATAGACAAAATTCTGCATTTTGTGCTCTGGTTTCAAATAAGGCATCTGCTCCGGTACTCCTCCCTCAAAAAATTTGTACGAATTTTAAAGCACCTAATTAAAGTAATTAATTAATTTGCTAAATATTTTCTGTCTGGGCCACGTTGGACCTAGCCCGCCCGTCCAAGCCTTAGTCCAGCCCATCCATCCAGTAAATTCATTCATCATTCATGGTCACGGAGACGCAAGGAGATGCACGCCGAGGCCGACCGATCGACGACGGCACCGCAGCAAGGATCCGCCGCGACAGCCGACAGGCTAGGGAGGGGCGCGCCCGCTGCGACAGCCGGGGCAGTGACGACGTAACTAGAAGCAGACCTCCGTCGCGCTCTGGCGCCCGTACGCGATTTTCTTGTGGAGGATGAGGAGGGGTGCCCCTGCGGCGTTCCAAGGCCCTCTTCTCGCGTCGCTTCCACACGCGCTCATGCCGCTCGTCGAGAGTCCGTCTTTGTCAGTGTCGACTGCATCATCATCCCCTACGACCCGCCGCCCTCCTCTTCCTAATCCGCCGCGCCGGGCTCCTGGCCGCATCAGGCGCCTGTCTTGGTGGTGCTACTAGACACGTGCTTCTGGTCGCTGGAACCTGCTGCTGGATGCGTGCTTTCTCGACTCGGCAAGGACGATGCGGTGCTGCTGGAGGCATGCTTCTGGCTGCCTGAACCTGCTGCTAGTGCTAGCGCTGGTGCAGCGGTTCTACAAGCCCACGTCCGACCCTCGCGCTTCTGGGCATGTTTGCAGGAGCCGTTCCGTCCTGTTTGCGGTGAGCATCGACGACGTCGCGGACAGGCTCGATGGCGTGACGGAGGCTATTCCATCAGTTTGTTATAACAGACACGGATGGGTTGGACTAAGGCTTGGACGGGCGGGCTAGGTCCAACGTGGCCCAGATAGAAAATATTTAGCAAATTAATTAATTATTTTAATTAGGTGCTTTAAAATTCGTACAAATTTTTTGAGGGAGGAGTACCGGAGCAGATGCCATATTAATTTATATCCAACTTGTTAGCTTTTCTTTTATCTTTCCAGAAATGCAAGCCACGTAAGCTATACATGCACTCTTAGACGACAGGATGTTTTATTTTCCTTTCCTTTCATAAGGAATTAATATTGCATCATTTATTTCAGCTAGCCCTGTGAGCCAATTTATGCACTGAAATGAATATATATGTAAAATAGTAAGCATGTACTTCCACTTCTAGGAACACATTTTTAGCACAACAATACTATGATTTGAAACAAATTATTTTTCATAAACTGGGATTATGTGCTTCCACAACAAATTAATGTCTGAAGTCAATGGACGCGAATGTGACAGCACCATTTGCCATTTCTATATCTGTGACTACGTATGGGCTCTATGAAGCCACTCTGTGATGAGTTCTCTGTGCTGGTAGGATTCCTAATACCTCCCATCCCTAACTAACATAGAAAAGGTGTCTATGATGGATATGGTCATTATGTATTGGTTCTCCTTGGTATTCTTTGTCTTCCTAGACACACACATATATATATATATATATATATATATATAATCGAAGGAATACAATTTATGAGGTTATTTTTTGACATTTAAGGCATAGGACAGTGGTTTGGTGGGTTCATCTATTCTGGGACTCAGGTCTTGCCTGGATGATCTGTCTTCATTTCCTTAATAAATACATACAGAAATTTACTGTAGTTTAAGATAATATTTATATATTTGCATAGGCAAGATTTCATAGCATTTTTATTTTCTTATGAGTAAATACATATACACTACTCCTTCAGTCTATTCTAAGTCATTTTTTGGCACAGCTCCTCCACTGATGGTGAGGGGTCATGTTGGCAAGAGTTTTGCAAACGCACTTTGGCATGCATCCTATGGCTTCAATGCGGTGGCTTGGTGTTCGCACTGTGTAGTGTGGATGATCGAATTTCATGTTCCCTGACGCTTGTTGTGCTGTAGCATGTAAATTGACACAGGCCCCTAGCTGGAGGACGAGCAGAAGACCAGAAGAGAATAGTACCAATCCTCGAGGAACAGGGCACGTGCTACCATTTGGTTGACTAAGTCAACAATCATTAAAAATACATGCAGCACAAATCAAGTCATATCTTTTTTTAAATGAAGTGGGATGATAACATAAATCTGTCCATGTCTCTCAAACATTCATGTCTCAGTTATGTGGTTGAATCACGACTATTACGCTAAAAAAAATCATGTATGAAGCTTGTCATTTTAACGTCCTCAAGTTCCAAATCATTTTTTAAGCATTGTTAAATTGAGATTACTGCATGCAATGCATGCATCATGGTCTATATCTTTTCACATTAAACCAGAATAAATGAAATAAATCTGAAACAAAAGCATATTAGTTTTATGTCTTATGTACACATGGTACCGTGCATTTAGGCTGCTGTCTGCTGACATGATGTAACCTTTGGGTCCTCACAATTTTGCTCCCATGGAGTAGTTTGACACACCTAATTACCATTCCAAGCTTGTTGCTGGAGGCTGTCTAATATTTATGATTTCTACTGGTTTGTTGGGGTTTCTATAACCAGCCCATATTATTCTGTTAATTAATTGGGTTTAGTTTGGTTGTTTCCAAAGTTTGATGGGAATATCGATAGGTTGGTCAATCCAGTTTGGTTTATATGGTCTAGATGGGTTAGACCAACCAAATAATGAAGTCTAACATGAAAATTATTGTACAAAAGGAATAATACTGAAGACTAACACACAGACTGCAAGTCTTTAGCTATCTATTTATTACTGGATCTATCTATATATAACATGCATGCTTGCCCGTGGCATAGCCAAACATTAGGAAAACTAACACATTTGCATGTTTGCCCGTGGCATAGCCAAACATTAGGAAACCAACACATTATGAGATGGAATGGTTAGAGTTATCAGGATGGTGCAGCAGCTAGCAGCCATGGTGTGTGGTATAGCCAAACATTAGGAAACAAACCAAGTTTAACCACTATTTTATTAAAAAAATTGCACATATTTTCAGAATAATACGAGTGATCAAACTTAAGGTCAAAATAGTCAAATGAATTATTATTTCAAACAGATGGAGTACAAATATACACATTGCTTTGAGGAGGACCAAAATAATGAAGCAACATTGCCCTATATAATAACCCATGGTGGCATGTCGAACATCTGCAAACAGAAACATATGCAGAACATGGAAAGATGAGAATGCGAAAAAACATTAAACAAGAATGAAAGAGAGGTCCATTCTCAAAATACTTTCGTCTCTCCAAATCGTTATTAAGAAATACTAAATCAGGCCTAGAAATAGCTTTTAATCCAAGGGTCCCACTAGGTAGTCACTAGTGATGTGATCTTTTGTGTGAAATATGTGTGCATGCGGTTGCCTCGTGGGCATGTGATTAAAGTGGATAGAAAATTTCCCTCGTATTCGCTTCACTACGTTTTGAAATGAATAATTAAAACACTAAAAAATTTCAAATAAAAAGGGGTAAGAACCACCAGTACAAATTGCTTTATACTGGTGGTTTAACTAAGACAACCGTCAGTGTGAGTAGTGTATGTGTACACTAGCGGTCTACTTAAATGAGCGATACACTGGTGCTCAGTTAAATGAACCACCAATGTTTACACTGGCAATTCACTTAGTAAACCGCACTACTACAAAAATGATTTTACATGGCGGTGGGTTTTTATTTACCATGGCGTTTACAAATTCTAGCCGTCACGGTTAATGCCGTAATTAACCGTGACGGTTGTTTTTATTAACCGTGGCGGTCACGATCACCCGCCTCGAAAAATTGATTTACTGTGGCGGGCAAATTAATAAAAACCGCCACAGTAAATAGAGAAATTAATCGTGGCGGTTGTTCTTAAGAAGCCCGTCTCGGTAAATAGGCCCGTAGCCCAGTCAGCCCATTACCGTGGCCTCGTATATAAGCAGGACTTAGGTTTTTTTTGCTCTCAACTCCCACAGGCAGCCGCCTCCCTCCCTCCCCTCCGTCACACCAAGCAGCCGGCTCCCTCCCCTCCTCCCTCCCCTCCGTCACACGACGATGGACCTACGGCGTGTGGGGGCTGGCGGCGGCGATGGACGCGCGCCTGGACACCCGCGGCAAGCGAGGCTCGAGCGGCTCCCTCGGCACCCAGCTGGGCGGCCCTCCCCCTCCTTCCAGATCCGAGCTCACAACCCGGCGGCGCTGCCCCGTACCTCCCAGATCCGGCGCGTGTGGGGCGCAAAGGCCTCCTCCCTCCGGCGGCGAGTAGTGGGACAGGGGCCTCCCTTTTCCTCCGATCCGGCGGCGAGCAGCGGCATCCGGTGCCCCTTCCTCTCCCTCTCGAGCAGCACAGCCGCCCTTCTCCTCTGTCTCAGATCCGGCCAGCCGTGGTGACGAGGAGCTCGGATCCGGCGGCGGGGAAGTCAGATCCAGTGGTGCGGGAGCCAAGGTGGGTGGTGGCGGGAGCAGCGGCGCAACTCCAGCGGCAGATCGGGCGCGACTCCGGCTGCAGGCAGGGTCGGGGGCAACTCCGGTGGCGGCACGGCCTCGGCGAAGCGGGGATCCGGAGCGGGGCAGCGTGGATATCGATCCGCGTGCAGCGGCGGCTTCAGCAAGCGTAGGGCAGCTTCGGCGGCGAGCAGCGGCGGCGCGGTGCTGGCCCAGATCCAAGCTAGCCCGTTTGGGCTTTTTCTTTTTTTTTGTTTTTTAAAATGATTAACCGTGGCGGTTAAATCCAACCGCCACGGTTAATCACGATTAACCGTGACCTTGGTTTGGTGGCGGTTGAGAAAACCGCCACCATTAATCATTTTTGACCGCACTGTTAAGTTCATTGTAGTAGTGCCGGTTGATTTTTATTCCGCACTTAGTAGTGAACCGCTAGTTTTAATGTATGCCGAAGATATCCGCGTCCCTCACACCTACCACCAGGTTCTGTACCCTTCCTCTCATCTACCACCGCTGATTGTGCATATAAAGGCATGTGGCACACGGGTGGCTTGTGTTTCCTCGGCAAGAACAGATAGCCTTCTTTTGTGTTGGCCACTTATAGTCCAAAAATAGCGTAGTGTGAGGCACAAGGTAAGCAGTTATATGGGTAGCTCTGAGTGCGCGCCGCAGCTAGTCACAAGACATTGTGAGAGTTAGACATTGTGAGAGTTGATGGGGCAGGTGGCAGTGGATGCTTATGGATATAAACTCAGCTGGCAAGCAAAGGATACAGGAACAGCTGGTAGGGAGAATTTTCACGCAGGCTTGTTTTAGGAATACTGTTTTTCTTATGTCGGGCTCCATGGGTCTAATATTTTTCTGTAACTGCTAGCCACACTGACCCTCCATTGAATGAAAGGTGTGACCCAGATATGTGTACCTCATACTCTATACATATATATGTACATAGCCCGAGGGCCCATCGAAAATGATACCCTTAGGCCCACCAAAATGTAGAAGCAGCATTGCCCTATATAATGATCCCTAGTGGCGGTGTATCCAAATTCTGCAAGTACAGGCACAGTAAGGCAGGAGCGAATCTACAGTGTTTCACCGGGGTCCACCGACCCTGATGATTTTTGATAATCCTTTATAGATTAAGACTTTATTTAGTTTATGACCCTAATAAAACATCATTTTACACTAGCATCCTCTTATGATGACCCCGATGACCCCGATAACTCTAATTTCTAGATTCGAGATGAAGTGGCTAGAGAGTCGATGATGTTGTGACTAGCCGGATGGGACGAGGAGGCACATGGGAAGCAGCTGTCACCACCTCAATGGTGCCTGGATACCACCGGGCCAGGGGTGCTGCTACAATGTAGCATTGGACGAGCACTGTCCAAGACTAGTATTTCTTACTTCCGTGGGAATAGGATGCTTTTGGTCTTGGTGACCATAGCCCATAACAGATATTTTAAGTATGAGAGAATTATCTATTTGGCACTTGAAAAACATGGTCTTCCTTTTATATTTGAACTTGTGAAATCGAAGTTCCTTATTTGGTATCGAGTTGACATTCCTCACCTATTTAGCACTACTGTCCATTTGCTCCATTCGACGATGTTAGATTTTTCACATGTGACCAAGATGTGGCCCTGGCCAAATTACGTACGTGGCCCTTTCTCTTCTTCTGAGAATAACTTCTTGCTTGCATGAAATCTGTAAGGCAATGCTTCCGTGAGAATATAGCTTGAGTGCAGCAATGTGTGCAGCAGCGGTGGCAGAGTACAAGGGCCCTTTTTAAATGGTTCAGTGTTCTATAGGAGGATGGCATCCTGCTGGGTTGATGTGGAGCCACATGAGATTCTTCAACTTGGAGGGGCAGATTTGTTTTTATTTTGACAAAGCATACACATGATATTGGCTTTGCTGACTGATAGGTTCACTGCATTACAGTTACCATCTTTGTGGCTGGGTGTGTGCTTTGTGCATTTGAGATATGCAAATTTCAAGTGATCTCAAGAAAATTCTATGTACTTCGTATGATTACCTTTGTTTGAATAAAGTTTTCCTCATCTAAGAATTACTAGCACAGATAGTATTTTAAGAGACAAAGGGTTTTAATTCCAAAGCTGGCAGTTTTATCCAATTGCCTCTATAAATAATTTTAGGAGATAAGAGATCTCTTAAGAGACGCTAAAATAATATAACTGTTAAGAAGGCATGCCTCAATAATGCCACCGAAAAAACAGCATGCTGCTCTCTGCCTCGAGCCTAATACCATGTGTTGTGGTCCTAGCTACCTTACAATCGGTCCTGTATTTGCTGAACTTGAAAGGCTATATTTAGGCAGTTAGTGATAGTGGGACTTTTGTCATTATTAATCAGTAGATAGCTGGTATATTGATGCTGTAACACCCTAAAATTTGCCTCTTTAAAAATAGAGCTAAGATGATTTTAAGTTTGTATTTTTGTGCTCATGATAACATAGGAGAATTTTTTTTATTTTTAATTAAAATTTATCTTAAGGTAGCAACGTGTTTGTGCATACACACCATTGCATTTAATTTATTGTGATGTGTGGTTTTGTTGAAAATAAAAAACATTTCAAACAGATTAGAAACTGCATTTGGAAACGGCTTTGAAATAAAAGAAAATTAAAAGAAAATAAGAAAACTCCCTCTCGGCACATGGCCTGGACGGAACCAGCAGGCCAGCCCCCACCAGATCATCAGCCCTCACGACCCATATGCTGCAGTGCGGAGATAGATGCCTTCCTTTCTTTGCATCGCATATACTAGGAGACGGACTCCAGTACGACAAACATCCATCGCCAAATTTTGTTTCCCTATAGGGTCCCTACGTGGAGTCGGTTGCAAGCCGGGCAGCTACTATAAAGTTCAGAGGATTTGGCCGCTCGTTCGTTTTCGCATCTTCGCGCCGCCCTAAGCCCTAGCATATCATCCCCAGCCCTTGCGTTCGAGCCCTGGATCGTGCCGAAGACAGAGGATGCCACCGCTGCATTGAAGCCGGCCGCTGCCTCGCAATTGTCGGAAGTCAGTCTGCCGCCCTCGGCCCGCCATGGTCTCGAGGAAGCAGACGTCCGTCGCCGCGGCTGTTGGCGCCGACCGCGACGTCGCGGGTCTCCGGAATCATCCGCGAGTCTCGCCCTGCCGGAGCCTGCGCCGCCGTCCCGACGAGCTGTACGTTGTTGTCATCGTTCGATCTCTGTTATAGAGAAAACCCCGGAGTGAGTTCGCCAATTTCCGCTCCCATATTTCTCTTGCACTTGTTCATTGGTGAGCGTCTCTTCCACGTACGCTGCCGTTTGCACTTGTTATAGCCAGGCAAGACCATCCGATCCACGTACGCTGCCGTTTGCACTTGTTCATTGGTGAGCGTCTTCCTTATATCTGCCTGACAAGCCAATGCAAGCTTCTATGTGTAAATGACAAGCCGTTTGCACTAATTGCTTATTTAAAGAGAATGGCAAGACACGGCTGGAGTGTGCGAGTCCAGTGAATCTAGAAGAGAAGAAAGGGAAAATGATACATGGCCGGGGTAAGGTTAGAGTATTGGATAGGCATTGGCATCTATTTAGATGATAATAAAATTTTAAAATTATGAAAATTTTGGGCGATAGGGGTAAAATTTCAGACCTAGCTGATAAACAGGATATATTAGAAATTTCAGATTTTATCAGCCGATATTTTTTTCCTTGGAGACCCATATGTGTAAATGCATGCTCGGGCAATCTCTGGCCATAGCAGCAAAAGACTGGCATCCTCCATAGAGACTAGGTGCATGTAGCTATAGGTGCAAGGTATATTGTGGCCTTTGGTACCGCAGCCCTGCACTGCATGTTACAACACACACAGCTTGCTGGCCACCATCCATAATATTATCTTCTATTTCTGAGGTCCTGAAAAAAAAAGAACTATGTACATGCATCCATTCCCATTCATTTTTCTTTTCATCATGTTTCTAGACCAGCAACCTGCGAACACAAGGTTCATACTTGTGGTTCAGTTGTGATGATGAGTGATTGATTCAATTACTAGTATCTCGGATGGGGTGCTACTGATGGTGGTGAAAGCCACGAGTTCCATGTACATGTACCTTGGCTTGTGTTGAGCAGGTGTCGAGCATGGAGGCGGTGGCCGACGGCGAGATGAAGGTCAAGTGATGGCGGGCCGCGCCAAATGGACCAGGAGCGGTGAAAGGGCGGACGCATCGAGACTTGGACTGAGGGACCCGGAATCGCCGGGCGGGATCGAGTTGCTGGCACTTGGCTTCGACAAGTGCAAGGACATGGGCCGGTTTGTTGGTTTGGGCCTCAAAACCAACGGAGACGGGTTTCGGTGGTTTGGGCCCCAAAACCACCCGGCGGGTTTCTGGGTTGAGCCTCAAAACCCCGGGCGGAGGTCCCGAGGCGGACGGACGGCACGTGGCGGCATCGGGGAGTTCGCCGAGGGCGGCTACGGTGAGAAGGTGCGGTGGCCGTCGGATCAAAGATTGCATCGAGTCGGTTCGAGTTGGACCGCAATGTCCCTAGGGCTAGGCGGTTTGCTCAGAGTTGTATCAGGGGCAAAGACTGGAAAATGAAATAAGCCCAGTCGATAAGTAAGGTGGAGGGAGCCCCATCTCCCTTACCTCTCCCATTTTACATTTTCCTTCATCCTTTTTAGGGTTTCTCTCTTTTAGGTGCTAAGTGAGAGAGAGGTCCACTAATCTTTGCAATTAGTGTAAGAACCAAGTTTACTCATGGGAATGGAGGTTCCGAATCCTCCATGTTTACTCGTGGGGTAAGATTGATGTGTTGATTCGCGTCTTGATTGTTGTTCTTCGTGTTCTTCGTTTCTCGTCTTTTCCCCACTTGTTCTCGAGTTGATTTCTCAAGCTGTGGTTTATCTCTTTGCAAACTACTTGTTTCTACTTGATCATGGTTGTGGATTGATCCTTTCCACCGAAGGATTTCATCTAAATCCTCACGAATCCACAGATCGGGTTGAATTAAGTTTTTTGGGGAAAACTTGACCTAGAACTAAATTTCTTCGATTTTTGAAGTTGCAGTAGATTTGGGGTTATGATCTTTATGGAGTAGTCTTAGAACTATCTTGTGAACAACTCTGCAAAATTTCAGATCAATCGGAGAGTTGATTTGCTTAAGTTTTGGTTTCGAAATTAAAATTTCCAGTGTTCTGTCTGCAAATACTAGACACGTCCGGTGTGAATACCGGACACATCCGGTAGAGTTAACTTTGGAATTTTGAGCTGAAATTTCGTGGAGACGTTCCGATGTGTGTCTAGTTTCTAGGGATAAAATTTCATGATTTTTAGACACCGTTTGATTGGGTTTTCTATTTTTCTCCTAAAGTCGCTCTGTGCTGAAACTGAGGTCCGGTGCATACCGGACGCGTCCGGTATGAGGTCCGGTATGAGCTGAGTGTGTCCGGTTGTAGACACCTCTTAATGTTATCTCTAATAACGGCACCAAAATGCTAGAGCAGTGCACCGCCACTAGAATGCCAAGTTGTCATCCCCAGCATAACACCAAGGGGTGTGGTATTAAATCATGCCACCATCTAGAATATAGAAATGTATCCGCAAGCCCATAGATCAAATACCATTGTAGCATTTTACCCGGAGTATTACGGGTTGTTATTTATATTTTCCCAAAGGAAGGTCTACATGGCTGTGTAAAGGTAGTGTGTTGACCTAGAGTGTAACGAATAGGCATAACCATGTCCTCGCTACTCAATGTAGGGGTAAGTCACAAGATAATTGATAAGGTAAGTATATAATCATCAGCATAAACAGATAGAGACTCCTAGCTATATCATTAGGGTTGCTAGTAGAACATCAAGAGATATTTCTGGGTTATTCCTAGCTACATGTCAATTTATATTATGGTTAGTGCAATACATCTAGTAATCATAGCTAAGGTTAGTATTACATTTATTTATAGTGGACATACTAAGGAGGTTTGAGAACATAGCTCGCCCTTTCGTCGTATACAAGCCCTACTGTGCCTATAAACGGGGTTCGGATTATATAGGAGTCAACAGGAATGTCACACCCACGATCTACCAAACCCAGCCTATAGGGTGCATTCGCAGATAAACAACATATAAGCACCACGCTTACACAATGTTTATCACTCACCCAACGATCAATTAGATGAGTGCCATACGAACCTATGGATAAACATAGTGTTAATCTAGCTATACTAAGCATATAACCATAATAGACAAAGAACATAATAACTATGAATATAAGTAAATAAGAATTCATCAATTCAATTGTAGCAATCATATAACTATACAATGAAAGAGAACAAAGGCGAGAGGAGGTAAGAACTATACCAAATCCAAACTCTTGATGGCTCTGGAATCCAAGCCTGCGCTTGCCTCCCTCTAGTTCTAATCTAGCTATCTAGGCCCTAGCTAAGGGGCTCTGACTAGGGTTTCTAGCTGATGATCGGACTTCTGAATGAGAATGAATGAATGGGGCTCTCCCTCCGGGGGGTGCCTCTCCTTTTATAGCCCCGAACGATGATCGTGAGCCATCGGATCAAACCGACATTGACGGGTGGCTAGGATTGATCCTCAAAGGCGGTGGAGCGAACCGGGCGAACCGGGCTGAACTGAGGGGCTCCACGCCGCACGGGTTGTGCAGGGGTGGGACCGGCCGGTCCCACCTGGTGGCCTCCGGGCCCCTGGCTCGGCGTGGTGCCTTCTCGTCTCTTCTCGGAACTTTCCTGTGTAGCCGTGGAGTCCGTTTTCCGTTTCCTTGTTCCGATAAGCTTGTATGTTCGTGCCTTTTCCCGGTTTACGCCCGCATAAATAGTGAAACACCAAAACTCGCGGAATTCGGTCAATGTAAACCCTATGTCTACTTTGGTGATCACTTTTGCATCCTTTTCATGGCTAGTTGAAGGTTGAATTATTACAATAGTGGCCGTCAACACCGGTCCGAAGTCGTGAATACCGGACACGTCCGGTATGAGGTCCGGTATGAGTGCCTGAAGGCTATTTCGCTGACTTGTTCGCTTCTTGATCGTCCGAGCTTCGATTTGAGTTCCATTTGTTGCGTTGATTTCTTAGCATCACGTGCTTCGTATCCAAGTACTCTTGTCACAAGTTGGCTTGAGTATTTTGGATTGACCACTCTCTCCTCTATAGGAATTGATTGCGTCACTTTTAGAGTTTCGTCGAGTGCTCGTCTCCGATCTTCCTCGGTTGATCCGTTGTACCTCTTGGATATCTCCAAGGGTATCCACCTACCTGTTAGGTCGTGATCGTACCGCTTGCTTGTGATTTTGCTTTTGGGGTTCGATTTTGGGACAGCGGTCGAAAGTTTCGAAAGAAATTTAAGGCTCCCATTCACCCCCCTCTGGTCGCCGTTTTTGTCCTTCAATTGGTATCAGAGCCGGTTAAGGATCATTCCACCTTAATCGGTTCGTGATCCGCTAGAAGGCGACATGGAGCGCGGTTCAGGAAAGTCGCCGCATTTCAATGGAACCAATTACCCATACTGGAAGATTTGGATGTCTGCCTATCTCCAGAGTCTCAGTGCCAAGGTGTGGGAAATCTGTGAGAATGCCGATTACGTTGTCCTTCCTGCTCGTGTTGGCCAAGAGCAAATAGAACAACACGATGCAAACAGCAAGGCACGTAATGCCCTCTTCTCGAGTTTTTCTGAATCTGAGTTTGAGCGAGTCGGACACTTGACTACTGCTAGAGAGATCTGGGTGAAGCTGCAGAGCTATCACTAGGGGACTCCCGACCAGACTCTTTGACACATACAAGCAGGAGTATGAGAGTTTTCGACAGCTTGATTGTGAGACCATCGATTCTATGTTCTCACGCTTTCAGACCATTGTCAACAAGATGCGTGCGAACAAGCCAAACTTGCCCTATGACGATCATGAGAGAGTGTTGGTATAAATTAACTACACCCTAAATAATGATTATAATCAGATTATCCGCAAGCGCACAGATATATACTGATTAGCACTTCACCAAGATCAACCCGATTTTAATATCGAACCCAAAGGAACAGTAGGTGAATTATGACCTAGCCTAATACTCTTAATCTAAGGGGGTACAAACAATCTAGAAAACTATTGAGAATGAGGAAATAGCTAATGTACTCTAGTCCTAACTACCGGTAAACTTTGTATAATACCATCTTATCGGACAAGTGACCTGAATAGGAGAAGAAACAGAGTAATCTACCTACCAGGCACCTATAAGCCTATCAGTCCTATCAACAGGAAGTGGACTACAGAGGATTCAACGTAGCTATAAAGTCACCTACGCGAGCTACCACTATCCGGCTGATCAGGGGACATTCACAAGCAATCATAACTCAGACACCACGTCTACGCTACGAAAACTACTCTGACTTAGGAGCTACCCAAATCAAAGTACTCAATATAATATGAGTTACAAACCAAAGAACGAATATAAACAACTGCTTACTTGAATCAGAATGGTAAATACAAAAGTACCTCTTTAACGCAGCCTCCAGGGCGAGGGAGCCGAATCCGCATTTAATACAACTCCTGAGGATGCTCCGACAGGCCGAGGCTCCTTTGAATCTCTACTCTTCTACTCTATCTCTCTAATCTCTATCTTGATTGCTAGCCTAGATCTAGTGGATCTCTATCTAAAGTTCTGACTCTTCATCTCTTGATCTGGCTTCCTCCAGGGGGTATGGCCCTCCTTTTATAGCCCGGTGGGAATGATACGCGCCGTTGGATCAAACCGACGTAGCAAGCGGCCAGGATGACTCCTCGGAGGCGGTGGAGTAAGGTTCCAGAAGGGGGGGCTAACACTAACCCTAGGGGCCACCCGGCGCAGGGGTGGGGCCGCCCGGCCCCACTTGGCGGCTGCTGGCCCCCCTGTTGCTTCGGGTGTCTTCTGGAGTATTCCTGAACCCTCCGGTGATATCCTTGCATCGCGGTTAAGTTTCGTGGTAAATTAGCACTTAAATCCCTCTTTTAGGCTTTTCTAGAAAATTCCCTGAAAAATGCACAAATCACCAAAACTCGTAGAAATTATCAGTGGTAACCCTATTCTTATTATATATCCATGTCTCGGGAAGTGGTAATTGCTAATAAATTTTGGACGATAACATGTGTCAATAATTACCCCCACACTTAGGCTTTCGCTCGTCCCGAGAAAAAGGTTGGTTTTAATAAAATGGGTACTCATTCAATGCATAACTTGGAACTTAAATTGTATAGCACTAGTCTAGTAATCATGTATTATGAAATTTTAAAGTGTCTATCATGAGTCCTCAAGTGATTGCGGAGTAAGAGAGCTTAAGATTGATCACCCTTTCTTTAATTATGTCTTTTAGAGCAGTAGATGTATTTTGTAAAAGCATAGCTTCGACCCTCTCATTTGTAGTGGCACCAGTGGTAGTGACATAAATTGGATATTTTTATAGCGAGGGAGAGAGATATCATATTCCTAGATCAGAAAAAATTCTCACTTCTTGGCATATTATGTTGGAGGAACCATGAGCTTTTTTTTTTGTTTGAGCACATGCTCATATTTGTTTTCCTTCTTAAATCGAGGTTTCGGACACTTGTCCCTTTTTATTTCCTCGTGATCTATCTTGTTGAGATTTCGGACACTGTCCCTTTTTATTTCCTCGGAATCTTTTTGAATAGCTCATGCCTCCTTCATAATATTGCTCAAGACAGTAAATTTTATTTATTATTTAATTTTTATTGTATGATACTGGGAATATGATAAACCTCTCAACCAAAGCCATAATTAAAGTAGATTGATATGATTATTATTGGATTCCATTACAAAGAGGAGTGAAGCTAAGTGTTTTTAAATTTTTGAAATAAAATCTCCAAAGACAAATTATCAAAAATTGAATAATCATTACCTTTGCTATCTTACTCCCCCCACAATAACTTAGTCAATCATGAAACACTATAAATTTCATAATAATCATAACTCTAGAAGGGTGTCATATAATTTTATTTTTCTTAAGTTATGGATTGAATGGGTTTATTATTTCTTAAAGCATTTAATACGAAGAATTATGATTCGGATCGAAATTCAGAGTATAATATATGCGATTGAATTGTAATTAAGTCGAATCGACCGTGGACCGAAACGAAGAGGCGAGAGGTGATGGGGGGCGCCGCCTGGCCCCACCAGGGCGCCGGCCGCCCCCACCTCGGGGTCCTGTGGGTCCCGCCGCAAGGCGATGTTGGTTCGATGTCGCTCGAATTGCGTTGTTTCTCCGATTGTATTTTCGCTTCATGATTAATTGTGCTTCCCCCACACTTGTTTTCCTGCATACTTTTCGCGCAATATGTGGAGACAAAAATATTCTAAAAATAGAGAGTAGAGTAGATAACAAATATTAATATAAAATAAGGCACTTTATTCATTTATAGTGGTGGTATAATAAAATTCAACAGACGCTTTAAGGACTGAGCTAACGACTGCCCTAGCTCATTAGGCTTTGTCCTAAGGAAGATTTATGACTCGACTGACTCTATTAATTAATCGAACCTAGCGGAAGTGTGTCTTATTGGATAACTAGGCAGTTAATGCTGCCCTTCATTATTGAGGCCCCGAATTATTTTCTTGAGGGCCGCAACCTCTTCTTCAAGTTTATCTTTGTCGCGCTTGAGGCTACGGATTAACTTGAGATTAACCCTAACTTTCTTTTCTGCATCTTCTATGAGCTTGTCTCTCAGCTTGTTAGATGTTTCCATCTCCTTGACAAGATTGGAGAGGCCTTCATGCTTCTCGTTGAGAGTGCGTAGGGTTGGTGCTGGCTGCTTGGGAACTTTCTCTAGTGCTAATGCTGATGCTGCTCTCTTCCTCTTAGGCTTCGGCTTAGGTGCGATGGGCTCGGTATAGCATACTTCATCAGGGTTTACACGAATTCCTTGAACAGAAGGACAAGCAGCGTTGGTGTACTTAGCGCATATTAGCTTGCCCTTCTTGTCGGTCTCGACTGTCACGAGTCACTCATTATCTCTAGGTGCAAGGAGCTGGGTACCCTTGGGGATAGCAATCTGCTTTCCTTTGGCACCTCCTTCAAGCAGCAGTCTTGCAGGTGGTGGAGGAAGATCAGATGGATCTTGCACGTAGTAGACTTGCTCATGACGCTGGGGGATCGTTGCAACTTGCTTCGGTGGCACGACGGCGAGAGGCTTTGGTTGCGCGAGGACGAGGGCCTTTGAATCATCGCTGGGGATGTTGTCGAAGTCCGTGCCGTAAGAGACGGTCGCCTTGTTCGCCATTGCTAATAGATCTAGATTGGAGAGCTCTTTTGAAAGAGAGAGGTAGCTAGTTATGGAGTACAATTGGGGAGGTCTAGGTACGTATTTATATGGGTTTTCAGGAGACAGGATGAGGATAAAACCTAGGTTCTACGGGATCCGTACGAAAGAATATCCAATTGTACGTGGATAATACGCGAATATACGTAGAAAGGGTGTAGAAGAACAGGGGACGAGAGTCAGGACGAGAGGGCGCAGGGGGCGCCGACCGGCCCCACCCAGGGCCCACCTCGGGTGCCCTTCCGCGGGGTGCTTTGGACTCCTCCTATGTTTCTGTTAGAAATATTTTCGGATAAAAATTCGTACCGGAATAAAATAGAACTTAATAAGTTGGTAATTGGATGAATTCAATTTCATCCACTACTTCTGAATCAAATGGCTCAAAATAAAGTTTAAGTCGGTGTCCATTTACCTTGAATAACGTACCTTCATTTGTTTGTAGAGTTATTGCTCCATGCGGTGATGAATTCACAATGGTGAAAGGTCCTTCCCATTTGCTCCTTAATTTTCCAAGCCCGAAAAATTTGAACCTGGAATTAAAAAATAATACCTTATCTCTTGGTGCAAACTCCTTCTTCTTGATCCTCTTATCATGCCATTTCTTTGTTCGTTCTTTGTAGATCTTTGAATTGTGATAAGCCTTCTCTCTCCATTCTTCTAATTCTGATAATTGCATCTTTCTTTTCTCTCCAGTAGCTTCTAGATCCATGTTCCATCTTTTGATAGCTCAGTGAGCTTTATTTCTAATTCAACTGGTAAGTGGCAGGTCTTACCATATACCAATTGATATGGTGACATACCCAAAGGTGTTTTATAAGCTGTCTGGTATGCCCATAGTGCATCAGGTAACCGATCCTTCCATAAAGTTCCCATTTCATTTACTGTTTTCTGGAGAATATTCTTGATTTGTTTATTGGATGTTTCTGCCTGACCACTTGTCTGAGGGTGATATGGAGTAGCGATATTGTGTCGTATTCCATGAGCTTGTAGGTACAAGTGAAACTTTTTATCAGTGAAATGTGTTCCTCCATCACTTATAACCATTCTAGGTGTTTCAAACCTTGGAAATATAACCTCTTCAAACATCTTCTTTGAGTGTTTTGAGTTAGCATTTTTGCATGGCATAGCTTCTACCCACTTGGATACATAGTCAACTGCCACCAAAATGTACTCATAATTCTTTGACTTCACAAAGGGTCCCATGTAATCAATTCCCCAGACATCAAAGAGCTCTATCTGAAGGTTGTTGGTGAGTGGCATAGCATCTCTTGCATTGATATTTCCGTGCCTCTGACACGCGCCATATCTTCGGATGAAATCTTTGGTGTCTTCATACATGGTTGGCCAAAAGAAACCACTCTGCCAGATTTTTGCACGAGTGCGGAATGCCCCATAATGCCCTTCATATGGTGATGAGTGACATTTCTGAATGATCTACATGCCTTCCTCCACTGGTACACACCTTCTCGAGTAATCCATCAAGCATACCCGAAAAGAGGTATGGTGGATCCCACATGTGGAGACGACTTTCATAAATGAGTCTTTTCTTATTTTCTCCCTGGTGGTACGTAACCTGCAACCATAAAGTTGACAATATTCACGTACCAAGGATCTGTCTTGGTCACTTTAAACAGCATGTCATCTCTCAATGAGTCATTAATAGGTAGTTCACAGGGGTTCTTTAAAATACATCCTAGACAAATGATCAAATGGGGTTTTCTATTCCTTTCCTATCTTAATTTCTAAATCAAATTCTTGCAGCAATAGGATTCATCTTATTAATCGTGGTTTAGCATCTTTCTTAGTGAGCAAATATTTAAGGGCAGCATGATCAGAATAAACAATTATTTTAGCTCCAACTAAGTAAGACCAAAATTTATCAATAGCAAAGACAACGACCAAAAGTTCTTTTTTCGGTGGTTGCATAATTTAATTGTGCTTCTGTCATCGTCTTGCTAGCATAGGCAATTGCATGATGCGTTTTATCTTTTGTTTGTCCTAAGACTGCTCCTACAGCATAATCGCTAGCATCACACATAATCTCGAAAGGTAAAGACCAATCAGGAGGTTGAATGATTGGTGCTGATGTAAGTGTTTTCTTAAGAATATTAAATGATTCTAAGCATTCTTCATCAAACTCAAAAGGTACATCCTTAGCTAACAATCTGGTCATTGGTCTAGCAATTTGTGAAAAATTCTTTATAAATCTACGATAAAAACCACAATGACCAAGAAAACTTCGGACTCCTTTTTACATTAACAGGGGAGGTAGTTGTTCAATTACTTCAATTTTAGCTTTATCTACCTCTATACTTTTTTTCGACACTAAGTGTCCTAATACTATTCCTTCTCTAACCATAAAATGATATTTTTTCCAATTGAGGATTAAGTGTTTTTCTTCACATCTTTGCAAAACCTTATCTAAGTTCTCTAGGCAATCATCAAAAGTTTTTCCATAAACTGAAAAATCATCCATAAAAACTTCCATGATTTCTTCTACCATATCGAAAAATATAGACATCATGCATGTTTGAAAAGAAGCGGGTGCATTACATAATCCAAAAGACATTCTTCTATAAGCACAAGTTCTATAAGGACATGTAAAGCACAAGTTCTATAAAGCTTTAGAACTTCTTTCTTTACTACATCTCGCATCGCATTTTGGAGTCTCCGCCGAGGCTCTCTTGAAGGTGTAATTTTTGAATTGGTTGGTATGCGATGAGTGCAAAGAACAAGGCCAATCCCTTTTAGGTCTTGGAGTGAATATCCAAAAGCGGCTCTATGTTTTTCAAAAATAGTTATTAATTTATAAGTCTCCTCATCAGAGAGTTTATCACTTATAATCACAGGGTATTCTTGGTCATTATTTAGAAAAACATATTTAAGACCAGATGGTAATGGTTTAAGCTCAATAGGAGGTTTAGGTGGCTCTAGTAGTTCATCAAGAGGTTCACGATCAATAAGGTCCTCCCCCTCTTCATCGATAAAGAACTGGGTATCATCTTCTAAATCGGGTTGAATAAAATTATTGAATTCAATCGCCTTAACCTCTTCTATTGGATCTAATTCAGGGAAAGGGCTCGCTTTTAAATTTTACCGTATGAGTTATAGGTATCAAAAAATTAAATCCTTTTCCAAGCTTGACATTTAATTTACTATTACGACCTTCTTCAAGAAGTTTTATTATAGGTACTCCAATTATTACATCAAAATCTCACACATCAAAGATATAGAAATTTAGCAAAATGCGAAAATCATTAATAATAATAGAAAGTGCACTCAAAACTCCTAAACTAGGAATAATGTGTCCCTGAACAATTTTTAAATAATTTATTTGTAGGAATTAATGGTATGTCTTTCAAGAATTTTCTAGCAAATGTATATGACATAATGTTGACTCTTACGACTAGGTTGTATAAAGCTTCAAAAGGATATGAATCTACTTGCAGCTTTATACTAACAGAGGGTGAATTAAGACGAATTACTTCAGAGGATTGCTCAGATTTTATTAACCAATCATCACCCAAAATAAAAATCAATTTTCTTATTATTTCTCTAAGGAATTTTAGATCATCAGGATATGAAAAACTAGAATTGAAATCTCCGATTCTTTGGGGTTGCATAATTTTACGATAAAGTGTAGTATTCCCAAAATCATTAAAGAAATCATCCTCTATTTCAAACATCCACTCAGAATTTGGAATTATCTCATTAGCTGGTTCAGGTTTTAATTCAACTATAGATTGAGATGAATCAGATAAAAGTTCATTTTCAGCTAATTGAGAATTTTCTTCTAGCAGCTCTTCTTTTTTCTTTGGAGAGATCATTCAAAATATTAGTAAGAATAGTTTTAGCATGTTCAACAAGTAATATGCATAAATGCTCCACCCGAGGCTAAATTAAGATATTCCTTATTTCTATCATCAAGGCCTAAAAAGAAATGTTGTAAAAGCATGGGTTCTGGTAAAGCAAGATTAGGTCCAGAATTGATAAAACCATCAAAACGATTCTAAGCCTTGCCTAGCGATTCATTGCCTAATTGGTTGAATCCTATGATTTCAAATCGAAGTTTAGCGACCTTTTCTACTAGGAAGAATTTAAGACAAAACTATTTTCATAGTATTTCCCAATCTCCTTGACTACTCCCAACATGGCGATTATACCATTTCTTAGCTCGCCTGTTAATGAAAACGGAAAGAGTTTCCATCTTAAAGTTTCATCAGCCATGCCCTTAAAACTCAGACATGAACATGTCTGCTCAAAATTAGTTAAATGGGAATAGGGGTTTTCGCTAGTATTAAAAGAAAAGATATGTTCCTGAACTAATTTAATTAATCCGAGGCGTAGCTCATAGCCGATGAGGTGATAGGTTTAGAAGATTCCTTTGGCTGGAGGTACGATCCCGATGGTGCTCCATATTGATATAAAAGTTGAGATTCATTTTCCATAATATATTTTTTATTTTTATTTTTAATATAAAAGGATAACTATAGACTAAGATAGGCTAAATCAAAATCAGAAAACCGTTCCCCGGCAACGGCGCCAGAAATGCTTGTTGGTATAAATTAACGGCACCCTAAATAATGATTATAATCAGATTATCCGCAAGCGCACAGATATATATCTTGATCCGCACTTCACCAAGATCAACCCGGTTTTAATATCGAACCCAAAGGAACAGTAGGTGAATTATGACCTAGCCTAATACTCTTAATCTAAGGGGGTACAAACAATCTATAAAACTATTGAGAATGAGGAAATAGCTAATGTACTCTAGTCCTAACTACCGGTAAACTTTGTATAATACCGTCTTATCGGACAAGTGACCTGAATAGAAGAAGAAACAGAGTAATTTACCTACCAGGCACCTATAAGCCTATCAGTCCTATCAACGGGAAGTGGACTACAGAGGATTCAACGTAGCTATAAAGTCACCTACGCGAGCTACCACTATCCGGCTGATTAGGGGACATTCACAAGCAATCATAACCCAGACACCACGTCTACGCTACGAAAACTACTCTGACCTAGGAGCTACCCAAATCAAAGTACTCAATATAATATGAGTTGCAAACCAAAGAACGAATATAAACAAGCGCTTACTTGAATCAAAATGGTAAATACAAAAGTACCTCGAACGCAGCTCGGGCGAGGGAGCCGAATCAGATGAATACAGACTCCCGAGGATGCTCCGAGCAGCCGGGGCTCCTCCGAATCTCTACTCTTCTACTCTATCTCTCTAATCTCTATCTTGATTGCTAGCCTAGATCTAATGGATCTCTATCTAAAGCTCTGACTCTTCATCTCTTGATCTGGCTTCCTCCAGGGGGGTATGGCCCTCCTTTTATAGCCCGGTGGGAATGATACGCGCCGTTGGATTAAACCGACGTAGCAAGCGGCCAGGATGACTCCTCGGAGGCGGTGGAGGAAGGTTCCAGAAGGGGGGCGGCTAACCCTAACCCTAGGGGCCGCCCGGCCCCACTTGGCGGCTGCTGGCCCCCCTGTTGCTTCGGGTGTCTTCTGGAGTATTCCTGAACCCTCCGGTGATATCCTTGCGTCACGGTTAAGTTTCGTGGTAAATTAGCACTTAAATCCCTCTTTTAGGCTTTTCTGGAAAATTCTCTGAAAAATGCACAAATCACCAAAACTCGTGGAAATTGTCAGTGGTAACCCTATTCTTATTATATATCCATGTCTCGGGAAGTGGTAATTGCTAATAAATTTTGGGCGATAACAGGTCAACAGAGAGCTTTGAAGTTGTTACATGCTCTTGATCGGAGGGTTTGGGATTCGAAGGTGCAAGCTCTTCTCGAGTCACAGAACTACGAGACTCTCACTATGGACGAGCTCTTCAGCAAACTGAAGTCCAGTGAGATTGACCACCAGATTTAGGCCAAGCTTCACAACCCCTCTGCTCCGACTATGGCGCTGGTGTCAGGTAATGGTGTCTCTAGTTCTTCTGCTAACCCCTCCTCTGCGATGTTTGCTTTGTCTTCCTTGATCACAGTGACAGAGGAGCAGTTGGACGTGCTCGGAGACGATGAGCTGGCTCTCGTCATCAGCCGGTTCTCACGGTTCCACAACAACCGCTTGAATCGCCGGGGGGTGGACCAAAGGATGGATGCTATGGATACGGCAACCCTGACCACTTCGTCGCCAACTGTCCCAAGCGGAACAAGCATTCCTTCGGCAAGTCCATCTCCAACAAGCACAAGGAGAAGCGTGAGTACACCTCCGGCAAGCACAAGTCTAAGGGAGGCTTTGACAAGGAAGCAATGAAGCGCAAGTTCATGAAGAAGTTCAAGGCAAAAGAGCGTGCCTTCCTCGCCTCCCTCAGTGACCTCGACTCCGATGATGAGCATGCTTCCTCCTCTTCGAGTGACGACGAGTCCAAGAGGAAGGTCGAGGACAAGCTGAACGGACTCTGCTTCTTCGCCGACTCCACCCACGGAGGCTTCTGCACCATGGCACTTGGTGACGAGGTGGAGGGCGGCAACGGCGATGCTCCTGGCGACGACGACGACTCATCTAAGGTATCACTTTCCGTCGATGCACTTGCCGCTGAGGTTGAGGATTTGACTGCCACTTTGCTTAGTCAGGATAAGTTGCTTAAGCATGCTGCTAGTGATAGAAAAGAGTACAAGGCTAAGCTAGAAGTTGCGCTTAAGGAGCTTGAACAAGTTAAGAACACTCCTATAGTGTCTGACGAGGCAGAGTGTGAGTTTTGTAGCGTTTACATGGCTGATCTTGCTAGTCTGCAGCCCAAGTACGCTGAGTTGGTTGATGAGTTTGATAGTGTGCGTGCTTCACATGTCTTGTTGGGTGCGTGCAAGTCTTGCTCGGACTTGTAATCTGAGTTGGCAGAGAAGAATGCCAAACTTGCCTTGCTTGAGAAGGCCAACTTAGATAGCACTAGTATGGTTAAGTGTGCTCTTTGTGAGGGTTTGGAGCTGGAGATTGCCAATTACCGGCATGACAAGGTGCGTACCGAGGAGGAAAACACATACCTTCGGACCATCTTGAGTTGGGTGTCTAGGAGAGAGCCGCAACTTGGCATGATGGTCAACCAATTCAGGAGGGAAATTGGTGGACCGGGATTAGGCTTTGCTTTAGGTGGGAAGGGTGATGTTCTTTATGGCCAAGTTGGTGAGTATAGTGGTGTGCCCCCGAGTGAGAAACCTTCCACTACTCCCAAGCTACTCAAAATCACTCCACCTAAGCCATTTGTGTCTCCCACCAAAGATGGAGTGTTTGAAAAACCTGCAAGAGCTCCACCTCAGAAACAAGTGTGGATTCTAAAACCAAACCATCTAAGGAACCCACTTGACACTCTCCCTTCCATCTCTAAGGAACCCCTTTCTAAAGCCAAGCCACCTCCAAGAGTGAACCATACCCACAAGAAAGTGAGCCAAACACCAAAGAGAGAGGTGTACCATTGTCAGTATTGTTATAGGGACGGTCACTTGGTTGAGTTTTGCTTTAGGAGGAAGAGAGATGAGAAGCATGAGTTTGAGTTGAACAACCGGAACATGTATCGTCCTCCCCATGGTGTACATGTACCGTCTGTTCAGAGGCGCACTACTAGGCCTAGAGGTGCAATGCCTCAAGGTGCTAGGCCTCAGGTTGCTAGACCACGTGGTGGTCATGCACGGCGGGGTTCAGGTCGTGGTCAATATGACTATGAACCTCGTGGCAGTGCTTTTGTGTCCCACACTTCTAGCGGACCATGTTTTCTCTCTTGTGGTGATCGCTCTCCTCAAATGGGACATGGCATGTTTGGTGTTTTTCCTAACACTTTTTTAGGGCAAATAATGCATCACTGGTATCCTTCTCAGTTTACTAAACCCAGTGGTGTGCCATTTGCTCATCCTATGTCTTTCTATTGATGTAGGACGAAGGCTTGGAGAACACATGGCTCATTGATTTCGGGTGTTTGTGCCACATCACCGGAAGTTTAAAATGGTTCTCCAGCCTTGACCCCATGTAACATAAGGAGTACATCACATTTGGGGATAACAGCAAAGGTAAAGTGGTCTCTCGTGGAACCATTCGGGTTAACGAGAGCTTTGTTCTCAAGGATGTTGCTTTGGTCTCGAACTTGCATTTCAATTTGCTCTTTGTTTCGTAACTCCTTGAGGACGGCTTTGAAGTGCGCTTTAAACATGGCTTTTCTCGAGTTCTTGATTCTCAGGGAGATCATGTTTGTCGGATTGTTCCTTTTGGCCATGTCTTTCGAGCTGATTTTTCTCATTCTTTTGGCTCTTCCCGTTGCTTCGTGGCCGGATCCTCTTCTGAGCTTTGGAAGAGGCATAGGAGACTTGGTCATTTGAGTTTTGACCTTTGTTGACGGCCACTATTGTAATAATTCAACCGTCAACTAGCCATGAAAAGGATGCAAAAGTGATCACCAAAGTAGACATAGGGTTTACACTGACCGAATTCCACGAGTTTTGGTGTTTCCCTATTTATGCAGGCGTAAACCGGAAAAGGCGCAAATATACAAGCTTATCGGAACAAGGAAACGGAAAACGGACTCCACGGCTGCACACGGGGAAAGTTCCGAGAAGAGACGAGAAGGCACCACGCCGAGCCGAGGGCCCGGAGGCCACCCAGGTGGGACTGGGCGGGTCCCACCCCTGACCGGCCGGCTCGGCCTGGGCCCCGGTCTAGCCCCGGTTCGCCCGGTTCGCTCCACCGCCTTTGAGGATCGATCCTAGCCGCCCGTCAATATCGGTTTGATCCGATGGCTCACGATCATCGCCCAGGGCTATAAAAGGAGAGGCACCCCCCCCGGAGGGAGAGCCCCCATTCATTCATTCTCATTCAGAAGTCCGATCATTTGCTAGAAACTCTAATCAGAGCTCCTTAGCTAGGGCCTAGATAGCTAGATTAGAACTAGAGGGAGGCAAGCGTAGGCTTGGATTCCGGAGCCATCAAGAGCTTGGATTTGGTATAGTTCTTATCTGCTCTCGCCTTTGTTCTCTTTCATTGTATAGTTATATGATTGCTACAATTGAATTGATGAATTCTTATTTACTTATATTCATAGTTATTATGTTCTTTGTCAATTGTGGTTATATGCTTAGTATAGCTAGATTAACATTATGTTTATCCATAGGTTCGTATAGCACTCATCTAATTGATCGTTGGGTGAGTGATAAACATTGTGTAAGCGTGGTGCTTATATGTTGTTTATCTACGAATGCACCCTATAGGCTGAGTTTGGTTGATCGCGGGTGTGACATTCCTGTTGAGTCCTACGTAATCCGAACCCCGTTTATAGGCACAGTAGGGCTTGTATACGACGGAAGGGCGAGCTATGTTCTCAAACCTCCTTAGTATGTCCACTATGAATAAATGTAATGCTGACCTTAGCCATGATTACTAGGTGTATTGCACTAACCATAATATACATTGACATGTAGCTAGGAATAACCCAGAAATATCTCTTGATGTTCTACTAGCAACCCTAATGATATAGCTAGGAGTCTCTATCTGTTTATGCTGATGATTACATACTTACCTTATCAATTATCTTGTGACTTACCCCTGCATTGAGTAGCGAGGACATGGTTATGCCTATTCGTTACACTCTAGGTCAACACACTACCTTTACACACCATGTAGACCTTCCTTTAGGAAAATATAAATGACAACCCGTAATACTCCGGGTAAAATGCTACAATGGTATTTGATCCGGCGCTTGCGGATACATTTCTATATTCTAGATGGTGGCATGATTTAATACCACACCCCTTGGTGTTATCTTTGGGGATGACAACTTGGCATTCTAGTGGCGGTCTTGTTGCTCTAGCTTTTTTTGGCGCCGTTATTAGAGATAACATTAAGAGGTGTCAACAAACATTTTTGGTGCCGTTGCCGGGGATAGGGATTTACCTCTATTTCTAGTAGCGGCGTTAGAAATGTCAACAAGCATTTTTGGCGCCGTTGCCGGGGAAGGCAATTGGTAATTAAAAAGGATAGCGATAGACCTAACAAACTAATGAGTTAGAGGAAACCATGGACCCCTACTCAATGCAGGCTTACCCTTGTGTTTTCTATCTTTGTGAAATCTTATGCAGGGTAATGAATGAGTGGTTTTGATCTGCCGGATAACTACGTTGAAAATCCGAGAAACTCTTTCGAAGAAAGAAATTCCAAAGCAAGTGAGGGACATCTTTGAATCTCCATCAAGGACACCCACCGCCGAGGTTCGTTCTTTGGAGGAGCAAGCTCCTACAAAGAGAAGAAGAAGAGCAACAAGAGGGCAACTTAGCACCAGCTTTTGAAGAAATGGTGATAAGTCATCTGCTGAAGTTCTCCGCTCCGAACACCAACAACATCCGCGACTTTGGACCTAACGTCGAAGTTGGGGAGAATGGATTCGAGCTCAAGCCGGCTCTTATCACCATGGTGCAAGCTAACCCTGTTACGTGGGAAAGCACATGAAGATGCAAGTGCTCATCTCCAACACTTCCACGGAGATTTGTAGCACTTTCAAGCCGAGAGATGTACCAAGGGATACCGTTCTACTATGTCTGTTCCCATTCTCACTGTTGGAAAAAGCAAAGCAATGGTTCTACACCAACAAAGACAACCATATAACTTGGGACAAGTGCTCCACAGCTTTTCTAGCAAGATTCTTCCCTATGGGTAAGACGAGTGCCCTAAGGGGGAAGATCTCAAGTTTCAAAGAAACAACATGATGAGTCAGTCCCTGAGGCCTGGGAATGCTTTCAAGATTATATATCAGAATGTCCTCATCATGGAATAGAGAATTGGCTCTCGATGCAAACTTTCTATCATGGGCTTACCAATAGCACCCGCAACAATGTTGATGCTACTGCTGGAGGTGCATTTATGTCACTGACCATACCACAAGCTACTGCTCTTATGGAGAAGATGGCCTCCAATTAAGATTGGAATGATGAGCGCCAGACCACCCGCAAGAGGAGTGGAGGAATGCACCAGCTCAAGGAGGTAGACATGCTGTCTGCCAAGATAGATCTGCTCATAAAAAAGTTGGAAGACAAGACAAGCCAGAGACAAGATGTCATGCACATTAATGATTCATGCATAACTTGTGAAGTGTGTGGCAATATGGGACACTCAGGCAACAGCTGTCCTGAGACCCGTGAGGATGTGAACTTCATCAACAACAACAATAACTATCGTCCTCAAAATCAAGGATGGAACCAGCAAAGACCCAACTACAAGGTAACTTCCAAGGTAATTTTCAAGGCAATAATTACAATAACTATGCTCAACTGCCTTTGAGAGAAGTGATCACCAACTAAAATAAAATCATGGAGACTTTATCTAGGAAGGTAGCATCCAATGATAAAATGCTAGAGAATATAAACATTAAAATAGATAGCTTTACCTCTGCTGTTAAGAACCAGCTTAGCTTCAATAAAATGATAGAACAACAACTAGCTCAGCTGGCGGCCGCTGTTCCACCGACCCACGAAGGTAAGATTCCAAGGCAACCCCTAGAGCCCGAGACCGTGAATCTGGTTGATGTTTATGCAGGTTACTACATTAAAGCATCATCAGGATGGAAGGATGACTCCATGCCACCCAAGAGAGGAGATCCAGGGAGACCTGTGATTCCCATCTCTATTGGGCAGCATGACTTTCCTGAAGTTGTCTGCGATCTAGGCGCTAGTGTCAACATCATGCCTAAGGTAATTTTCGACCAAGTCTTTCCATGGGCATCTTTGTTGTACACGGATATGTGTTTGACTTGCGCACTGGGCGATCAAGTATCCCAAAGGAATCTTAGATGACGTGTGCATACGAATCGGGAGATCATATGTCCCTGTAGACTTTATAGTCCTGGATACCGGCAAAGATCCCAAGAGTCCTATCATTCTTGGCTGACCATTCCTGAGTACTGCAAAGGCTGTCATCTACACGGATAGTGCTAAGATTTGTTTCACCATCAAGGGCAATAAAGAGAAGTTTAGCTTCAAGAAAAAGACCCTTGAAGCTCCTATAGATCCAAGAGGAGCTTACTTCCCAGTCAAGCCAACAAACGAAGGAGCCAAGAGGAATTCAAATGGGAAGAGAAAGAACAAGAACAGAAGACAAGTGAGAAAGCAAGTCCAAATAGTCAAGGCTGTTGACTACAAGCATGACCACCTCCTAGCTTCACCATTCTTAACTAAGAAGGAGGATCCAGGCATGCCAACCATTGATTGCACCATTGGACAGTGCTCATTCTACAATGCCTTCTGTGACACCGGATCAGCTGTCAACATAATGTCTAAAAAGGTATATGATTTATTATTCGATACACCCCTGTACCCTACCTATATGGAGCTGCAGCTGGCGGACAACACAACAAGATTTCCGGAGGGAGTAGCCAGAGACATCATGGTCAAGATCCAGGACCACTACGTCCCGACCGACTTCATGATACTGGACATGGGAGAAGAAGACGAGACGCCCATCATACTTGGAAGGCCGTTCCTCAGCACCACCAACGCGATCATCTACAATGGATCAGGCCAAGTCCACTTCCAATTTCCAGGAGAGAAGGTACGCTGTTATTTTAAAGATTATAACTCTCCTGGATTAGCAGCTTTTACCCAGTCCAAGAGGAGACGTCAGCACCGGAGGAATCGCTCTCAAAAGAGCAATGTTGAGGAGGAGGAAATCAAGGAAGAATCTACAGCACCAAAACAACAACCTACAAAGGTATGGAAAGAGAAGGTAACCTCCTCAACTGAGTCATCATCACCAGGAGGTCCAACATCAGGGTCCCCATCCTCTGGATCCGACGAAGCACCCCAGGAGTGAAGACGACTAGAAGTCTTGTCCGGAGGACTTTAAACTCCGAACCCTTACCATAAGGTAACAATGGTAGTTACCCATTTATTTTCTTGCACTTTTAAATTCATAGTTAATTTTTATTACCTTTATAGAAAACCACAAAAACATTTTGAAAACCTTAAAGCCCCATGTGACATGTGCGTGGTGCAAGCTAAAGGAGTGTTCTTTGTGGTGGCATAAAAATAAAATAAAAATTAGCATACATATTTCAATTCAGTTTGATACAAAAACCAAACCAAAAAAATAATCATCGAGCATCTTGCTGCACTGAACGCATTTGTAACAACCTTGGAAACCTCTCACAACAACTAATCCACGAACGGCTAACCACTAATTGTTTATCCTAATCCGTTCCACGAGTTTTATTATTTTATGAGATGTTTGCTGCAGGATGACGCTGAGAGCTAGTCCACCTAAGGATCATCATCTTCATCACTCAAAGTACACCTTCTTGCACACAGCTAACCACTGTGTGAAGGAAGCAACTTCTGGTTGGATAAGATGAAGATTCTTGGCTACACCAGCTCTTACAAGCGTGAGCTCTATCGAGAGGACTGCTTAGCTTCAATGCTCAACCACGACAACAATCAGCTTGGGGGAAGGCATCCCCTAGGTACCCAGGTAAGTGTACCTACGCGATTATCGAGTCAGTCATAAAAAAATAAAAATACCAAAAATATGTGAGCACATGAAGGTTCACCATAGTATCTAATAAAAATGAAAATACCAAAAATATGTGGGCACATAAAGGTCCATGCTTTTTAAGAGTCCTTAGAGTCTTTTGAGTTTTATAGTTTGAGTCTTTGAAAAATAAAAAAATCAAATAAAAATATTTGTCTGTCTAGAGTCATAAAAAGGAAGCTCTTGAATGATGAATTGAAATGATGATAAGCTGCTCTGTTACAACACCTCTGAAATGCCTAGAGCTTAGACAAAAGTTTTCTCAAGTTTTAGCTCCAACTGTTTTGACATGAGAATTTGCTCTAAGCCTGAAACTTGTGGGTTGCATATGCTTGAACTAAGTCTAGGTACCTGATTGATAAGATTGAGAAAGTCTGAGCTGCTATCTATCTTGTTCTAAGTGACACTAGAGTTCTGGAGATTTATCTTTTGAAAAATACAAAAAAAACATGATGAGTTCCTATATGACAAAGCTTACATTCCCACCAGAGCCAAACATGATAAGATAGGCTATTTAAACTTCCACATAAATCTTTGCTTGTCTTGCATTGAGTTTTGTCAATCTTTGTGACCCTGGTGAGAAATCTATCATGCTCTTGAATCAAGATCCACCTACATATGCACTACCCCTTTGGAGTAGGCGCAACAACATATCATTCCACTTACATCCATTCCAAAAATGTTTTTCTCCTACTCTAGGAGAGGACACAAAAAAAAATATTCCAATAAGATAGCCACCCAATAAATGCTCCATGTTCTTGTGTTATCTCTCTAAATTCCATCAATGCCAAAAGGGGTGCTATGAGCTATGCAAAAAGATATTTGAGAAAAGGAAAAAAAAAAGAAGAAAGATGGATAAGTGTCTCAATACAAAACAATGGGTACTAGATACCCGACTCCCTGAAAAAAAAAGAAAGAAAAAAAAAGAGATAGCTCATAACCTCTGGCCAGTTCTCAAAAGAGATAGAAGCATTCAAGGAGCTGAGTAGAATTAGGTTCCACCATATATCCACCATATCCATCCACTTATACATCTTGATTCGACTGTATGACTCGTTTCTCCATGGATCCACCGTTTGACTTAGCAACATATGCATTGCAAGTTTGCTCTTTCAGTTTTCTCCTTACCTATGAGCTCCACATAAGCTTTAGCTATAGGATGAAAAGAAAGGCAATCATCATCACTGCCTTGGTGAGAATCCACAAATACCACTTATATTGAAAGACTTAAGAGTGTCATACATGGGAAGCTCTGAGTTTTATTTGAAAACCTCTAAAAACTCCAGGATGATAGTTGATCGAAGGACCTGAGACATAGTGCTTAGATAGGATGTTTCTATCTGTCAAATACTCAAGACCCAAGGAAGAGCTAATAAGCCCCACAGTCAAAGGAAATAGGAGTAAGTTTGAAAGTCAACCCAGTTATTGCATGACTTGGAGGAGAATTTCTGTCTGACTACAGGTATATTTAGAGAGAGTTGCTCCGAGATGGCTAAAGTGCTTAAACATACACATATTTTCAATAACTTTTCTAAGTTTGCTTTGCTAAGGGACTAGCAAAGGTTAAGCTTGGGGGAGTTGTTGACGGCCACTATTGTAATAATTCAACCGTCAACTAGCCATGAAAAGGATGCAAAAGTGATCACCAAAGTAGACATAGGGTTTACACTGACCGAATTCCACGAGTTTTGGTGTTTCACTATTTATGCAGGCGTAAACCGGAAAAGGCGCAAATATACAAGCTTATCGGAACAAGGAAACGGAAAACGGACTCCACGGCTACGAGGGAAAGTTCCGAAGAGACGAGAAGGCACCACGCCGAGCCGGGGCCCCGGAGGCCACCGGTGGGACCGGCCGGTCCCACCCCTGCACGGTCGGTCCGGCACGGGCCCCGGTCCAGCCCTCGGTTCGCCCGGTTCGCTCCACCGCCTTTGAGGATCGATCCTAGCCGCCCGTCAATGTCGGTTTGATCCGATAGCTCACGATCATCGCCCGGGGCTATAAAAGGAGAGGCACCCCCCGAGGGAGAGCCCCCATTCATTTATTCTCATTCAGAAGTCCGATCATCAGCTAGAAACCCTAATTAGAGCTCCTTAGCTAGGGCCTAGATAGCTAGATTAGAACTAGAGGGAGGCAAGCGTAGGCTTGGATTCCGGAGCCATCAAGAGCTTGGATTTGGTATAGTTCTTACCTCCTCTCGCCTTTGTTCTCTTTCATTGTATAGTTATATGATTGCTACAATTGAATTGATGAATTCTTATTTACTTATATTCATAGTTATTATATTCTTTATCAATTGTGGTTATATGCTTAGTATAGCTAGATTAACATTATGTTTATCCATAGGTTCGTATAGCACTCATCTAATTGATCGTTGGGTGAGTGATAAACATTGTGTAAGCATGGTGCTTATATATTGTTTATCTGCGAATGCACCCTATAGGCTGGGTTTGGTAGATCGCGGGTGTGACATTCCTGTTGAGTCCTATGTAATCCGAACCCCGTTTATAGGCACAGTAGGGCTTGTATACGACGGAAGGGCGAGCTATGTTCTCAAACCTCCTTAGAATGTCCACTATGAATAAATATAATGCTGACCTTAGCCATGATTACTAGGTGTATTGCACTAACCATAATATACATTGACATGTAGCTAGGAATAACCCAGGAATATCTCTTGATGTTCTACTAGCAACCCTAATGATATAGCTAGAAGTCTCTATCTGTTTATGCTGATGATTATATACTTACCTTATCAATTATCTTATGACTTACCCCTACATTGAGTAGCGAGGACATGGTTATGCCTATTCGTTACACTCTAGGTCAACACACTACCTTTACACAGCCATGTAGACCTTCCTTTGGGAAAATATAAATGACAACCCGTAATACTCGGGTAAAATGCTACAATGGTATTTGATCTCAGGCGCTTGCGGATACATTTCTATATTCTAGATGGTGGCATGATTTAATACCACACCCCTTGGTGTTATGCTGGGGATGACAACTTGCCATTCTAGTGGCGGTGCGCTGCTCTAGCATTTTTGGCGCCGTTATTAGAGATAACATTAAGAGGTGTCAACAAGCATTTTTGGCGCCGTTGCCGGGGATAGGGATTTACCTCTATTTTTAGTAGCGACGTTAGAAATGTCAAAAACCTTCTTGCTAGGTAGAGCTCACTTGGCTTAATCCAAGGATTGCCCAAGCTGAAATTTGAGAAGGATCTTGTTTGCCATCCTAGTCGTCATGGAAAGATGGTAGCCGCTTCTCACCCACCTGTGAACCAAATTATGACCAAAGAACCCAGCGAGCTACTTCACATGGACACAGTTGGTCCAGCTCGGGTTCGGTCAGAAGGTGGGAAGTGGTATGTGCTAGTGATTGTAGATGACTTTTCGAGATATTCTTGGGTGTTTTTCATGGAGAGTAAGGATGAGGCTTTTTCACATGCTCGAGATTTGATTCTTCGGTTGAGAAATGAGTTCCCTAAGAATGCCATGAGAGCTATTCGTAGTGACAATGGCATAGAATTCAAGAACACTCATTTTGAAACCTTTTGCAGGTCTTTGGGTCTTGAGCACTAGTTTTCCTCACCGTATGTTCCGCAACAGAATGGCATTGTTGAGTGCAAGAATCGGACCCTTGTTGAGATGGCTAGGACGATGCTCGATGAGCATAGGACTCCTAAGAGGTTTTGGGCCGAAGCAATCAACACTGCTTGTCATGTTTCCAATCGCATCTTTCTCCGTGCTTTTAAGAAGAAAACTTCTTATGAGTTGCGATTTGGGAGGTTACCCAAGGTAAGTCATTTCAGGGTGTTTGGGTGTAAGTGCTTCATCTTGAAACAAGGTAATTTGGACAAGTTTGAGTCTAGGTCCTCTGACGGTATCTTTCTTGGTTATGCTTTGCATTCTAGAGCTTATCGAGTACTTAACCTTGAAACTAACCGTGTTGTGGAGACCTGTGAGGTCACATTCGATGAAACTATGCCTTGTACAACCCCTGTCTTTGAGCGTGCAGGTGATGAAGAGCTTGGAGAAAGCATTTTTGTGGAGGAGGAGCAGGACGATGCCGATTGGGGTGATCCCGAGCCGACTCCACTGGCTGCCCCTATCGAGCCTGCGACGACTACTTCAGCTCACGATCCAGATCCCTCTACTTCCACTTCTTGGGGACCGTTGGAGCAGCCTCCTCAGCCTACATCGGCTGCACCTGAGGAGGCACCAGCTGCTGTTGAGGGGGAGGCGACTTCTTCCAAAGAGGCACCTCGACACATTCAGCGTCGCCACCCCGCTCAGACGATGATAGGTGATATTGACCAGCGAGTCACGCGGTCCAGGTCCTATACTATCTCACACTTTGCTCATTATGCATTTGTTGCTTCTTTTGAGCCCCGAGATATTAGACATGCTTTATCTGATCCTGATTAGGTTAATGCCATGCATGAGGAGTTAGAAAACTTTGAGAGAAACCAAGTTTGGGTCTTAGTTCCTCCACCTCCAGAGTGTCATTCCATAGGTACAAAGTGGGTGTTTAAGAACAAGCAGAGCGAAGATGGGGTGGTTGCTAGGAATAAGGCTAGACTTGTTGCTCAGGGGTATTGCCAGAAAGAGGGGATAGACTTTGAGGAAACCTTTGCTCCTGTAGCTCGCTTAGAGACTATCCGTATTCTGTTAGCGTTCGCTGCTGCTAAGGGCTTTAAGTTATTTCAGATGGATGTCAAGAGCGCTTTTCTGAATAGGTACATAGAGGAGGAAGTGTAAGTTAGGCAACTAGGCTTTGAAAATCCCAAGTATCCTAACCATGTCTTTAAGTTGCACAAAGCTTTGTATGGTCTTAAGCAAGCCCCTAGAGCGTGGTATGATAGGCTGAAAACTTTTTTTGCTTAAGAAGGGCTTTAGGATGGGATCAGTAGATAAGACTTTATTTCTCCGCAAGCAAGGCAGTGACCTTCTCTTGATTCAGATATACGTAGATGATATTATCTTTGGTGGCTCTTCTCACGCTTTCAATGCCAAGTTTGCAGAGTTTATGAGCAGGGAGTTTGAGATGAGCTTGATGGGTGAGTTGACTTTCTTCCTCGGCCTTCAAATCAAGCAAACACGGGATGGGATGTTCGTGCATCAAGGCAAGTACACAAAGGACGTCCGGAAGAAGTTTGGCATGGGCGAGGCCAAGCCTCTTTCGACGCCCATGTCGACTACGATGGCCCTCGACGCCGACGAGGATGGAGAAGCAGTCGATCAGAAGGAGTACCGGAGCATGATCGGGTTGTTGTTGTACCTGACGGTGACAAGACCCGACATACAGTTTGCTGTATGCCTCTGTGCACGCTTTCAGGCTTCCCCACGCACGTCTCACCGTCAAGCGGTGAAGCGCATCATAAGGTACCTCCGGTTTACCCCCGAGTTTGGACTTTGGTATTCTGCTTCTTCCTCGCTCTCTCTTTGCGGCTATTCGGATGCTGATTTTGCTGGCTGCCGCTTAGAAAGGAAGTCCACGTCGGGGACTTGTCAGTTTTTGAGTTCGTCTCTTGTGTCTTGGTCATCCCATAAACAGTCCAGCGTAGCACAATCCACCACAGAAGCTGAGTATGTCGCTGCTGCCGCTTGTTGTTCCCAGCTGCTTTGGATGATAGCCACCCTACGTGATTATGGTCTTGAGTTCTCTAGAGTGCTTTTGTTGTGTGATAGTACTAGTGCCATCAGTGTTGCTAAGAACCCAGTACTTCACTCCAAGACCAAGCACATAGATGTCCGCTTTCACTTTCTCCATGATCACCAAGAGAAAGGTGACATTGAGTTGCATCACATAGCCACCCAGGATCAGCTTGCAGATCTTCTCACTAAGCCCCTCGATCTAGCGACTTTTACTCGCTTGCGAGGTGAACTGGGTGTGTGTTGATATTTCTAACGTCGCTACTAGAAATAGAGATAAATCCCTATCCCCCATAACGGCGCCAAAAATGCTTGTTGGTATTTCTTATGCACAATTAAAATATGAAAGATTCGCAAGCGCACATTTAAAACCATTGTAGCATTTTACCGGGGAGTATTCCGGTATCGTTATTTATATTTTACCACTGGGAAACAATGGATAGAGACATTGATAGTTCACCATCATGTATCTACTAACTAATACACCAACTAGATTAAAGTAGGGGGTAAACGATATATTGATGATAGGAATTATGCATATATGACACACACGAGAGAATTCTATGATAAAAGAGTAAATAGCTAAAGTGAGAGGACAACGGGAGAGTTCAAGGTTCCTAAATACTTGTCTATTACTAAGGTTCTATAATAACCGATTCATGGTAAATAAAGTAATCACACAATAACACTTCGGGACATCAAGAACACTAGTCACGGAAAGGGGTGAGAAAGGGACTAGGAAGCTCCGACTACGGTCCTACAAACACCAACCCTAACATGGTGGAATACGTCGGCCGTCAGGGCTGTCACCACCTGGGGCTACCACAACTATATGTTGGACTGGGTGCAATCTCAGGTAACCTATAGTCTAGACGCCATGTCTATACTACGAATTACTACTCTAGTCACACGTAATAACTAGAGCACCTAATACAGGCGGAGATCCTATGCTAAAGTATAACAACTATACTAACCAATTAAATGTAATGCATAAAAGTAAATAGAGAAGATAAATATATTAAAGCATAAGTCTTACAAAGAATGAATACAAAGACATACCACAACTCTGATGACTCTTCCGAAGACTCCTCCGAAACCCGGGCGTAGCGCCGCTCTCCCTAACTCTCACTAGAACTACATTGGAAAGTCTAGCCCTAATTCTCTAGAGATGAGAGGTCATCCATTCGAGGGACGCCTCTACATCTCCAATAATGTGGTGCCCTTAGGGAGGGGGTCTTCCTCTTTATTTATAGTCTAGAAAAGCCTCCACCTCTTCTAGACAGGCGATGTGGGACTAATTCGACTTCGGCAATGGTGGAGATGCAAACCCTAAGGCGGTAGGAGGCCCTCCGTCGAAGCGGGCCCCGAATGGGCTCTGTGGAGCGCCGGCCGGCCCCGGGGTGGGGCCGGGCGGCCCCACCCTGTAGCAGTTGGGCCCCACCTTCGGTACGTCATCTTCTGGTGCCTTCTAGAATCTTCTAGTGTTGGTTTCGGTGTAGAATTGATATCTTTTGACTTCGAACTCCGAATATAGCAAATGATATGTTCATTTCGATCGTCTCGACGAGCCCGTCGCAATGGTGCTATCCAATTCCCCATTTAAGATACTTTTATTTGATGAAAAATTGCATATTCCTGCAACATAAGTGAGAACACCAAAACTCGTGGAACTTGTTAGAATCAAAACCTACAACTATGCTTTATGGTTGATATCATGTTATATTGAGCAATAGTTGATGGTATAAAATAGGCATTAAGGACCGTCAATAAGTTCCCCCAAGCTTACCCTTTGCTAGTCCCTTAGCAAAGCCTAACTACTAAACTTGGATCAGGAGTTGCTACAATGCTTTCACTCCTCAAAAGTACACATGCTTTTAAACTGAAATTCTCCTTTGAATTAGATAAAACTGCTCTAACTTTCAAACTTACCCATTTTACCATTAACTATGGAGCTTTTCAACTTTCACGTGGGTCTTGAGTAATTGAAAGATAGAACAATCAAGTCAAGCACTATGTCTCAAATTCTTCACTAAACCAATATTCTGGAGTTTTTGCAAGTTTTCAAAAATAAAACTCGAGCTTAATCGTATGACACCCTCAAGTCTCTTATTGTATGTGATATTTATGGATCTCACTGAGGCATTTATGTTGTCATGCCCTCCTACAACTAATTATTATAGTGGAGCTCATAGGAGTGGCATTAAACAAGGATGAGCATACTTGCAATTCATATATTGTAAGGTCAAACAATGAATCCAAAGAGAGTCAAGTCATACAATCAAACCAAGATGTGCATGTGTATGGAATATGGTGGATAGGTGATTATATGGTGGCTAATCCTAATTCTACTTATGCTCTTTGAAAATAAATCTTTCTTTCTTGGACTTAGAACTTCCATAGGAAAACATGGGCTATCTTTATTCTTTTTTTCTTCTTTCTCTTTTTTTTTTTTTTTTTTTTTTATTCAGGGGAGGCGAGAATCTAAATACCAACTATTGGACACTTGTCCATTTTTTACTCCCTCTTTTTTCTTCTTTTTTTTTTAATACCTTTTATTTTGCATAGCCACATGCATCCTTTGAATACAATAAATGATTGGAGAGATAACAATAAGAACGTAGAGCTTTAAACAAGGGGTTGTCCTATGGGGTATATTTTTGGCTGTTTACTCCCAGTGTAGGAGAAAAACATTTTTAAGGTAGATCTGGATAAAAGTGAAAAATGATTGCGCTTACTCCCAGAGTATGAGCAATGCATATGTAGGTGGAGTGTGTAAGTGATCTTGATTAAAAAAAAAGCATGACAAGACTCTCATAAGGTATACAACAAAGGTTGACTGAACTCAATGCAAAGCAAGCAGCATGAATGAGCAAAGGTTTTCCTAATCTAAATGTATATCATGTATGGCTTTGGTAGGAATTCAAACTTTGTCATACAAGAGCTCATCATGTAAGATTTTCAGAGTTTTCAAAAGATAAATCTCTAGAACTTAGTATCGTTACGAATAAGATAAATAGTAGCTCAGTCTTTCTCATATCATATCCCTCAATCACCTAGACTTAGTTTAAGCATATGCCTCCACAAGTTTTAGGTTCAAAGTAAGTTCTTATATTAAAACAGTTATATCCAAAACTCGGGAGAATTTAAGGTTGAAAACTAGACACTGAAAGGAATTACGACAGAGCAACTATTCATCATCTCCAAGACAAAATTTTATTGTTCTTTAGTTTTTATTTGACTCTTAATAAACTAGACAGAATCTATGATCACACTCTAAATAGCTAAAGTATCTTTATTTGATTTTAATAATTATCCATCTTTTTATTTCTTTTAGACTAATAGACTCACAAAAGACTCTATAGACGTGGATCTTCATGTGCCCACATATTTTTTGGTATTTTATGACTATAAGATAGACTCGATAATCGCATAGGTATACTTACCTGATAACTAGAGGATGCTCTCCCCCAAGCTGGATGTTATCGTAGTTGAGCATTAAAGCTGAGTGGTCCTCATAGAGGAGCTCATGTTTGTAAGAGCAAGTGTTGCCAGGAATACTTCAATCTTATCACTCAAGAAGTTACTTCCTTCACACAGAGGTCAGCTGTGTGTCGGAGAAATATGCTTCGAGTGATGAAGATAAAGATTCCTGGGTGAGCTAGCTCTTGGAGTCATCCTACAGAAAGCTCTCACAAAACACCAAAACTCGTGGAACGGTATTAGGATAAAACGTTAGTGGTTAGCCGTTTTAGAGGATTGGGTGTTGTGGAGGTTTTAAAGTATGTTTATGATAATAATATTGCAGCAGGATGCTCAATTAATTAATTTTTTTTGAATTTTATGGGTTTATATGCAGAAAGTACAAATGCATGATATGTATTTTTATTTTATAGACCACCACAGTGAGAACTCCTATAACTTTTACGCTACAAGGGTTTCATATGGGGCTTAAAGTTTTTTTTTTAAGATGCATGAATGCAACCTAATGCATATCTATTTATTTTTATTATTTCCTATGTAATACTAATGTAGAAAACTAAATATGGTTAAGAGAAAATAAATCATGCAATTTAAGAAAGTAAATATAAATAACTACCGATGTTACCTCACGGCGAGGGTTCGATGTTTTGAATCCTCCGAACTAGAACTCCTCCTTGCAGTAGTTCATTGATCGAGTACTTCGGTTTGCTTCTAAAGATGAGGATTGAGGTGGTGTCTCCACTAATGGCTTTTCCAATGGTGGTGCCAACTTCTTCCTTTTTTTTTTGTTAGCATCTCAAAGCCAATCTTATGTGCATCCTTGTTACTAGTTTAGAACTCCCACTTGTAGAATTTATGGAATCTCCCCACTCTTTGCTTGAAGTGGGTTCTTTAAGATGTTACCTTTATTACTAGAGCATGATGACACCATAAAGTAAAGGATAGATGATTTTTAAATGGTCTTTTTCCTTCCTTGTAGCTTGAGTTGATCAGTAGCATCTTGTCTCATATGTTGTACTCCTTTCTCACTCTTCTAGACTTTTGCTTCTCTCATTATTTCTTCTCTGCAAGGGATTAGTAGACAACACATACCCGAAGGAATATACTATCTATTTAAAGTGTGGATAGTGTTTGCCAAGTAATTAAAGATTAATCTGTAGCTCATGTTTTAAATGATTCACTATTATTTTAAATTTTCCAAATAAGGTTAAGGAGAAGATATAATTTTAAAGAATACTTCTAACCTTGATTTGATTCTATGAAGTCTCCTAATATGATTTGAACATTTTTATACAGGAGCGGATAGTCTATATATACAACCACATTCTTATACAAATATGCTTTGATGTTATAGTGTTTAAGTAATATTCTAAAGCATACTTATAATAGAGTAATGAAGTTCAAAAGACTAGAGATAGAACCAAGAATATGTAGGTGAACCAAAAGAGTATTTTATTTATTTTAAGTTTTAGCAAATTAAGCATGACCTAAGGTATAGATAACCAAGACAATTAGCAATATGGTATAAGATGTTGAATGTAGTTTAAAGTTGCATGAAGCTTGGATAAACGTACCTTATGTCTTGCAGGGGTGATTGGTCCACTATCATGGCGAAGTGTACGAGGTATTGAAGTGTTTTTCATCTTTTTTTTTTCATCTTGGTCCTTTTCTATACACTTGTCCTCCTTTCTTTTCATTTCAAACCATGATCAGACATTTATTCTTTCTTCCCTGCATAAATATTAGTGGACATATACCCGAAGGATTGCAACAAGTTTGGCATATGGGTTATAGTCCATAATTTTTTGTGGATTTCTTCTATGCTAATAAAAGGATGGGCTTTTAGGATTACTTTAGCATAGATTTCTTTTAACAAATGTTGTTGGTGGCTGCACTTTTATACGGTTCAAGGCAAAGGTAACTTGCGATAAAAGATTAAGTGAATAAACTTTGATACTTACTACTCTTCCATGGAGAATGAGCTGTGTCTTCCTTTTGTGCAAAGTTATTGGACTTCATCAAATGCCTTGATTCATCTCTGATGTGAGTTCATCTCTTGACTTATCCGAATTGAATTTAGGAGTTTCCTGCATGGGTTAGTCCAACAAAATATCCAGTGTCTACTAAAACATACTTTCGGTTCAAAAATCAACCTAGACACCACGTCTAATTTGATTTAGAAAGACATTTTAACCTAAGCACCACGCTTAATTTAAAAGCCTTTGGAATTAAGATCACCACTCCTAAACTAAGCACCATGCTTCATTTAAAAGATGTATGAAGATACTCCAAACCTAAGCATACTATAGCAAACAAGGTAGCATGAGAGCATATAGAGATTTACTCAAATAGAGATGAAAGCATGATCATGTATGGTGAGAGTATTTTTTCTTTTTTTTAAGTAGAGATGCAAATGACATACATATGTGCAAGAAACTAAACATGCTATGGATTTGATATGAGATGGAGTAAATGCATAGATTATTCGAAGTAAACATGCAATAGAATGCAACAGGATAACTACTCATTAAATTTAAAGTCTATGAGCAAGACTTTCTCACCTTTCTTGATCTTACCATGAATCACAATGGTATTTGTGATTAGCGCAGCGTCTTTATTCATCACATGTGATGAACCTTGAATTCATGTGATGATGATTTTTCTTTTCCAATCTACACATGGTTACAATAATATATGTAAATGTTTATACATACCGTGAGATGATGGGGGGTTTCATTGTTGATGGATCATGAATGTTTGGGCACCCTGAGTTCTTCAATATCTCCCTTATCTTGTTCATGTAGAATTTTGCCAGAAGATTGAAACAATTGATATCCTGCTTATTCCACAACTCAACAAAACAGGGGTAATCCTACTAAAGCTAGTGGCGAACTAGATTAGCAGACATCAAGATCAATATCAAAATCTTTACGCCAATTGTCTCCCCGGCAACGGCGCCAAAAATGCTTGTTGATATTTCTAACGTCGCTACTAGAAATAGAGATAAATCCCTACCCCCCGCAACGGCGCCAAAAATGCTTGTTGGTATTTCTTATGCACAATTAAAATATGAAAGATTCCGCAAGCGCACAGAAAACCATTGTAGCATTTTACCGGGAGTATTCCAGGTATCGTTATTTATATTTTACCACTGGGAAACAATGGATAGAGACATTGATAGTTCACCATCATGTATCTACTAACTAATACACCAACTAGATTAAAGTAGGGGTAAACGATATATTGATGATAGGAATTATGCATATATGACACACACGAGAGAATTCTATGATAAAAGAGTAAATAGCTAAAGTGAGAGGACAACGGGAGAGTTCAAGGTTCCTAAATACTTGTCTATTACTAAGGTTCTATAATAACTGATTCATGGTAAATAAAGTAATCACACAATAACACTTCGGGACATCAGAACACTAGTCACGGAAAGGGGTGAGAAAGGGACTAGGAAGCTCCGACTACGGTCCTACAAACACCAACCCTAACATGGTGGAATACGTCGGCCGTCAGGGCTGTCACCACCTGGGGCTACCACAACTATATGTTGGACTGGGTGCAATCTCAGGTAACCTATAGTCTAGACGCCATGTCTATACTATGAATTACTACTCTAGTCACACGTAATAACTAGAGCACCTAATACAGGCGGAGATCCTATGCTAAAGTATAACAACTATACTAACCAATTAAATGTAATGCATAAAAGTAAATAGAGAAGATAAATATATTAAAGCATAAGTCTTACAAAGAATAAATACAAAGACATACCAAAACTCTGATGACTCTTCCGAAGACTCCTCCGAAACCCGGGCGTAGCGCCGCTCTCCCTAACTCTCACTAGAACTACATTGGAAAGTCTAGCCCTAATTCTCTAGAGATGAGAGGTCATCCATTCGAGGGACGCCTCTACATCTCCAATAATGTGGTGCCCTTAGGGAGGGGGTCTTCCTCTTTATTTATAGTCTAGAAAAGCCTCCACCTCTTCTAGACAGGCGATGTGGGACTAATTCGACTTCGGCAATGGTGGAGATGCAAACCCTAAGGCGGTAGGAGGCCCTCCGTCGAAGCGGGCCCCGAATGGGCTCTGTGGAGCGCCGGCCGGCCCGGGGTGGGGCCGGCCGGCCCCACCCTAGTAGCAGTTGGGCCCCACCTTCGGTACGTCATCTTCTGGTGCCTTCTAGAATCTTCTAGTGTTGGTTTCGGTGTAGAATTGATATCTTTTGACTTCGAACTCCGAATATAGCAAATGATATGTTCATTTCGATCGTCTCGACGAGCCCGTCGCAATGGTGCTATCCAATTCCCCATTTAAGATACTTTTATTTGATGAAAAATTGCATATTCCTGCAACATAAGTGAGAACACTAAAACTCGTGGAACTTGTTAGAATCAAAACCTACAACTATGCTTTATGGTTGATATCATGTTATATTGAGCAATAGTTGATGGTATAAAATAGGCATTAAGGACCGTCAACAGTGTGTGTTTCCCTTTTTAGAGGAGGGAAGCACTTTGTTTGTTATACACTAGTTTCGTTTTCTTTTGTAGTCTAGATTTTAATTTGCTTTTGTATGATAGTGCATTTGCATTGCATTTTATGATATATTTGGATTTTGAGCTTCATGTATATAACACTTGGAATGAAACTATGCTCTTGTTAGTATGCCATGTGAGTACTTTTCTGGTGCTTATCAGCTTAGACTCTCATTGATCATCTGCTACATGTTATGAGTTGAGCATGATTTTCTAATGTGAACTTGTTTAAACTTGCTGAAATTGACAATGTTCACCGCTTGAGATGGTAATTAGCATATGTAGGATGTTGAGATCTCTTTATGCTATACTGTGCATGCTTGGTTACTATGTCTCATGCTTTAAGTCCCACACTTGCTTAGATAATTTACTTGTGCTAAAATCTAAAATCTAAGTAAGTTGAATGAAAAGATCGAGATGGGTCCGTATTGTCCCACATCAAGGTATCAAGACTGCTTCTAATTGCATATTTGGATGAACTTGAGCCTTGTAGTGGATGACCGAAACCGTTGCTTTGAGCTCCTGATTGTCTTTTGACATAGGCTCTACTTGGTTGAAAAGTTAGGCTTGACAATACAGATAACCTCTCGCACACACATGCTTGACCAATACTTGTAATCTGCTGCCAACTCTGAAAATCTAATAAAATTGACAAGTTTGAGGTCTTTGACATGATGTGTGATCATGGTTTAGAGTAGTTCACCTTGTTTACACATGACTAGCACTAGGTTGATCTCCAGCTTGCATTTGCTAAGTGCTATCTTTTGTGGTGAACCTCTTTCTGAAGAACTTAAAATCTGCTCAAAACTGCTCACACTTCATATTTCGTATCATTTGATCAGTTTGAGCATATGCTAGCACTTGTCTGTTGATGCCTTACTCACGTGTTTTACCGGCTACAGCATCTTTTCACTCTGATTGCTATATACCTGAATCTTCTGTATTTATGCATGTCATTGCATTTTAGGCTTGCTGTGTGCATTATTCAACAAGGAGGAGAATTTGACACACACACACATGCCTGACACATCACATGTCAAGGGGGACTCACTTGACATGTCTTGAAAGGTTGTCTTCTCAGAGGGAGAGACTAGTTCTCAAGGGTTGAAGGGGAGAAGATTGTGTGCACTCATGTATGCATTTGCTTAGGGGGAGTTGTTTTGCATTGCTTCTTTGCTAGATGTGTTGAGCCTTTGCCTCTTTCTGGAGGATCTAGCGTCTCGAGTGCTTCTTGCTTGGCTAGTGGTGTTGAGCCCGTTTTGCTGCCTCTTCTTGAGGGCTAGCTATATTTTTCTTGGTTGCGTCGAGCCGTTGCCCATGTCTTTGGGGACCCAATCTTGCTTGCTTCAAATGACACCATTTGGCTTCTTTTTGGCTTTTGGTCGTTTGGTGAGCTTTCTTCTTTTTTCTTCTTCTTCTATTTCTTTTTCTCAGCCGTGGTGTGTTGGTGTTGAACAATGCACTCATCAAGGGGGAGATTGCGAACACAAGGTTCATACTTATGGTTCAGTTGTGATGATGAGTGATTGATTCAACTACTAGCATCTCGGATGGGGTGCTACTGATGGTGGTGAAAGCCCCGAGTTCCACATGTACCTTGGCTTGTGTTGAGCAGGTGTCGAGCATGGAGGCGGTGGCCGACGGCGAGGTGAAGGTCAAGTGATGGCGGGCCGCGCCGAATGGACCAGGAGCGGTGAAAGGGCGGACGGATCGAGACTTGGACTGAGGGACCCGGAATCGCCGGGCGGGATCGAGTTGCTGGCACTTGGCTTCGACAAGTGCAAGAACATGGGCCGGTTTGTTGGTTTGGGCCTCAAAACCAATGGAGACGGGTTTCGGTGGTTTGGGCCTCATAACCACCCGACGGGTTTCTGGGTTGAGCCTCAAAACCCTGGCGGAGGTCCCGAGGCGGACGGACGGCACGTGGCGGCATCGGGGAGTTCGCGTCGAGGCGAAGCTACCGGTGAGATGGCGCGGTGGCCGTCGGATCAAAGATTGCATCGAGTCGGTTCGAGTTGGACCGCAATGTCCCTAGGGCTAGGTGGTTTGCTCAGAGTTATATCAGGGGCAAAAACTGAAAAATGAAATAAGCCCGGTCGATAAGTAAGGTGGAGGAAGCCCTATCTCCCTTACCTCTCCCATTTTACATTTTCTTTCATCTTTGTTAGGGTTTCCCTCTTTTAGGTGCTAAGTGAGAAAGGTCCACTAATCTTTGCAATTAGTGTAAGAACCAAGTTTACAAATAGGAATGGAGGTCCCGAATCCTCCATGTTTCCTCATGGGGTCAGATTGATGTGTTGATTCGCGTTTTGATTGTTGTTCTTCGTGTTCTTCGTTTCTCCTCTTTTCCCCACTTGTTCCCGAGTTGATTTCTCAAGCTGTGGTTCATCTCTTTGCAAACCACTTGTTTCTACTTGATCATGGTCGTGGGTTGATCCTTTCCACCGAAGGATTTCATCTAAATCCTCATGAATCCACAGATCGGGTTGAATTAAATTTTTCGGGGAAAACTAGACCTAGAACTAAATTTCATCGATTTTCAAAGTTGCAGTAGATTTGGGGTTATGATCTTTATGGAGTAGTCTTAGAACTACCTTGTGAACCCCTCTGCAAAATTTCAGATCAATCGGAGTTGATTTGCTTGAGTTTTGGTTTCGAAATCAAAATTTCCAGGGTTCTGTCCGTAAATACCAGACACGTCCGGTGTGAATACCGGACACGTCTGGTAGACTTAACTTTGGAATTTTGAGCTGAAATTTTGTGGAGACGTTCCTCTGTGTGTCTAGTTACTAGGATTAAAATTTCACGATTTTTGGACACAGTTTGATTGGGTTTTCTATTTTTCTCCCAAAGTCGCTCTGTGCTGAAACTGAGGTCCGGTGCATACCGGTCGCGTCTGGTATGAGGTCCGGTATGAGCTGAGTGTGTCCGGTCCGAAGTCGTGAATACCGGACACGTCCGGTATGAGGTCCGGTATGAGTGCCTGAAGGCTGTTTCGCTGACTTATTCGCTTCTTGATCGTCCGAACTCCGATTTGAGTTCCGTTTGTTGTGTTGATTTCTTAGCATCACGTGCTTCGTATCCAAGTACTCTTATCACAAGTTGGCTTGAGTATTTTGGATTGACCACTCTCTCCTTCTCCATAGGAATTGAGTGCGTTGCTTTTGGAGTTTCGTCGAGTGCTCGTCTCCGATCTTCCTCGATTGATCCGCTGTACCTCTTGGACATCTCCAAGGGTATCCACCTACCTGTTAGGTCGTGATCGTACCGCTTGCTTGTGGTTTTGCTTTTGGGGTTCGATTTTGGGACAGCGGTCGAAAGTTTCGAAAGAAATTTGAGGCTCCCATTCACCCTCCTTCTGGTCGCCGTTTTCGGTCCTTCACAACCACTACTATAGGATGGGCTTTTAATCCCGGGCCCAAAGACCGGGACTAGGAAATTACGACTAGAAGTTCTAATTTTTAGTCCCGGTTCCTATAACCAGGGCTAAAGGTGGTTTACTCAAGAAAAAAAGGTGCAGTGCTAGGATTTAAACTCTGGCCACCCACTTTAGTCCTAGTTTACACGCACTGACCATCTTAACCCCACCGCACATGTGATATGCAAGAGATACACTTTCGTTTTAGATTCGCTCTAGAAGCACCTTTAGTCCCAGTTTAAGACACAAACCGGGACTAAAGGTCCTTTTAGTCCAGATTCGTGTCTCAAACCGAGACTAAAGGGTCTACCTTTAGTCCCGGTTGGTAATACCAACCGGGACTAAAGGTTTTTTTGGCGCACTACTGGAAACTTATATTTTTCCTGTCGGTGGAATCAAAACCGACAAAAAATATTGTAAATATTCTGTCGGTTTCAGAAAACCGACAGAAGTAATTCGAAACCAACAGAAAATTTGTATTTTTTCTGTCGGTGGACGTGTACCGACAAAGTAATTAATTTTTTCTGTCGGTGCAAATATTTCTTTTGTCGGTAGTTGCGTACACACAGAAAAAAATACGTGAAAAATAAACCAAACTGCTCCGCGCGCGAAGATTGCCGCCAGGTTCTCCCGCTGCTTGTCCACGAAAAAAATAATCCCTCAATCCACTCGCGTGCAAAATTCCCGCGCTTCAAGGCACACGGACGTGCTTCAGATTATGGACACAGGGCCCAACAATACGCTCCCTCCTTTCTTCCACGATGCTAGCGTTGGTCCCTGATAGCTGTCCCCCACACGAGACCTCTCCCAACCTATCAACCACCGTCCAAGTCAGATGCCAAAAAACTGAAGCCTCTCGTTATCTCACGCACCGGCCAGGGAACAAATAAAAAAAGAAAAACAGTCCGCCAAAAAAATAAAAATAAAACTGCCAAAAGGATAAGGATCTCCTCCTACCCGCATCGTGAGTTGGCCAGTTTTTTTTTTGATGCCTCTCATCTAAGTACAGCTGTAGTACCTGTTCAGATACAGACACACACCACCACACACACATGCACACCTCACACACACGCCCTGTATACAAACAAACCTACAACTATACTTAGATACCGAACGCAGCTGAGAGGTACTCGAAGATCACCAGACTCTGAGCATGGCGGGCACGTCACTTGACCATTGTGGGACATCTGCGCGAGAGGCTACCTGAAAAGGGGAAAAAACCCCGGTGGGCGCTGGGTTCGAACCCAGGAGGCGCCGCTCACACCTGGAGCGAGCTGCCAAACAAGCTAGCGCTCGTTCCCGTGAGTTGGCCAGTTGGGGAACGCTCGGCTTCCGAGCACTCGCTAGTCGAGAGTCTGCGCCGCTCGTCTCCACTCTCCAGTACACACGCCCCTCTCCTTGCGCCGCCAAGACGCCGCCTCATCTCCCGCGCCCGCCGGTTGTGCATCACCAGGGGGCTCGGGTGCCTGCCCTCGCGTGGCCCATCCACTTTGGGCTTCACGCCGCCCCGTGCACCGCCGTCTGCCCCCAACGTCCGCCGCCGTCGCCTCCAACGTCCGTCGCCATCGCCGGGGTGTTGGAGCCTGCCACTACGGTTGAGGTACTTCCTTTGTCTAGTGCTGATGTGTTCGTGGGTTCCAGTCTCGTGACCAACGCGTTAAAACCCATAACCCTAATCCCCAGATCTGCTTGTGGGGGTGTATTTTACCACAAATTTTTAGTCAGAGGAGGAGGAGGACCCCGTGATGGAGGACTAGGTGGAGGAGAACACGTCAAAGGAGTCAGAAGTAGCCCGCAATGACGGAGCCAGAGTAGCGGGAATCAGATTCTGCTACTTCCACCTCAAAGCGTAAGTGTTGTTTCTTTCTCAATGTGCTGTGCTTAATTGGCCTATTGAATAAGTAAAATGTACAATTTATATGATGATGGAGTAGGGTTTGAGCACTATGTTTTAAGGAATACATAGTGTCTTTTGATGGTTAGTTAATCATCAGTGTAGCTGTGATCTGCTTGATAAATTTAATATTTTGTGCTTTGATTGAGTGCTGCTCTATGGATTTGGTTGTTTCTGTTTGTATGTTTGTCCTATTTTCTGAAACACTACAAGATAAAAATAATATGATGAGGTGCTGCACTAGTAGCAATACTGTGGATAAGAAAAATTATTTGGGCAACATATATGCAGTACTTGTCATGGCTTGAGTTACTGTGATTAGAGAAACTGATTTTGGCATATAGTTCAGAGAAACTGATTTTGGCAACATATATGCAGTACTTGTTACTGGTAGTGTGTGCATGAAAGTTGGCTTGGATTATCAAATTTATGTGCTTCCAGAAGATAGTGCCTAAATTTTGATAGCTCTGATTCTCTAAAAATATTTAGCACTATTATGTTCTCACATGACTTTATGACTACTACCACCCTGTCCCAAACTAATATTTCTCTTCGTATATATATCTAGGCCACTGATTGTTCTCACGCTGGCTCGGAATCGACTAATGGTGACAATGCTACAGGTGGCCACAATGAAGATGATCGCAGTGACGCCGCACATGGCTGCATTGGAAACACTGAACCGCCATAGTGGAAACCATGCATGAAGGCATGGGACTCATCACAAACAGAGAATGCAGTCACTTTGGGTTTGTAGGAGAATCTTTTGGTAGGTGTCACTCCTAACCTTTAGATACTAGAGGTGCAGCCAAGAAGTTGATGCCATTTTTTGGGAACTAGTGCATGCTTTTGTGAAATTATGTTGTGTTGATGCCAGCCCAAGGACATCTTATTTCTGATAGTTGTGGATGAAAGACATATGGACATCTTATTTATGTAGCTATGGATGCAAGACTATGGACATCTTATTTATGTAGTTGCGGATGCATCTTAATTTGGCTGCTGATGCCAACTGTGTAATCTAATCTATGTATGGCATGTGGATGGTGACAAACTGATGCAATATATTTGGGTTCTAGTTGAAAACCTTACATAATCAGATGTCTTACTCTTATGAATATTGTATGAAATTGTAAATAAATGAGTTTCTATGGTCTGGACAGCACGAAATATATTCCCTGTCGGTATGTGGCAATTACACTGTTGGGATGCATCTGACAGGATAATACAATTATTCCTGTCGGGTCTGTGACGACGGGAAAAATCATTATTTTCTGTCGGTAAGAACTTTCATTTCTGGCGGTTCAAAGGCGACAGGAAATTTTTTTCTTTGTCGGTGCATCCACTTTTCCTGTCGTAACTACCCGACAGAAATAAAGCTCTAGATCTGTCAGTCGATAATTTCTCTGTCGACACACGACCGACAAGAAATATAGCAACCCGACAGGGAAAAATAAACCCGATAGGGAAAATGTATTTCTCTGTCGCCTCAGACCTGTCGGTATTTTTCTGTCGGTATACCGACAGACCAATTAATATTCCATATTTTCTGTCGGTTTCTTCTAGTTTTCTGTCGGTTCCGTACCGACAGGAAAATTTAAGTTTCCAGTAGTGTAAGGACCTTTTAGTCCATGTTGGTAACACGAACCGGGACTAATGGAGACCCTTAGTTCGGGTTGGTAATACCAACCGGGACTAAATCATTTTTAGTCCCGAACGCAAAATTTATAGGGACTAAAACTCATTTGTCACATCGACGAAAAGCCCTTTTTGTAGTAGTGAACCAAGGCACCTAGCTCAGTTGATAAAAATTTTAAACTACTATTGAGTAAACGTGGAATCATGCAGTTTTTTTGAATTTTCCTAACTACAAAGCATTGGGTGTTCCAGTTTATGCACTATGAAAACGTTGTATCACAATGGCAAGCCATATTTTTCCAATTGTGGCTATAAAACTATACCGACTATTTGGTAATACAAGTATCAAAGCTTACGAGCTTATCAGTTTGGATGCAGTACTGACGTCGATACAGTTCTTGCAGTACTGACGTCCATACTGTTCTCACTCTCCATACACAAAGTTCGTGTTTGGTGGCTGTCACCACTCATGCAGATGTAGAAAGCAATATGCATGTATCTATGAAAAAAGATATGTAGAAATTGGTGAATAATTATGATAAAAGACCAAGTGACATTGAGTTTACAGCACCAAAATTAAACATGAAAAGCCCTGCTCTTGCTAGAACCGAGCAAAGGGAACCAGTAGAAAAACAGAGAGACAAAGATGAGCAAAAGGCCTAGACAGCCATCAAGAGATTGGAGCAGCGATCAGAGATCATACAGCACCCAGCGCAGAATTGAGGTCACACCACCACGAGCTTGCAGGTCTCCTCCCACTTTCTGAAGCTCCATGGTACACCCATTCGCCACAATACCCTCGGGGAATACGACATGCGTCCATAGTTCACAATGAGAACACCTAGCCACAGCATCGAAGCCATCTGATGCATGCCAATCCCTTGATCACCAAAGGTGGATCATCCTGGTGCCTCCAATACCCAATGGTACATCACTCACGCATTCAGTAACAAGCATGTGTCTGTTTCTACCAGCCCTAATTCTTTGACATGCATCCGGATAGGAAGTTGTGTTTGTAGACGGACCAACACAAGCCATAAATAAATGAAAAAAAATGACACTCTGCCCATAAGTTCAGTGTTGATGCTCCTTTTATTTTAGCTAAGCAAAAATTAAGTCGGTCCTACGTGTAAGCGCTGGGCTTGTATATAAGAAGCTAACGTGATGACCGCAATGAAAAATTCTGAATACCCAATCCTACCTTTTGTTCTCAGTTCTTGCTCTGATTGTCTCTAACCGAATCATCCATCCTTATATATGTGAATCCACGTGATCCCCATTCGGATCGTGACGGAGACAGTAGCAGCTAGAGATTGGCATGACCAGTGGCAACTGGGTTCCTGTAGGAAATCCAGGACATGTGCGTGAATTTATAGGCTTTTTTTTTAAAGAGAAGAAGTTAACAGGGTACCATTGGACTAGTCCCATCCCATCATATCGTCGGGTACGTGTATCAAACGCGGCTGGCAGACGACCATTTTTAATGTCTTGAAAACAAAAGAACTCTGTACGTGCATCTATTCCTATTCATTTTTCTTTTCAAGTTTCAACACTTGAGTTTTGAATTATTGTATGCAATGAGGTCAGACGGATCAGTTGATCGAAAATTTAATCGAGTACTGTACACAAGTATATTCTCAGATCCGGAACCATTTTCTTGAATTTTGCCAATCGGAAAACACAGGGTGTCGTTGCAGTTTATGCACTACGAGAAACAAGGTATCTACCATGGACAAACATCATCCCTTTTGGTAATATTTATATTCATGATGAGAATATTCATACCATGATTATAAAATGAAGCGAATGTCATGCTTAGTGATGCTCAATTAATTATAATGGTCAACAGTCGCGTGTTATAACAACTTTGTTGTTTGAGTATAATATACTGCTGGTTAGTTTAACAATTAATGTGAACATCTCCCATGTTTTTACCATCTGTCATGGTCACAAGAGAGATCCACAGTGTCCGTGTGTTTTTATTTCATCAACAATACCTTCAAACAATGGGACATATAATAATTTAATGAAATTCCATATCATCTGTGCCGGGCCATCCATATAACCTTTCTCAATGCGGCACAGCCAACAGTAGCACATATACACACAAGGTGTGGTGAAAGTGAACCAGGAAGTGGATGGGACGATGTCTCATGGGAACGTGTGGCATCAGGAAAGTAGTGGTAGGCAGATCAAAATACCGGTTTGCCCAGAGCGTGAGTGTGTGCACACCAACCTAATCAATGCTTCGTGGCACGGGGCACTGACCTCGGGCAGAACCTGAATGAGGGATAATTACTGGGGAAAATGGAATATAGGGAACGTGTGGCATCAGGAAAGTAGTGGTAGGCAGATCAAAATACCGGTTTGCCCAGAGCGTGAGTGTGTGCACACCAACCTGATCAATGCTTCGTGGCACGGGGCACTGACCTCGGGCAGAACCTGAATGAGGGATAATTACTGGGGAAAATGGAATATAGCTGCTTCTGTTACGGTTACCACAAGAAGGCACTGGTCGTTGGTGATGTGATGGGTGGCGCTCGGTGGTCAGGCCCATAATTTAAGTCATAGTGTGCATGCAAAGTATACAAGATACCATATTGTTGCCGGAGGCAGAAAATCCATGCATACTTCTTTCAAATTTTTAACACCACATATACTGTATACTCGTTGGTTGATCTGCATGTCTTAATTATAGGACGATGTTTGTACTATTAAAAGTAAATGGGACAGATAACCCATATTGTTAGTAAAAATTATTTAAATACATAGAATAGAATAAGTTTTTTGCAAAGAGGAAGAGAAAAAAAAGGACCTTTTTACAACATTACAGGTTATTATATCTGTTTAATGTAAGTTTAAAGAATCTTCACCAAGGTAGCTACCAACAAAGTTACGAAGGTCGCGCAAAAAGTATTGAGCCCAGTGGATCTATCTCATGCTTCCACCACATCCATGCGTTACTAAGGCAGTGGTAGGATCCAATGATTAGAATTAAAATCCCCAAAGAGCGTACAAATGGTAGTCTCATTTGCATGTAGCCACCATATTTTCTTTAGCTCTCTCTTTCTCCACCCACTGAGTTCAACCACCGCCCACTCAACCTATCTGATGCTTCCACCACAGCCATATTTTAAAGATTATTGTTCTTGACAACCTTAGCTTTCATACTAAACCCATATCTACTCATAGTCTTGTGTGGTTGTAGAAAAAAATCCAAAAGGATAAGTAGATGATATGGGTTTTTTCTACAACCACACAAGATATGTAAAAAATAAGATGCATTATCTAATTATGATGATGTAATTATGACCTGTAAGTAGACTATTTTTCCCCTACCTGCTGGCTTGCATTGCTTTCATTGACCTGATGTGGTCCTGCAAGGCATTATATATATGGTTACATAATGCACCTTGGTCCTCGGGCAATGACGCCTGAGAATGATGGCACAAGACATGGTGCTCCCTTGGTTAACTTTTCCTTTGGTTTTTATTAAACGAATTTCTGCATCATTGCCATCGGTAACACAATTATGTGACTTTTAGCCCAGGTATGTCAAAAACCAATGGGAATTAGGATTAATTAATTACAAACTAGTTGTGAAGCCCGTTGATACAATATATACCAATGTCAAATGGCCACAGCATTGGGTATTTCTGATTTCAGTCGGTAAATCTTTGTGATCTCTGCTTGTGTGTCACTGATAGTATCATTAATTTGGTGACACCAAATCGTCCCTTCATACTGTGGCACGGTGTAGTAAAGCCCTCCTGAATTTGTTTCGGTGGTATATATTTTGTTGTTCCACAAGCATGATATACAGGAGCTATCACACATCAATGACAAGGTGTAGTGAAGGCACGAAATAAGATACCTCATCAACTTAGCATGAGGAGAAAAGATATAGCAGGTATACATCAAAACAGTTTCCTAACGTTTGATATGCATGTGAGGCAAGAGGGAAGAAGCTGCCAGAGATAATCGATGACAACCTCATCCAGGGTATGGAGCTAGCAAGGCCTATGTCAAGCAAGGTGGATCCTAGCATCAACCACCGGCCATTCGTAGCAGGTGGCATTGATGTATATCTACTCTGTTCTGCACATTAGCTGTGGACAATGCCACCTCAATAGATTGTGGTGACATGGAGTGGTTTCATATACTGAAACGAATGAACTCAGATGCCAAACTTTGGCATTAGAGAGCTCTAGGCGACCAGCTTTATTAAAGAAAAATAAGAGATGAAGACAAATCTTTTTTTTCACATTGTTCGAAACAAGTGAACTCCAGTGGAAATGGGTCATTTTCAATGGCCTCTCCTACTGACGGTTTGAAAAAACACCAGTGAAAATAGGTTGTCAACCGCCTGTACAAAGCATTTCTGTACTAGTGTATAGCGGGCGGGTAATAGGCTTGCATTGGGTGAAAAATGTCGCGACAATATCATCAGCTGCAACTTGGAACACGCGTGTTTCATATGCCAGGAACATGTTGTAGTCATTTTTCTCTCATTGGTGCACCTGTCATAGTGGGAAGGTTTTAGGGTGACAATGAATTTTCAAAATTTTCACTCCTTTATATTATAGACATAGATATGTAGATATAGATTATAGTACAGATATAGATTATAGGCTTTTAGATTTATATTTGAAATAAAGTTGGCGCAACAGTTAAACTTGTTACTGGGCTTCTTTGGGGTGGGAAAAAAATTGTGTGCAGCAGAAGGCTGATTTTGCTATGGAGGAGCGCAGCAAGCCAGAACTCAGAGGCCGGCCTGAGCGCTGCCTGCTGCTTTATTGACGACTAATTGTCATATTGGTGGATGACACACTGATTAATTAGTTCTAGTTCTAGCAACAATGAATGTCACAAATCTCCTTGTGCACATTCTCCTCGTTCCTAGTTACTGGATGGATTGGTGCAATTTTCAATGATCCATTCCAGCCAGCTGCAGGTAGTGTCATTGGTCTTTTTCGGTGCAACGCAACAACTGAAACTCGAAATGGAGGGGAACTGGTACACATTCTCTGTCTCCCTGATCCAGCTGCTTGCCTTGTCTGATCCGGCGCCTATGACCGGCAATAAGGTCGAGCCAACTGACGCACACTACAGACCATAGTAGCAACACCGAGCTACAGCGCCGAAGCCATCTGGTGCATTTGTACCATTTTGTCACACGAGGACGCCGAGCCACAGCGCCACAACCACAATGTATACTCGGAACATCAATTCCCTGTGTCCCCTGATCAGCATCTGTATCATTGTGTAGTTCCATTGTTGTGTCTTTCCCCGTGCCTCTCATGCCCTACAGTGATGGTTCCTCACTCACTACACATGCGCCTGTTTCTGCAGCCCTGATGGATTTTAACATGGGGACGGGACATTATATTTATTACCAGATGCGAAGCACAAGCCATAAATGAAGAAATACACTCTGCCCGTTGCCGACACTAGTGCACTAGCATCTCCTTGAAAAATAAACGCCTGAACAGCGCACTAGCAATGAACCCATGTAAGATTTAACTTGTTCCTTCGAAACTCCATTACTGCTCTCCATAGGCATCATCACGAATAGCTTAGCCTCCCAAACAGAATTGGTTTCTCCAGAAGAACGGATTCTGCAGGGTCGGAGAGATGCTTTCCGTGTGCTAGCTTGTTCTTGCCATTAGAAAAATATGAACCACCATAGGTGCAACTCCTCATTAACTCTCCAGCACTTGTCATCTTGCTACATTGGTAACGGCAGGGTTATTATTGGGCCTACGCCAACAATGGTTTAATTTTAGTTGGTGCACTGTGATAACATCCATTTGTTAGAAGATGTAACAAATCATGTAACATGACACACAAGATGTACACGGCAATGACCGTGGCGGTGTGCACCTCCAGATAGCATTCGGTTTAGATTAGATTTAGGTTGTTGGAGTTGATATCTTCCTAAACGAATGCCTTATAATCCAAGTTGTACAAGTATATATATATATATATGCTAACACGTATCCATGGTGAGCCAAGATAGGCAGCTACGTTCCCATATCGTTTACATGGTTATCAGAGCCTACCTTCCATAGAACATCTAGCATCCATCAATGGCGTCTTCATCCAACTCCAACTCCCACCATAACTCGTTTGGTCCTTCCATCTCCACGAAGCTCACGCGCGACAACTTCCTGTTATGGAAGGCGCAAATCATGCCAGGCATTAGGGCGGCGCAGTTTGAAGGCTACCTAGATGGAACCAGCGTCGCACCACCCAAAACCCTAGAGCTGGTCAAAGACGACAAATCCAAGATCGTCACCAGCAACCCGGAGTACGAGAAGTGGCGCAAGGAAGATCAGCTACTTCTGGCTATATCAACAACTCCCTCTCAAGGGAAGTGTTGGCGCAGGTGGTGACCATGACCACCTCGGCGTCCGTCTGGGCTGCGCTTGGCAACATGTTTGCGGCGCAGTCACAAGCTCGGGTGACCAATCTGCGCATGCAACTCGTCAACTGCAAGAAGGGTGGCCAGACAGCTGCCGCCTACTTTTCCAAGGTCAAGACACTTGGCGATGAACTCGCTGCTGCTGGACGACCAGTTCCTGATGAGGAATTGGTGTATTTTATCCTGGCTAGGCTTGACTTCGACTACAACCCGCTTGTGTCTTCTGTGCTGGGACGCTTAGATCCGATCTCCCTGAGCGATCTTTGTGCACAAATCTTGGCCTACGACACGAGACTCCAGATGCTTCAGGACAACCACAACGCCAACCAGAATTCATCGGTCAATGTTGCGTCACGGGGACGTAGAGGTTTTCGCAGTCGCGGCCGTGGTGGTGGCAGCAGCGGCGGTTGCAGCAATGGTGGACGAGGTGCTGGCAACTCTCCTCTGTCTCCCAAGATTGGTGGACAGGCAACCTCCAAACCAATCTGTCAAGTATGCAAGAAGAAGGGTCACAAGGCTGACGTTTGTTGGCATCCCTTTGAAGAGGATTATAAACCCTACACCAAGACTGCTGGATCAGCAACCATGAACTATGGTGTTCATACGAATTGGTATGCTGATAGTGGGGCTACTGATCACATTACCTCTGAGCTAGAGAAGTTGACTGTTCGGGACAAGTACAAGGGTGGTGATCAAGTTCATACTGCAAGTGGTTCAGGTATGCGAATTAATAATGTTGGTCATGCAATTTTACATACCCATATTACATACCCCAAAGAAAGATCTCCATCTCAACAATGTTTTACATGTCCCTAGTGCCAACAAGAACCTTGTTTCTATAAATCGGCTTACATCTGACAATAATGCTTATGTTGAGTTCTATCCACATTATTTTCTCATTAAGGATCAGGCCATGAAGAAAATCCTTCATCATGGCAGATGTGATGGTGGTCTCGCTCTACCCCATGAAGCAGCAAGAGTCAGGAGCACAACGCCACAAACAGGCGTGTGATGTCAGTCAGCCATCCATATGGAGGTGGAATAGTCATCTGGGTCATGCATCCTTCCCCATTGTTGAAAAAGTTGTTAGAACAAATTTGCTTCCGTGTTTAGCTAGTCATGATGACGAGTCGGTGTGTGACTCTTGTCAAAGAGCAAAGAGTCATCAATTTCCTTATTCCACCTCAGATAATACAAGTTGTGCTCCTCTCGATTTGATTCATTCAGATGTTTGGGGTCCCGCGCCTATCTCTGTTGGGAATCATGCCTTCTATGTAAGCTTCATCGATGATTATAGCCGATATACTTGGGTGTATCTCCTTAAACACAAATCTGAAGTTTTTCAAGTCTTCAAAAATTTTCGGAACCTTGTCGAGAGAAAATTCAATAGAAAAATCGTACTCAAATGGATTGGGCTGGTGAGTATGAGAGACTCCACTCCTTCTTTCAACAGCTAGGGATTTCTCATAGAGTTTCGTGCCCTCATACACGTCAACAAAATGGAAGAGCCGAGCGAAAACATAGACACACAGTCGAGGTAGGGCTATCCCTCCTAGCTCAAGCATCCATGCCTCTCAAGTTCTGGGATCAAGCCTTTCTCACTACCACACATATCATCAATATTTTGCCTTCCAAAGTCCTAAATCATCTAACACCGGTTGAGCTGTTGTTGAAGGAGAAGCCTCAATACAACTCCCTCCGTGTGTTTGGATGTGCATGTTGGCCCAACTTGAGACCTTATAACACAAGGAAATTGTCCTTCCGTTCCACGCAATGGTCTTTCTTGGGTATAGCTCCCTTCATAAAGGATTCAAGTGCTTAGAACCAAACACTGGCCGCATCTATCTCACGGGATGTAGTTTTCGATGAGGAAGTTTTCCCTTTCGCTTCCATGCATTCCAATGCCGGTGCATGGCTTCAGCGTGAGATCTCCTTGCTTCCTGAGAATCTTGCCTCTCTTTCCTTTGGGGATGTAGATTGTCATGTGCCTGACGTTATTAGGTCTGGTCAGACTAATCATAATCATGAAGTGCAGGAAAATGATGAAGTGCAGGTAATCCAGGAAATACCGGAGGCAGAGGCTACGGATCCGCCGGCCGCACTCGATCCCAGCACAGATCCCGTGGTAGATTTGCTGTCAGGCGCAGCAGCTGCACCAGAAACCGCATCCTCGCCTGTCGGAGCATCTCCAGGCTTGCTGCGTGGGGGACAGGATCTTCCCCAACAACACCGTCCTCGAGCGCTGAAATCTCAGCTCCAGGATCAGATGTGGCTACGGAAACTCCACGTCAAGCTGATACAGCGAGTTTGGACCAGTCTCAGCAATTGCGTCCACACACTCGGCTTCAAAGCGGCATCTCGAAGCCTAAAGTGTACACAGACGGTACAGTACGTTACACCAATATCTCTACAGCTGATGAACCGAATTCTGTGGACGAAGCCTTAAAGTCGGTAAAATGGAAGGATGCCATGGAAGATGAATATGATGCATTGCAAAGGAATGGTACATGGGACCTGCTGCCACCTTCTCAAGGGAAAAATCTAATAGATTGCAAATGGGTATACAAAATCAAAAGGAGAGAAGATGGACAGATAGATTGGTATAAGGCTAGATTAGTTGCAAAAGGTTTCAAGCATAGATATGGTATTGATTACGAAGATACCTTCAGTCCTTTGGTGAAAATTGCAACCATCAGACTAGTACTATACTTAGCTGTAGCAAGGGGATGGTGCTTGAGACAGCTAGATGTTCAGAACACGTTTCTTCATGGTGTTCTAGAAGAGGAAGTGTATATGAGACAACCACCTGGTTTTGAAAGTTCAAGGTATCCATCATTTGTTTGCAAACTCAAGAAAGCTATTTATGGTCTTAAGCAGACTTTGGGGGCCTGGTATTCTAAGTTGAGCTCCAAGCTTATCTGTCTTGGTTTTGTTCCCTCAAAGTCAGATACTTCTCTTTTCATATACAAGAAAGGAAGTGTTGAGATATATATGCTGATCTATGTGGATGACATTATTGTGACAAGCTCATCACCAGATGCTGTGAAAGTGCTGCTGTAGGCTCTCAAGGAAGACTTGCACTAAAGGATTTGGGTGATCTGCACTATTTTCTAGGAATAGAAGTGATAAAGAAGCAAAATGGTGATCTGCTTCTAACTCAGAAGAAGTATGCCAAGGACATCCTGTCTCGGGTTAAGATGCAGAATTGTAAGCCTATCTCTACTCCGTTGCCTTCTCTAGAAAAGTTGTCACAGCATGATGGTGAAAGTCTTGGACCTAATGATAGTACAAATTACAGAAGTATTGTTGGAGCTCTGCAATACATTACTTTCACTCAGCCGGATCTATCCTTTGTAGTCAATAGAGTGTGTCAGTATTTGCATTCGCCAACTACAGTTCATTGGACAGCTGTAAAACGGATTGTGAGGTACCTAAAGTATTCCATGAACATTGGATTACTCATTCGGAAGCGGTCCCCACTGGTAGTGAGTGCATTCTCAGATTGGGCTGGATGCAAGGATGATCGAAGATCAACTGGTGGCTTTGTTGTATTCTTGGGATCAAATGTAATCTCATGGAGTGCCAGGAAGCAGCCTACGGTGTCGAGATCAAGCACCGAGGCAGAGTATAAGTCTATGGCAAATGCAACGGCCGAGATGATCTGGATAGAGCAACTACTTGGTGAGTTGGGCGTCAAGCTGAAGGTAAAGCCTCGTCTCTGGTGTGATAATCTAGGAGCCACGTATCTATCTGCAAATCTTGTGTTTCATGCTAGAGCCAAACACATAGAGGTTGATTTTCACTTTGTGCGTGAGCGGGTTGCTAGAAGACAGCTCGAAGTTCGGTTTGTTCCGACTGAAGATCAGGTAGCCGATGGCTTTAAATCGACCGCCACGGTAAATCGATTAACCGTGGCGGTCGGGCCAACCGTCATGGTTAATCAGTGATTTACCGTGACCTATGCATGGTGGCGGTTGAAAAAAAACCGTCACGGTTAATCAATTTCAACCGCCACCAATAAAAATAATGTACTAGTGTACCAAGTCTCTACCATAAAGAAAGTTTGAAGAGTTCAAGAACAATCTAAATCTTGTAGAAGATACAAGTATAGATTGAGAGGGGGTGTTAGAAGATGTAACAAATCATGTAACATGACACACAAGATGTACATGGCAATGACCGTGGCAGTGAGCAACTCCAGATAGCATTAGGTTTGGATTAGGTTTAGGTTGTTGGAGTTGATATCTTCCTAACCGAATGCCTTGTAGTCCAAGTTGTACAAGTATATATATATTTGCTAACACGTATCCGTGGTGAGCCAAGATAGGCAGCTACGTTGCCATATCGTTTACACCATTCACTTCTTGTGTTGATCCACTGGTTATTGTTACTAAAAAATTGAATCTTTGGGGACAACACAACATTTTCAGATCGGTGGTGAAAATGAAAAAGATAAAGAATTAATTCGTAAGCTGCATAATTTTCTGAAAAAAAATAAATATACTGGAGAGCACTTGGTATGCACTGTCGTATAACATTTACATATGTTTAGCATATTTTTTTTTTTCAGAATAAAGTCCCTTTTTCTTGTTCTGAGCCTACTGCAGTATATTTTCAGACCAGTGCGAAAGGCCAATAGAAATGGATCATTTCCACTGGCGGTTTCTTGAGAACCGCTAGTGGAAATAAAATTTGTACTGGCGGTTGGTTAAGATAACCGCCAGTGGAAATGGTCCATTTCTATTGGCGGTTCACCTCCAAAACCGCCCGGTAGAAATGGTCCATTTTTCACCGGGCGGTTGACTTACCAACCGCCCGATAGAAAGTTTCCCGCCATTTTTGAAATTAAAATGGAAACCTATTTATTTATATCGAAACTCATGATAACATGCAATTACACTCTATCATACATCTATTTACATCAATATAGATCTTTGTACATCAAAATTGTATTATATCATACATGCATACTTCAATATAAATCCACATCACAAATATTTCATACATATATATACATCCACAGTTTTCTCTTTTTTCTAATTGGGAAAGCCTTAATAATCGTTTCGACTAAGATTGAGACGCCTAATATCAGTTAGCGGTGCATATTCTGGCTTTCCCAATTCACTTTGCTTTCGCATCGTGATATTTTCCCTGTTGGTGGAATGGCTTCTTTCATGATGAATGAGCAGAGATACTCAACTATGTTGTATAATGCTTTTTCATTGAAATTTTCTGTCGGATCTTCTGCATAGGCCTGGTAAGAAAGTATGTTTATAATTCAACATTATATATTTTCACTTGGTAACCAATCTGTACAGCATTAATGACAAAACTTATAAATGACAGCTACTTATACCTTATCGGGGTTTCGATGTATCGTCCTTGGTCTCTCATAAACTTCGCACACGTAGAACCCACAGTGCGGCGTTCTCGGGCTGGTTGCTTGTGGCACTATAATATATAGTCAAGTGTTTATTTAGTTTTTAAAATGTACTATGTACTAATTAAACATGTATGATATGCACTTATAAATTTACATACCGACCAGTTGTGAAGTATATCCATTGGTTCTTCAGCTTTAGAAAGGTCATATGGACCTTTCGAAAGCTTATAATACATGCCCCTGTGTTCTCGAATAGAATCACTTAGTTATTATATAATTCTTATAGATAAAATAAAAAATGCATATATATAGGCTTATTACCGTTCTAAGATTGACAAGAATGGTCCATAAGATTCACTTGCGTAATGCGCGGAGTCTAGTACCAGTGTCCTTCCTTCTCTAGGATAAATTAAAAAACAGATCCAATGGTCCCTGCACGATCAAATTTGTAATGAGGCATTGTCATTGACTTCTTGACTTGATGTATGTAAACTCACACGTACCTAAAGTTGTAGGGGGCCACTATGCATCGCCTGTTTTTAAATTTTAGCATTGCTTCTCCTATGTACAGGGCGTATTTGGCATCAAATTTCTTTTTCAGATCTGCTTTTTTCACCTTAGCCTCTTCAGGTGTTAAGCCCTTCAACTGATCATGGCCATCACCTATTGTGAATGTGTGCTGCTCCTCGCATATTCTCACTGGGCTGAGATACCCGATCCTGTTTTGTTCTTCATATCTCTCATCTGGACCGTAACGCATATCTTCCCCATCATATTGCATTATGCAAGGCGCAAAGTATTTGTTAGAGTAAGAAATAAAGGCTTGTCTGTTGATTTACTCAACTCAATATTATAATAACGTGTATTTGTTAGTGACACTTACAATGTAAACACCGTCACGAGCTGTACGTCAAGCCTCTGGAGGTTCATTATTTGCCACAAGTCCTCGAAGATGACCATAGCCTTTTCTCGTCCAGATGCAAAAGCATTTGGTGGTATACAAACATTGATCGCCGAGATCCCAGCAGCAGATGCTCTCATATACCAATCGTGCATCCTTTTGATCCCTGCTGGGATTTGTTTAAGTTTCTCTCAAGTGAGAAGAGGCCTGCCATGGATATATTGAGTTGGGACATTCCGTAATCATCCCACGTTGGCTTCTTTACCTCTATGATCTTCATTTTAAGCTCTTGGCCTAACTCGAGGCTTCGATGCTGACTTCTCATGCTCGGCCAAGTCAACGACTCGTGCTTTTCGAGTCATTCCAATTCTCGATAAAAACCTCGCCGTTCCAAAGCACTTTTCCTCTTTGGCTCGTGGGGCGAAACCAATTTGGGTACCGAGAATATCTTCGATACGGGTTTCTTCTTACGTGGCTTTGGGGGCGGCGATGGTGTTGGAGTTGTTTTCGTAGCTTTTCCCTTTGGCCGGGGGGGGGCGAGGGATGTGGAGTGGCGATGATGGTTGTCGGATAGGTGAGTTAGGAGGAGGATCATGTCGAGGGTGAGTTTTGAGGATCGGGGAAGTGACGATTCTTGAGTTCGCGGGGGAGGCCTTCGCCTTTGTGTGTCCGGAGGAGGATTTAGAGGTGAAGATTCTTGGGTTAGTGGGAGGCCTTCGGAGGATGGCGGTGGTTGAGTCAACCGAACGTCACGTCGAGGCCACAGAATAAAATTATTAATAGCTTTTGCCCGAAAGTGTCTCGATACCCTCGGGACCGGGGATTTCTAGCACGTCGTCCTCATATCCTTGGACGACCGTTGACACTTCCACCCCGCAATACTCTTTCGGAATTTCTTTACGGTGGTACTCACGGCCGGGGATTGCAAAGCCTTCGGCTACTTCCCCGGTACGAACATTCTTCATTCCGTATCGATGAGTAGCTTACAAGGTGTTGGTGCAACTATATCATCCCTTTGGATAGTGCTCCTTGGTTGCCGTAGACGCAACACTACTTGGAAGGATTGGACCTTGGGTGGAGACCACCATCCGTTGATCGGGTTGTGTTGCGACCCGTGGCATATGTGGAGGCTGTGCACTCATCTGCTGAACCGATATTGCACTCGCTAATTGCTGAATAAAGCGTGGATCGGATTTGTAAGCATGTTGGACATGATTTCTTTCACTTGTTTCTTCGCCTCTTCCTCAATGACATCCCTCATTGCTTCCTTTGTATCGATTGCGTTTCTTGTACATTTCAGCCCACTCATCCCGAATCCTTCTTTCCACCCTAGCCTTGACGAGACGCCTCGTACCGTCTGGATGCTCGGGGTTTTCGAGACCAACACTTAACATGTCTTTCTCCCTTTTTCTCTTGAATTTTCCTTCTCTCTCTCTTTCCGTCTTTGTTTTAAACATCTTTTGTCTTTGCCTCTTGGATTTCATCAGGGACTCTAGCGCCAGTCTCTTCTTATTTTGCGTTTCTTGCATATAGCCAATTCGCGCTTCTTTCATCAAGCATTTCAGATAGCACCGGTTCTCCTTTCTTCTTCCTTTCGGCCCTACGCCCGCCATTTCGGGATATGAGCCTTGTAACCACACGAGCCAAGATGGTGTACTTGTTCTTCTTGGCTAGCTCAGAGTTAGCTTCACTCTTTTTCTAGAAGTCAGGATCATCCCTCTGTAGTTTGAAGATCTCCCACTAGGCAGATATAATCTTATAGTACCTTTTTGTCGGGTCCTGGTTCTTCTTGGCATACTTGGTATTGAGTTCCCACGAAATTTCGGAACGAGATTGCACTGCTACTGAATGCATCTTGCATCACGAGGTCTCCGCTGATCCTGGTGGGAAAAATGAACCTCTCCTGCAACCGCCTCCATATCTCTGTCTTTGTATCATCTGGCACATCATTCCTTGTGCGATTTGTGATGAATCTCATCCCTAACTAAGAAGCCAATTGCGTTCCGAAACTTGGCTGGCACCTCTTTAGGTGCTAGAGGCTCTCCTTTCATGCTGACATCGATGACCCTATATGTTTTTTCGGGCCACTTGTTTGTTCCTCTCTGGCCTCGATTCCAATCACTCTGTTTCCTTGTCCTTTTCTTTGAGGTGGTTGTCTCTGTTGTTTCTGGCGGTGCGTCACTTGGCACGTCTACTTGTTCTTCCTCCTCAGCTAACCCGATCATTCAAGACAAAACCTCCTGTGTCCATTTGAAACCGTAAGTACTACATTAAGGAATCCATAACTTAGTACATATACATATGAATGTGTAACTTACTATTTTTACCTCATCATTCGTTGGATCATAGTCGGGTCATCCCGCTCCGGACGACGAGTCCTATCCGGGCTAGGATGCGGATCACTTGGACTATGGTATCCTTCGGAATCTCCCTGGATGCTATGGCTTGGAGAACTCATTGACACTAAACGAAGGTAGATAATACAAAACCCTAATTAGAAAACTCTCATTAGAGAACCCTAAGTATAACCCTAATTAGAAAACTCTCATTAGAGAACCCTAAGTATAACCCTAATTAGTAAACACTATTTAGAAAACCATAAAAGAAAACCCTAAGTGTAACCTAATTAGAAAACCATAAAGGAAAACCCTAAGTATAACCCTAATTAGAAAACCATAAAGGAAAACCCTAAGTATAACCCTAATTAGAAAACTCTCATTAGAAAATCCTAAGTATAACCCTAATTATAAAACTCTCATTAGAGAACCCTAAGTATAACCCTAATTAGTAAACACTATTTAGAAAACCATAAAAAAGAACCCTAATTATAACCCTAATTAGAAAACTAAGTCAAAAACCCTAAGTATAACCCTAATTAGTAAACTAAGTCAAAAATTAAAACTCTAATTAGTAAACTAAGTCAAAAATTTAAAAAGATCAAAGAATACTTACTTATGCAGCGTGGAGAGAACAGTGGTGTACCCCTTTGATGGCGGTGGAGAACGGGGATGTACCACTTTAACGGCGGTTAACAAAGCAGTGACTGTATATTAATAAAAAATAACACTTTAGTATTTAATATAAGTATATAAGTACTAAGTGAAATAAAGGAATTAATACCTTTAACAACGAAACTATAGTAATACAATTATATATAATTTTAATTTTGTTTCTCTCTCTATGTCTAAAGCAAAGTAATACAATTATATATAATTTTAAGTAACAACAAAAAAAAGAATTAATACCTAAACTAAATAATTAACTAATTAACCTAAACTAATACATTTAATAACTAATTAACTAAACTAAAAAATTAACTAATTAACTAAATAATTAATACCTAAACTAAATAATTAACTAATTAACCTAAACTAATACATTTAATAACTAATTAAATAAGCTAAAAAATTAACTAATTAACTAAATAATTAATACCTAAACTAAATAATTAACCAATTAACCTAAACTAATACATTTAATAACTAATTAACTAAACTAAAAAATTTACTAATTAACTAAATAATTAATACCTAAACTAAATAATTAACCAATTAACCTAAACTAATTCCTAAACTAATACAATTAACCTAAACTAAAAAAAAAAAGAGAGGCCGGCCTGCCAGGCCCAAGGCCCAACAAGGCCGCCCCCTGCCGCCTGCGTGAACGGCGGCGCTTCGCCACCGCGAGGTGCTGCACGCTTGGGAAAGGCGCGGCCTTTCGGGCTCTCCCACCGTGCGGTGCTCCGGCCGCCAGCGAAAGGCCGGGGCGGCCGTGTCTTGCGGGCCTGGAGGCGGCGGCGGCGGACGTGCGGGTAGGCGGCGGGCGGAGGCACGGCCGTGTGCGCTGGGCGGAGGCGGCGGCGGGCGGACGGCGGCCGTAGGGCGGCGGCGGAGGCACTGAGGCGGCGGAGGCACCGGCCGGCGTGAGGGCGAGGTGCTGCGAGAAGGGGGGGAGTAGAACTCCGACGACGGCGGAAGTGCTCGGCGGCGGCTTTGGCGGCGGCAAAATCCGGCGGACGGGCGCCCCTCAGTGAAAATTTCGCGCCCACCGGATTGAAAATGTTAAGTCGGGACCGAACCCTATTTATAGGGACGATTTGTCTTGGCGGTTGGTAACGCCCGGCCCGCAAGATAGAAATCATTTCTACAGGCGGTTGACATTACCAACCGCCTGTAGAAACGATTTTTACTTGGCGGTTGGTAAATGAATGCCCTTTGTAGTAAATTGTTTCTACAGGCGGCCGTTAATGCCAACCGCCAGCAGAAATGTTTTTGTTTATTATTCTATGCTGATACTTAAGAAAATCATAACAAATTATAGGAAATTCATAAAATAGAAAATGATGACTTTTTGGAATCCTTGTGAGTAGCTCTATGCATTAAAGGAATTTTTTTTTTTTCCTCTATGTATAAAGCCAAGTAATTATTTTTTTCTTTTTCTCTCTGTATATAAAGCCAAGTAATATTTTTTTCTTTTCTCTCTATGTATAAAGCCAAGTAATTATTTTTCTTTTCTCTCTGTTTATAAAGCCAAGTAATTATTTTTTCTTTTCTCTCTGTATATAAAGCCAAGTAATTATTTTTTCTTTTCTCTCTCGTATATAAAGCCAAGTAATTATTTTTTCTTTTCTCTCTATGTATAAAGCAAAGTAATTATTTTTTTTTTTCTCTCTATGTATAAAGCCAAGTAATTATTTTTTTCTTTTCTCTCTGTATATAAAGCCAAGTAATTATTTTTTTTTTTTTCTCTCTATGTATAAAGCCAAGTAATTATTTTTCTTTTCTCTCTGTTTATAAAGCCAAGTAATTATTTTTCTTTTTCTCTCTGTATATAAAGCCAAGTAATTATTTTTCTTTTCTCTCTATGTATAAAGCCAAGTAATTGTTTTTTCTTTTCTCTCTACGTATAAATCCAAGTAATTATTTTTTTTCTTTTCTCTCTATGTATAAAGCCAAGTAATTATGTAGAAAGAAAAGGACTTAAATTTTCTTTAATTATGTAACATCAAGAGAGTCATTCATGAGACACATATAAAAATATATAAGAGTAGTACCATAGGTTACAAATTGTATTGCATAAACTATATTACATGATAAATGATGTTTTCATTAAATAGATTCTATCCAGCCACTGTTCTTCCTTGTCCATCGTGGCGCACCCAGGGTTTAGAATTCTGTGGAATACTACGCTCAACGTTTCATATCTTCGAATGATGGTGCAGAAGAGAGACATCTCATCGAACTGGTTAGAATCATCTATGTCAATTGCACCATCAGCTCCTAAAGCTTGTTGCTTTCCAAGAAGAACTACATACTTCAGCTTATCGGTACTTTTCTTCTCATTCTTAGGAATGATTTGTTCAGCATAAAAGACCTGTGCAGCACGGTTAGTAAGGATCCATGGGTCATCTTTGTAACCTACTTTACTTAGATCAAGAACTCTAAGCCCATGACTATCCACTATGACATGTTTATCCTCAACCCATTGGCATCGAAATACTGGTGTCTGAAATGTACCATAGTGTAGTTCCCATATGTCCTCAATGAAGCCAAAGTATGTATGAATTTCCTTATTTTCAACTATGGCCTCGCACCGAACACCGCTATTTTGTGTCATGCTCTTTTTGTCTCTAGCAATGGTACAAAATGTGAAACCACTAATATCATAGGTGTGCCATGTAGTGATCCGGCGTGATGGTCCGGTACCGCCAACCGCTTGATAGTTTGTTGCTCAATTGTTTCTCCATCCGGAAGATTCTCGATCCATTAGCCAAGTGGTGAATCGATGTTTGTGTTCATTCATTACCCAAGCTTCAGTTTGCCCCTAGTTTTCATCGCGTAGCTCTTTGATATGTTGGTCGATCAAAGGTTCCATTATTGATATTTGATGCAGGATGCTATGATGTGCTTCGAGTACAATATGGTAATCTGAAGGAATAAATGATTTCCGTCCCATCCTACCACATCCATGTAGCCTGCCCTCATGTCGAGACGGAGGTAAACCTATTGCAACTTGACCTTTTAGGCAACTACCATAGAATGGAGCAGCGGACTCAATGGCCTCTTGGTAGTGTACCCCTCTATCATGGGCTGCCTCGGGGACGAGCACGAGTGGATACATAGGAATTTAGTATTGACATGAAATGCTCATACGTCCACATCTCATGCAAATACATAGGACCTAGTGCCTCTATTTGAGGCACCAAATGCATCACAAGATGTACCATTATATCAAAGAATGATGGCTGTAAACGCATCTCAAGCTGTGACACTGTCTCCACTTTGTGAATTCTTGAAGAGACTCTAACTCATCATGGTCGATTACCTTACGTGATATTTTGTTGAAAAAAAGAAGTACAACCTTGTGATTGCCATTTTTAAGCTTATTTGGACTAGTAGCCCCGATGGCAATAGGTAGAAAAGTTGTCGGCATTACATGGCAATCATGTGCGTTGTAGTTGGTAAGTGTAAGGTCCTTCAACGAAATAATGGATCTTAGATTGGAGCGTAAACCAATTTGGAACTCTCAATTTCTACAACCACACACAAATTGCTTCTTTCTCATCTATGTTCGGGGTTGTAGCTTCTTTGCTTAGGGAGGTGGTACTTTCCATTTTTTCTGAAGAACCGGATGAAGCTCATGTTTTATGTCTAAATTTACCATGTCTAGACGTGACTTTAGTCCATCCTTTGTCTTGCCCTTCATATCAAGCAAGGTGCCAATGATGCTTTCAAACACATTCTTCTGAACGTGCATTCTATCGATTGCGTGTCGTACGTCAAGATCTTTCCAGTATGGCAAATACTTGAAAAAAATTGACATCTTCTTAAATGTAGCCCCTGGAGTTGGCTTGACATCCTTTCTAGGTTTTCCATCTATTTTTTTTCCAAAAACAAACTTAATGTTTTTCACTATCTCAAACACTCTGTGACCTTTACTGTTACCCAATGGAGCAGTAGACTTTAGTTCATTTGAATTGTCAAAGTATCTATCCATCTTTCTTAAGCGGTACTGTGTGTCCTTTTTGATAAGTAGCGCCGGTGCCTCATGTACACTAGCTTGTTGGATGCACCGAGGGACACATAAAAGGTTTCATCTACGCATACTTCACAACCAACCTTTCCCTTGAATTGACCTGATAATACAAAGAGAGCAGGATAATCGTTGATTGTAACAAAAATAATTGCTCTCAAAGTGAATGACTCTTTCCTGTATTCGTCCAACATGTCAACACCTGTGTCTCCAAAAAGTTTTCATTTCCTCCATCAAGGGCTCCAAGAATACATCCATGTCAACACCAGGTTGTGTAGGTCTAGAAATAAGAATGGTTAGCAGAAGATATTTGCATACGCAAGCAGGTGTGGAGGGAGGTTGTAGATAGTGAGGATCACCCGACCAAGTCTTTGTGCTTGCTGCTCCTTTCGGTAAAGGGATTCATTCCATCAGTACATAGTGCAAACCTAACATTTCTTGCATCCTTAGCAAAGTCCGGGTGTTCTTCATTGAATTTTTTTCCATTGTTTGCCATCATTTGGATGTCGAAGCTTTCCATCATTTTTTTGCCTATCGAAGCATGCCGGGTCATAAGCTCTGCATCCTCCGGGTTAGCAAATAAACACCTCAATCGATCAACCTTTGGAAGGTACCACATCACCAAAGCAGGAACTCTTCTCTAGGCAAAATAATCTACTTCTTCTTTTTCTTTGTTGCTTGGTTTTGAACCCTGTTCGGTCTTCTTTCTCTTCTTTTCTTTGAAAACTGAAGTTGCATTCTGTTCTTCTGGATAGTCTTTTTTTGTCTTGTACCGACTTGCACCATAGTTTGGACACTTCTCTAAGTCTGCGTAATCACCTCGATATAGGATATAGTGATTTTCGCATGCGTGGATCTTTACGTACACCCATAGTAAGCGGGTGATGAGCTTCTTGGCATAGTAAGTGTTAGCGGGCACTTTGTTCTCTTTGGAAAGCATATCTCCGAGAGTACTCAATAATGCATCGAAGATAGCATTGGACCATCCAAACCTAGCTTTCAACATCAACAACTTTAGCACAGACCGTAACATCGTGAACTCTTTGGTACAACCCTTTGTCTCATCATACAATGGCTCTGTTGCTGCCTTCTTTAAGGCCTCCATACCTTTCATAAAGAACATTGATGGATCAAGTATGACGACGCAATAGTGCAGCCATGAGTTCCAAGTCTTCACACCCTTCATCTTCCACTTCATCCACCACTTCATCTTTAACATTTGGCATATCAGGTTGACTCTGAGCTTGTGTCTCATGTATGAACTGGCATCCGTCGTCAACAAGCATATATCGGGGCCATTGGGGTTGATGTTCGCGGGGGTTGTATCTCGGATATGGGGTAGAGCTACCCTCTCCATGTTTTGTCTAAATCAAGTAATCATTCATAAATCTTCGGCGGAGCAGATGAGAAAATATTGTTTGTGTGTCGTCGAAGACCGCAATATTTTTGCAATCTACACAAGGACAAGGTATGTGCTTGTCTGTATTCTCCATGCATGCATCTTAGCGGCTTCAATAAAGCTTTTGACCTCTGGTATGTATGATGGATCAACTCTTGATAAATTATACATCCAGAATGATCTCTCCATCATTTACCTGTATGTATAATGAATTCATTATAATCTATGTATTTTAATCAATAAACCTTTTGAAATGTGGTATGTATGATGGATTTACTAACCTTTTGATGATCAACAACCTCCTCTCTGTAATTAGAAAACCTCGCCCTTGTATATTTATTTCCCAAATTATAGATGTTGAGGCCTAAGGTTCCCTAAGTATGCGAGAGGAGGCATGGCAAATAATTAATCAAATCTACCAATTAATTGGAATCCCATATAAAAATATACATAGCTACTTAATTAAGCACTAACCCCATCAAAAAATTAATACCAACTAAAATAATATATAACCAACCAAATAATTGGAGTATTATTGAAGAAAGACATAGTAATTAATAATGACAAGAATAATTAAACACTTCTTCTCTCTAAATAAATTTAACACTAGTAATTATCTAAGTAAAAAAAAATTAAAATTAAATCTAATGAAATTGAACCCTAGCAATTAAATGACAAATAATCTTCAATTTTCTTCTATCAAATGAACCTATTCATGCATGACACACTAAATCTATAGTGGAAGGGATCCTTTAATTCAAAAATAATTATGGCAATAGCTAAGAGACAAAAAATCCATCTTTAATCACCATATCTAATAAAAGAGAAAACCCTAAGTATGAAATAATCAAATAGAGAGAAAACCCTAGCTTCTTCCCCCTCTCACTCATGGTGAAACCCTAGATCCAAAAAGTGGCTACAAATGAGCAATATTGGCTAAAAAGATGCAAGAGAGACATAAACTAACCTTTTTTAGCAACCTCCTTCCAAGATTTGAAGACCAAAACCTCCCCCTTGTATTTTAGGAAATCTGGACCTCCAAATCGCCAACAATGGAAAGTTGGCGTCGGGTTACTGTGCTGGCCGGGGAGGAAGAAGGGGTATTTATAGTGCTGATGGCTCCATTATCACCTGGCGGTTGGCTTAGTCGTCAACCGCCAGCGATAGTGCACATTAACGCTGGCGTGTTAATGGAGCCATCAGCACTGGCGGCTGGCTTAGCCAACCGCCAGTGTTGTTGTGTTTCCATTGGCGGTTCTAAAGCCAGGCCCACGTGATTTCTAATACTGGCGTCCGTTAAGCTGAACCGCCTGTACAAATAAAATCCTGGCGCCAAGAAAAATCATTTCTGTACTAGTGTCATATTCAGTTCACTAGATTTTGAAATGAATAATTGAAACACAAAAATTCAAATAAAAAGGGGTAACAACAACCAGTACAAAAACTTTACACTGGCGAACAATCGTCAGCGTTAGTGGTGTATGTGTATACTGGTGGTTGTCATTTACACTAGCGGTACATTGGCCGCTCGGTTAAATGAACCAACAGTGTTTACAACAGCAGTTTACTTAGTGAACCGGTTGCCTTTTATTCCACACTTAATAGTGAACCACCAGTTGAATTCCGCACTTAATACACACCATTCAACATTGTCTCGGCTATCCTTCATCTAGGTTGAAACTACATTTTCACTCGCTACTACATACTACATAGAGCTCATCATTTCCGGCTCAGAATTCCCCATCACCACTAGTTTTGCCAGATGGTGGTCATGTGTGGAAGTTTATGACCACTGCCTCGAGAAGTGAACATTGTTAAAATAAAACAAGTGTCACCCATTCATTGCCTATGCTCGCATCACTGTCTCTATTGATCAACTCATGCAGATCATGGCCGGTCTCCTGTAATCCATGCCTGATACCCTGTTCATCATCCACCACCCTAGTTGCAATTTGGCTCCTTGTCGGTGTCTGCTTTGCTATTTGTTGAGTTCAGTCATGCCCTTGGCCAGACCGACTAGATTTGGTCCTTCCTTGCAGCGCTGACCCAATCTAGCAGTGTGTCGAGCCATGCCCGTTGTTAGCTCATGGGGAGCCACTGGAACCAATGATGGAGTAAGATATTGAGCCACACCACGCTTGTCCCTACCCATCTCTTCATGTCACCAGTTAGTGAGGGGAGAGAGCGATCATTGGGAGATACGGTTTGGGGAGTCTTGGTGAAAGGCTCCTGCCGGTTCTTACTTGGTCTGGAGGGGCTTTCATGTGGGCTATGTTTGTTGAGTATTCCTGTCGGACCTGGTACTGTCAGGAGCGTTTGGCTCTCTGGTAGTGTATATATTAACTTAATTTTCTAATTAAACTCAATATTAATGCAGGCTATAGGTTAATATTGTGTTGGCTTTGTGCATATTGGATTATGTAATGTTGGTCAAGTGATCTATGGAAAATTGTAACTGCACGATGACATATTTCATTATGCTATATAAGTTTTTATTTTTCGTTAGAGATCAGGTTTCAAAATTTCTTTTCTACCACTAGCTCTTTGAGTGCCCAAGAGTGTATGATATCTCGATTACTAGAAATCAGAAATTAAAACTATACCATAAATAGTAAAAATATGAAATAACAAGTATTAGCCCTAATCGACAAATTAGTACATGGTTATCCAAAATCCACATCTTTGCTCCACAACCGGATTCGCCTTCTTTGTCGAGTGCTTCAATCACTTGGCAAAGGTTTTGCCAAAGGCCACTTGGCGAGTTGCAGCATTTTTCACATAAATTCATAGCTACACAGCCGGCGGGATTTGAACTCATGACCTCTCCCTTGCGCGGAGGGTCCCCAGCCACTGCACTACACACTCATATGTGTCTATATTCCATTTTGCTTTTCTAAATATTATACTAATCTGAGTGAAAATTATTTGTTTGAGGCCTTAAGTGAATCCAAATAAAAACTTGTCAGCTACAAAGTTTCATAACTTTTCAAGATCTGCAATTTTTATTTAGGGAGTTTCTCCATCCGAGATTGTTTACAAAATTTAAATTTAAAATTTGAGAAATTCGAACATAGTTTTCATTGACAAGATGATTTCAAATAAAAAATTTACCAACTAGTTTCATACCAATAGCATGTTACAGTATTTGAACATAAAATGCCCCAAATTAATTATAAAAATATAATGCATACAGAGAATAAATCATAATCATGATTGCACCATATCCACCTACCTCTCTTATAGGCGATCTAGGAGATGATAGTAACTACTTTTGAAATCTTATGATCATTTATGGTTTTGTCCATCAATCCATCCCACCATGGATACCTCTTCTACAGGTTTTCACCAGGTCTCTATTTTTTCTGCACCAGTTTTACATGATTTTGATCAATTGGTGACTGATTCGTCTCCTCAAGCCTTTATTTATTCATCTTATTGCTGCCGTGGACTGACGTAAACTGCATTTCAGTGTTGAAACTGTGCGCATTCTCCTGCAATCAGTTTCATGTTCATTGGCATTTTCTTTAGTTTGTGCTAGTGCAACATCTTGATGATCGAATTAATAATTTCATTGTGTCTTGCAAGGATATTGGTCTGTACATTTACATCCTTCTAGGTTCCAGTTTAAGGAGCGCACCATCTTCGACCACATCTAAATGTAATCCACAAAATTAATGCACGCTATGCCAAAAAAGCTTATCAGTGACATCTCAATGAGTGACGGAGAAACAAACGCGTCACTAATTAATCTATTAGTGACGCGGGTGAACTATACGCATCACTGATTAGTTGTTTCACATGGCTAGGAATCTGACGCGTCACTAATGATATCATATCAGTGACTCTTCATAGGAAAACGCGTCACTGATAACACTTGTGACACGTATTATCTAGATGCGTCACTGATATGGTCTTATTAGTGTCTCTTCTCAACAAAACGCATCACTAATAAGGAAAGTGACGCGTCTTGTCTAAACGCGTCACTGATAAAAATTATATCTATGACTCTTCTCGGCAAAACACGTCACTGTAAAGTGGAGAAACTATTTAGGCTACAAACTTAGCTGGCGTTAGCATGTACTATATGCATCCTTCCTAGCACCACAAGTCGCTCCTCACATCGAAAAGTAGGTCCATATTAAATAAAAAAGACAAACAGGTCATCCGCCACCACTAGCCTCTCCGCCACCGCCACCGCCACGCCTCTTTCGATTCGCCGTTGCCCCCGCCCACCTCACCCTGGTCCCCTCTCTATTGCCATGAATGATGCGCCGCGGCGCCGCCCATGGGTCCAGCACAGCATGAGCGGCCCCACATCACCCATCGAGGATGGGATCTCCGTCTCCGGCGGCAATGAAGGAATGATCAGATCTGGGGAAGGAAGGAGCGGATCCGGCGAAGGGATGCGGAGGGGATGGCTGTAGATCCATCGATCATCACTTGCCGGCTGCCGCGGTGCGCCTCTAGTCGCCAGTCCCCACCGCGCTTGAATCCCGCGCCTCCGATTCACATTTACAGCGGATGGCTGCGGAGGCGAGCACGGGCGATGCAGTGTTGGCAGTCAAGGCGAAGCCCTTCGTTGGGGTTTGGGGCTCCAGCGGCTGCACCATCTCATCCATCACCACCACCCCGACACCCCGCCCCAGTCTCGTCCATCGCGGTCCTTCACCGTCCAACAAGTTGCAGCGTCGAGTGGCCATTAGAGGGACGCCAGATCCACTGCTGCTCGTGGGAGAGAGGCCAGATCCCTGCGAGGAGCGGACGCCTGCAGGCCACGGCCATCTTCCCCGAGTTGGCACTGGTCTGCATCAAGAGGTGCGCCTCCTTGGTTCATCCGTCGAGCCACAGCAGACGCCTCTTCTCGTCCTCCGTGCAGGAGCAGCAGCTGCTTCATCCTTCTCCCTCATCCAGCAGCTGCTTGCTTCATCTGTCCTCTCTCTGCCAGCAAGCAAGAAGCAATATAAGCAGATTAGTACCCGATTCATACCCTGCTCTGAATTTTTCTACTTGCCTCTCTAATCTTCTCTTCACTATCCATTTTTATTTTTTCAGGTAAAGTGCATACTTCATCAGCGACAAGCACTACGGGGGTTGTAAGCTCTCTGCTTTTCTGAACTCTGAACATACTTAAAAGTTACAGAACAAAGCACTAAGGGTGCTCAGAGCAGGAAAAAATGCTTTAGATATACTTTTATTCATTGCAATCATGTACTGAACACATTTCTGTTGAAATTAGCTTTGTTTTAAAATTTTCAGCCATGTCAATTCTTTTCTGATGGAGTGTTAACTTCTTATTTACCTACTAGAAATTTGATTTTAGTGCTCTCTGAGAGAAACTATTGTAGTAATAATGAATGCATTAGGCCTACTCTTGTTCTCCGAAGGGTGTTGTTGTGGGGCTTGCTTTATTGTAGCAGCCAACCGCTACTTTATCCTAAGATTATTAGGAAAATTTCTAACTAACATAAATGTATTTTATGCTGTAGAAATGATTATTGTGTCAATATTTGTGTACTTTACTGACTGTCTCTGTTATAAACAAAAAGAATCAGTGCATTTTCAATTCCCTGGAACAGTTTCTCTACCAAAATTATCACCAAATAAATGCCTTCAGCTGTTGCAGAACACAAACTTTTGCAGAGTATCCAGAAAATGGGCCTTGTGCAGAACTGTCTTTAACTTTGAGCACATAGCAAATATAAGAATGGTTTACCTACTATCGATAGGTGAGCTGCTATTTTTTTTTTGACTGAATAGGTGAGCTGCTATGATTTACCTACTATAGATAAGCGAGCAGCAGCTGTGCACTAGGGAAATAAGTCAAAATTTTCTTTGGTTATCATTCTGTTTAGCAAGCAAAGGAAATTTCACTACTATTTACAGCTGAAGGTAGTGGCCAATCAATCTAATATATGATAGTTGCTGTGTTTAAAAAAGGAGATGATACTTGCATTTTATCTTCATGGTGGTTAACTGGTTATTTGTGGCAGGGGAGACAAATCGATTGAGTTGGGCAATGAGGATGAGGGTTGCAAAGTACCATATTAATTCTTCTTGCAAGTAATTTGACGGCTGTGAGTACTTTATCTTTTATCCTTCCTGAAGTCATTTTTCTTGCCCGCATATTACATCAGGAGTCAAAATAGCAACACTTAGCTGAATAATGTACATTTGCTGAATAGTGCTATTATGACCTTATCGTCAGGATATGATGGTCAGACCAAGCTTGTCTTCCACAAGGTAATCACTACAACATGAACAACCCTCTTGCAACACATGCATATTAACCATTAAAGTACCTATAGTATGATAACAGTTCTAGAAAATATTGCCTGGTTATAAAAATTAAATATTAGTGAACTGATGGTAAATTCAGACCACTCTAACTCTTAAAATTCCAGTTTCGACTATGCTTTGGCTTATCTCAGTGTGACAAGTTTGAATTAAGAAGGTTAAGAACTGAACCAGTGTTAAAGAAAGTGGTCTCATGTTTTTCCAAGCACATTAATTACTTGTTCCTAGTAAGTTTTAGTATTTCTTCTGTTATGAATATAAAGATTCAGGAAGGCCAACAATCCATCTTTGAAAAAATTTATCTAAATTCAGAGAGCTGAACAATAATCAACTTACTGGGCCAATTCCACTAGAGCTAATCTGTTATCTAATTTGTAGATGGCTAGAATGAAATGCTAGAAATGTTAAATTGAGTCATCTATTTCTTTGCATTTTTGTTTTGTTTACTTCAGTGAGCTAGTGCTCTCAAGTGTGAAATAACACTGCACAGTTAAGAGCAGCAGCATGGGAGGTTTTTTGTTTATCGATGTCCAGCAGCAGCTTTTAGCATCAGTTCTCATGCAAAGCATCAATTCACTTTTGAGTGAAGTGCCCCTTTCATGTGGTTGCACTGAGATAGAACAATATTTTTTCTCTTTGAGGAAACCAAGAATTCTAGTCTGTGGCTGCTATTTTCCTATTTACCTAATTAACCAGATCAATAAATAGGAGGAGACACTGAAAATAACAATTTAATTTAAGTTTTTGTCTCTCACAATTTTCCAGTATGGATATGCCTTGTCATGCCCTGCAAATTCTGCAATATTCTTAAAAGCAGTTGAATTGTCATCAAAGCTTGAGTCTGTTTATTTTGCCATTATCATATTAGTAATCATGTAGATCAGTATATCATCACTTCTCTGCTAAGGTAAGTGTTTAAAATATATGTTGATCAAATCAGAGTTTTTAATTTGCTTCCCTATCTTATTTCCATATTCATCAAATTGCAAGAAGTAAGGTGAGTTACTATTAGCTGAGCCTATCAAAAGAAATTGGTTTAAGGCTATTGACATCTCGCAACTGTTCTTTAGTAAATATTTCAGAAAAAGAAATAACTAGCAAAGTGTATTCCGATTAATGATATAAAGTTTCTCTGATATATCAGTGTATAGCAATTTTATCTATAATACTGTACCAAAATAAAAATGTATTCAGTTACATTTATTTTGCCATGTCCTTGCAGGATTGGCAACCTGCGGAGCAGACTTGTCTACTAATGCTTGCAGGTTTCAAACTCAGGGGGTGTTTGGATTCCCCTGGCAAATTTTTTGCCCCGTCCCATCGAATCTAGTCACACATATATGGAGTAATAAATGTAGTCTAAAAAAATAATTAATTACACAGATTGCGATAACTTTAAGAGGCGAATCTTTTTAAACCTAATTAGTCCATGATTTGATAATGTGGTGCTACAGTAAACATTCGCTAATGACGGATTAATTATACTTAAAAAATTTGTCTCATCGTTTCCTGACGAATTCTGTAATTTGTTTTTTTATTAGTATTTGAAACCCCTTCCGACGTCCCTCCGACATTCTGATGTGACACAGGCAAAACTTTTTCCACACCATCCAAACACGCCCTCAAAGCATGCTTGCAGGTTTCAAAGCATGGGAGGTCCTTTCTTTATTAATTTCCAGAGGCAGCTTTAGTAAGTGCCTCTCCAGTTTTAGTTCTTGGTGCAGCAAAGTGTATTCTGATTAATGATATAAAGTTTCTCTGATATATCAGTGTATAGCATTTTTATCTATAATACTGAACCAAAATAAAAATGTATTCAGTTACACTTATTTCGCCATGTCCTTGCAGGATTGGCAACCTGCGGAGCAGACTTGTCTACTAATGCTTGCAGGTTTCAAAGCATGGGAGGTCCTTTCTTAAACAATTTCCAGTGGCAGCTTTAGTAAGTGCCTCTCCAGTTTTTGTTCTTGGTGCATTCTAGAAAACATCTCTTCTCTGGAATTGAGATCACTTGGTCCAATTATTGTTAATCCAGTAGACAGCCTTAGATAGATGTGTATAAATATTGTATAATTTACTGACTCTTTCTACATATATAGGTACTTGCATAAAGATTCACAGAAACAGCTCAAGAAGGATCTGTGCTGCGATTACCAAAGTGTGATGTTCGAAAGTGGCATTAACAAGGTGGAAGCTAAGAAGATGCCCTTTGATGAAAGGAGTGGTAATAGTAAATAAACAACTAAGATCTGTTATGTGTAAATAGATAACTAAGTTTGTAAAGAATTTATTGTTGAAATGGTGGAACATGATGTGTGTGTGTATATATATATATAGAGGATCATTGTATATACATAGGATCATTGTATTTTTTGCTAAAATAGTAATCAGTGACACATATTGGTTGGGTGCGTCACTGATAGAGGGTTATCAGTGACGCGTATTGGTTGAGCACGTCACTGATAGCCTCTACAGTGACGCGTATTGGTTAGGCGCGTCACTGATAGAGGGTTTTTCTGCGTCACTAATGACTATCTAGAAGCGTCACTGATAAGCTTTTTTGGCATAGTGGCATTGAGGTCACTTCCAAGAAGAAAAAGTCTTTTTGGTGAAACAAGAAGAAAAATTCTTACACTGAGATGGTTAAAAATAAATCTGCGACCATTTATTAGGTGGCACTAGTTTGTCCATTACAATGACAAGGTTTGTATTTGCCCTGCCTGCAAGTTGCTGGAAGATAACAAACCTCTTTTGTTCCCAGTTTGATATCTTTGAGGCAGAACACATCTCTGTGACACGCGCCATATATCTAAAAGTGCACTTCAACACCCATCTTCACAGGGTCAAGCTTCCTACTCAGTGGGTAAACCTAAATGACAACTGTTGGGGGATTATAGTGTAAGGAGCCCATTATTTTACAAACTCATTTTTCTATTTTCCATGGAGTTTAGTCCATTGCAAACAGGTGCGCACTACTGGAAACTTGAAATTCTCTTATGGTGCACTACCGTTAGGGAAAATAAACATACCGGCATAAAAAATGCGTATGGTCATAAAAAATTAAAATATCGCCATAAAATTTCTTACGGTGCACTTGCCGTCGTCGGGAAAATAAAAATACTGTTAGGGCTAGCTCGACAGGGTAATTCTAGTTTGGCCTGACGTTGATCAGAGAATTTCAAGTTTCCAGTAGTGTTGGTTTCCAGCAACATGGATTTCCTCATTAAATTTCTGTAGGGGCTACGGCCCCTCCAGTTCTCTCAAAAAAATAACATTGTCTTTCGTTTTGGAATATGATATATGTATATAGGTGGAGCTAGGTGTTAATGTAAATCCACGATTAGGGTGCGACAAGTTTTTTATCCCAAACTGCCAACATGTTGCAATTTTTATTTTCTTTGCACCGGACAAATGTAGGGTTGTGAATGATAACACACATACATACAGTATTGAATCAAAATTTGACTCTTTCTTGTGAGTTCCTAATGTGACAAATGTATCACAATGTGACTTATTGTGCAATGTTTCTTTAATGCAGTAACTTTTCCATTTATCATTTTTTAATACGAGCAAAAGCAAAGGTTAGCATAAACGTGGCTGCAATGTTTCTCACTCAATTTCGATGCATGTGAGGCATGGCCTGCGATGCATGCCCATGATTTATTTTCTTATTTCCCAGTCACTTTAATTGATGAGTTGTGGGAGGGGTATTCTTTCATTTCTTTGTCATTTAATCATATTATGTCTTGTTAAATAAGGCGCAATGATTTTTTGTACTTCTTACCACCTACTGTATTCAGAATTTCAGAATACAATATCAGCAAGTGGATATTAAATGGCTCCCGTCACATTAGCATACTGGGCCATGGATATATATACAAAGATATATATAGAGTAGTTTGGTTCACGCTTATTTTAACATGCTGGGGCATGATACTAAGGTACATCAACTTAGCATGGGACAGTAGCAAGTATATATAAAACTATATATATACATATAGCCAGAAAGGCTATCCTTGTGTTTGATAGGAGTGCGAGGCAAGTGTGTTTGATAGGAGTGCGAGACAAGAGGGAAGAAGCTACTAGGATGAAAAACGTTGTTCCAATAATTAATTCAGGATCCATGCTGCTTTCCCCATACAAGTTTCAGTGGGCCTCAGATTTCCTGTCTTCTGGTGCTACTGCCTGCCTATTCAAGGATCAGGGTAATGTCAATTTCTTTGTTCCTAAGCACTATCCGGTTTATGAAAAGTTTTGTGAATCTAATGCTGATCTAGAACATTTTGTGACAGAGGACACAGAAACATAGCAAAAGGAGATTAATCTGCAGGAACTGGCCATTGTTGAGAAAAGCCCTTCACTTAAGAAAAGAAAGCCAGCAAGGGGGAAAGCCCCTGTGGTGGAAAGCCAGGTAAGAAGAAGTGAAAGGGTTAGAATTAACAACAGTGGGTTCAAACCATCAAGCAGTTGTCCAAACAAAAAATGTATATGTTGTTCTCCCTCCCCTCCAACTATTTCTGTTGAAATAATAAAGGACTTGGGGGTTCAGTTTTGTAGAATGGATGCTGACAGCCTCACCGATGAGAATCTACTGATCAAGAAGAAAAGGTAGAACCTGTTGCAAGGAAGAAAAGCAACAAACACCAGGACAAGGTGGACACTCAGGAGCTTACAGGGAGGCAGGCAACACCAAACTTTGAGGTCGATAATGATCGCAGCAGCACCTGAAAACATGAAGAGTTGGTTTCTTTAGTTGGACCTGGAGTCCCCCTTGCTGTAATTATTTTTGGCTTAGTTTAAGCCATGAAACTTTGTTGCTATGGCTTCTTGCTGCTAGAACCATGCTTAAGTTGGATGATTGTGCTTGCTGTGTAAGCACATTAAAACTGTTTATCTTTCAGTTTTAATGAATCAGTTATCTAAAGCTTGGAATGTGCTGACCTAGAATGTGTGGGATTAACTCCCCTTGGAAATGGGATTCGGTAAAGAATAAGATTACCAATGCCCTGTGTGATATTGTTTGTTTTCAGGAGACAAAGAAAAAAATTTATTGATGATTCCTTTCTCAAAAAATTCTGCCCAAGTTATCTTGATGAGTTTGTATTCCTGCCATCTGTGGGTGCCTCTGGAGGGATCTTAGTTGCTTGGAAAGGTTCAGTCTTTAGTGGGCAAAAGGTTTTCAGCAATGATTTTACGCTCTCAGTTCAGTTCTTCTCAAGGCATGATAACTCGAGTTGGATACTCATTGTGGTCTATGCCCCCTGCTCAACATGGGAGGACCAACTTCTTGAATTGCCTCAAGAATATTCAAATGCCAATTGATATTGATAGGTTAATACGAGGTGATTTCAATCTAATAAGGAAACCTGAAGACCGAAATAGGCCTAGAGGTGATCTATCAGACATGTTCAGATTCAATGCAGCAATCAGTGCTCTGGGCATCAATGAAATTATTCTACAAGGAAGAAAGTTCACTTGGTCAAATATGCAACCTTCACCCCTGCTTGAAAAACTTGATTGGGTTTTCACTTCCAATAACTAGAATATCTCATACCCTAACACTATGTCTAAGGCTGTTGACATGATCCCTTTTGATCACTGCCCTTGTCTGGTGTATATCTCCACTGCTATCCCGAAATCAAGAATTTTTAGATTTGAGAACTTCTAGCTCAAACAACCAGGCTTGCAAGACACATTAGTCCAAAGTTGGAACCAACCATCCCAACATTCAGACAAGGCCAAGAACCTAACTGCTAAGTTGAAGCTACTAAGAAAAAATCTAAGGGAATGGCAGTCCTCTTTAACAAACTTAAAGTCCCTGATTTGCAATGTCAGGCTTGTCATCCTCTTCCTGGAAGTATTAGAGGATTTTAGAGATTTAAGCTTGCCTCAGTGGAATTTCAAAAAACTATTGGAAAGTCATCTTCTTGACTTGCTAGAAAAACAAAAAATCTACTGGAAGCAAAGAGGAAACATTAAATGGGTACAATTGGGTGATGCTAGCACTCATTTCTTCCATGCACATGCAACTGCCAGACACAGAAATAATTTGATTAATGAGCTCCATCTCCTTGGCCCAAACATGGAAGAAATAGTGATCACAAGTCATAAAGATAAACAGCAGCACCTTTGGCAAGCAAAGCCTGGGGGTCTCAGATTACACTAGGTTTGCTATTCAGCCATCATGCTAAATCACTGAAAATACAAATTTACATGTCTTAGAGGAACCACTTATAGAGGATGAAATTCAGAAGATAATCAAAGCTCTACCCAATAACAAATCACCGGGACCAGATGGTTTCAATAATGAGATTCTCAAAGCAGCTTGGGTAACCATTAAGCAGGACATGCTGGATCTTTGTTAGAGTTTTTTTGATAACTCTATTTACCTAAAAAGCATAAATTCCTCTTTTATAACATTGGTTCCCAAACTTGAAAATCTTAGACTTGTTAATGAATACAGGCCTATCTCTCTTCTCAACTCATCAATGAAACTTATCACAAAGATCCTGGCCAATAGACTTCAATCTGTCATCATTTCTTTAATTCACAAGAATCAATATGGTTTTATAAAGACAAGATCAATTTAAGACTGCTTAGCTTGGGCCTTCGAATACTTGCATATTTTTCATCACTCCAAGAAAGAGATTGTGATTATCAAGTTAAATTTTGAGAAAGCCTTTGACAAGATTGAGCATCAAGCTATTCTATCTATCCTCCAAGCACAGGGTTTTGGTCAAAAATGGGTCACATGGATCAATAATATCCTTAGTTCAGGAACTTCTTAGGTCCTACTTAATGGGGTGTCAGGAAAAACTATTCACCGCAAGAGAGGAGTGAGGCAAGGGGATCCCTTATCCCCCTTGCTCTTTGTTCTAGTGGCAGACTATCTTCAATCCCTCCTGAATAAAGCCTCAGACATGGGCCTTCTAAAACTGCCAATTCCGTTACAATCCTCAAAAGATTTCCTAGTGGTTCAGTATACTGACGACACCTTGATCATCCTGGAAGGGGACCCTTTTCAGCTATTCTTTCTGAAGACTCTTCTCAATAACTTCTCTGAAGCAACTGGTCTAAAGGTAAACTTTAATAAGACACATAACAGATGATAGGCTAGATCTCCTAGATAGAACCTTTGGTTGTTCAAAAGGAATCCTACCCTTCGCATACCTTGGTTTGCCTTTGGGTCTGACAAAGCCCAGAATACAGGATTTCTTGCCCCTTGTGAACAAATGTGAGAGAAGACTTGGGGGAATTTGCTCAATGCCTAATCAGGCAAGGAGACTACAGATCACAAATGTAGTTTTCACTACTGTTCCAACCTTTTATATATGTTCCCTTGAAATCCCAAAAGCAGTCATCAAACAAATAGATAAATTTAGAAAGCACTGCCTATAGAGAGGGTCTGATGTCAATGGTCGATCCTAGCCCAAAGCTGCCTGGGAGTTGGTCTGTGTTCCAAAAGAGGAAGGAGGATTAGGGGTCATCAACATCTAGGTCCATAATAAAGCCTTATTGATGAAAAACCTTAACAAATTCTACAATAGAAGGAATGTTCCCTAGGTCACCTTGATACGGGAAAAACACTATTCAAATGGCAGGCTACCTAGTCACACTAGAAAAGGCTCATTTTAGTGGTGAGACATTTTGAAATTAATTCCACAATTTAAAGAAGTTGCAATAGTACAAGTCAAAGATGGACAATCTTGTTTATTCTAGAAGGATAAGTGGACAAATCAAATCCTAGAACAACACATCCTAGAATGCTTCTCCTTTGCCAGAAACAGAAACATCACCACTCATGTTGTGGCTAATCTGAATTCATTGGAAGAAATGTTCAAACTGCCACTCTCACAAATGGCTTTTAACTAGCTGACAGTCCTACAACAGATCATGGCTTCCCTGCAGTTGGTGACCTTCATGGATACCTGGTCCTTCTTTAGTGGATCAAAAAAGCTCTCCTCATCAATGGCATACAAATTCTTGATGGGGCATTAATTCTAAAGTTAACCCAACCTTTTCCTAGTGTTGGAAAAGCCCATGTCAACCCAAGCACAAGGTTTTCTATTGGCTTCTCTTAAAAGATAGATTAAGCACAAGAAACATTCTTAGAAGAAGAAATATGAAATATGAACCTTCAATCATTTGAGTGCGCCTTGTGTCAAACAAGATCTGAGGAGACTCTAGAGCATCTCTTTATGTACCGCCCCTTTGCAGAGCAACACTAGAACACTATAAGCTTGACTGTTATGCCAGAATTAGGACTTCTAGACAATTTTGAAACATTCAAAGCTCAGCTCAACTCTCAGTTTTTTATGGTGGCAATCATTCTCATGTCTTGGACAATTTGGAACGCAAGAAACAAGCTCATCTTTGATGCAGTCCAGTGCAGCATTCAGGACTACAAAGATTTTTTTCTTAAAAGAAGTCAGGTTGACTGGTTTGAGAGTCAAAGCGGCGGTATCCCTCCACTTTGAGCAATGGATAGAATCCTTGTTACCAGCTTAGTGTTTGACCTGAGTCCCAAGTTTTGTTTCATTTTCTTTGTTTCTTTTTTGTCTCTTGAACCAGTCCTTGGCTGGCGGCTTCTTCTTTTGTTAAATTAGTTAGTTTTGTCTCTTTTCTTCTTTGTTTTTTATCTTGTAAGACCCCTTTTTTCCTCATTAAATTTCTGTAGGGGCTGCGGCCCCTCCAGTTCTCTCAAAAAAAACATTGTCTGTAGTATTGTGTTTCGTTTTGGAATATGATATATGTACATAGGTGGAGCTAGGTGTTAATGTAAATCCACGATTAGGGTGCGACATGTTTTTTATCCCAAACGGCCAACATGTTGCAATTTTTATTTTCTTTGCACCTGACAAATGTAGAGTTGAGAATGATAACACACATACATACAGTATTGAATCAAAATTTGACTCTTTCTTGTGAGTTCGTAATGTGACAAATTGTGTTTCATAATGTGACTTATTGTACAATGTTTCTTTAATGCAATAAGTTTTCCATTTATCATTTTTAATATGAGCAAAAGCAAAGGTTAGCATAAACGTGGCTGCAATGTTTCTCACTCAATTTCCATGCATGTGAGGCATGGCCCTGCGATGCATGCCCATGATTTATTTCCTTATTTTGCGGTCACTTTAATTGATGAGTTGTGGGAGGGGTATTCTTTCATTTCTTTGTCATTTAATCATAGTATGTCTTGTTAAATAAGGTGCAATGATTTTTTGTACTTCTTACCACCTACTGTATTCAGAATTTCAGAATACAATATCAGCAAGTGGATATTAAATGGCTCCCGCCACATTAACATACTGGGCCATGACGATGATATATACAGTCGTTTGGTTCACGCTTATTTTAACATGCTGGGGCATGATACTAAGGTACATCAACTTAGCATGGGACAGTAGCAGTGTGTGTGTGTGTGTGTGTGTGTGTGTGTGTGTGTATATAGAACTACTATATATATATATATAGAAAGGCTATCCTTGTGTTTGATAGGCATGTGAGGTGAGAGGGAAGAAGCTAGCAAGACCTATGAACAGAATGGTGGATCATAGCAGTAACCACAGGCTATTCATGCATGCCGTCCATGTCGCCCGCTCCATGGCCTGAGAAGGTGGAGTTGATGTATCCGCTACGTTCTTCGCGTGATCTGTGAATTTGCATTCATGAAGAACAGCTTGGATTTGTATCCCAGTAATCAGGTTGTATATCAATTGGCATAGTCTGAATATCATGTACGTCTCATGTCCCCTCACATCCTTCTCTTCTGCTTTGAACATGAAGAGGTGGAGGAAAATAGCAGGAGGCAGTGCACGACACACAAGATTGATTTTTAAAAACAAGCAGGTTGGTGTTGACGCTCAATTGCTCACGTCCATAGGAAAAATAATCCATCACTGTTTCTGTGGCAGACTGAAGCATGTCATCCCTAATTGTTACAACCTCTGACCTCTTTACATCAGCCAGATGAAGGCAACAAAAGTGTGGCCGTTCAGTACAGCAACTTGGTTGCTTGGCCCCTACCGTATTATCTGTCCCCCGGCAAGCAGCCATTGTGACGCTCCACACCACTCCTATCTGCTTCCCGCGTGCCTCCTCTTCCCACTTCTCACCTCTAGCCATCATTTCCTCTCATGTTTCACCTTATTGTGCTTATAGTGCTGGGTGTGCCACAATTGAAAAATAAGCTAAGCTTTATAAAGACAGAGGATTTACTTGCTAGCATTGAGCATGGTTGCCATATTTGAAAGGACATGGGTTATAAAAACGCTGCTACAGTGATGGCTGAATTTCACAGTTGGTGAATTGTGATAATATCCATGTACTTCATTGACCACATGTCCTATCTTGTATGTGCTCATAGTGTGCTTCCATGGAAAATTTAATCCTTGACTATACCTCATTTGTGTTCTTGTTAACTATGAAAATGATTAAAAAACTAAATATCACTACTAGAACAACATAGTTTAGTATCATTGGAATGTTGGGAATACTAATACTGATGTTAGTATAGAAAGACACCAAGATACATCACGTCTCAATTCCATCAATACTCTATCTCAGTCCCATCAATTCTCTGCTTTGATTAAAAAATAAGAATTTGGTGTTTGTTACATGCATGTAAAAAAAATTATCACATGTCATGGGCTTATCCGACTCTGCTGGTCCAAGAACAAAACTCGAAACAGGTCTACAAGCCTATATGGGGTCAGTGAGCACAAGATAAGAAAAACAGTGTTCCTGAAACGAGCCCACATGAAAATTACTGCCAAAACTGAATCCAGTGTCCTTTGCCTTCCATCCGAGTTTATATCCATAAGCATCCACTGCCACCTGTCCTATCAACTCTCACGATGCCTTCTAGTAATACCTGTAAATATAGAAGCCATGCACAGCCCACACGTTTTACTGAATAAAAGGTTTGACACAGATATGTGTACCTCAAACTATGTATAGAGATATGTACGTAGCCCGAGGTCCCAACACAACTGAGTTACCCTTAGGCCCACCAAAATGTAGAAGCAGCATTGCCCATATAATAACCCCTAGTGGTGTACCCAACATCTATGAATAGAGGCACAACAAGGATCAAGATGAGATGAAGTGGCTGAGAGTCGATGATGTTCTGACTGGCCTGATCGGAATTGGAGGCACATGGGAAGCAGCTGTTGCTTCCTGAGTGGATGCTACCGGGTGCTGCTAGGAGATATAGCATTGACGGAGCAGAACCATGTCTTCATGTTGGTTCTGTCCAGGACTAGTATTTCTTACTTCCATCGGAAGAGGATGCTTTGATCTTGGTGACCATAACTGGAACAGATCCTTCTAAGTACGAGAGAATCATCTATTTAGCACTTAAAAAACATGGTCTTCCTTTTTTTGAACTCGTGAAATCGAATTTCCTTATTTGGTACCGAGTTGAAATATCCTCTCCTATTTGCCACGACCATCCATTATTCGCTCCATTCGACCGTGTCAGTTTTGTCACAAGAGGCCAACATGCCCCTGCCCAAATGACGTGGCCCCTTCTCTTCTCCTTCCGAGAAAAACCGTCCTCAAACCCATTGATGGAGGCTGATCTGGCCTGTGGAGATTATGATGGGATCAGGGCGGAGGTGGCTTCTTCCAGCATCACCCTGCAACGCTCTGGCTGGAGCTGGCGCTGAGGCCACAAGGCAGTCTCGCCCAGCTGGGGGCGCACCCATTTGTGGTGCGGTCTCAGTGTGGCCTCGTCGTTGTGCGCTATGCGGGGCCAGTGTTGCACCTGTCAGATGTAATGTGGCACAGGCTTGTGGTTCCTGATTTGTTCTGCAGCATCATCCTGATGGACATGCTGTGCTGGGCTCACGGTATATTTGTGGCTTCCAGGTGCCACTAAATAAAATGTCAGTGTATCAAACTTTTATTAGACTCTAAATATAATACAGTCAGAATTCGTTTTAAACAATGTTTTCCAATTTTGGTTTTCTGCAAAAATAGATCGATGGTGCAATTGGTCAACTGCACAAAAAACTGATGTCCCACACTTCACACCATGTTCGCTCGTACCTGACAGATTGGCATGCATGATGCCAACATGGCCGGTATATATAATTAAGAGAAATTGATGGGGCCGTGCCCTTTATATATAATCTGCTGCCATGATAAGGAGCCAAACACAACCAAATAAAAGACAGATGAAGCGCAAAATGAGTGGAAACGGTGAGAGTTAGGGTTTCTGTCATATTGTCCCATGGGAATAGGAGACAGAAGGGAAGTAGTTACTAGAAGTCCAAAGCATTGGTTTGCAAAGCGTAGTGCATGAAGGGACGACAACATCAGGTCCTGTGCAAAGATTCTCTGACTGGCAATGCTGGTATCTGGATAATCAGGGTCCATGTTCGTTGCTTTCATCGAGCTGGAGTTTGTAGCTGTGTTGGAATTGTGCTCCTGGTTGGGAGGATGGTCAACATTCATCTTCATGGAAGTCATGAGAAGTGATGAGTCTAGAGGAACAAGACAATCCAAAATTGTCTTGCAATATGCTTTAATCCGCAATATGACTTCACTTCATGGACTTTCCAACGTGTTTAACAGAGATCTTGCAATATGCTTTAATCCACAAAAAAGAAACAATTTTCCCATTATCATGCTTCATAACCTTGATCCACAAAATAATAGCATATGTAGCTGGGAGTTGAATCGTGTTAACATGGCAGTCCAAAATTATTAATTAAATTAATGGTGAAATCATGGTGTCGAACATGAAAGAAAAGGAGCCTATATACCAATAATTCATATGTCCCCTTCAGACTACATATCATTGTCACTTCACTTTAAAAGGAATTAGTTCTCAACTCTCAATCAGGTCTTCAATGACAATAACAAAGTACGGAACCCTAAAACACACACCAACTCAACATTGTTTGGGCTATCCTATGTCTGGGTTCAAAGTACATTTTCACTCGCTACTCCAGAGAGCTTATCATTTCCGGCTCAGAATCCCCATCACCACCAGTTTTGCGAGATGGTGGTTATGTGGAAGTTAACGACAACTGGCTTGAGAACTGACCATTGTTAAAATAAAAGAAGAATTGTTATCATCCATCCATTGTCTGTGCTCGCATCACCGTCCCCATTGATCCCCTCATGCAGATCCTGGCCAATTAATCTACTGTCATCCATACCTGGTGCAGCCTTCATCGTCCACCACCCTAGTTGCAGTTCAGCACCTTGTCAGTGTCTGCTTTATTTGATATCGTTGAGTTCAGTCATGCCCTTGGCCAGACTAACTGGATCCGGTCCTTCTTTGCAGCGCTGACCCTATCTAGAGAGTGTCTAGGAACCCTCATTGTTAACCCATGGGGAGCCACTGGAACCAGTCATGGGGAAAGATATAGAGCCACAGCATGCACATCCCTACCCATCTCTTGATGTAGCCAGACAGTGAGTGGGAGAGAGCGATCATGGAGGCACCTCTTTCTCTTGGGTCGCCCTATGCCACATGGTTGCCACAGGGTGGAGGAGGGTCAAGCAATTAATAGTGTGGGTGGAGCTCCCACTAGTGCATAAACTGTTTTGAATGGTGGGTTCATTTTAGTTCAGAGATATATGGCTCTATGAAGAACCGCATTTAAGAATGGATTCTGAGCCAGCCGGACTTCAAAAATCCATTTTTACAAACAAGTGCAAAGCCAAGCAGACTATAGAAATGTCATCTACCACCTCTAAAAATTCGATCTCTGAGTTGGCTGCAAATTACAGCCATTTCAAGAAATGAATCTGCATAGGAAGTTGGCAACTAGCTTGACCCGCCTATAAAAATAGGTGCACTAAATTAAACTTTGCAATTTTCCAAAATCATAAATTCAAACTTGTAGTGTCCAAAGAGATATTTTACTTTGTAGTTGACTATTTGCATTTGAAATACTTTAGAACCGGGAAATTACATTTTAAATTTTTAGATTTTCAATTTTTTTTTAATTTTATTCAAATGACCTAGACAGAGAATGTGGGGGTCCGCCGTATTAATCTAACCAAACCGGGTCTCATGAAGCTGCATTAATTTAAATACTGGGTACTGTGCTCATAAATGAATATAAAAACACGTCCTAAGGATAAGCAGTTTTCATTAGTTACTGACAATAAACTATATATCTGGTGGAATATTTTTTTTAGATAAAGGATAAAATATCCGGCTTTATCTATCCAAGAATAGAATCAGGCCAATTATTACAAACTCCACACATGGGCATAAAGTTCGGCTATAGCAAAACGTCCAACCACACAGTGGAATAACGGAAACGAAAATAAGTTTACGACTAAACAAAATCAACATGTCTTTGCGATAACCATCCATTTGAGTCGAAGAACTCCAATGCCGACGTCTCTAGGTGTTGTGCCATAGAGATCATTTGATCTTTAAGATCATCATTCCGCTGCAAGTTTGCCCATTGACGTAGCCAGTGCGTTCCGTAGAATAGTACCTGCAAAAGAGATTTCAGTCTGCATTTGTCAAAAACCACCTCATTCCTTGTTATCCAGATTGGCCAACACAATGCGTAGGCTGCTGTTAATAACAATGTATTATACTTTTTGTTTCTCATTTTTAATCAATCATGGAACAAATCATCTATATCCCTTGGACGTAAAATCCCAGAAAGTATATGTATAGAATGCCACAAAAAATTTGGCATAAAAACAATCAAAGAAAAGGTGATGAATTGTCTTTGTAAAATGATAAAGACAACAACACTTGTCTCCATTCCAGTTTCTCCTAGCTTAGTTATATATCTTTAGTGAGAATTACACCTCTTTTCAAATACCACATAAAAAACCTTTATTTTCATGGTAGCTTAGTTTACCAAATATCTTGTGACACTCTCACACCATTGTTAATTAATGCAGCGTACATAGACTTGACTGTAAAAGTCCCAGAGGCCTTTAAGCCCCATACAAACACATCTCTTTCCTGCAGTAAGTTAACCTGTTGTAAAGAAGCAACAATTCGGTGCCGGTTTATTAAGTTCACATCCACCAAATTTATTCGAAAAGAAATATTTAGTAAAGGGGAACTCATGACCTTAGCTACAGTGTCTTGTTTTCTTCGTACAATATTAAACAACGTAGGAAATCTATTCTTGAGAGGTTTGTTGCCCAGTCAAGTATCAATCCAAAATCTGGTCTGAGACCCATCTTTCACATTGAAATAACCCAACTCCATAAAGGTATCTTTAACATTGATTAGACCTTTCCAAAAATGTGAATCCGTTGGTTTTTTACACAACTTCCTAAGGTCTTATTTTTAATATACTTATTTCTTAAGAGTTCTTGCCACATCCTATCTTCATTCAATAATTTAAATAACCATTTGCTAAGCAAACATTTATTTTGAATATCTAAATTCTGAATTCCTAGACCTCTGTAACATTCCGCAAATTCCTATGTAATAAAAATCCTGACTTTTTAAAATTTTTGTCTGAATATGTGTTGCATGTAGTATCTGACCAACGCTTTTGCGAAATGTTCTCTTCTCATATCCCTCTGAACCGCAATTTATAAAAATAAATAAAATATAATTAGCATCACATGACAAAGCTCCTAATTAAATTGTGCATCGCATGTAATATAGGTGCATGTGTGATTTGGTGTTTTCTTTTGCTTGTGCTTGGAGGTTTTCCCTTCGTTTAAAAAAAAACTAGAGCAAAAATATAAAATCCTTTTCCCTTCCTATAGACCCTCCAACGTGCACTCCTTCCTAAACCCTTTTTTGCTAATCACCTTGCTCATGCACAAGGCAGCACTCCATGCCACGTTGCATGCTCCTGAACACCATGTGTACCCACGAACACACCTTAAGCCAACACGCTTGCTAGCCTTTGGCCTGTTCACTACGTGGTTGTTGCAGCTATGCATGCTCCTGTGCCTTTTGGATTAGGCAGGCCATGTAATTAGCCGTGCATGCTCAGAAAGCCCAGCTCGCCTCCCTGCTTTCGGAGCCCTGCTTTCGGAGCGGCCTGCCAAGGCCCAGCAGCTGCACCCGCTCAGCTTCAGCTACTCTCCGCCTCCTCATGTGCGCCTCACGCGCAGTAGGGAAAGCGTCGCCGCTTGCTTCCCTCGCTCCGAAGGAAACGCGGCTCCTTTCCGTACGTATGCATGCGCCTATGCACAAAGGAGCCCACCGGCCAGCCGAACAGCCTGCTCTCGCGTGCGTTCGACGCACCGGGTCCATGCGGGCCCATGGACCAGTCGGAGAAGCCGCACCTCTCCGTTCCTTCCGTCCAGCGCCGTCATCGTCTTCTTCCTCTGTACGGGTCGCGCGCGCTGCACTACTACATAACAGGGCTGTAGTCCTGCGCCATAAGGAGCCTTTAGTCCCGGTTACGGAACCGGGACTAAGGTTTCGGGACTAAATGTCCTACCTTTAGTCCCGGTTCCGTGGCCCGGGACTAAAGGGTATGCCGAGGTCGCCACGGCCACTTTTTTTTTAGTCGGTTGGTGTTACCAACCGGGACTAAAGATTTTTTCCTTTTTCTTTTCTTTTTCCTTTTCTTTTCTTTTGGTTTTTCATTTCTGGTTTACAGTTATATTATTATTAATTTCGAATGCGTATTGTTTGCTGTTTGTTTATGTAGACGCGCACCTATAATTTATATAATTTAGAGCATTACATATAAATATATTATATAACACTGTTTTTATATATTATACATGTATATAGGTCCATAATATAATATTTACACATATCCATTACGGATAAAGTATTTACAACTTAATTGTTCTCCGGCACTCAAGCGTCGTACAAATGATCATCTTGGTTTGGTTTGATTGGCTCGTCAGGGTTGAAGTAGTACTCGCCGGCGGGATTCAGGACTTGGTCGTTAAGAAATCCTGCGATTGTCTCCTGAATTCCTTTTAGGCGGACTTCATTCAACACCTTTTCCCTCAACCACGTCTCCTTTAGTAGACATTAAAGAAAAAAGTTAGAGGTACGAATAAGATTTATTAAATAGCAACAAATAAATGAAATAAACTTATTATATATACATATTACATACTTTTGCGTGCTCAAGATTTGTTCTTTTTTTCATAGACCGTCGAAATTCATGGAACATAGTAGCCACACAAATTTTTGCCCGGTGGCTGCCGTAGAATCCACCGAAGGAGTAGGATAGGCTTTGAAAGTGGCGCTTTCAAATGCGGGACGGTGTTTTCATGCGAACCAAGCCCAAACCCTAGCAATAAAGCGATCATTATTAATTATCTATTACCGAGTTAAAGAGCTAAAATTAATATTTAGAGATCGAAGTTACCCTTGGATAATATCTATCATTTCTTGGTAATCTTCCAGTGGTTTTCTCAACGAGTCATAGATTTGCAAATGACTTTGTCGGAGATCAATCACGATTAGTATCGAATGATAGCTGCATTTGTGTGTAGGCAAAATAATTATATATCTTCATACCGATCGATTAATTAGGTTAATAGAATATACGCCCGATAACGATACTTACTTGAAGTTATAGGGAAAGAGTATATATCTTTTATCCTTTTGATTGATCAAGTACCTCCGTAGATTTCTCTCTGTTTGAACTCTCCACATGACATACGGAGTCTTGGGGTCTTTGAATACAACATAAGGATCTACAAATCCAATCTCCTTGTCATTTCTAGCTCGGAGGTCCCTCATCATGTTTCGCATATGTATAGCCGGTTTATGTAATTAGTTATACATATACATGATAAGTTCTGATGACATTATTAAAAGAAAGAATCACTTACGCACGAGCGGTGATTAGAGATTTGTCCGAGGCGTCCATATGGCATAGCTGGTGTAGCTCATTAAATTGAACATAAATAATATCATCACCACGGAAGTAATGATGGTTTCTAATTCGGACGCAGATATAGTCATACGCACTACGCCACACGCCGCAAGGTACCTTTGGTTTAGCAAGTACATCTGCGTGCCAAGTTTCTTTGAGGGCCGCGAGGGTTGAATAGACTCTTGCCATATTCATATGTCTTACGCCAATGATCAATTTCTTTTGCACTTTCAATTGCTGCCCCAGCTATCATTTGGGATAAGGTAAGACCCGGTGTCAAAAAAATTTTCAAGATCCTCATAGTTCAAACACGGAGGTATCTGCTGGTCTAGCACGTCGATGTTTGAACCATATTCATTCCCAACGACTAGCGGGGCACCGATTGCTTTGATTGTTCCCCCGAGCTGTGCTACACCCTTGCGTGCTCTTTTCTCTTTCTTCTTCTCTTCTTCTAGGGATTTGGTTATAGTGCGATCATAGTCAGATAAAGATGATGATTCTTTCTGAGCTGCACGCCTCTTTTTTTGTTGAGCCTCAACCCTTTGCCGTAGAAGTTCGGCTTTAGTAAGAGGTAGGGTTTCTCGGGGTTTCGCTTGGATTCTCTTTCATCCTGAAGTCTCTTGAAGAAAGCTGTCCACATCGACTTTACCGAAGCATCTATTTCTGCGGCGGTCTTCTCATAGGACAGACTTCTTAGGAATGACGGGTTGTTTCTTTTCGGAGAGGCTTTTTTTTTGGCGGCGGGGCGGCCGACCACGATTGATCATGTGGCCGGCCTCTTCTTCAATGGTGGGTCCACCGGTTTTGGCCGCTGGAGCCACGTGTGGAGGCGATGGGGCGGCCGGTGGGGGTGTTGGAGCCCGGCGTGGAGGCGAAGGGCAGCCGTTGTCGGGGTTGGAGCCGGACGTGGAGGCGAAGGGGGCAGCCGGTGTCGATGTTGGAGTCCAACGTGGAGGCGAAGGGGCAGCCGGTGCCGGTGGGGGGTTGGAGCCTGACGTGGGGGCGTTGGAGCCCGAGGTGGTGGCGTTGGAGCCCGAGGAGGCGGCGTTGGATTTGGAGGCGATGCGGCCGTGTCTTACCTTGCCTCGTCATCACCCGCAAACACTATGACATGTTGGTGACCCACTGTGAAACCAAAGAGGTATATGAGTAAACCGCTAACTAAGGGAATGCAAAATAAAGTTAGTGAATAAATGTATCATCAAGTTTCATCCACACCTAGGGTTAGGTTCATGACGAGGAGGTGGTGGTACACTACTAGGTGATGCCCCCGGGAATAATGATGTAGCGCTTGCGCCAACAAATGAAAGCCTTCTCTCGCTTGTCCTAGAGTCTTCTCTCCATCACCTCCTTCTATCTCAAGGTGCACATTTTGAAGCCTTTGATAACTCTATCCTTTGAGACACTAGCATATCCATTTGGAACTATCGCCCCATGGATTCTTGGTGTCTTCGTAGGGTCGGCAGGAGTTACAACACCGGCGGCAACCATGACCGTGGCAGCCCCACGTGGAATATGCAGCTCACATGTTGTCTTGGGTTCAGTGGCGTCATCCACCGGAAAGCGCAGCCCACGTCGTCTTGAATAGTTGGCACCTCCGTGGAAGCGCAAGCGCTTTTCAAGCCGGCCAGGGGGCTAATGTTGACTACAGAGGCTCGATGCGGTTTGCCTTTGCATAGAACTTATTGCTTCTGCACTTGCCTTTTGATTTCCTCGTTCATTCTCTCTTCGGCGCTTTCTCTCATTTGTATCGCTTCACGAGCCACTTCACGTGACTCCATCACCGGTGCCTCCAACCTACGCAATCGCTCGCCTCCTCTTCCTTCTTTCTTTGGCGACTTCTATAAGTGGGTCTATCTTTAGGGAAGCCATGCTCCCACGATATCTCCCCATAGCCCCTTGTTCGCCCACCGTGTTCGGTAGTCTCCGGGCGTATGTCGGCTCATCCTTCTCTCTATTTGGCTGCCGGGGAGCCACTTTCAACTAATTCTCGGGCTTGTGCCATTCTACGTCCCCACTCTCTGCGAGCTTCTCGCCGTACACTACCTTTCCGGTCTCTAGGTCTAGGGTTTCCCCATGACCGAAGAACCAATACTTGGCGGCGGGCCAAGGCCGGTGCGATGATTCTCGGTTCCATCCCTTGTCAACAATCTCTGTTCCGGCTTACGCCACTTAGGAATAGCGGTGCGGTAGCCACTGAACCCAAGTGATGGTGGTATTTCTTAATGGCTAGCATTTTTTCTGATTACGGATCATCCGTGTGCGACCCTCATCTAAGTTCTTAAACTGCATGCGAACTCATCCCAAAAGGCCTCAACTTGGCGTAGGCCTTGTTGGTGAAATCCGGGGTCCGGCCATGTGCAACAAAAGTCTTCTACAATTTCTTCTTCCAAGCCTGAAATTGTTTAGCCATCTTCTGCATAGCCCAGATTTTAACCTTCTCCTTCAAAGCTTCATCCCGTGTATCGGCGTGAAATATTGAAGGATATCTAGCCAAATCAATTCTTTGTCACGATCCGAGACAAAACTAATATTGGGGTCGTCTTTCCATTGCCTCTATTCTCGAAAGCACCGATCGGGAGCCTGTCTCTTACTAGGTATCCACGGTGCGCAACAAATTTCTTTGAATGTTCCCCAAGTACTTGGCCTGTACTCTCGTCGAATTCGACAGAATGTACCGACCCTCCAATGGCTTCTTCGGGCCTCGCACTTTTCTACTACTCCCGGAAGCTGTCGCCGAACCAGAGGGCTACACAAACAAGTATAAATATATTAAGACAAAAGCCATTCTTTTTTAATTTCATGTATACACATATATACTAGATTGTAGATAGACCTCATCGGGATTGTCTCCCACAAGTTCTTCATAATCGGTAATCTTGACTCCCATCATCTATTTGTTCATTGTCATCACCTTGGACTTGGGGATTTTGATTTGCCATTTGTTGATTAGGTCCATCATTGTCTCATCCATGTTATCATTCGGATCGGCCATTTCGCAAAAGTTGTTAATTAAAAGATGTTAGAATTCAATTAGTCATGTAGCGCCACAAGAAAAAAAAAAAAATATACATGAGGAGGTTAGTAAAGTTAATTAAAAGTACCATTAATAAAGTTACATGACATAAAGTTACATGCAAATTGGGTTAGGTGTTACTTCACATAATATTACAAGACTATAGATATTACATGAGGATGTTAAGTCACTTGACATTACATAACATAATGAATTTACTTGACATTATATTAAAATATTACAATATTACAAGACTTTAGATATTACATGAGGATGTTAATAAAGTTAATTAAAAATAAAGTTACATAATAAAGTTACTTAACATTAAATTACATAATCAAGTTACTAGACATTAAATTAAAAGAGGGGAGAAGGTCGTTAGGGGTTTGAGTTAATTATATTATAAGTTATATTATAAGTTATACTTGTAATCTGGTATCAAGTTACTAAACATAATTATATGATAAGTTACCATTAATAAAGCCAATTTTATTATAAGTTATACTTGTAATCCAGTGTCAAGTTACTAAACATAATTATATTATAAGTTACCATTAATAAAGTTAATTATATTATAAGTTATACTTGTAATCCGGTGTCAAGTAACTAGACATAATTATATTATAAGTTACCATTAATAAAGTTAATTATATTATAAGTCGCGGCGTCGTGTCTTGGTTCGTCGCTAGGTCGTCGCTAGGTCGCGGCATCGTGTCTTGGTTCGTTGCTAGGTCGTGTCTTGGTTCGTCGCTAAGTCATCGCTAGGTCATCGCTAGGGCGTGTCTTCGTTCGTCCGGTCGTCGCTAGGTCGTTAGGACGTCGTTAGGGTTTCGAATAAAACAAATTGTTTTGATTCGCTCACGAATATCGTTCGTCGCGTGTACGTGTGCTCTCTTTCTCTCGACAAGTCCTGCATGGAGATGCTCTCGGCTCGATGGCCGGCCACAACACACATACATGCATCGTCCTCGGCTCGATGGCCGTCCACAAACACACAAACGCGATCGACTCGATGGCCGACGCAACACACAACACAGCATGGCGGCGCTCACCGTCAAGCGCGTGAAGGACGACGACGGCGCGGAGGCTTCACTGGCCGGCGTGCCTCGGTGCGAGCGGCTCTGGCGAGGCGTCGGCGGTGCGGGGGCTGGCCGGCGGGAGAAGAAGAGGAGGCCGAGCGCTCCCTGCTCTGGCCGGAGGAGAAGAGGCGGCGGCGGGCCTCCCTGGCCGGAGAAGAACGCGGCGGAGAAGAAGGCGGCGCTCCCCACTGCTCTGGCGCCGGGGAAGAAGGAGGCCGGCGGCGCACGGTTGAGGGAGGAGACGGCGGCGGGCCGGGGCGAGAAGAAGGAGGGGCGGCTGCGGCTGGAGGACGAGGACGGGCGGCCGGCTCCTCGAACGACGGCGCGGGATGGGCGCCGGCCGGGGGCGGGGGCAGCGGGCGGCGGCGCTGCGAGGGGAGCGGCGGGCTCGTCGGAGATGGCGCGAGGGGCTGCAGGGGCGGCAGCGCGTGCGGAGGGAGAGGCGGCGAGACTCCCACGGGGCGAGGGAGAGGGGGCGGCGGCTGCTCCCTCGGCCGGAGTTGAAGGAGGAGGCGGCGGCTAGGGCTACGTGCGTGCGGGGTGTGCGGATCGGAGGAGGAAGACGACCCCGCACCTTTGCCCCGGGGGGGACTTTTAGTCCCGATTGGTGGCTAGAACCGGGACTAAAAGCCCTTTAGTCCCCGGGCGGTGGTACTTGCCAGGGACTAAAGGTGCACCCTTTAGTCGGTGCATACCACCGCCCGGGACTAAAGGTGACCTTACCAACTTAGGGACTAAAGGTTTTCCCCCACCCCAACAGTTTACATGTATTTTTTTTTGGTTTATCTATGCTATTTCAAAATAGATTATTTTTGTTAATTGCATAGTAAATAAAAGAATGGGTATTAATTCCTTAAAAAAATAAGAGTTCTATTTTATTTTGTGTAGTTACTTATTTGGAAAATTGGGAACATAAAATCTTTTCATCTCTTATAATAGAACACACAAATATTAAAAATAATTAGTATTTTGTTAATGCAAAAATGTTTGACTTATTTAAAATAATTTAAAGTAGTTGTATTGAATAGAAAATTTATTTATGCATTATTTTAACGTAAATTTTATTCATGTATCACTATTTACCTCTAAAATCGTGGTATACATGATATTCACCATTAAATTGAATTATTTTTTCAAACCATTTGTTTACATTATATTATTTTTGGTTTATCTATGCTATTTCTAAATAGATTATTTTTGTTAATTGCATAGTACATAAAAGAATGGGTATTAATATCTTAAAAAATAACAGTTCTATTTTATTTTGTGTAGTTACTTATTTGGTATAGCAAACATAAATATTAAAAATAATTAGTATTCTGTTAATGCAAACATAAATATTAAAAATAATTAGTATTTTGTTAATGCAAAAATGTCGACTTAATTAAAATACTTTAAAGTAGTTGTTTTTAATAGAAAATTTATTTTTGCATTACTTTTCCAATGCCAAATTGGTCTCCCATAAGTTCTTCTTGTGCAAATGCTTAGCAACAAATACTTCAAGTCATTTTCATTATTTGAAATGATATAAAATAAAAAACTAATACAAACATCTGAAGTTACAAGTGTCACATACACATACTCTAATACACTCTATTTATTAGGCGGACACAGTAGTGATCTTCTTTTTTGACGTATGTTCCTTGGTCATGATCTTGATGTAATCATGGAGTGTCCTCGGCATTTATCATGATGCTCGGATCTTTGGTCACATTGAAAGGCGTGATTCGGTCATCCCTTTCATAATCTTTGAAATATCGACTTGTCATCAATTCCCACAATGTTTCTTTTTCCGAGAGAGAACTATATGGCGTTTTGGCTCATTCGTTGATTTGTTGTCATTTTTCCTCTCTTCTGTTTTGTAGACATGTCTTTCACATAGAATACCTGATTCACATCAGCGACAAGGACGAATGGTTCACCTTTGTATCCAACATTGTTGAGGTCCCTTGTTGTCATTCCATAGTCTTTGTCAATTGTTACCCCGCCTCCGGTATTCTTGACCCATTGGCACCGGAACAAAGGGACTTTAAAATTAGGTGCGTAGTCTAGTTCCCAAATCTCCTCTATGCGGCCATAATATGTTTGTCTGTTTCCATTTGGGTCGGTGGCGTCTACAGCGAACCCCCTTGTTTTTGGTTCGTGCTTTTTTTTTTATCTTGGCCTAGGGTGTAAAATGTATTTCCATTTATCTCGTACCCTTTATGCGTGAGGATGTGCCATGATGGTTGCCTAGCCAACAAATACGGTTGCTCATCAATCTGGTCATTACCACGACATTCTTTTCGTAACCAATCGAAAGTGTCCATGTCTTTGACGCATAAGCCAAGCTTCATTCTTCTCGGGAGGCTGGGATCGTAGAAAGTCCTTGTGTTTCACGACATACGGCTCCACCACGGATGAGTTTTGAAGAAGCGTGTAGTGTGCTTTATTGAAATAATCATCCCCCCCGTACCGATGTATGTTTTCTTTCCTATTGTTCCCTTTCCACTCGGTCTCCCCCTCGTGTCGTGATTCGGGGAACACCAATTGGGTCAAGTTCGGGGAATGAATTCAACACGAGAACTCAATGACCTCCTACGTCCCATAGCCCTCTGCGATGCTTCCTTTACGGCCTTGCACGCTGGTGAACATATTTCTTCGGGACTCCCATAAACCTCTCGAAGGGAAACATATTATGTAGGAACACGGGACCAAGAATATTGATCTCCTTGACCGGATGAACTAGGAGGTGTGTCATGATATCAAAGAAGGATGGAGGGAACACTAACTCAAAGGCGACAAGACATTGAACCACATCATTACGTAGAGCGGCAAGTTCCGGTGGATTGATTGCCTTCGAGAAATTGCATTGAGGAATGCACATAGCTTAACGGTGGCGGGACGTACATTAGGAGGTAGAATTCCTCTTAATGCAACTGGAAGCAATTGCGTCATAAGCACATGGCGAGTCATGCGACTTTAAGTTTAGAAATTTCTTCTCGGGCACATTTATTATCGTTTTTATATTAGAGGAGAATCTAGATGGGACCTTGATCTTTGCTTAAGCATTCAAACATGATTTCTTTCTCTTCATTGCTAAGAGTGTAGCTAGCAGGTCTTAAATATTGGCGTCCATCATCTGTCTTCTCTACGGATGCGGGTTGTCTCGCTCTTCCATATTTTGCAAGTCTTGTCGTGCTTCAAGTGAATCCTTAGACTTCCCATACACACCCATGAATCCTAGAAGGTTCACACAAAGATTCTTTGTCGGTGCATGGCGTCGATCGCATTCCGGACCTCTAGGACTTGCCAATAGGGTAGCTCTCAAAATATTGACTTCTTCTTCCACATGGGTGCATGACCATTTGCATCTTTTAGGCCCCGGTTGGCTGCCCTGTCCCTTACCAAAAACTACTTTCACATCCTTAACCATCTCAAATACATCTTCTCGGTTACATTTGCGAGGCTTGCATCGGTGGTACGCCTTACCTTTAAAATGTTTGCCTTTCTTTCTAGCTGGGTGATTCATAGAAAGAAATCGGCGATACCCAAGGTACACGACCTTTACGTATTTTTTCAAATATATACTATCAAGGTCATCAAAACATTAGTGTGTGCATGCATTATATCCCTTGTTTGACTGCCACGAAAGATTACTTAGAGCAGGCCAATCATTGATTGTCACAAACAACGGTGCTCGCAGGTCGAAGTGTTCTGTTTGTACTCATCCCACACACGAACACTGTTTCGCTCCATAAAAATAGGAGTTCTTCAATTAATGGCCTTAGATAGACATCAATGTCATTGCCGGTTGCCGGGCCTTGGATGAGCACCGGCATCATAATGAACTTTCGCTTCATGCATAACCATGGAGGAAGGTTGTAGATACATAGTGTAACAGGCCAAGTGCTATGACTCTTTGCTCGCTCACCAAAAGGATTCATACCGTCGTACTTAAAAGCGAACCTCAAGTTTCTTGCGTCTTTTGCAAACTCTGGAAATTCCTATCTATTGCTCTCCACTTTGAGACCCATCAGCGGGGGTGTCTCAACATGTTGTCTACCTTACGGTCTTCTTTGTGCCACCGCAACAACTTTGCATGGTCCTTGTTTTACGAAAAAGGCGTTTCGGGCGAGGTATTATAGGAGCATACCACATAACCTTTGCAGGGATTTTCATTCTAGGGCGTTCTTCCCCCTCAACATCGCCAAGGTCATCTCGCCTGATCTTATACCGTGATGCTTTACATACGGGGCATTCATCTAAATTTTTCGTAGTCTTTGCCACGATGCGGGGGAAGCGGTTGTTAGGACATGCATGTATCTTACGGATTTCTAATCCCAAAGGACAAACGACCTGTTTTGCTTCGTGCGTAGTGGTGGGCAATTCATTAGGGTTCGAAAGCATCTTTTTTTGGATCTTGATGCTTGTCCAAATGCCTTATCGGATACACCATTCTGTGCCTTCCATTTCAACAACTCGGTGTTGTACCAATTTTTTTTTTTTGCCCATCTTGGGCGGATGGGTATAGTAATTTCTTGTGATCTTCTAGCATGCGGTCAAACTTCGCCTTCTCTGTTTCACTTTCGTATTCTTTCATTGCATCACGAATGGCATCACCAAGAGCATCACCTTCACCAAGAGCACCTCCCTCTTCTTGACTTCTCCCATTCTTTGTATCATCGAAGCCACCAAATTGAGCAATAATGTCGTCGGGCTCGGTTGTTCTTGTTCTTCTTCACATTCTTCCATCATTATCCCGGTTTCTCCATGCTTGGTCCAACAAATATAGTTTGGCATGAAACCTAACTTCAACAAATGTGAGTGAATATTTCTAGAGCTAGAATATTCCTTTAAATTCGACACAATGCACATGGGCAGCGTATGAATCCATCCCGCTTGTTTTCCTCGGCCACTCTTAAGAAATAATGCACACCATCAATGAATTCTTTAGAGCGACGATCGGCATTGTACATCCAACCACGTGTCATTTATGCGCATTGCAACATAAAGTATGATAAGTTTCTAATTTTTCCTATAGAAATAAAAGTAACAAATAGCCTAAAATTCTCTATTTCTATTTTTTCTCATCAAGCAAAATTAAAAAAAACACCAAAGTTCTCTATTTCTCTAAATAATCAAGAAATTTGGTAGGCATACTAGTTATAATTAACTAATTAACCCAGTCACAAATTGCAAATTAAAGTATTATAACCTAAAATTCTCTGTTTCTATCGAATAGGTAGAGAGGCGGCGTGCGTGGTGCACGGAGCGATGTGGCGTCTTTGGATTTTCGCGCAGCATGCAGACCAGCGCCGCCCAGTGCTGCTGGCTTTTCTAAACAAGCAAAACTAAAAAACACCAAAGTTATTTATTTTTCGAACTAATCATGAAATGTAGCATGCATACTAGTTTAAATTAACTAATAAACCCGATCGCAAATTGCAAAATAAAGTATTCTAAGTAACTAACTAACACATAACCTAAAATTCTCCATTCTTATTTTTTTCTAAACAAATTTTATATTCATACTTAGTTATAATTAAATAATCCTTCAAATATATTATTTATACTTAGTCATAATTAACTAATTAACCAGATCACAAATTATAAACTAAAGTATTATCAAATATTATTTTTTAAAAAAACTAATTATAATGATAAACCATAAATTTAGTATTTTTCTACATTAAAATATTTAAACGATGAAGTGATTGGAGTTTAAAATTGTGTAGAAATCGAAAAATAAAAAAACGACATGTATAACACCACAAAATGAGATAAGCTGTTGCTAAAACTTAAGAAGATGAAGTTAGTAACCTCTAAACAAGTAAATGACGGCGTAGAAGTGATGAAATGAATCAATATCCGGAGATGTGAGCACAAATCAAGCAAGAACACATGAAGAACATGAAGAACAAAGAAGAAAGTGAGCTCGGGCAGCTCGGCCAGGGGAGGAAGAAGGATTCAAATATGGGGGGGAGGATTTAATCCCGGTCCCTAACACCGACCGGGACTAAAGTCCCATCTTTAGTCCCGGCTGGTGTCACAGGCCGGGACAAAAACTTTAGTCCCGGTTGGTGTTACCAACCGGGACTAAAGATGGACCTTTAGTCGGTTGGTATCACCTTAGGGACTAAAAGTCCCCCCGCAGATGCGACACCATAGCCGTTGGGCTGGGGACTTTTAGTCCCGGTTGGTGTTACCAACCGGGACTAAAGGTCTTTTTAGTCCCGGGCGCCAATTTTTCAGGAGCTATTGCTCATTTTGCCCAAGTGACCAAAGGCCTGTTCTGTAGTAGTGCTGCTTTCCGTCGGCAAAGGAAACGCTGCCCTGCTGCTTTCCGTCGCCCGGCGCGGCGGCCGTAGCCGGCAAGGAGCCTAGGCGCGCTCCTTGCGGGCCTGTTCAAGCCATGCCCGTTCCAACCGATGCGACGGCGCCGCGCTCAAGCCGCTCCCTTCTAGCTTTCTCGAACTTTCACGGAACCCTCACCTGCCCCAAGCCCCGGATGGATGCCACGTCCGCTGGCCGTCGGCGACGGCACGGACGCCGAGCTCCTCCTCGCGAAGCCCCAGCAGCCGGCGTATAAAATCCCCGGGCGGCCTTGCCACCGCCCTCATCATCTCCCTTCGTCCGCCGCCACGCCCTTCCTCCTCTTCTCCACTGTCTCTCTCTCTCTGCCGAGGCCCCCCACCAGCAGCGCCGCCCAGCGCGCGCGCGGCGTTCGCGGTGGCGCGGTGGTGCCACGCCGCCGCCACCGCGGAGCCTGGGACTGCTCCCTCACGGCGGCGTGTTGCCGCGGGCGCTGCCGCCCGGTGCCGCGTCTAGAACACCTCACTTGCCGGGATCGGGCGCCGCTGACCACGCCAGCGTTCGGCTCGCCGTCATCGGCCCGGCACGACGCCTCGCGCCATCGCCCGCCCGCGACACCGTGACGAGCCGCCGCGGTCTTGCCTCCCCTTGCCACCACGGACGCCGGTGAGCCACCCAACACTAAAAGCTCCACCTTTCTCCTCCCGGTCGTCGCTCTCGCCTGATGTCGGCCTTGGCGGCTTGACTATGGTTCACCCAGTGGAAAACGCCGCACCTTGGGGAATCGCCGTGACCTCGCCACAACCCGCGACCTCGTCCTGCGGCAGCGCAGTCGGCCACCTCCAAACCGAGCCCCGCCGCCTTCAGCCCACACCGCGACGTCATCCCGTCGCCGGTTTCCCGATCCTCGGCCGGCTACGCCTTGGCGGTGGCCACCATCGAGCGAGCTCCCTCGGCGCCCGCGCTGCGCCTCGGCGTCGTGCCGCGTCAAGGATCACCGCGGCGAGCCCGGCCGGCACCATCACCCGGTTCACCACCCGAAGACCCCAGTGAGCCTCTCCCTTACCAAAAGCTTTTGCCTTTTTTCCTCCGCCGTCTGCTTTTGCACGAGACTAGCCTGCTGTATGCCGTGCCTTTGGATGCCACACTTGCAGGGACCTCCATCCCTTTCCGGGGAGTAGCGTAGTAGCGAGACCTTGCCGGCAGCCGGGGCCGTGGATGTGACTTTGGCTTGGTCTCGCCTCTGTTCTGTAGCATCGGCCACCTACAAGACAATCGCCCCTCGCGGCGGCGCCGTGGCGCAGGTGGCGCCGTGCCCGGCAGCCTCGCCACGGACACGATGGCGACCCGGCCTCACCTCCCGGACGCCACGTCTGCCTGCACCGGACCCAACTCACACCAAGCGTTCCGCCTCCTGCAAGCCCTCGGTGAGTACTAGAACTCCCAAAACCCCGCCTTTTGTGCTGCTCTGCCTGCCCGCCGCCGTGCCGACGAGCCCCTCTTGCCGGGAGGCGCAAGGCTGCGATCCTAGAGGAAACCCACGCCCGTCACGAGCACGCCGGCGTGCTCACGCACGACCACGCCCCACAAGGACACGCAGAGAGCCCTTCACGCCTCTCGCCAAGCACCTACCTTTGGTGCCGCCGCCGTTCGTGTGAGCTCGGCACGTGCGCTCCATGGCCACGGTGTGCACCGTGTCGGCCTGGATCCTGCAGGAGCACAGGACATCACGACGGCAACATGGCCTCCGCCTTGCTCGCTGCCGCACAGACCACCATGGCATTGCAGCCGCCGTCTTTCGTTCGAGCTCGCCACGTGCTGTCTCACTACCATAGCGCGCTCCCCGCTGACACACGCACACCGGCGCGCAGCTCAGCGAACGCATGCCAACGAGCCATCCCGGCCTTTCGTCGAACACCCTTCATGCGCCTCTTCTCCCTCTCTGTGTTGCAGCAGATTGGAGTTTCAGCCCATAGTTGCAGCCAAAGCAGGCCACAACCCAGCTCCACATCCTGCTCCGCCCTCCATCGTTGGCCGAAGCAGCCCACCAGCAGCCCAGATCGGCCACGGCCCGCCGACGTCCTCCTCAATCTGCCAACTGGACCGGGCCAGGTGGCAATCCAGCCGGTAGTGCCAAGCCCAACTCGTGCACCTTCTTTTTACTGCAATCCTTGCTACCTTCCAAAAATTCGCCAAAAATTCATCTTAACTCCAAAAATTATGAAACCAGTTTCATAATTTTTCTAAAATCTTCCTCTACCTCCTAGTGCAATTGGTTTACTTATTTGAGTATGTTTTTAATGCAGCTTTTATTGCTTCTTATTTGCTCATCGTTCTCAGCATTTTTTTTGCGTAGCGACGATTCGGTGATCGTATGGACCTGACGACGCACCCGGAGGTGATAGACCCTGATGGTGGACGACCTCGACTTCCAGAGACACGTACCACTACTACCTCGACATCGCAGGTGTCATGGCAGCACCTTTACTTAGAGAATCCTATTAGACATTGCAAAGTAGAGCTGCTAGCGCTTTATATTTATTCATTTGCTAGAATAGGAGTTGCATGATAGTACCTGAGCCTTGATTGCCTTGATTGAAACCACTTCACCCTGATTACCTAGCTTCGCGCTCGCCACTTATATTTATACCAATGCGCTTTGCTTGCATTTACACCATCATAATTACATACATGCCTTTGATATGTGATGTGTGATGGTTTGGAGATATGTCGATGGTGGTTGGGGTTTGGCCGTGAGGCGCCCCCATGAGGTATATGATGGGTTGATACGTGGCGGGAGCTATGAATCCCGACTGGGTGATGGTGATAAGAGGAGTTCTGGAGATATTCCTTGCCCTCGACCTGTTTCTTTGGAGATATTGGCTAGAGTGAGAGGGTGCTGTGGTGTACGGAGTACACCAAGGTTAGTTCCTGTGGCGGGAACACAGAATCCTGGAAGGACGACGGTCCTCGAGAGACATTAGGGATGAGGAGTTTGTGGATAAATCACCTCTGAGGGGTGAGTCTAGTGCTGTGAGGCACACGGTTTGGTGGAAGGTGCTCACTCTAGCCAACTTAAGGACTGAGTAGGTGTCGGTGTTTCGTCACCGATAGCCCGCCACTGGGTTACCTGGGACGGTGTTTTGTTCGGAGGGGGTGTCGGCGTATGCAGGGACTCGATGGTAAATGCAGGTAGACACGATTTATACTGGTTCGGTACACCAAAAAGTCACGGCGCCCTACGTCCAGTTTGGGTGGATAGTATATTGCGCCCTGTGCTCGGTGGTTTTTGGCTGTTGAGCCTTGTTGGGTCTATCTTTCTAGGGACCTCTGCCTCTCTTTATATAGTCCAGGAGGCAGGAGTCCTAGTTGGTTACAATATTGGAGTCCTAATAGGATTACAAGGTAGCAGTTCTACTAGAATTACATATGGAAAGTCCTAGAGCCCTGTTGATCCCCCATCGACAAGCCCCCGAGCATTTCATGATTGAGCTTCGGAAGCCGAGTTCTTTTGAAGTGAAATCTTGAGATGGTCTTTCTGCTTCCGCTTCTTTACCTAAGATGCACTTTTCCTGAAAAGTGCACTCAGTGCGTGTAGCCCCCGGGCCTCTTGTTTTATGGAACAAAAAGCTGGAGGGTCCTTGAAAAATTTTGAAGATCTTCTTTGAGGGTATGTACCCTGCAGCCCCCGAGCCTGCTAGAAGACGCCATAGAAATCTTGTAGCAGGGTCAAGGAATAAGTCTGAGATATACTAATCAAGGCCCCGGACATACTGCTCAAAGTTAGCACCCTGACTTGATCAGTATGGAGTAGTTTGATAGCATATGTAAACTTGATGTGTCCTGATTGAGTTCTTTTCTTCTAATCACTGCTGATGGGGTTCTTTTTCTCTTGATCTCTTGTCGGATGAGTTCTTTTTCTTTTGATTCCTGCTAGTAGGGTTCTTTTTCTTCTGATCTCTGTCAGTAGAGTTCTTTCTCTTCTGTTCCCTACTGGTAGGGTTCTTTTTCTCCCGATTCTCTGTCGGTAGAGTTCTTTTTCTTCTGACCTCTGTCGGTAGAGTTCTTTCTCTTCTATTCCCTACTGGTAGGGTTCTTTTTCTCCTGACCTCTGTCAGTAGAGTTCTTTCTCTTCTGTTCCCTACTGGTAGGGTTCTTTTTCTCCCGATTCTCTGTCGGTAGAGTTCTTTTTCTTCCGACCTCTGTCGGTAGAGTTCTTTTTCTCCCTTAAGATCGAGCCCCCGAGCATAGTTGGAGTCCTTATGATCCCTACTAGTAGGGTTCTTTTTCTCCTTTAAGATCGAGCACCCGAGCTTTGGTTGCTAATGCACGTATCTCAAGTGATGAATATTTGAGTTGATTGAACGTTTTTGATCTTTGACGCCCTTCATCTGAGTTCTTTTTGCCAATCTGAGTTGTTTTTGATCGATCTAGGTTGCTTCTAAACTTGGCTCATTCTTGATGCCTCTGTTTTGAGTTCTTTTTGTTAATCTGACTTGTTTCTGCTCAATCCAAGTTATTTCTGAACTTGGCTGATTATTGATGCCTCCTTATTCTGACGCAGGTATATAAGCTGGGCTTTTTTTTAGCGTAGTCACATGCTCTTTGTAGATGCCAGAGTTGTTTCCTTCATATTGGTGTGCTTCTCTTGTAATGGACCTAAGTTCTTGAGTGCTATATAGGCATTGTAGATTTTGTATACCAGTGCCCTGACTGGTTTGATAGCTTTGAGTCTTTGAAGTTGGAGTCGTGCTCCTTGGAGATGCCAGAATTCTTTTGCTCTGGGTTCTTTTTGTAGATCCAGTGTTCTATTACAAAACGCACTGGGTATTGGTCCTGAGATGCCTCTAGGGTTTTCCCTCGGACTGCAGGTTTCTATTACGAAACGCCCCGCTGCGGGTTTCTATTACTTAAACGCCCGCTTTTTGTAGACCCGGTGTTCTATTATTTAAACGCACCGGTCGCGGGTTTCTATTACGAACGCCCTGCTTTGCGGGTTTCTATTACTTAAACGCCCGCATTTTTGTAGATCCAAGTGTTCTATTATGAAACGCATGGTCGCTGGTTTCTTTTACAAAAAACGACCTGCTTTGCGGGTTTCTATTACGAAACGCCCCGCTTGGGCTATGGAGTACATGCGTCCATGTATTCCATGCCCTTTTTAGTAAGAGATCGGGTTCTTTTAGTTGAATCCAGTTTAGCTTCATATGGCTTTTTGTGCTTGGGGAGTTGGGCTCCTTTTTATACCGAAGTCCCCAAGACTTTTATTGGCTTCATGTCCTTCCATAAGCTTGTATGCTGTTTGAAGTGATGAACTCAATTCTGGATAAAATTTCTTCAATATCTTGATCCTGTAGCTATTTTGCATTTCTTTTTCGTAATGTGAAGCATTGTCCTTGGGTATGCTTGCCCTGTGGGTGGAATGGACACATCATGCTTTCAAGATCTTCTCTTGGTTGGTCTGCTACAGCCGTTGTGTGGTCTGGCCCTCTCTTTCTTTTCTGAGAATTGTTTTTTTGATTCTTTGAGTTACTTTTTTCCTCTGAAAACCTTTCTCGGGTTCTTTCTTCTACTTCGATAATCTTTACTACTGTCTGTTTGAACTGTTCGTTTGTCTTTGGGTTTTCTTTGATGAAATCCTAGAACTGTCGTTTCTCATAGATTGCATTTGAGAAAGCTTCGATCACCTCTCGCTCCGTGATATCATGAATTTGAACTCTTGTTTCTCCAAATCGTTGATAAAAATCTCTCAGAGTCTCTCCAGGTTTCTGCCTGAGTTTTTTGAGTTCTGCCTGAGTGACTGAGTGAGTTATGATTCCGTCGAAGTTGTCGCAGAAAGCCTTCTGTAAGTCTTCCCAGTATCTTATCGACCCTTCTTCGAGCTTATCAAACCATTGGATTGGCATGGTCTCCAGTGCCATGGGAAAAAAGAGTGTTTTGACATCGTCGTCTCCTCCAGCTAGCTTGATTGATTGAGAATATACCCTGAGCCATTGCTTGGGTTCTGTCTTGCCGTCGTACTTGGAGTGATTTGATGGCTTGAATTTGGCGGGTAACTTGATCATCTGTAATCGTTCCGAGAAGCAAGGAAATCTATCGTATCCTCTACTTGTCTTGTTCTCAAATCCTCCATGAGTTCTTTCATCTTCCCTTCTTTCTGGAGTTCTTTCATTCTCGAATCTTCTGAAAGTACTTTCTGGTTTGAAACTTGATTCAGGTACTTCTTCTCTGAAGCTTGGTCCCAGAGTAAAACTCCGTAGTTGTCGTTGGGCTCCTTCTTTAACCTTGCGATGTTGTCTTAATTGGCTCCTCATATTATTGCTCTCTGTGTCGCCGAGCTGTTTGAAAGCCGATTTATGGTTTCTGTAATCGTTTTGTCTGTGAGGTTTTTCTTCTCTACTTTTAGTTGTTGTTCGGAGGTAGTTGCTCATCTTGAAGTGGTCATCGAGTGTTTGATGCAGTCAAAAGAGTTCTTGTCCGAAGTAACGTAGCTGCACTGCTGGTTTGATCGGATCCTTCTAGCTTTGTTTACTGATGGTCTTGAACGTGCAACTATATGCATAAACGTTTTGGCCTTGATTATCTTCTTGAGCTTCTGTGTACCCCCTTGTACGTAGGTCTTCTGTGTACGTGTATATATGTTTTGGTCTTTGCTTGCTTTTTCAATTTTGAGTCGGAGTCGGAATCAGAATTGTAATCGAACTCGGCCGGACAGGTGTCGGCAGAGGGCGGATTGCTGAATTTGATTAGTCTACACGGCTATTTCCAGGGCCTGGGGCAAGGAAGAACGTGAGTCCCTTGTCAATAGCCGTCCATCATCCATAGGAGGGCCGCAGCATCTATATGCGTCGGAGACGAAGTCCAAATTGGAGTCGAAATTGATGCATCCGTATTGGCTTTTGTCAGCTTTCTTATAATTATTGTCCATGTCTTTGTCTGATCTAGTCCTTGTTTGCTTTTGTAGGCTGATGGAAATAATTAGAGATCCAAACTTGAGTTCGTATCCTGTCCTTCCCAGCTTGCTGGCCCCGCTTTAGAAGGATCAAAATTGCCATAGTTGTAGAGTCAGAGTCGGAGTCGGATGCTCGGACTTGGTCAGGGGAGTCGGCAGGTGTTGGGAGTCGGTCATCTGCTACTCGCCGGGTAGGCCTGATGATGTAGCCGACGATGTAGCCGACTAGAAGATTTGATCTCACGTTGAGTATGTAGTAGAGTAGCAGCTGGTCAGTAGATGAAATACAGGCATAGATCCTAATCTTGGTAGCTTGCATGGGCTTCAATAATCTTATAGTAGTTGGCAGGACCAGTTAAGTACTCGACGGGACCGGCAAAGTACTCGGCGAGACTGGCGAAGTAGTCGGACGTAATGCTTGGGTCTCGTGTCGAAGGTGTATGCGAACGGGACTTGTACTCGGCTCTCCATGACTTTGAAGTCAAAACCGGTACCCGGATAGTTGAACTTTGGCGACGTGTAGTCGGATCATGGTTGACTTGCATGTTTGGTACTTGGCACGCGTTCATGCTGGAGCAATGACTTTGCTTTGCTTGTTCATGATTGAAGCCAACCTCACATACGTCTGTCTTGAATAATATACTCCTTGTTTGCTAATTGTTTTGACACTGTCGGGCGTGGTGCCTTTTTTTTTGTCGTGCTGGAGTCAGGTAGCATGTAGGCTAGCCGTCCGAGTGCTTCGAGTCGTAGTCGGACAGAACGGGTATGCAGGGATGTACTCGGATTGGGTGTGAACAGTCGTACTCGGCCTCGATGTTCCTATGCTTGTGCATGGTTTTCGCCGAACGGCTGTTAAGTGGTTGACAATCCCATACACAAATCTTCTTCGGTGTACATGCCTTCGTACTTTTCATATGCAAGCTTAATTCTTTGATTAATTTAATCTTGCTCCTCTATGTTGTTGTACGTACGTGGGTCTTCCAGGTTGGACCTGCGGCCATCTGCCTTAATTCACGAACTGAAATCAATTTGCCCTTGCCTCTGCTACTTCGGCGATCGGGTTGGGACAATTAGTTCAGCGGCGGTGTGATTTTCCCTATCCGCCTTCTTCTGCGTAGCACTCTGATCCGATCCAGACTCTGCTTTGGGTAGCGGCGAGAGGGAGACGCCGAGTAGCTGATTTATCGGCGCCGGTCTTCGAACTTCACTGTTGCGGCTAACATCATCGTAACGATCCTGTTGGTATACGAGCACTTTCTCAACAGCAACCTGGCGAGTAGTTGTATGCACGGGCCGTCGTTAAGAACGTGCTGTTGATCTTAAGGTCCGTTGGGCTCCCGAACGCAAAGCGCCGACAGCTCCTACCTGGCGCGCCAGCTGTCGGTGTTTCGTCACCGATAGCCCGCCACGGGGTTACCCGGGACGGTGTTTTGTTCGGAGGGGGTGTCGGTGTATTCAGGAACTCGATGGTAAATGCAGGTAGACACGATTTATACTGGTTCGGTACGCCGAAAAGTCACGGCGCCCTACATCCAGTTTGGGTGGATAGTATATTGCGCCCTGTGCTCGGTGGTTTTTGGCTGTTGAGCCTTGTTGAGTCTATCTTTCTAGGGACCCCTGCCTCTCTTTATATAGTCCAGGAGGCAGGAGTCCTAGTTGGTTACAATATTGGAGTCCTAATAGGATTACAAGGTAGCAGTCCTACTAGAATTACATATGAAAAGTCCTAGAGCCCTGTTGATCCCCCATCGACAGTAGGTTGCAACCATAAATCATGGGTTCTTTTCATACACACCACATGCCTAGGTGGGTAAGGCCCGTTGCCCAAATTAGTGCAGGCGACCACCAGTCTCTGTGGGAGATAGTAGGCACGCGGTCTGTGGCCCTGTGCAATTAGTGTCAGGAGGGTGGAGGTTACTTCGCATAACCTCGATGACACAACCCCAGTTTATGTAGTGGTGTCTATATATCTTCACTCCGGCTGGTGGATAGGTCTGGTGTTCGTCGGTCTAGTTTGTGGTGGTGGTGTTCACCGTTGATGGTGACTCATTGGCGGTGTTCATATGGGGTAACAGTGTACTCTCTGCAGAGGTTAAAATCTATACGTATAGCCGCGGTCTCGGTTATGATCACTTACCTGTGTGCAGGGTTCAGCTCACTAGCTTCTCTTGTGCTTTGCTTTCTCTCTCCCCTGAAGATAGGTCCGGCTTGAGGCCGTTGAGACGAGGGGCGTGCGGAGGCCGCCTCGTTGCTTAGACTGAGAGATTGAGGGTGCTGTGAGGGATGATGAGTGGTGAGATATGAGGTGAGATATGAGTTGAGATATGTGATGAGACATGTTGATGTTGAGATGCGAGAATGAGATTTGGGATGGGAATTACAGAAGATTTATACTATACTATTGATGCTTTTCTACATGCGCTAGGATGCAAACTACAGCCAAACTATTAGGATCACCAGATCCCCTTTATTTTCTATTTCCACCAAAGCTCATTCGGTGCTGACCATGGCCTGCACATATCTGGTGGTGTGCAGATTTCTTTACTTGCAGTAGTATTGGGATTAGTAGTTGGTCTGCGGTCTACTCTCAAGGATGCCTGTGGATTGGAAGATCATCATGCTTCGCTGCTACGAGTAGATTATCGGTGTTTTGTTTGTTTTAGCCTAGTGGGCTTGTAATTAGATTATGTATTAGGCTTTTTTTTATACTCTGTGTTGTATGACTTTATAATCAGTTAAAAAGTGGATGCCCGTGATAGCCGAGATATCTTGGGACTATTACAGAGGGGCAAAAGAGTCAGTATTTCAAGTTTTGAAATCCCGGTTCGCTTCAACCTCTCTGGTCTTTGGGTTGGCACATCACTTCCCATTTGACTAGCCTGTATTTTCTTTTGTGTTGGTCATTTTTCTAGTAAAAACGTGACCTGAAACAATCAATTATTTCCAACACCCCTTTCGGTAGTTCGAAAAAAGATATCATAAACATCGGTAAGCTAGAAAACACCGAGTTTTTAAGAACTAGTCATCCGCCAACCGTAAGTAACTTGCCTTTCCAGCTACTAAGTCTTTTCTCAATTCTTTCTTCAATACTCTTCCAGTCTTTATTGTAAAGTTTCCTAAAGTGCATAGGTAAGCCTAGGTAGCGGAAGGGGTATTTGCCGATGGCACAACCAAACAGTTGCGAATAAAATTCTTCATGATCTTTAGCTTGTCCAAAACAAAAGATTTCACTTTTATGGAAATTTATTTTTAAGCCAGATAGTTGCTCAAACGTAGTCAGCACTAATTTCATGTTAACTGCTTTTTCAACATCATGGCTCATAAAAATCACTATGTCATCCGCATACTAAAGTATGGAGCCATCTTGAATTAGATGGGAAATAACCCCTTCTATCTATCCCGCTTTGTTTGCTCTAGCAATTAGTATGGCCAACATATCTGCCACTATATTAAATAGTATGGGCGACATGGGGTCACCTTGCCTTAGGCCTTTTTTAGTCTGAAAGTAAGACCCTAATTGATCTTTAACCTTAATGTTAACATTGCCTCCTTGTGTAAAATGTTGTATCCATTGATACTACTTTTGTGAAAATCCTTTCATTCTTAAAGTTTGCTGTAAGAAGCTCCAATTTACTTTATCATAGGCTTTTTCAAAGTCTATTTTAAATATGACACCATCTTGTTTCTTTGTGTGTAGTTCATGCAGTGTTTCGTGTCGTATAACTGCACCCTCCATAATATTTCTTCCTGGTAAAAAAGCCGTTTGAGTCGGTCTTATAATTTTCTATGCTATAGTAGATAATCTATTAGTTGCCACTTTGGTGAAGATTTTGAAAGAGACATTCAACAAACAGATTGGCCTGTATTGTTGAACAACTCTCGCATCCATCTTTTTAGGCAACAAGATTATATTACCAAAATTAAGGCGATTGAATAGTAAGGTTTCCTGATGAAAGTCAGAGAAAAGGGCCATCAAGTCGTCTTTGATTAAACTCCAGAAGATTTGATGGAACTCCGGCGGGAAACCATCAGACCCAGGCGCCTTATTATGCTCCATTTGAAAAATTGCCGCTCGAACTTCTTCTTGAGAAAAAGGCTCGATCAAGTACTCATTTTCCAGATCGGAAACTTGAGGGATGTCGTCCGTCTGAGATTCATCTAGTGCTATTAGAGAATCTTCAGATGGACCGAATAGTTTTTTGTAATAATTGGTAATATGCTCTTTAAGTTGAGCATCACCAGTTATTATACTATTACCATCCTCAAGCTGGAAATTACGAGATTTTCTGTGTCTACCATTGGCTAACACGTGATAATATTTTGTATTGGCATCTCCCTCTAACAGGTGTTTCACTTTTGCCCTCTGGTACCACTTGAGTTCCTCCTCTCTCAGTAAGTCAGCTAGTCTTTCATTTAACACATGCTTTAAATCAAGTTCAGAATCATTTAGCATGGTATGTTCTGCCTTTCTGTTTAGTTCATCGAGTTTATTTAATAGGGTAGTTTTTTCCTTCTTATAAACTCCACTCACATGCTTTGCCCAGCCCCTAAGATGCTAGCGCAGCCTCCTGATTTTTATTTGCCACCTCTCGATAGGTGAGCCAAATGCCAGAGTATTCTGCCAAATCTCAGAAACCATCTCATAAAATTCTTCCCTTAGCAACCAACCTAATTCAAATTTGAATTGAGGCTGATAAGTTGAGAAAGAATTATTTGTAGAGAGTGGAATATTTATCACAGTTCTCCAACTACCAAATCTCCATCATTGTTGCGATGCCCTGTATATCTAACGATACCTACTATAAGCGAGGCAGCCCATCCCTCCGTCACCTCTCACAAACCACTGTTCTGGTAACAGTAAACGACGGCTCCCACCTCCCCAACGCCAGGATCCTCTATCCTTTTCTCGAACGTCCCGGCTCCATCCCACTCCCCCACGTCAGCCTCCGTCCTTTTACTCCCACCCCCACAAACAGAAAAAAAAAGGAAACCACAAAGCTTCCTGCACGACACCGCCGCCGCACTTCCCCAACGCCGGCACAGATCAGCCACCCACCTCCACGTCTGCTCCAGTCCCTGTGCCCGTCGAGTACCCGCCCGTCCTCACCGCTGTATCCTGCTGCGCGTTCGTCGCCGCCATCTCCATCGTCGCCGCTGCAACCGGTGCCCGTCGAGTACCCGCCCGTCCATCCCGGCTGTCCTCAGCGCTGCAGCCTGCTGCGCGTTCGTCGCCGCTGTCTCCACCGTCACCGCTGCAATCCGTCGTCGAGGTGCCCATCTGGATCCCCGTCTCTCTTCCCACATCACTGATTCATGAGACATCTTGGCTTCCATCCACACCTATACGATTTATGGGTGTTCAAGATTTCTCAATTACCACCATCTAGATTCATACAGTATTTGCTTATCCACCAAAGATTACGACCTCCAATTTATTTTCCTTTCCATCCAAATTAATATGGTCATGTATATGTGTTGCTATAGTTTTTGATAAATATGCTAATTGCCTTTGCATATATTGCCGGTTCAGAACCAGCAGTGCCGTAAATTTTGGGTCTCCAAAATATATTGCAGGTTCAGTGCCTGCTCACTGTTATTTTCAATTTCAGGGCCATCTCCCTCTAAAGGTTTCAGGGCCATCTCCCTCTCAAAGCTGAGAATACATTATACTGGGTCCGAGTGCGACAAATTTGGTCCATCCTTCATCGGTGTCTCAGCTTGCCTGCTCCAATCTATTGTTCTGCCAATCTTCAACTATATCAATCTAGAGTTTGATGTCTTATGCAGCTCAAGTATGCATGGCCTTTCCATCTATGCTTCTCAGCTCCGATTTTAACAGTCCGATTTTAACAGTACTATAAATTGCTTCCATTCACAAAAGTTGCTGATTACAATACTTCATTTGTAACCATGAACATTTCAGATTCCACTGACATTGTTTGAGGCCACACTCATGCGTAGGACTGCAACAAGGCTGCTCCTGATGTTAAAAACCCTCCAAAACTATCCTCATGCATACAAACAAAGACTGTTGCATACAATGTTTTTACATATCCTTCACTAACTTGAATTCCCTTGCAGTTTCCTACTCAATTAACTTCATCATGGTCTACAGCTCTGAAGGTACTACACTTACACTATTCGTTCTCTCACATGGAATTTTGCTGTCCTCTTTTTTAATCTTCAAACCTGCGGATCAACAGACAAGGAATGAAAAACCTTATCACATTGTTCACACCAGCAAAGTTCACACCATCGTAACATAGGGATTCCAACATTGTTATTTCAACTAATACATATACATTCAGTTGTGCTGCTAATCAAATGCATCTAATATTCATGACCTCTTTTCTGTAACAGTCCACTATCAATATTAAACTTCGATCATAACCTCCTAATTTTCCTGCAAAATTTGGAACCATTTTTGTTGCCATTATTCAGCTTTGACATAAATTGCTTCCATTCATAAAAGTTGATGGTTACAATACTTTATTTGCAAACATGATCATCTCAAATTGCAATCACTTTATTTGAGGCCACACTTATACATAGATGTGCAAAAAAAAAGCTGCTCCTCATGGTAAAAACGCTCCAAAGCTGGCCTCATGCATACAAACAAAGAATCTTGCATACAGTATTTTCACAGACCCTTTAATAATTACTTGAGTTCCATTACAGTTCCTCACTCAATTAGCTTCGTCATCGACTGCAGCTCTGAAGGTACTACACGTGGACAACTGCTTCTCTCACCTGCAATTTTGGCGTCCTTCTTTTTAATCTTCAAACCTGCAGATCAACAAATTAAACAAGGAATCAAAAGCCTTATCGTATTGTTCCACTTCTACTTTTGTTTGGGTTGTATCAAATCAAATATGTAAATACACGCTATATTGGTTCAAGACAGAAACCAAGTTGGCACCACGCGAACATGAGTCTCTATATTCAGTTCCAACATTATTGTTTTTTTCCATGTCATAATCCTGACTTCTTACCCCGTGCAAAGCACGGGGGCATCTGCTAGTATATATAGTAGCCCTTCTTGTCTTAACAACGTGGCATACATCGAGCACTAGCAAACATAGGCTGAATGAGGATTGGACAAATAAAGATGAGCTGTCATTATTTATTAGAGTTGATGAGAATTCGCGTTGCAAATCATATCGTTGCATGCAACTTGCATCTTTTGGGAAAAGGAGGCAAATAGGATCAAGCAGCTATCAGAAAACACATCAGGAAAAGATGTGCATATATATAGGGACAAGCAGTTTTGATTACTTCCAGGTACTCCCTCCATATTCATATTAGTTGACGTTTTGGACAAAGACACGGTCTTCAAAACCTAACTTTATCCATCATTTTTATTAAAATATGTAAGAAAAATTAAAAATAAAATTACTTTTATAAAAGTAGGCTTCAAGGTGAATCTATTCATATCAGTTTCACCTTTTCAAACTAAATATTTTAAAAGTTATTGTTACTTTATGTTCCCAATGTTTAACCTAGACTTTGTCCAAAACGTCAACTAATATGTGTATGGAGTAGTACTAAATTTGTAAACAAACTTCTGGTGGAATGGTCTTCTAGTATGAAAGTTCTATCATTTGGCATTCCCTATATATATTAGGCCTTCGGTTACCATTGTGGCATACATCAAGCATCTGGGAACAGAGGATAAATGACGACCAAGATGGGATGTGATGATTTATTAGTTGATGAGGAGTCGTTGATCATCAGGTCATTGCATGCCGCTAGCATCTTGTGGGAAGAGGAGGCAGATGGGAAGCAGCTGGCAATTTTTATTCGGCAGATGACTGACCCACTTCGTCGCTGCACACTAGATCTACGGAAAATTGTAACTACTCGATGACATCTTTCAATATCCCATTGCCAAGCCGTTACCCGGATCTGCCGCATGCCTGCTCGGAGCCCTAGGGGGCCACCTCGGTTGAGACGAGCATGGCCACAACTGGCTAGTACTACATAAAGATTTTTGGTGCAGGATGAAAAAGATTAACGGTAGTGGTACGGTCCGAGCCCATCTATGAGCTCGGGCCCATTTAGTGGTTGCTGCTGCCAGCATCCTCGTCATACCCACGCACGGCCACTGTACGGTCGCCGATGCCGGAGCGTGACCCCCGCCGCCGGCATCCGGCCACTCGATGTCGGATCGGCTGCCTGCCACCAGATCCGTCATGCAGACCGGATCTGGCTATAGGAAATGAGGGGAGTGCCGCTGCTGAATCATGCACCACTGTTGTGGCCCATGCCGAGCACTGTCATGGCGCCCGCAGCCTGCACCCTAGCCCGTGGAGAGCGCCACCGTGCCCCCACGCCTCGCGCCCGCACCGAGAGCTGCCGTACTCTACGCCGCACCTTGGTTTTGCGCCGAGCACTATCGTGGCACCGCCATGGCCCATGGAGAGCACTGCCGTGCCCCGCGCCGTGCGTGCCGCAGCGAGAGTCACCGCGGCTCGGGCCTGTGCCGCGCCACCGCCATGGCCCATGCCTCCCAGCGCCACTGCGCTGGCGTCCCACGCCACCGCCGAGAGGGCCTTCACATTCTAGTGCGGGTGGGGGAGTGGAGGGAGTGCGCATGACAGGAGTGAGGAACATAAGAGTAGGAGGGAGTGCGCCGTCGGTGTGTGGGAGTGAGGGAGGGGAGTTTACGTGGGCTAGGGTTAGGCTTTCATATATTTGTGGGCTAGTTGGTAGTGGGTTGGGCCTGATTTTAGGTGGCGGTGGGCTTATACATGACCACCACAATAAATTTATATATTAACCATGGTGGTTATTGGCGATTAATAATGACCGCCACTGTAAATAAAAACACCCACCATCAAAAAAAGGTATTTTACAAGGTGGCTGGATTACATGACCGCCATGGTTAATAAAAAGGTACCACCTCATAAAATCATTTTTTATAGTGGACACCACCGGTCCCCTGCCACCACATTTTCTACCACAATGTGTACCACCGTCCCACCATGATCATATAAAGGAGAGGGAGCAGCGCGAGCGAGAGGGAGGCACTCTGCCAAACAAAGGGGCAGAAGGAGCGCCACCATGTGGATGAGGGAGGGATGGGTGCCTTACGAGGAAGAGGAATGGGCACCTTACGGGGAAGAGGGAGGCGCGCTATGCTAGGTAGAGGGAGGAGGAGAGAGAGGGATAGATCACATAATTCTGGTAAACCCTCACTCCTTCATGCTTTTAATATCTGCCCGATAGAAGGTATGATATAGGCTTTGGCTAGGCCTTGAACCACCTCCGTAAATCCATTTTAGGAGGCAGGCAAATTTGATCGTCTCTGTAAATCCATTTTATAAATTAAATGTCCGCCTCTAAAAATCATTAGGTATTTTAGGATATAGTTGTATTTTTTTATTATTTCCTCTGCTAATGATTGGGTTGCATCTCGTAAAAAAAAATTCTAGTAGTGTAACTTAAAATTGGCACATGATTGGACTATACACTGGTACAGAAAACATTTGTACAGGCGGCGGTAGAAGCATTTACACAGGCGGCCAAGCCCACCGCCTGTACCAGAGGTCAGTACTAATCGACCACAGTACAGGCGGTGGTGAGTGAGCCGCCTGTAAAAATTAGGTAGGGTTGCATTGCATTACATTTGTGTTTTCTTTAGATATGATAACTTGTTAATAATTGTATTCTCAGTTTTATTTTGTGGGATGGAGTTGTCCTACAAAGGAGTGCTCATTTATCCAGCCATGACGATTGCCATATTTTGATAGTGTCGTGTATTGGCATTTCAAGCTTCCATTGTCATGTCTCATTTTTTCTAGCTAACTTTATCTGTCCAATAGTTCTCATGTAGGAATGGACGGGAGAGAGCTATATTTGAATGAAAGAAGTGACAATTTCTTGGATTTCTGTAGTTCTTGTTGAAACATATTTCGCTTGACCACGATGCTACATATGTGGAATAATCTCTGATAATTTATCAGGGGTTTCATAGAAAGCTTTCAAAAGATCCGTATCATCATCAAAATCCCATGATTTGAGTTCTATACTCTAATGGACCAACCGTACAAGTAAATTGATTATGTACAAACTTCTTTTGCCACAGTGATTTTTTTATTATAGAGTATTGATTATGTACCAACCGTATATAGTAGAAGCAAATAGGTTTTCAAAGTATATTGTTCCCTAATATAATTTCTATTTAGTAAACAAATTTTACAATTATTTGCTGAATGATTTTTACTGAATTTAATCTTAATATTTTGTAAGGCATACTTTAAGAAAATTCAATCGAGGCTCTGCCACAAACATCAATTGAAAATGGTGTTTGTTGGTAAGTGACAAGTCTTTGACCGAGTCTAGGCTCCTGCTGTTGAATAATAAAAGGAAAAAAATCTATTTAACCCCCAAACTATCAAGCATGGTCTACTTCACCCCCGAACTATGAAACGGTCTATTTTACCCCCTCAACTTTCCAAAACTGTCTATTTTACCACCTAAGAGGTTTTTAACGTGGTTTTGCTACAGTAAAACCGGTTTTCTCTTTTTTATTTATTTTTGCTGAATCTTTGAAAAATCATAATAAATCATAGAAAAATTATAAAATGGAAAATCCAATTTCATTGAACTGCACATGAATATATATCTACACAGTGAATATATAATATGATATGCTTTAGTATAAAGCTTTTATTGTAGGTTTATGGTGAACAAATCTAAATTTTTTATAGCAAAAACTTTGTACTAAAGCATATCATATTATATGTTCACTGTATAGATATACTTATGTGGAGTCCAATAAAATTAGATTTTCTATTTTATGATTTTTCTATGATTTACTATGATTTTTCAAACATTCAGCAAAAATAAATAAAAAAGAGAAAACCAGTTTACTGTAGCAAAACCACGTTAAAAACCTCCTAGGGGGTAAAATAGACAGTTTTAAAAAGTTGAGGGGGTAAAATAGACTGTTTCATAGTTCAGGGGTAAAGTAGACCGTGCTTGGTTTGGGGGGTTAAGTAGACTTTTTCCAATAATAAAACGGAGTCGGCACAGTTTCACCCGTCCATCTACTTCTGGACAGGCATCTACTACTCATCTAGAGCCAGGTTGTAGATGTGTCCAATGCGAGGTCCAATTTTCCAGCCATCAATTTTTCTAGGTGAAGCTCTGGCTGCTGAACATCTTGATTTGCAAGGTGGGTGACTTGATGTTTGGCCTTTGATGTTTAACAGGAGGCTAATCATACTCTCAAAATAATCTTCCAACTGAGTCGTGGATTCCACTATTGTGAAGTCCCACGAAGAATAGCGGAATCCTCCCTGCCGCCTTCCTTGCCCACAGGTGTGCTTCTAGTGCTGGCGGTTCCCTTCCCTTCTGCTAGGGAACATGCAATGTTCAGTTTCCTTTTGCTTCCCACGCCCAAACAGATCATGCACGCAGCTTTCATACCAACTCATTTATTCGTACAATTCCCCACTCCCCCACTTTATTTTTTGGCATACTATGTAGTGTTGTTTGTGGGCTTTGTTGAGCTAGAGGTGACATCGATATATAAACCACTATATACCTTACAGAATCTTGGCCACCTCTGCCAGGGCTTCGTTGAGCTAGAGATGACATCAATATATAAACCACTATATACATTGCAGATTCTTGGCCACGTCTACCAGTGTTTTCTTACATTTATTGATTATTGGCAGCTTATTTAATTAAAGATAAATGGTTCATTTTTGCTCATGAGCAGGGTGTATATAGATGTCACTAATTTATTAGCACAGAAAGTTTATTAGTGAACCTTGCCGATGGTGAACAGTGAGCATGATAACGGGAGAAGTTTATTTTGCTATCTCACAATTACACGAGTTTGCATTCAGCTAGGCATATCCGGCACTCTTTGCCTGCATGCTCAGGACAATAAGATATGTGTCATTAATGCCCGTGCGGTTGGCTGTCCCAATTAAACTTCATGGCTTAGATTGATCTTGTCTAGTCCAGCCCAACAGCCGAACTGGGTCTTGATCCGCGCCCTGATCGGAGACATAACCCTTCCATGGTTGGTGGGCCCCCGTCGCACAGCGCCATATAAAAATGTGGGTGCCGGGGCTCCAGTCATGAGGTTCCTTTGAGCCACAAAACCCCACCTACAACCCTAATCCGATCTGAGTTCGGGGTGCTGCCAGTGACGGGAAGCCGCCACCGACTTGACTGACGCTGAACCACGTGCGGCTGCACCACCACCAGCGAACTCCGACGCTGATCTCCCTTCCCCAAACCGTCACCGTCACCGACGACCCCGTGCCACCAACAACCATGACTGTCGATATGGGACGTAGACGGCTACTCACCAGCACGGCTCCCGTCAGGGCAAGAGCAAGAAAGCCGGATCCGAGTAGATAACGTATCATCCTAGTTAGACAAATAGAAAGTATCTTCTGTAATAGGAACGGAACTCTTCCTACAAGTCCGACTAGGATTAGAAACCGTAGCTCTGGCTCCTTTCCTCCAATAAAAAGGAGCCAGAGCACCCTCTTTTGTAACAGACGAACAATACTCAATCAGATATCAATCCAACGCAAAAGGCCAAGGCCGACTGGAGTAGAGCTTTTACTCGACAACGAGGGCTCGAACCAGGATAAACCGAGTGTCTCTTGCGTGAAACCGTCGAGTTCCAGTTATTCGCCAGGGTCCGAATCAACTGCTATGGGAACCCCGTGGCAGGCTATCGGTGGCTAAACACCGACAGCTGGCGCGCCAGGTAGGGGCTTTCGGCGAAATCAACGTCAAAGGCTCGACAGATCTACACACGATGGCTTTCCCACCAAGATCAACTTTCGTCTCCGGAAGCTGGGTCTGTGAGGCAGACGATCAAGGAATTCTCCATAGTCGACTACTTCAAGAACCCGAGCTGAAGAAACAAGAAATTTTTTTCAAGACTCAAGTTGACGAAAGAAACTAAAAACATAAGTCTACAAGACAAGCCGAGTTCTTTTTACTACGGTTTCAACAACTCAGCACGGATATATCAAAACACCACCCAGAAGGCAATGGAATCTTACGACATCGCCCAATAGAACATCTTCAAACAAGATAAGTACTCCACCTTCCTTCCCTTTCAATACGGTAAACCCTTAGAAGGAGAAGAACCCGGCCATTCACCCAATGCACACAAAGAGGTGTTCATGATGAGGCAACCCCTGGTACCGCCAGTCCAACCCGACTACAGATCTTCAGAAGAATCAGAAGCAGATATCCCATAAAACTCTACCACAAAAGAAGGGGAAACTGACAGCCAGATGGCAGCAAGAGAAAGAAGAAACAAGAAAAAGGGGGGAGAAGAAACCGAGTTCAGGAACACAGGGAAGCATGGCGCAAATATGAAGAAGACTTAGCCGAGTACAACCGAAAGAGAGCCAAAAAAGAAGCCGAAGAAAGACAAGCAGCAGCAAGAGCCAGTCTTGATCCTATCAACAAGATACAAGAATTAATCAACGAAATGGACGCCATACAACGACCAAGCGAAGAACAAGCCAGGCTTAGAAATTTACTCAGAGATACCACGCAAAGGATACAAGATGACCGAGTACCTCCTCATCATATACCATCTATACAAACAAGCCAAAGAAGTCGGCGTATCTCCGCGTTTGAAAGATTATCAACCCCAAACCACAGCAGAAGAACTCAGCCTCATTACGATCGGATCAAAAGAACAGGAGAAAACAGTGGGGGATCGCCAACAACACCTCGAAGCCCCCTAGAATTATTTTAAGATACGACAGCCAAGCAGATTCCGATTACAAGCCAGAAAAAGTACCCGACAGATTCCCTTGTTTCGCAGGAAGACTACTCACGGTCAGACTGCCCCACAAATTCAAACCGTCCAATCACTCAAAGTATGACGGCAAAACAGAACCAATGCAATGGCTTAGAATTTATTTCCAATCAGTAGAATTAGCTGGAGGAGATGACGACATCAAGGCATTATTTTTCCAATGGCACTGGAAACATTACCACTTCAATGGTTCGATAAATTATGACCCGGATCTATCAAAAACTGGAGAGATCTACAGAAAGCTTTCTGTGAGATTTCGCAGGAATACTCATTCATCCAATAACACAAGCCGAGCTAAAAGGGTTAAAACAGAACTCAGGAGAAAGCTTCAGAGACTTCTACAGAAGGTTTGGAGAACTCAGAGCACAAGTGCATGACATCACCGAATGAGAAGTAATAGAAGCATTCTTATATGGGCTGAAAGTAAGATGGATGTTCCACGATTTCTGCAAAGAAAACCCACGGACAAACGATGAGTTCAAAAGAACAGTCGAAAAAATGATTACAGCTGAAGAAAAGACGTGGGAAAGATTTCCAGATAACAGAAACAACTCAGAAAAAAGAATGACCAAAACAACCCAAGATGGAACAACCAAGACAATTCAAGATATCAAGACAACTCGAGATATCAAGACAACTCGAGGTTTCAAGACAACTCAAGAAGATGGAATAACCAAGACAACAGGCAAGAGTAACACAACAGAAAAAGATATTCAGACAACATGGTGGCCTCCACAGAAAGAAAAAAGTACTACCCAGCAAGAAAATTTGAGGATCTGAAAAGCATGAAATGTATTTATCACCTGACAGGAATTCACCCTATGGGAGAGTGCCGCATCTTTCAAGAAAGATACATGAAGAAGGAAAAACAAGAAAAAGAAGAAAATAGGGAGAAGAAAGAGGAAGACAATCCAGCCGACAACGGCTTTCAAAATCCCAGAGCAACAGTATCAGTAATATTTTCAGGGGTCCCTGGATCCAGAAGCAAACAAGAAGACAAGCTTGCCTGGAGAACAATCATGGCAGCAGAACCAGCAACACCTAGATATCTAAACTGGTCCCAATATCCAATTCAGTTCTCACGCGAAGATCAATGGACAAGTGTTGGAAACGCAGGACTATATCCATTAGTACTCGGACCAACAATCGCTGCCATAACAGTAACCAAAGTACTCATCGATGGAGGAGCAGGACTCAATATCATATTTCTAGATACTTTAAAAAAGATGGGACCAGAATTCTCAAAAATGATCACACCTACAGGCATACCATTGTATGGAATAGTATCCGGAAGACCAGCTATGCCTCTCGGGCAGATTACACTACCAGTAACATTTGGAACTCTCAGAAATTATCGCACAGAACTCATCAAGTTCGAAGTTGCAGATTTTGAATCATCATACCATGCAATATTGGGGAGACCAGCACTGGCAAAATTCCTGCCTATACCACACTACCCATATCTACTACTCAAGATGCCAGGGCCGCACGGAGTACTTTCTCTCAGAGGAGACCTGAAATGAGCCTACGAATGTGATATACAAGCCATACAGATATCCTCAAAAATACAAGGCGAAATCAATTCGGCAGTTACAGAAATAAGAGCAGAAGAAATAGAAATCCCAGCTAAAAAGCAAAGTACCCTCACCATAGCCGAAGGAGAGGGCACCAAAAAGATTGATCTAGGGACAGGTGATTCGTCCAAAACTACCACGATCAGTGCACATCTACCTATCAAATAGGAACTCGCTGTTGGTATTTTTAACTGCACTCCATTAAATACGTTTTAAGTAGGATTATCTGCAAGTGCACAGATATCATACCAGTGTCAGGTTTTAAATATCGTATCCACAGGGAATAGTTGTGATAATGACAAAGTATATAGACTTAACCCTACAATTAGGCTAGATCATATCAAGAAAAAGGAAATAGCTAATGTACTCTAGTTCTGACTTCCGTAAACTTTGTATAATATCGTCTTATCGGACAAGTAATCCCGAATAGGAGAAGAAACAGAATAATCTCCTATCGAGCACCTATAAGCCTATCAGTCCTATCAACGGGAAGTGGACTACAGAGGATTCAACGTAGCTATAAAGTCACCTACGCGAGCTACCACTATCCGGCTGATCAGGGGACATCCACAAGTAAATCTAGCCTAGGCACCACGCCTACACTACGAAATACTACTTCAACCAAGTAATAACCAAGATCAAAGCCCTCGATATGAGATGTGAACCAAAGAATGAATAAGAACAAGTTCCTTACTTGAATCAGAATGGTAAATACAAAAGTACCTCAGAACGCAGCTCCGGGCGAGGGAGCTGAATCCAGAAGAATACAACCATGAAGAAGCGCCGACATGCCGGAGCTCCTCCAGAATCTCTACTCCTCTACTCAATCTCTCTAATCTCTAAACAAGACTATATCTAGAAGAACTAGTCTCTCCTAATTGCTAGATCTAGATGAACTAGAACTAGATCAACTAGAGGGACCCTAACCCTAATTATGTAGAGAATATGAAGCACCGGGGTGTATAATGCCTCTAGGAGGGGCCTTGGGGCGTCATTATATAGGCCGAGGTAGAGTAGGGGGCAAGGAACCGCCACGTCAGCGATCCGCGTCTTCATCTCATGTGCACCGTCGGATCAAACCGACCTAAAATCGACGTAGGGATGCTCTGCTTGGCTTCCAAGGAAGCATGGGAGGAAGACTCCAGAAGGCGGCGGCCAGCGCTTGACCTAGGGCGCCGATCGGCCCCAGGGTGGGGCTGGCCGGCCCCACCTAGGCTCCTCTGTGGGCCCCGCTGCTTCGGGTGTCTTCTAGACCCTTCCTGATTCCGATGATAATATTGCTCCGACGTGGATCAGTTTCGTGATAATTTTGCACTAGAATCCCTCTTTTTCAGCTTTTCTGAAAATCACCCTGGAAAATACAGAATGTGCAAAACTCGTGGAATTTATCAGATAAAGCCCTAGACTAGTGTGTTTTCTTGTTTTCCTTCAGATAGAAAACCCTAGTAAAAGTTGACGCTAAGGAGTGTCAACAATACCCCAAGCTTACCTTTTGCCAGTCCCTTGGCAAACAATCTAGATCTAGTTATTAATAAACTTGGATCAGGAGTTGCTGCAATACTTTTATTTCTTTTAAGCTCACTTGCTTTTAAACATAAATTTTCCTTCGGTTTAGATAAAACTGCTCTAACTTTCAAACTTACCCATTTTACCTTTAACCATGGAGCTTTACAGCTTTTGCATAAGTCTTGAGCAACCGAAAGATAGAACAATCAAGTCAAGCACTATGTCTCAGATTCTTTACAGTACCAATATTCTGGAGTTTTGTAAATTTTCGCAATAAAACTCAGAGCTTAATTGTATGACGCCCTCAAGTCTCTTGTTATATATGGTATTTATGGATCTCACTGAGGCATTAATAATGTTATGCCTTCCTATAACTAAGTATTTATAGTGGAGCTCATAGGAGTGGCAATAACAAGGGTAATCATACTTGCAATTCATATGTTATAAAGTCAAACAATGGATCCACAGAGAATCAAGACATACAATCAAATCAAGATGTGCATGTGTATAGAATATGGTGGATAGGTGTGTATATGGTATTTAGTGGCTAATCCTAATTCTACTTTTGCTCTTTTGAAAATAACTCCCTCTTTCTAAAACTTAGAACTCTTCGCGGGAAACATGGGCTATCTTTATTCTCTCTTTCTTTCTTCTTTCTTTTTTTCCAATCTAGAAGGCGGACATCTATGTACCCATTGTTTTAATGCCGGGACACTTGTCCATCTTTTACTCCCATTTTTTTCACTTTTTTCAATACTTTTGCATAGCCACATGCATCCTTTGAATATAAATAAATTGGAGAGATAATGATAAGAACTTAGAGTAATTAAATGGGGGCTGTCCAATAGGATATATTTTGGGTTTTTTACTCCTGATGTAGGAGAAAAACATTTTTAAGGTGGATCTAGATGAAAGTGGAAATGACTGCGCTTACATCCTAGAGTAGGAGTAATGCATATGTGGGTGGAGTGCGTAAGTGATCTTGATTTTAAAAGCATGACAAGACTCATAAGGTATACAACAATGGTTGACTAAACTCAATGTAAAGCAAGCAGCATGAATGTGCAAAGGTTTTCCAAACTCTAAATGTATCATATATGGCTTTGGTAGGAATTTAGATTTTGTCATACAAGAGCTCATGATGTAAGATTTTAGGTTTTTTAAAAATAAATCTCCAGATCTTAGTAAAGGTAGGAATAAGATAAATAGCAGCTTAAACCTTCATGTATCATATCGATCAATTACCTAGACTTTAGCTCAAGCATATGCCTCCACAAATTTCAGGTTCAGAGTAAATTCTTATATCAAAGTAGTCATGTCCAAAACTTAGGTGAATTCATGGTTAAAAACTAGGCACTTGAAAGGAATTACTATAGAGCAACTATTCATCATCTCCAAGATAAATGTTGGTATTTTTAACATCACTCCAAGTTAAGTTGTCATCCCTAACATGATGCCAAAAACCAAGGATAAAAATAATCTACAGGCAATGACTCTAATTAGAATATATCCCAAGCGCCTGAGATAATTCTCCCGTCGTAGCATTTCACCCAGAGGAAGTATTCCGAGTATCGTTGATTTATTTTATGCCAAAAGGATAAAGCAAAGCATTCTACTTATTAGGAGCGGGTAACTATTAAAGATTAAGAGTAATAAATGTATAAACCTTTATCATAACCTATTACACCAATGCTTTAGCAATAACTAGTCAACAATAACGATAAATGATAAACGAGTAATTAAGATAAATGGTATTCTAGAGCTAGAATATAGAGACTCTCTAATGCAGTAAAACAATCTAGGGATTCAGTTAGAAATAAAGAAACCTATGTAATTACTAATATAAAGTCTACAGCCTACGCCATGCTACACATTTTCATCTATAGTGCAATAAATTCAGAAGACATCATAAGGAGCATCAACTAATGAGGATATTAAGACACGAGAGGTCACCTCCTTCGCGACCGTGCTCGGCTAGTCCTACGCACGGGGGTGGACTACAGAGGAAGGAACCAACGCAATTTGTCACTGCGCGCGGACTACCACACGACCCGGCACATCGGGGGTGCCTCCGTAGGTACACAATATATCTAGACACCACGTCTACATAATGCGCACTACCCGACCCACTCGAGTATTGAATCAGCGCTTTACGATCATATAACAATAATCATCATAAACTACATCTATATCGAATGTGCAACTAGAATAAACTAAGAACTGAATAAGTAGCAATATATTAAAGTAGAGCAAAGTCATAATGAAATACAAGATAATATTACCAAATTCTAGAAGACAGATCTAGAATCCCGAGCGGAGCGCCCGATCTCTACTTGAATCTTCTTTGGGACGACTAAACTAAGAACTTGAAGAACTAGAGCTCTACTTCTAATCTCCGGAAACCCTAACCGACTACTCTTGACGAATGAAGCGGGAGGAATGAATTGGTGTGTTGAGGGGGTCTACCCCTCCTTTTATAACCCGGTGGAGTGCACGCACGCCGTAGGATCAAACCGACGTAGCCAACGGTGGAGATGAAAACCCTAGGCGTCGGGAGGAAGCTTCGGAAGGGGGGCGCCGCCAAAGAACCCTAGGGGCGCCGACCGGCCCCATGGTGGGGCCGGCCGGCCCCCCCTCGGTGGCGGCTGCGGGCCCCGCTTCTTCGGGTGTCTTCGGAGTCTTCCTGAACCCTCTGGCGATGTAGTTGCGTCGCGGTTAAGTTTGGTGGTAAATTTGCATTAAAATCCTTCTTTTAGCCTTTTTCGAAAAATCACCGGAAATTTTACAAATCACCAAAACTCGTGGAATTTGTCGAGATAACCCCTATCAATCTATTATTGCCTCTTCAAGAGCCATTGTTGACGGTATAAAATTTGGACTTAGTGACCGTCAACAATTACCCCCAGGCTAAGTCTTTGCTAGTCCCTTAGCAAAGTCGACTTGAAATAATACTTCCAGGGTATCTTATTAAACAAATACTTGAGCATTGAATTTAAAATTCTTCTCCAGATTATAATTCATTAATCTATCTTTCAAACTTATCCTCATCCCTTTTAACTGTGGGGCTTATCAACTTTTAATTTAAATCTTGGGTGATTGAAAGATAGAATAATCAAGCAAGCACTGCATATATTTCATTCTTTGTGTGAGCACTGCTCCAGGGGTTTTCTTTTTATGTAAACTTGTATGGATTATTTTCTTGAAAACTATGAGAGTTTACTAATAAGATCGGAGTGGACTACTTAAGTTATGCATCATGACTGAATGTGCTAGTGATTAAAACTTTATTTCCAGCTCTTATGCAATATACTCTCTTTTCTACCTTTTGAGAAGTGTGGGTTATCTCCCCAGCGGATACTTTTTGCATCCATTTTTTTCTCTCGGGCGGGTGTCTTTGCACCCCTTGTTTTACTCTCTTTCTTCTCGTTTGGCACATACCCTTTTGATATGGCATCTTTTGGGCTCATACTTCTTTGGTATGGCATCTTTTCATTTTATAACCCACTCTTTTGCAGACTTCTAAGATTTGTTAGAGAGCAAAACTTTTTTTGTGCGTGTGGATTCAATCATGAATGCATAATGAGTAATCTACTCAATCATACTAGCAAGGTAAATTATCAGATTGCTTAGTTTAATTCTTGTAAAATATCTGGAGCTTAGCTATTACTCGAGAATGAAACATATACTAGCTTAAACTTTCTTATATCATATCTGTCAATTACTTAGACTGAATCACAAGTTTTATGCTACCCACGGATATCAGGTTTCAGAATAAATTCTCAGGGTAGATAAACTTCATATAATTCAAAGAAAGATTTTAATTTTAGATGCTAAGTAATTGCAGATTTTTAATTGCTTTTCCAAGGGTTTTTTTTGAATAAGTAAATTCTAACTACTCTAATTTAATGATAGAAATTAAATACTGGAAAGTAAATACTAAAAATAAATACTGAAATGATAAAGTATATACTGAGAGGTGGATGATGCTCACCTCGCGGGGGCTCTCCCCCAAGCTGTATGTTGCCGTACTCAGAATTGTGGTGGAGGTGGTGGTGGCAACCCTAACTGCTCTATCAGGTATTCCACCCCTGTCTGTGTCTACTGCTGTCCATGCTGTAGCTGTTCGAGCCGCTGGTCCGTCTGGTGCTGCCACTGTACCTGCTGATGAAACCTATTGTCAACCTGGTCTTGCCACTGCTCATGTTGGTGCAAGGTGTCGTTCATCGCCTGCTGTCCCTGCTGAAGGTTAGTGAAATGCATAGACATAGCAGGGTAATCATTAATAGGAGTCTCAAAATACTGCTCAGGAGGCGGCATATAATCATCTGCCGGTGGTGCATGATACGGGTATGGTCCACCAGTGGTGTACTCCGTGTTCCTGCACACTGAAAATGATGCACGGCCTCTCTGAAAATCTTGTCCATAATCTTTGGGCTCCTGTGAGGGGAATGTTCCCCATTCTGTGGATGTAGACGACTCTCCCTGATGATAAGTGGGTTGGTCCTCCCAACCTGAGTGGGTGGACCACGGCTGGTGTGGCTCATGATATGCACCTGGTTCATTAAAGTTAGTGTAATGGAAATAAGCTGGACCCGATGGTGCTATGTCAGTCCCAGTGTACACAGTCCTGGGTACTCTGCTGATGCGTGCTGATGGACACCTGCCAATGTTAGTGGTCTCTAGAAAAGTGAAACTATCAACAAAATAAATTCCTAACTCCCTGTCAGGCAGCTCGTACTCATTGCGATAGTTCTCATAAATCATGATTATTTTATTATCTCGGCGTTTTAGCATATGAGCACGAAAGAAAAAGTCATATCAATAATTCTTGGGTACCAGTAATAAATGTGAGTGTAGCTTTAGATAACAAATCTAGTCCCCAAGCAAAACGTGTAATCCAAGATGTAAAAGAAATACTGCACTTTCTTATAGGAGGCACAGTTTTTCAGTAGCTCAACATTAACTTCACGGGAGATGCTTTTCTCTTTTTAATCATGATGTATAATAAATGTAACTCATCCTGTCTAATGGCGTTTAATTCCTCTCTAGGAAAGAAAGTAAAAGCTAGCCATTTAAGCATGAACCTCAGTGTAGGGTGGTGGACTTCCTCAGTGGTGTATTTTTGTTTACATTCAGGTTTCTTGGCAGTGATGCTCTCCAAAAAATCATCTTTATTAAAGTCTCTAAGAACATCAGCTATATTCACTACACACTGCTCAGAAAATCCTAGTGCTATACTAAAGTTTTTCCATGCGAGAGAAAAAGGTTTGTTGAACATTCTAAACCGAACATGATCATCATCGAAGTCTAGGGAGCTAATAAATTCTATGGTGAGTAATTTGCTACCCTGCTCAGTGATTTCCCATGCGTCTTCCCATCCAATCATTCTAAAAATAAGTTCAAACTCAGAATCCATTCCGGTTTCGACGAGCAAAGCATCATCAAATGTTGGGGTATGAGTAAATTCCTTTGTCTTTACCACATTAAATATTTTGAGGTCTACGTGGTAATAAAATTTGGTTAAGGTCCGTTAATTCATATCTCTCTTCTTGTGGGGAAGAGGATGACGGTTGATGTTGCTCAGGAGGTGATGGAGGATCGACGTCCATTCCAGAGCCGGCAAACGAAGGTACTTGAGATGATGAACGGCTTCGTGTGCTGTGGAAGGAGAGGGTTCTCCCAAGGCTCCTGAGTGCACCTCCAAGTTTTCGACTCATCTTGCCTGTAAAAATGAAGAACACGAAGAACACGGCAAGAACAACAAGAACACAAAGAACTAAAAAATGATTAGGATTAGCAAATCAAAGAGGGAAGAGGGGAAATCTTTGTGATACTCTTGCAAATTGATTTCTCTCTCTTTTCTTTTCTCTTTTTCTTGCTAATTAATGGGTGATTTGGAAGAATGGAGTGTCATAGTTGTAACTGGCCGTGGAGCAGAGTTCTCTGGTTTCTAGATGAAAGAGTGAGGGGGTGTGAGAAGTTGGAGGCAGAGAGGAAGTAGTAGGGCGCCGGCCGGAGTGGTGGTGGGGCCGGCCGGCCCCACCTGGTGCCTGCTGGTGCTCTCATTTCTCTGGTGTCCTCTTTGGCATGTATGTGATCAATTACCTAGTACCTAGGTGCTCCTTTCGGTGGCAGACATGAATGGAGGTGAGTGCATGTGAATGAATGTGATAATTTGAATTTTTGGATGGTGGTGAATAATTGGTCGTTGGGATGTGATGTGAGGTGATGTGTGTGGGCCCCACATGTCTCTCGTATTTATACCATATAATGACACAAGAATAGAAAAACTAAATTACTTTTATGAGTCTACAAAAAATTAGAATTCCAATGATAGTGTTTTTATAATTTTCTGCCACCACAGTAAATTTCACTGACGGAGATTTTACGCTTCGTTAGTTATAATTTCATGGGGCTTAGATTTTTATATATGGCATGCTTATTATTTTTATTTCTTTTTAATAATGCAATTGGTAGGAAAATAAATATGCTATTTAATGCGAGAATTTAAATTACCGATAACTACCGAGTTACCTCCCGGTGAAGGTTCGGGGTTTTTAAAGTCCACCGACTTGGACTTCTCTAATTGATTTATTCTTTATGGTTAATCTCCGCGGTCGGAGATGTTGGTGCACCTTGCTCTTCTTGATCCTTCAGAGTCTTGCATTGCTCGGGTCTTGGCCTGAATGCGAATCGCTCTTCTTGCCCATTGATGGTGAATATAATTTCTCCAGCTCCAACGTTGATGGTTGCATTTGCAGTGTTCAGGAATGGACGCCCAAGGATAAGAGGTATCTTCCTCTCTTCCTGCATGTCAAGTACCACAAAATCTACAGGAACGAAAAAGTCACGGATTTTTACCAGAATATTTTCTGCTATCCCTGCAGGGTAGCGGACTGACTGGTCAGCTAGTTGCAAGCACATTGTTGTTGGAGTGAGCGGGGAATAGTTGAGTTTGTCGAAGACCGTCTTGGGCATGACGCTGACGCTTGCTCCAAGATCACACAAGGCGTTCTCGAACTTCTGGTTGCCTATAGAGCAATCAATAGTGGGACATCCTGGATCCTTCTTCTTGACAGGAGAAGAATGTAGGATTGCCTCACTACACGCCTCTGTTAGCTTGATGACTTCGGTAGAGGGTAGTGGTCCCTTGTTGTTGAGGATGGATCGGAGGTACTTTGCATATGTGGGTACCTGCATAGCATCTAACAGCGGAATATTGACATATAATTTCTGTATAATCTCTATAAACTTACTGAACCGATCATCAGTGGAGATACTTCTCCTCCTCCGTGGGAATGGTAGGATAGTAGTATCTTGGAAATCTTGTGTTAATTTGGGCTCTTGCGGATCATCCATTGGTAAGGGTGCTTCTACTTCTTCTTCTCTAGTATTCTTTTCAGCTTCCTTGTCTACCTATACTATATGTGAGGGTCTACGTGTCCCTTCTGGGTAAGGTGGATCACGTGTAACCTTACCTCCTCGAGTAGATATTCCTTTAATCTGTTCATGGTTAGTGGCAGACAAAGTAGAGGCTAGATGCATAATTTGTGATTCTATCTTTTTATTAAACATTATTTGCTCCTTAACTGCTAGAGAAAAGTTATCAAATTTTGAATTAATTCCTTCTAACATTTCATCATTAAAAGCAAGCTTCTTATAAATACTCTCATTAATTCTAGCTTGTTCTAATATTAATTCTCTCAAGGGTGGTTGTTTTTTATTTGAAGAATTATAATTACCTTGGTACTTACCTTGGCTTGTCGCCTGAGGTTGACTCCATCCTTGTTTCTTGATGATTGCACTAATGTCTTCTTCATATTGATCTTGAGAGTTGAATGCATCTTGAATAGCTTGACGATCTCTTTTGTAATTATCCCTCTGCTCTAGCCAGTTCAATAATACATCCATCTTGGCTGATAGTGCACTCAACTCCTCTGGAATTTTCTCACTCTCATGGCATGTCTGGGTGTTGAATGTCCAACTCTGATTTTCTGCCATCCTTGCCATAATTGCTTCAGCTCTTCCAGGGGTGAGTGACATAAATGAGCCTTCAGCAGTGGCGTCCAATTGCTCACATGACCTTTGGGTTAGTCCATGACAGAATGTTTGCATGAGCAACCACTTCTCCATTCCATGATGTGGGCAGTCTGATATGTATCCTTGAAAACACTCCTAAGCTTCTGGAATGGATTCACCTTTCTGTTGACGAAATTCTAAAATTTTCCCTCTTAAGATATTCGTTCGGCCTATTGGGAAAAACTTCTCTAGGAAAGCTTTCGAACATTCTTCCCATGTCTTGACTTGATCTTTATTCTGGTAAAACCATTGCTTCGCTCTTCCTTCTAATGAGAAAGGGAACAGGCGAAGTAGCACGACATCTTGAGGAATGTCTTGAATGTCAATGGTGTTGCCAATCTCCAGAAAATTCTGCAGATGAGCAATAGCATCTTCATCCTTCTTTCCACTAAATATGATAACTTGCACCATTTTGATGAGGCTTGGCTTGATCTCATAATCATGTTCTCCAATGTCGAAAATGTCGAGAGTCGAACCTACGCGAATATTCTCGGTGCTTGGAGCAGAGAATTCACGCAGAGTCTTCTCAGTCATTGCTTCTCAAAATGATGTAAGACCCTTCTTCCTATGGTTGTTCCTGATAAGAGTTAAAATTCTACAACCAATTCCTGCACTTACCCTATAAAATTTTCTAAATAAAACATGGGTAAGTCTGCTAAAGTAAAAGGTTATGATCTAGACATAATTTTAATATTTTGTTTTCCATGAAAGGTTTACTCATATAAAAATTCTAGAAAAAAAAAATATGTATATATTTCGGCTAATCAATAATCCTAATAAATTATCCTAATAAATAAAATTGCCTTCCCGAGAGCGGCGCTTTTAAATGCTTGTTGGTATTTTTAACATCACTTCAAGTTAAGTTGTCATCCCTAACATGATGCCAAAAACCAAGGATAAAAATAATCTACACGCAATGACTCTAATTAGAATATATCCATAAGCACACGAGATAATTCTCCCGTTGTAGCATTTCACCCAGAGGAAGTATTCCGAGTATCGTTGATTTATTTTATGCCAAAAGGATAAAGCAGCATTCTACTTATTAGGAGCGGATAACTATTAAAGATTAAGAGTAATAAATGTATAAACCTTTATCATAACCTATTACACCAATGCTTTAGCAATAACTAGTCAACAGTAACGATAAATGATAAACAAGTAATTAAGATAAATGGTATTCCAGAGCTAGAATATAGAGACTCTCTAATGTAGTAAAGCAATCTAGGGATTCAGTTAAAAATAAAGAAACCTATGTAATTACTAATATAATGTCTACAGCCTACGCCATGCTACACATTTTCATCTATAGTGCAATAAATTCAGAAGACATCATAAGGAGCATCAACTAATGAGGATATTAAGACACAGAGGTCACCTCCTTCGCGACCGTGCTCGGCTAGTCCTACGTACGGGGGGTGGACTACAGAGGAACCAACGCAACTGTCACCTGCGCGGACTACCCACGACCCGGCACATCGGGGTGCCTCCGTAGGTACACAATATATCTAGACACCACGTCTACATAATGCGCACCACGACCCACTCGAGTATTGAATCAGCGCTTTACGATCATATAACAATAATCATCATAAACTACATCTATATCGAATGTGCAACTAGAATAAACTAAGAACTGAATAAGTAGCAATATATTAAAGTAGAGCAAAGTCATAATGAAATACAAGATAATATTACCAAATTCTAGAAGACAGATCTGGAATCCCGGCGGGCGCCCGATCTCTACTTGAATCTTGCTAAACGACTAAACTAAGAACTTAAAGAACTAGAGCTCTACTTCTAATCTCTGGAAACCCTAACCCGACTACTCTTGACGAATGAAGCGGGGAGGAATGAATTGGTGTGTTGAGGGGGGTCTACCCCTCCTTTTATAGCCCTGGAGTGGAGTGCAGCAGCGCCGTAGGATCAAACCGGCGTAGCCAACGGTGGAGATGAAAGCCCTAGGCGTCGGGGAAGCTTCGGAAGGAGGGGCGCCCAAAGAACCCTAGGCGCCGACCGGCCCCATGGTGGGGCCAGGTGGCGGCTGCGGGCCCCGCTTCTTCGGGTGTCTTTCGGGGTCTTCCTGAACCCTGTGGCGATGTAGTTGCGTCGCAGTTAAGTTTCGTGGTAAATTTGCATTAAAATCCCTCTTTTAGCCTTTTCTGGAAAATCACCTGAAAATTTTACAAATCACCAAAACTCGTGGAATTTGTCAGATATAACCCTATCAATCTATTATTGCCTCTTCAAGAGCCATTGTTGACCGTATAAAATTTAGACTTAGTGACCGTCAACAATAAAATTTTAATGTTCCCCAGTTTTTATTTGACTCTTACTAACTAGACACACTCTATGATCACACCCTAATAGATAGATAAGTATTTATTCATGTTTTTATTTGTATTGGACTCACAAGATCTAAAGACATGGACCTTCATGTGTCCATATATTTTTAGTATTTTATGACTATATAAAATAGACTCGATAATCGCCTAGGTATAGTTACCTGATAACTAGGTGATGCTCCTCCCCAAGCTAGATGTTTGCAATACTTGATGTTGATGATCTTTAGAGTGAGCTAACCAGAAGCGGTTTTGGTGGGTGCCACCTTGATAGACTCTCTCCTTGTCATAATGTTGTTCTGCATAAGTATACTCCAACAAGAAAACCAAAACTCGAGGCTCAAATTTAATAATGGGTTAGCGGTCAGCAATAAGTGATTGATTATTCTTTGAGATGATTTGAATTGATAGGTTCTAGCAGGATTCTCTTTTTAGGATTTTCTAGTTTAATTATGTAGACATTAAATATGGGTGCATGATAGATATAATTGTATTTTTATGCCTCACGAGAGAAAATTTATTCTTATAGGGCTTAGGCTCTTTTTTTTCATAATGCAAGAAAGTAAATACAGAAGCTATTATCATTTTTATTATTCTTTGTGCCACCACAATAAATATTCCTACAGGCTTACCATAAGTTTATTCATGTGGGGATTTCAATATTTTATGATGTAGTAAATGAAGCAATAAAGATTATTATTTTCTTTTTAATATTTATGAAGATGAATATATTAAAGTGAAATTATTAATGTAGATAGGGATACTAATTTAGATAACTACCACATTACCTTATGGCAAGGGTATGGAATTTTAAGTTTACCCGACAGAACTTCTTCTTCCACTCTTGTGTATCTCTCCATCTTGAGAGATAGAGGTCTTGATAGATGCTTACCTTTAGTGATGATGATGTCACCTTTGTTCTTTGATTTTTTGGCCAGCAGGTTGAAGGAGAGCTTTAATAGTAGCTGGCAAAGCATCTTGCCCAGTGTGCATGCTCACAGAACTTTCACTTGTAGAATTAATGAACTTTGCTCGATGTGTTGTTCTATTTGTAAAACCAAGATAGAGATCAAGTGTATGGGCTCTGCTGGTGGAAAAACACCAACAGAACCAAATCTATTTCTCTATTTATTTTTTTCTCTATTCTTAGGCATATTGAACAAGATAAAGTTGGTATTACATAAATAGTTTATTTATGACATGAGTGGTAAGATCAAAACATTTAATGTTACATTTAAGTTCACACGATAGAAAAGAATGAAATTGCTTAACCAATGGAAGGATTGTCTATCTATATATAAATTTTCACATGAGCATGACTATCATCTTTCCAAGGATAGAATATAATGTTTTAACTTGTTTGGTTAAGACTGAGATTAAGAGTACAGTGCCATGAACAATCTTAAAAGACAAAATATGTTGAGTTAATCAGGTCAATCAATTTAAGTTGTAACTCTAACATGTTTGTGTTTTAATTTATGTGGATATCAAGATCAAGAGAAGAGTAGTGACCACTTTACCCTAGAATATTACCTTCATTATTAGAGCGTGATGGCACTAAGTGATGAAGGGTAAATGACTGGTGGTCCTTTTCTTCTCTTGCATCTTGAGTTGTTCATAAACATCTTGTCTCCTCTATTGCACTTATTCTGTTGCCATCTTTCGCTTCTTTAATCTTTTGACTCTTTTCACTCCAATCATTATTATGTCTGCAACAGATTAGTGGACAACACATACCCGAAGGAGTATATAAATTTTTAAACATAGGTTGTTTGTCTAGTATTTAATTTTATTCTGTCTATGCTAATGAAAAGATAATATTAATATTATTTTAGCATAGATCATATTTTATACATAGCCCGAGGCAAAGTAACTTGTAGCGAGAAGATAAAGTGAATGAATCATTAATGCTCATAGTTCTTTCATTCATGATGAATGAGCTATGTCTTCTTCTACAAAATTATTGAAATTCATGATGTACCCTACTTCATCTCTCGATTTGAATTTATCTCATGACTTACCCAAATTAAATCGAAAATTTTCCTGCAGGGGTTAGTCCACCAAATATCCAATGTCTACTACAGCATATTGTCAGTTCAAAAATCAACCTAGACACCACGTCTAATTTGACTTAGGAAGGCATTCTAACCTAAGCACCACGCTTAATTCAAAAAGCCTTTGAAAGTAAAATCAACACACCTCTTAGTTCAAGAATCAAACTAAACACCTCGTCTAATTATGACCCAAGAAAACAATTTAAACTAAGCATCATGCCTAATTCAAAAGGTGTATGAAATTTCTTCAAACCTTAATCCTACTATAGCAAACAAAGGTAACATGAAAGTTTATAGAGTGTTATTCAAACGGAGATGAAAGTGCATGCTTAACAAATTGAATAAAGGTAGAGACAACCAATATTAGCAATATAGAATTTTCTGAATAAGACCATTCCCCTAAGCTAGAATTTTGCAATGTAAATATAAGCTTGAGTGGATGTAATTCACAGTTGTATGATGATTGTTTTAACATACCTGGCGCTGCCATTAATCATTTTCTTACTTCAAACCTGAAATGATTAGTGACAAAAATACCCAAAGAAATATTTTGATCATTATAACTCTATGCTCAATTCACAAGGGTATTACAGCAAAAGGTGCAAACTCAATTCATTTTTTTAAGAGTGGTTATTTTGAGACACAAATTTGTTCTTAGAAAAACCTTCTGATTATTATACTTCGAGTTGGTGAGGTGGTTTCCTCTAGAACATTAGCCTTTATGCACCTATATCCAGATTACAACGAGATCTATAATATTTATGATAAACATATGCATCTACAACCACCCTCTTAGTGATTTTATGAACAGGTAAAATAAGGGGGTTGAAGATCTCGTGTGTGGTAATAGAGAGACCAAAAGGTTTAGGAGATTTCTCATATGAGCATGAATTTGATAAAGTGTTAATGAGATAATTCCCATGCTCATCGATGTAATCTCCCTTTTCAAACTTCAAGGGTGTCTCTTCATGGATGTCTTATAGGCAACAAGTTTGTCTCTATTATTTTATGCCTATGACATTTATTGGATGTTTTATTTTCTAGAATTTCCCATGAATCGATGTCCCTAAGGTTGGTCTCATCTAAAGCTTTCTCTAAACTTGGGTAAGTTCTGTTTATTAAAGAAATTGATTTAAGGTCACCATTTGAATTTAAACCAAGTTTAGATGCTAAAGCTTCATCTTCTTCCATCCATTCTTTCACAATGGCATATGTATTTCTAGTATGTTCTACGCATTCCTGCCATTGTCGTTGCTCTTTTTGGGCACTCCTATAATCTTCATGACTCCTATTCTTAGAATGTCTTGATAGATTTCTAGGATTATTATGAAGTTTAACAGAAAGAGCACAAAAAGATTCATTGGGGTCAAGGATGGGTTTAGAGATGGGTTCAAAGACATTTATTGTGGACATAGAAGGGAAGAAGATAGAATTTATTCCTAAGTGGCTTGGCTCTCCTTCTATGGCATCACTTGACATGTCATCCTTGAATTCTTTCCAATGTCCTTTAGGAGGGAAAGAAAGTTGATGATGTTTTTTCCAAGATGTTCTTCTAAGAAGATTTGATGTGCATTGATTTAAGAGCATCTTAGCTAACCTGAAGTCTAAATCATCAAAGTGGAATTTTAAAGATTTAGGATTGATAGCTAAATCTTGGGAATGAAATGATTGTGTTTTAGCTACCAAGACTTCTCGTATCTAGTTCGGGTGATAAGTTATCCCGAATCATATTAAACATGGGCGTAGCTCATAGCCAGGTGTTATGACAGGTTCTATAGATTTTGGTGGCTCAAAGCTTTTGCGCATGCCATAAAGATAAATAGAATAAGAAGCATCCATAAGGATGAACACAAAAATAATGAAGAGAATGGGATAAAACAGGATTAAAAGCATCCACAAGGATGAACACAAAAATAATGAACACAAAAATAATGAAGGGGACATCCACAAGTAAATCTAGCCTAGGCACCACGCCTACACTACGAAATACTACTTCAACCAAGTAATGACCAAGATCAAAGCCCTCGATGTGAGATGTGAACCAAAGAACGAATAAGAACAAGTTGCTTACTTGAATCGAATGGTAAATACAAAAGTACCTCGGAGCAGCTCGGGCGAGGGAGTGAATCTAGAAGAATACTGACCACGAAGAAGCGCCGACATGCCGGAGCTCCTCCGAATCTCTACTCCTCTACTCAATCTCTCTAATCTCTAAACAAGACTAGATCTAGATGAACTAGTCTGTCCTAATTGCTACATCTAGATGAACTAGAACTAGATCAACTAGAGGGACCCTAACCTTAATTATGTAGATAATATGAAGCACTAGGGTGTAGAATGCCTCTAGGAGGAGCCTTGGGGCGTCATTATATAGGCCGAGGTGGAGTAGGGGGCAAGGAACCGCCACGTCAGGGATCCGCGTCTTCATCTCATGTGCACCGTCGGATCAAACCAACCTAAAATCGACGTAGGGATGCTCTGCTTGGCTTCCAAGGAAGCATGGGAGGAAGACTCCGGAAGGCGGGCGCAAAGCACTTGACCTAGGGCGCCGACCGCCCTGAGGTGGGGCCGGCCGGCCCCACCTAGGCTCCTCTGCGGCCCCCCATCGGGGGGGTCTTCTAGACCCTTCCTGAATCCGATGATAATGTTGCTCCGACGTGAATCATTTTCGTGATAAGTTTGCACTAGAATCCGTCTTTTTCAGCTTTTCTAAAAATCACCCTGGAAAATACAGAATATGCAAAACTCGTGGAATTTATCAGATAAAGCCCTAGACTAGTGTGTTTTCTTGTTTTCCTTCAGGCAAAAAACCCTAGTAAAAGTTGATGCTAAGGAGTGTCAACACTCGCGCTCACCAACTTCTTACGGGACAACAAGGATATATTTGCCTGGAAACCAGCTGATATGCCTAGAGTCCCAAGGGAGTTGGCTGAGCACAAAATTGAAGTCAACAAAGGAGCAAAACCAATCAAACAAAGGCTACGGCATTTTTCACCAGACAAGAAGGAAGCAATAAAGAAAGAAATAGCCCGACTACTAGCAGCAGGATTTATAAAGGAAATCTTACATCCAGATTGGCTGGCCAATCCCGTCCTGGTACACAAAAAGAACACGGATGAATGGCATATGTGTGTCGACTACACAGACCTCAACAAACATTGCCCTAAAGACCCTTTCGGATTACCAAGAATTGATCAAATAGTAGACTCAACAGCAGGATCAGCTTTGTTATCCTTTCTAGACTGCTACTCAGGATATCACTCCATTCGAGGCTTCGTTATCCTTTCTAGACAGCACTAAAAGAAGAAGACCAAAGCAAGACTTCCTTCATCACTCCATTTGGGGTTTACTACTACAAAACAATGTCTTTCGGACTTAAGAACGCAGGCGCAATATATCAAAGAGCAATTCAAGCTTGTTTGGGAGACCAAATTAGAAAAAATACAGAAGCATACGTGGACGATGTAGTCGTCAAAACAAAGAACCCAGATTCTCTGATTGAAGATCTTCAACAGACCTTCAACAATCTCAAAGAATGGAAATGGAAACTCAACCCCAATAAATGTGTATTTGGCGTGTCATCAGGACAACTACTCGGTTTTCTAGTCAGCCAAAGAGGAATCGAAGCAAGCACAAAACAGATCAAGGCAATAACCGATATGGGTCCACCTGCTGATATCAAAGGTATATAGAAATTAATAGGATGTATGGCAGCACTTAATAGATTCATCTCAGATTAGGGGAAAAGGGCATACCTTTTTTCAAATTACTAAAGAAGACAGACAGGTTTACCTGGAACGAAGAGGCACAAGAAGCCTTCGACAAGTTAAAAGCATACTTCAGCACATCTCCAGTACTAGTACCACCAAAAAAAGACAAAGACCTCATGCTCTACATTACGGCAACAACTTCAGTAGTAAGCACAGCTATAGCAGTTGAAAGAGAAGAACAAGGACACATCTACAAAGTACAAAGGCCAGTCTACAACATAAGTGAAGTACTCACAATATCAAAAGTGAGATACCCTCACATACAGAAACTACTCTACGCAATACTCATAACATCAAGGAAGCTCAGACATTATTTTGAAGATCACAAAGTAGTCGTCGTAACAGATTTTTCACTCGGAGATATCCTAAGGAACCGAGACTCATCTGGATGAATCTCAAAATGGGCAGTTGAACTCGGAGCACTCAAGATAGAATTTACACCAAGAAAAGCAATCAAATCTCAAGCATTATCCGACTTCATTGCAGAATGGACCGAAATACAACAACCTACTCCAGATGCCATCCTAGACCATTGGAAAATGTACTTCGATGGATCCTTAAAACTAGGAGGGGCAGGAGCGGGAGTACTACTTATCGCACCTGATGGAAAACAACTCTGATATGTTCTGCAAATCCTATGGCAAACTACCAACAACGAAGCAGAGTACGAAGCACTCATCCATGGCCTACAAATCGCAACATCGCTTGGAATCAAAAGACTTCTAGTCTACGGAGATTCAGCAGTAGTAGTCAACCAAGTCAATAAAGAATGGGATTGCACCAAAGAAACACATGGATGCTTATTGTGCAGAAATCAGAAAGTTCAAGAAGAATTTTCAAGGGCTAGAAATCCATCATATATTATGAGATTCAAATGTTGCAGCCGATGTATTAGCCAAAATAGGCTCGACAGGGCAAAAGTACCCACCGGAGTTTTTGTAAAAGAACTAAACAAACCATCTATCAAATCAGATGAGAAAGAAGAAGAGAAGAAGACAGAACAAGAGCAAATTCTAATAATCAGCGCAGACAACTCAACATGGATGCAAGTATTCATAGATTACATCAAAGAAAAAAGTTACCCGGTAACAAAATAGAAGCAACTCGGGTCATCAGAAGAAGCAAAAACTACGTCTTAGTAGGAGACAATCTTTACAAAAGAGCAAAGCATCATCGGACGTATTACTAAAATTTGTCTCAACAAATGTAAGGGAAAGAAATATTATTAGAAATGTACTCGGGATGTTGCGGGAACCACGCATCCTCAAGGGCACTAGTCGAAAAAACTTTTCGATCAGGATTTTATTGGCCAACAGCATTGAGGGACGCCGAAGAACTGGTCAAACACTGCAAGAACTACCAAATGTTTGCAAGACAGGCACATGTTCTAGCTCACAATCTAATATGCATCCCACCTGTATGGCCATTTTCATGCTGGGGGCTTGACCAAGTCGGACCACTCAAGAAATCCAAAGGAGGATTCGAGTACATTTTCGTGGCCATCGACAAGTTCACCAAATGGATAGAATACAAACCATTAGTAAAATACAGCTCGGCCAAAGCACAAGAGTTCATTCAGAAATCATGCATAGATTTGGGATGCCAAACAGAATAATTACAGACACAGGATCACCATTCACAGCTAACGAATTTAAAAGCTGGGCTCAAGATTGTGGATTCAGCATTGACTATGCATCAGTAGCTCATCCCCAAGCAAACGGGCAAGTAGAAAGAGCCAACGGTCTCATCCTAGCAGGCTTAAAACCAAGACTATATGAAGACCTCAAAGATTATGGAGCAAAATGGATAGACGAGTTACCAAAAATAGTCTGGGGATTAAGAACTAAATAAGCAGAGCAACTGGCTACTCGCCCTTCTTCTTGGTATACGGATCAGAGGCCATACTACCAGCAGACTTGATCCGGACATCCCTCAAAATTGAGCAATACAATAAAGGGGAAGCAGAAGAAACCAGGAGACTAGAAATCAACAGTCTGGAAGAAGTCAGAGTCAACGCAACACTATAATCAGTAAGATACATGCAAGGACTAAGAAGATATTACGACAAAAGCGTTCAACCAAGAACACTATAAGCTGGCGATCTAGTCCTCCGAAAAATCCAAAAATCAGACGGAAGGCACAAACTACTCAGCCCATGGGAAGGTCCCTTCATAGTAGCAAAAGTAACAGGACTAGGATCTTACGAACTGATGACCAAAGATGGAGCACCAATAAAAATTCATGGCACATCTCTCAGTTGCGATGATTCTTCGCTTAGAAATCAAAAGACATGTACTACCCTTCCAACAAAGACTTATTGTTCAATAAAGATTACAGTATCCCAGCTTCTTTTTAGAACTAGATGAGAGCCAATGGAGAGCTCGACCTATCCCGACTTCTAGAGTACAGAACTCGGATGAGGGCCTACGGTCCAAAATCGTTGAAGTGCAAAATGGCTACAAGCTAGCCTGAGCCCAACTATTCTAGGTTGTTTTCATAACACCGATGAGAGTACAGCTAGAAAGAGCCAACACTTGACCTATCCTAGCTTCTTTTCAGAACTAGATGAGAGCCAATGGAGAGCTTGACCTATCCCGACTTCTAGAGTATAGAACTTAGATGAGGGCCTACGGTCCGAAATCGTTGAAGTGCAAAATGGCTACAAGCTAGCCTGAGCCCAACTATTCCGGGTTGTTTTCACAACACCGATGAGAGTACGGCTAGAAAGAGCCAACACTCGACCTATCCTAGCTTCTTTTCAGAACTAGATGAGAGCCAATGGAGAGCTCGACCTATCCCGACTTCTAGGGTACAGAACTCGGATGAGGGCCTACGGTCCAAAATCGTTGAAGTGCAAAATGGCTACAAGCTAGTCTGAGCCCAACTATTCCGGTTTGTTTTCATAACACCGATGAGAGTACGGCTAGAAAGAGCCAACACTCGGCCTATCCTAGCTTCTTTTCAGAACTAGATGAAAGCCAATGGAGAGCTCGACCTATCCCGACTTCTAGAATACAAAACTCGGATGAGGGCCTACAGTCTGAAATCGTTGAAGTGCAAAATGGCTACAAGCTAGCCAGAGCCCAACTATTCCAGGTTGTTTTCAGAACACCGATGAGAGTACGGCTAAAAAGAGCCAACACTCGACCTATCCTAGCTTCTTTTCAGAACTAGATGAGAGCCAATGGAGAGCTCAACCTATCCCAACTTCTAGAATACAGAACTCGGATGAGGGCCTACGGTCTGAAATCATTGAAGTACAAAATGGCTACAAACTAGCTGAGCCTAACTATTCCAAATTATTCTTACAACACCGATGACAGTACGGCTAAAGGAGCCAATACTCGCCCTATCCTAGCTAAACTCATCCCGACTTCTAGATCAAGGAACTCGGATGACAATCTACGGTCAACGAAACATCTCTCAGGGTGAAAGCAAGGCAATCAACAGATCCATTATCAAAAAACAAGACAAAGTAGGGAAGCTTCTTACAAAAAACCTCAGAAAGGTATCAAGTGTCATTACAAATTTTCTACTGCCGGTCATCATTACCGCCAGCACGAACAGTATCAATTTCTACTAGGTCAGTAAATTCCTGAGCTAAAGACAAGATGGCAGCTTCAGACTCTGAAAGAGCTTGCTCAGCTTCAGGGGTGTGAGTCCTGTCCAACACTCTATCAAGAGGCAGATTTTGATCAATCAAACGGACGCGAGCCAACACACCCTAAACGCCAAGCAAGACAGCATCCTTCACAAAGTTGATAGTCCGCTCGGTCAACCGGAGAATAAATTGAACCCAGGTCAAACCAGCATCCTCAGGCCTCCGCAGCCTAGTGGCCAGTTCTCGGACAGAACCAAGCAAGGCCGACCACCTGTCCTCCGAGGCCTTCAGGTGAACCGTCAAGTCCTCCACTGATGCCGTAGCCTGCAAAAGATCCCGATCAGCTCCACGCCTAATCAGACGAGCTCGACAAAGGGTCTCTCAAAGCATCTTCCTTTACCTTCTCCAAGTCATTACGAAAGGTCTTCACTTCAAACTTCAAAGCTTCAGTCTCTTCCGAGTGCTTTTTCTTTAAAGCTCAAAAGGAGAACAAAAAGAAGTCAGAAGAAGAAACAACAACAAGAATAGACACAAAGACAGTACAGATAAAAACCTTGAAGGTCTCGAGAAGTCTTCTTCTCAGTTTCAATTGCAGCCGACTTCTGTTGCTCGGCTACAACAACCTGAGCTCTCAAAGCGGCTTCCGATGATTGACGCCCCTGGCGTTCCTCATCAAGCGCCAGCCGCAAAGAAGCCAGCTCATCCAACAACTTCTTTTGTGACTCAGACGAGCCAAAGAAGAGGTCAGAATCACTGACGTACTCCTGCAAAAGGAAAGAAGATAAAGAAAAATAACAAAAGGAGAAAAACAAGGAGGAAAATAAAATAGACAAATCTCTTACCTGGAATTCCCCATCAAAAGAATTAAAAGAAGCCTGAAGTTTCTTCAGGCGAGAACTCAAATTAAATTCTTCTTCAAGTTCCTGCATCAACTTCAGATCACGAACATAATTCCAAGGGGCATTAGAAGGGGACAAAGGAGGAGAACACCCAACCCTGGAATGAGAAGAAATCAGGGGTTGGGCAAGAGGCAACTCGTCCGCCCCCAAAGTAGTCGCCACAACTGCTTGCGCAACCAGCAAAGAAGAAGTTCTGGCAGCAGAAGATGAAGCAACCACTAGGGTAGACTCCACAGCTGGATGCGGATCGGGCACAGAAACCTGACCTGCAACACCAGCGCTGACGGTCTTCTCAGGGTCAGAAGCCGGAGCCAAAGAAACGGTAGCAGACAACCTACAAGAACCAAAAAGCTAAAGGCAAATGACAAAAGAAAGAGAAAAAGAAGTCAGAAAGAAGAGAAACTTAGGAGCACGACGAAGAGCAATACGAGGCCGAGTTGGTGGAGGCGGCATAACTTGATCCAAGTCCACCAACAACTCGGCAGAAGAAGGAGCAGAACTCGGCAGAACCACCAAGTCCGGAGAAGTCACCCGGGGGCTATGGAAAGTAAAATCAAGACTGAGCAACGGCAGGAATGAACACCAAGAACACAGAAAGATGACACTTACCAACGCAAAAGAGGGGAGTCATCAACATCCTCAGTTTCATCTTTAAAAAGAAGAGCAGCTCCACCTCCTAACAAGGAAAAAGAATCAAGACTACTTTCCAAAAAGAACAGGAAAGGCAAAACCAAACAACCTCTCACCTATCAGAAGGTTACTTGAAGCTTGAGGAGAAGAGGAAGAGCGCGCCCGCTTTTGTGGCGTAGTAGAAGAAGAATCACCTGCAGCAGATCTCTTTCCACCAGCACGAGTAACTCGAGGAAGGGCCACCGGCTGATAAGGAACATACTGAAGAACAGGCTCCATTTTAGAAACACCCGGTAAAATAACTCGACCCTCAATTACCTTATGACCAGCAGCAGCCGGGGGAACCGGAAGAGGAGCAATCTCTCCATCAACATAGAGAGAGGCATCAGCATTAAAATCCCTGCCAAAAGGCTTCAAAAAGATAAAAAAACAAGTCAGTCTTAATCAAAAAGTACTCGGAAGCATAAATACAAACAGGAAAACACACTTACAGCAGGAGGAGGATTGCTGGCTGAGTACTTAAAACCAATCATCGGGACCACCGACGCCCCTTTCAAGATCTTCTGGAGGCGCGTAAGCACCTCTCCATCAGACAACTCGACCGTGGCCACCATACGAGATGGATCCTCGGCGCCAGAGTACTCGAAGCCAAAGTGTTCCCGCGCCTTCAAAGGCTGTACTCGGCGACGAAGATAACTTGCTACTATGGCAAAACCAGACAGGCTATTCTGCTTCAAATAACTTATCCGATTGAAAAGAGGTTGAAGGAGAGACAACTCGGCAGGAGTAAGCTGCTCCTTCTCCCACTGATCATTAGAAACAGGCGGAACTCCGGAATAGGTTTCAAGCGCTGGAGCTCCAACACCTCCAGCAAGGTTTCCAGCATAAAACCACTCGGATCGCCAATCCTTCACGGATTCAACAAGATCATATTCAAAGAAATGGCTCAACTTACGCCCCTGCCTAAACTGAATCCCACACCCACCAAGAGAATGAAGGGAATCATTGCGGGGCTGCTGCTTAAGATGAAAAAGAAAATGAAATAGATTCAAAGAAGGGGGAATGCCAAGGAAGGTTTCACAAAAGTGAACAAAGACAGAAAGATGAAGGACGCCATTCAGGGTGAGATCATGAAGAGAGATGCAGAAATAACGAAGGAAACGATGAAGAAAAGAACACGCCGGAAGGCAAAGACTGGCATGAACAAAAGAAACAAAAAGAACAATCTCCCCTGGGCGAGGAACAGGAACGCGATGCTCACCCAGCGCAACCCAACCAGAAATTTCCTTAGGTTGGATCATCCCCCACTCCTCCAACTCGACCAAATGTCTCTTCTGAGTAGTCGGGGCAGGGAAGGATTTCACCGTGGCCTTCATCACAGCAAATTTCGGGTTCAGCTGCTCGTCGACCTCCTCCTCAAGAGCAGGCTTCTCGACTACTAGTTTCTGGGACACAACTTTCTTCCTGCCCATGCAACGACCCAAGCAGCCAAAAGCTAGGGGAAGGATGCGCAGCAAAGCAAGAGCAGGATTTCAGGATTTTTTCTCTCCGGCGCTAGGGTTTCAGAAGGCAAAGGCAGGGTGAAGAAGAAGAACAGTCACCGCAGCTAATTTATAGCCCAGACATAAGGCCCACTAATAAGCAACGGTAAAAAGGCCAACGGATACAAAGCGAGAAAACAGGAAAGGCCCAGTAAACCCCCAAATTTCGGGATAACGGTCCTAATCCCGTTATCCACCAACGGTAAAAATCAACGCCGTTACAAGAAGGGGTAACTCAGCCAGGACAGCAAGAAGAAGTCATACCTAAAAGAAAGTAGTCAGTCTACTAAGGCAAGTCTACACGAAGAAAGGCAGTTAGCATCTCAGCTAAAACAAGTCTACTCGAAGACAGACAGTCTTCTTATCAATCAAAACAAGTCAGCATGAAGGCAGACAACCAGCAATTCAAGACAAAACAACTCGGATCTCTTCAGGAACATATACTTCTTTAACACAACTTACAGGATACAAGGATACAAGTCTTACAAGACCCATCGAATTTAGAAAGAACACTAAAGCAACGGTTACAAAGAACCCTGTAGAATTTAGCCATAGAAGAAAATTATGCAAAGATCTACATGGAACCCAGCGGAATTCTACCATAAAAGACAACTACGCAGAACCCAAAGTGATAACTGCTGAGACCCAGACTACCTCTTGAATAGACTGGGCCGAGCAGATCCAAAGCAACCTAGATACACCAACATAGTGCATCCAAGATCGCCAAAAGTAGCACTAACTAATCAAGCATCACATCGGGCCTCTCCAACCACAAGTCGGATCGAACCCCATGTGAACAACTGAGCTCCAGCTCTGCATAGGTCGGTAGCTGATTTGCACCGGACAGCTAGAAGACTGTGCGGGTCGGCTACTCCCCCACGCAGACCATATGTCTGGCAGAGTGGAAAAGAAGAACTAAGAGTGCAAAATGACCCAGCATAAGGCACATCTCAAGACTTCTTCTGCCTACCAGAACGAGCCTCCAATCACAATGCTACTCTGGGATTAGTCCGCCTCTAATCCCTATCTCAAGAATTCTTCTACCCACTAAAAGGACCATGCTGGAAGAACAAGGAAAAGGCCCGGGGGCTGCTCCACCTCACAAACTATCATCTTCACAAAAACAGAAAGAAGCATACCGCAAGGCACTGAAAAGAAACTGAAAGGGAGGCCCAATTTATAGGCTCAAGATGACGTACATGGACCAAGTTCACCGAGACAAAGAAACACAGACAGAGACAATAAAAGAGGGCAGTAAGGAGCTTTTACACCGCCACTGCCAACGCCCAGTCATAAAAGCAGACATAAAGGAGCCGTAAAGGACAAATAAAAGCAAGTCACGAGCCTTTTGTCCAGTTCCCACAGGAACTCGGAAAAGCTCGGGGGCTAAAGCAGGTCACGAGCCATAGCCCAGCTTCTACTCAGAAGAACTTAGAAAAAGCCCGGGGACTACATTCAATAAAGCACGTTTACAGTACCAAGCGGACTAAAGCCATCATCCGACTTCTTTTGATAAAAACAACTCGGAAGAAGGCTCAGGAGCTACAGGGTATACACCCTCCATTTTTTCTTTTTTCAAGACCCTTCGGCTACTTATAAATAAGCAGCAAGAGGCTCGGGGGCTACACTCAATGAGTGCACCTACGGCGCACGACTTAAAGAGGAGAAGTTTTCAGCTAGACCACTTCGAAGCATCACTCAAGAAACATGGCGTTCCCCGAGTTCTACTTCGAAATGCTCGGGGGCTTGTCGATACGGGACGTAGACGGCTACTCACCAGCACGGCTCCCGTCAGGGCAAGAGGAAGAAAGCCGGATCCGAGTAGATAACGGATCATCCAGTTAGACAAATAGAAAGTAACTTCTGTAATAGGAACGGAACTCTTCCTACAAGTCCGACTAGGATTAGAAACCGTAGCTCTGACTCTTTTCCTCCAATAAAAAGGAGCTAGAGCACCCTCTTTTGTAACAGACGAGCAATACTCAATCAGACATCAATCCAACGCAAAAGGCCAAGGCCGACTGGAGTAGAGCTTTTACTCAACAACGAGGGCTCGAACCAGGATAAACCGAGTGTCTCTTGCGTAAAACCGTCGCGTTCCAGTTATTCGCCAGGGTCCGAATCAACTGCTACAGGAACCCCGTGGCAGGCTATCAGTGGCTAAACACCGACAATGACGAACGACGGGACCACCTCTGCTGCACCTCCGACACACCTGCTGCTGCTACTGCACCCTTGGATCTTGGTCGGTAACGAACGCTAATACCTTCTCCATTCCCGATCTACCAGTTCCATGTACTAGTACTTGTTGTTTATTTCACTGCAAACATGTTGTTACCGCCTGATCTACTGCTAGACGGTCCATAATGTATAACTCATTCGTGACCCCTCAATTATTGCTTGTCCGACCGTGGCTCCTTGCATTTCCCTGGTGTGCCTGCACTTCCAAATATTCGATTTTAAGAGATTAGGACAAAGGCAGGCCACCTAAGGTGATTGCCTCTGAAATTCATCAATAATAGAAATTAGGACAACCGTCTCCATAAATCGATTTTAAGAGATGGTTTAACAGAGGCATCTCAAGATGTGTGTCTAAACTTTATTTTCACAGATAGGCATCTTAAGATGCATGTCTCTATAAATAGTTGCATCCTAAAATAATTCACAACTTTCCCTATAAACTTGGATGAAGACAAATTTCATATCAAAATCATAGTTCGTGATGCAATCTCCCATCTCTAAAAATTGCTATTAACAGAGGTGGTCTCCAAAAATTTATTTTCACAGATAGGCATCTTAAGATGCCTGTCTCTATAATGATTTTCATCATACAATAAATCATAAATTTTCCATATAAACTTAATTTCATATCAAAATTCTAGTTCGTCACAAGATCTATAACTTTGTAGCTAAATATGTTTGATTTGAAGCTGTTAAGAGTCCCAGCTATTGCTTAATTTTACAGATTTCAAAAATTACAATGGTCTATGCCAGAGTTGCCTCAATACCATCTATAACTCTGTAGTTGCAAAGTTTATAATGTTGTTTAGAATCCCAAATATGTGTCATAAGTTCATAGCTTTTGAAACTAAAAAAATGTAGAATTTCTAAATGTCTATCGTTCACATGGTTAATACCAAAGTTGTGGTCACCCACCTGATCTACATTTTTCCTATTGACAAGTTTTGCATTTATTGTTATTTAGTATCTCAAATATTTTTTTAAATTACATATTTTTAGATTCAGAATTTTGATGTTTCCAAACAATCTCGAATGGAAAGACATACTATACTGAAGTTGTATTGCTTGACATGTTTTAAACTTTTCAGTTTACTTAGTTTGAGTTCATTTAATTTAATCCTATATATGGCCACAATTGAGTTTGTGGTTTAACGATAGAGGGTAGCTATGTTTGAGCACCAGGTGATGGTGCAAACCATTTAGTTTTTCCGGGTTAGTTACAGAGGCAGACGTCTTAACTGCACACATAGGTAAATAGGATTAATAGGGATGAGCATCCTTTTGTTTATCAATTTACAGATGGCAGCCTGTGTTTATCAACTTACAGAGGCCGCCATATTTTGACAATGATATTGTGTTTGTAAAACACATGCTGTCATGGAAATATTCTTTTGGTATTGTCATAGATCTTTAGTGCCTCCTAAATTTCCTATTCAACCAATCCTTCAGAAATCATTTCCTCGAAGAGCCCAATTCTTGGATCATCCGAGTTTTTTATTTCTATGTTTTTTATATCCAAAGCCATCAATAATGCTTGTACAAAAAGGACATCCACTGCCGCTCTCTTCTCTACACAAATCCTGAAGAACACAACCTCCTTCGTATACTGCCGCTCTCTTCTCTACACAAATCCTGAAGAACACAACCTCCTTCGTATACCCAAGTCGGTTAGTGTAAATTAGACCAATTATAAATCTACCCTTTGTCTCTATTAATTTAATTTTACTAATTTTCTTTCACCATGTTTTTTTGTAAAAATGTAATTAGAATGTACCCCAAAAATGCCAGTAGTACACTACTGGAAATTAGTTCATTGCCGAGCGTCTAGGGCACTCGGCGAAGCCCCAATTGCACCCAGCAAAAGAGCACCGGACAAAGATCCCTGTCGGCAAAGGGCTCTTTGCCGAGTGTTTTTTTTTCGGGTAGTCAGCAAAGCCTTTGCCGAGTGCCTGAGACTCAACAAAGTCTGTAAATAAAAAACCCAAAAAAATAATAGCAAAAAAAATTTAATTGGGGGAGGGCCCATCAGCTAGTGCCAACTCATCTTCATCCAAGTTGCAAGTCATAGTATTTTTTTCAGCTGCGCGGCCGATGAGATACGAACCTATGACCTCACTCGCGTGAAGCCTCCCCTACCACTACTACACCACACACTCACATGTGTTTATATTCCATTTCGATTTTCAAATATTATATTAAACTGAGTGAAAATTGCTTGTTTGAGGTCCTAAACAAATTCAAATTAAAAACTTGTCAACTACAAAGTTTCATAACTTTTTGAGATTTACGATTTTCATTTAGAAAGTTTCTCCAACCGAGATCGTTTATAAAAATTTGAATTTCAAATTTTTGAATTTCGAGCATAGTTTTCGTTGGCAAGATGATTTCAAATAAAAAGTTGCCAACTACAAAGTTTCATAACTTTTCAAGATCTGCAATTCTTATTTTGACTGTTTTTTCATCTGAGACCTTTTGAAAAATTCAAATTTCAAATTTATGAAAATCAACTGTACTTTTACGCTAGCAAAACTAATTTAAATTAAAAAGTGTTCAACTACAAAGTTGTATAATTTTCCAAGATCTATATTTTTTATTTTGGTCATTTGGTGATCCGACATAGTGGTAAAAATATTATTCACATATCTTATATATCGCTCCAGTAGTTTAAGTAAACTACGAGAGAGAGATATGTAAAATTTATGAATAAATTTACTTTCACTTTGTCAAATAAAAAAATAACCAAAATATAAGATGTAGATCTCTTAAAAAGTTAGAGAACTTTCTAGTTGAAATTTTTTCATTTGAATTAATTTAGTGCTCCAAAATATGCTTCTAAATTTTCTTTGCCGAGTGCATAAAAAAAACACTCGGCAAAGAACATGGTTTGCCAAGTGCCCAAAAAAACTCTTAGACAAAGAAAAACACTCGGCAAAGAGCTGGATTCCAGTAGTGGTACTTTCCATCCAGATTAACAAAGCTCGATATTTGTAGATAGATGTAACCTAGAATAAGCCTATTTTTGTTTAAGTATCAGGTAAGTCTTGTAACTAGGCATGTCACTCAAACAGTTTGCACCAAGCTATTGCTATTTCAAATAACGCACTGATGACAGGATTCGAATTTAGAACATCCACCTTCTTGTTTCTTCCACACTGTATTAAATAATTTTGGATATTATTGGTACGTTAGAACCTAAGGGTCTAACCATTTATCTTCCCATGAACTATTTTGGGGAACATATCATTAATCTGAAATTTCCTAAACAAAGAAGATAGTAAATAAGTAGAGAGAACTTGTGTCTAAAGGACACACTGCAACTTGTGTCTAAAGGACACACTGCAAGTGGGCTCGTTCGCTCATGGACACCGAAAAAAATAAATTTGTCGAAGGACACCTTGATTCTTGCCAAATTTGCTGGCGGACACCGTATCTATTAAAATATTAATTTCTAGATTTGAAGGAGAGAGAAACATGGTGAAATGTCATTAATTTTACCCCTGCCCCTTTCTTCTTCCCCTTTCCCTTTCCCTTTTTCTTCTGGCCGTGGTGCAGCAACAGGGGCAGCCCGTGGGCGTACCCATGGCCAATGGCGTGGTGGCCCAGCACCACGCCCTCGTCAACTCGTACACCGGCAGCTCGTCCCTGTACGCACCTGCGGCGGCGCCGGCGTCCGGGGCAACGGCCGCGAAATTCTCGTGGAACAGGTTGGAGCTGGCGTCTTGCTCTCCTCGTCCTTGTCATCCTCGTCGCTGTCCATCTCCACCGGTGGAGCAGCATCTGCTCCAGCTCCGCCACGCCAACCCGTGCCCTCTGGCGCTCGCCGCCGAGGTCGGGCACCGCTGCCGTGGCCGCGGCCGCGGCCCCTCGCCGTCATCGCTGTCCAGGAGCCGCACGGTCCGCCTCGCCGTCGTCACTGTCCAGGAAGCCTAGCCTATCAGCACAGCCTAGCTAGCGATTGATCTAGCACATGCACTGGTGCATGCGCACGAGCTTGGCATGTACGGCACCGGTGCTGATATTTACCAGCAGAGCTAGCTTTTCCTTTTCTGAAGCGAAGAAAAGGAAGGAGGAACACGGGCGGCACGCCCATGCATGCAGGCAGCGCGGTGCGTGGCGCGGCCAGCACGTGGGGCGCTGGCGCGGCCAGCGCCATGGCATGACCATCAACACGGCGCGGCGGCGTGGCCAGCAGCCAGCGCAGCGGTGTGGCCCGCAGATGGCGTGGCCAGCGTGAGGCGAGCCCTGGCCGGTCAGAAGAAAAAAAAAAGGGAAGAAGAAACTGACAGGGGCAAAAAGGACCTTTCACCATGTTTCTCTCTCCTGTAAAGCCAGAAATTATTATTTTAATGGGCGCAGTATCCTTGGCAAAATTGATATAAACTAGAGTATATATTCTAGCAAATTATGAAAATTTGGATGTCTCCCAGCAAAAGAGCACCACTTTGAATGTCCAGCAGCAAAAAAAAGAGCTTGTGCCTAAAGGAATTTTGATAAGTTTCAGGTTTTGGAGGACGCCTCCCTCGTGACTTTTTTCACCGATGTGCTGCCTACCCGCCCGCATATACCCGCCTGCGCGCGCATGACTTCAGGCTTCGAATTTTTTCGCCCACGGCATACCCGCCCGCCTCAACTTTCCCCCCTCTACGCCGCCCATCCCTCCCCTCGCTCCTGCAACCGCCTGGTCAGGGTCAGAGTCAGATCCATCCAACCGAACCACCGCCGCCACTTGAAGCCGCGAGGGGAAACGCCGCTTCTTGGCGCCGCCGACGCCCGCCTTCGGGGCCGCGCGAGGCCACCACCGCTCGACGAGAAGCCGCTGCAGGATTGGCCACAACCGTCATGGCCCCTGCGACACGCACACCAACCGCGGCAGGTGTCCTCACCCCTACCGGTGGCGCCAACGTCTCCCTGGTCGACGGCGAGTCGACGGCGGCATTCTTCTCCCGTGCGCCGGCCTGTCAGGTCTTCTCCCCCACCCCTTCCTATGAAGACACCCCCAGTGGCCTGTGACCTCGAGGCGGCCATGCCCGCGGGCTCTGCGTCAGAGGAGAAAAGCCAAGACAGCGGAGCAGCAGCAGCCCCCGTGCCAAAGAAAGTGGCGGAAAAGGGGATCTGTGCCTGCGCTACGGCCTTCATGCGGAAGGTGTATGCCATCATCTCCCTCCGATTGTCTCTTTTCTTGACTTGAGAACTTGAAAATCTGAGAGGTGCGAGTCCGAATCTACAGAGCACTGTTCCCAGTGGATAGTGGTAAACGTGTTCCCAGTGGATAGTGGTAAAAGTCAGTGACTTGCACGATTTAATATTCCCCATCAGAGATTTTCAGAATAAACTATGCCAGACAACTATTAATTTTGCAGGCTTCTAATTGCTGTTGTCTATCTGTGTCCCACTATATGATGCATTGGGTAAGTATAGGAGACCATTAAATAGCAGGCCCATATTGTAGAATGTTTTATTAGATTAAACAAAAGAAATATTGGAACACAGATGCTTTTAATGAGAAGACAAGTAATGCATTAGAAGTTCAGAATTAATATATCATTGATCATGCTGAGATTGATGTTGTCTTTATACAGGGCATCAAAATTAATGAGGTGTAATTAAAATAAATTATCCATGTTGCTATCCTTAGGATCTTTCATCTTAAATTCTGACATTACAAGAGAGCTTTTCATATAGAGATGCTATCCCCAAATGGCAAGTCTGCTAATAAGAGGATAAAAAGGTAAGCAGTGTCAATTTTTAGGATCCATCTGTTGTCTAGAAAGACTATGTTTTCTCAAAGATTATTATCCAACACATAGTTACAGCATTGGTGACATTCACTTCGGAAGTGAACGCCTCAGGGAGGACTGCACCTGAGCCTAGCTGAGCTTAAGATCAGTTTTCTGCCAAAGTTTTACTTGTTTGGATCCTTGCTATTGTCCTTGGGTGTGATTTGGGTAATAAGCTCATGTATTGTCTCATTGTCTAAGGTTTAAAACCCATGTAATCCATATATCAGTATTAGTTTCGTTATTAAATAAAGTCTATGCACAAACCTAATTCTTAATTTTAGCCTTAGCTCCTCGTCTGGTACATTTTCTAGGCTGCAGCTTACTTCAGGACTCATGGATTATGCATCATTATAATGGCCTTGACATTATCTTGCTCCTATTTCAGAGACGTTACATGAATAGGCAAATTGCTGAAGCACTTAAGGTAATCGAACTACATCTTGCCATGTTGGACTACCAAATCTGCAGTTTAAAAATATAACACCACTGGACTACGAACAAATGAAGTTAACTGAAAGTACAAGATGCTAACATGGACAGAAAAAAAGGTACCTATTCTCAATTAGGGACAGAAAAATGTACAACTTGATCTATAAAATTTATATCTTTAATTCACTGTAGAGCAGCCATGGGAACCACTATTTTGTTCCTCAATCTGGTGTTTGGACCATGAAGTGCACATATTTAATTGGAGCTAGAAGTATATATATTTAATTGTTCAATCTGTTTTGTTGCTCAATCAGCTGAAAATTCTGTCTGCAGGGCTGTAGAGAAAACATTGTATTCCTTTTGCACTAAAATTTCATCACACTGACATATATTGAGAAGAGCTTCTATACAGGAAGGTGAGACTTCAATACTACATTTTTGTTTGTGAAATAGCAATGTTTCAACAGATTGCTAATTATAATCTACCCTAAATTAATTCCTGATACAAGATAAGCATGTATTATGTTTTTTGGGATGCTTGTCAAATTACCGGTCTGTTACATTTGAGGATAGGCTTTTTACCCTGACCATGTTGTGTCATGCTCTACAATTAGTTTGGTTTATTTACACCAAGAAAGCTTAGCCAATTGGCCATTGCAAGTAAGCTATTTATTCATGAACGGAACTTTCTTTTTTTGGGCCGATGAAATAGCTTCTTAGACAACATTTTTGCTGCTGCTGGGGAGAGGAACATACTACTAGGATAAGAAAACCTATTAAATGTATCCTTAAAAGGGCAATGGACCATCTTGAGTTTTAGGGGATGCGTGTTTGGACCCTACATCAAAGTATTTTTTCCTCACCTAGACATCTCTCCATATTTTTGTCTGTGGTGATTTTGTTGTTTGGTGTGTTGTATAAAATGTTGGATGTGTTATGGTAGTCTTCTGCACTGTACATAAAAAAGGTCACCAATGGGGGGCAGAGTTATGGTCATAAATAGTACTTGCTTGCCCATTACATTCTTGTGATGATGCCTCAACCAAGCTTTCTTGAGCCGACTGTATAGCTTCTTACAAAGCTTTATTTCTGCAGAAAAGAGGAAGAGGAACATACCAGGATAAAGCAACTATTTTTTAGTATTTCCAAGTAAATGTATCCTTAAAAGTGAAACACACCATCTATTTACACGTTTCTACTGATATAGTTCTACTTTTCTGAGTTATTATTCACCTTTTTAATGTCAAATTCTCAAGTGTAACTGCTAATAATGATTCAGTGTATAATTTATTTCTCCTTGCTTAGATAAATCAAGATCACAAGGTGGATCAGACACTAAGAAGGATCTAACTATCCATAGGGATGGGAACAGTCAAAATATTGCAGCACAGACTTTCACTTTTCATGAACTTCCTGCAGCCACTAAGAACATCAAGCAGGATTGCATTTTAGGGAAGGGAGGTTTTGGTCGTGTATATGAAAGACGTTTGGAGAATGGGCGGGTAAGTCTGTCTAAATCCTGTCAAATTTGGCTTAGTTGAAAAATGTTGGCCGACAGTGCTAACATAAGGAACTAACAATTATAATTATATCCTGAATTAGTCCTGGATACTGACACATTTTTACTTCCCAGGTTGTTGCTGTGAAACAACTTGATTGTCCAAGGAAATAGAGAATTTCTGATTGAGGTTCTCATGCTCTACATCACACTAACCTTGTTTATCTAATTGGCTCTTTTCAGTCGGCTGATAGGTTGAAGTTTGAAATGACTGGCTTTTCTGAGAGAAAAACACTTTTGGAAGATCATCTGCATGGTTTGTATTCTTGTCCATATTATTTTTTGCTTCTCTCTGTGCTTTCTTTATTTTCTCACGTGCATAAAGAATGATCTTTCCATCAAGGTGAACATTTGGAGCTGATGGTGATCGGTGTTCCATTCTGATATACGCGGTGTGCTTGCCAAATATTGCTATCATCGCGGTTGCCAAATGTGGGTAACCAAACAAGAATTATGTAGCCTCTAGCTATATAGCATACGCCTCGTCAGATTTTTTTTTCAATGCTTAACTCAAAGTTATTGTGGGGATCAATATGCCTATGCTGAATGGCCAAAAATGATTTCCCCCCCTTGTTCAAATTTATGCCTTATGATCATAAAATTGTAAAAATTTAGGCTAGGACATCTATTAGATTAATTTAATGCTATTTTCTTATGATCATAAATATTACGTGTTACTTGTTAGTTCTTTTATTTGAGCATAATTTTTTTTATTTATACATGTAATTTTATCCTATTATAGTTGATAAAATATCTAATCTAACTTTTTAAAAAACATTATCTTTTTTTTGCTTCAATGTGCATAATCAATATTTCTATAAAGCACGTGCGTGTCGCACGTGCATTTTCACTAGTGTACTAATAAAACAGTCATCAGGCTTCTAATACTTATTTGTTCTAAAATCATAATTCATGTAGGAGCACTGATGGTTGATAATATAGATATGACAATGGAGCTACCAAAGTCCACCATCAATGAAAAGGCCCCTATATTGACCCTTTCCATTAGCAATTTGACATATATGCTACACTCCTAGCAAACATATATGCAGAAGGTAGACGTGGTGGCTTGGATGAAGTTGTTGTCTTTGTCACTCACACCTGGTGCATGCATGAAATCTGTAGGGAAATGCTTCCATGAGAATATGGCTAGAGTGCAGCCATGTGTGCAGCAGCGGTGGTGGAGAACAAGGGCCAAATAGTTGAGTGTTCTACAGAAGCCTGGCAATGTTCAGGGTTGATGTGGAATATCATTCTTCAACTCGCACCGTGTGCTGCTCTCTGACATGAGACTACTACCACGTGTTGTAGGCCTATCTACTTACTACACAAAGGGGCTTTAGTCTCGGTTGGGAACCCCCTTTAGTCCCGGGTATCTCAACCGGGACTATGAATTTGGGACTAAAGGTCCCGGCTTTTAGTCCCGGTTGGTACAAACCGGGACTAAAGATTCATCTGGCGAAAAATATATATTGTGGTATGTGTGATTCGAACCTAGTACCTCTCGTCTCACATATAAAGTCCTTACCAACTCAGTTGTACACCACATGTGACAAAGTCCTGGACACTCTCCTTTTAAATTGATCCGTGGGGGACCTTTAGTCCCGTTTGGTAACACCAACCGGGACTAAAAGGATCTTTAGTCCCGGTTTTGTAAAACCAACTGGGACTAAAAAGTCGACCTTTAGTCCCGGTTGTTATTACCAACCGGGACTAAAAGTTGAGGACCTTTAGTCCGGGTTAGTAATACCAACCGGGGCTAAAAATTGACCTTTAACCCCGGTTGGTATTACCAACCGGGATTAAAGAACTTTTAGTCCCGAACGCAGAAAATACCGAGACTAAAGTCGAATTTATGCATCGACCAAAGGCCTGTTCTATAGTAGTTTCGGGAGATCTCTGCCATGAGCCTACTACAGGCAGTTAAACAAAGCGAGTGATAGTGGAACTCTTTGCTTTAATCTGAATATAGATGGTTTATTGATGTCAAGGAGCTTCATTTCATTGATTTGCATTCAAGCTTTAAAACAACCATATGTTGCACGGGAGAGATTTTTCTCATTAATAATGTGAAATTAAAGACACTGGAACTTGATATTTGTAGTATTAGAGTATACTATATATATAGTGAAACAACCATATCTTGCCATGGAGCACCTTTGGTTTCACGCAAGGCAAGCAAGATCTGAATGACAGAGCAAAGTACACGTGGTGATGCAGTGTCAAAGTCATGCCGAGGCATCTCCTGTCTCACTAGTACACACACTTGTTTGTCCCGGGATGCTCACCCATGGGATCAGCCATGGACACTAATAAGATCTTGATTGGGTAAAAGAAAAACCTCAATTTCCACCACAAGTTGTTTGGCGAATTCAACTTATATAAACTAATATGAACTTGGTATTTACTTGTAGCCAGTCCATGCAACTTTGGCTTATTTTATGCTAGAACCATTTTTCTCATCTCAACAACTATTCTAGACCTACACATAACACAAATATATGCCCTGCTGTAACATAAAATAATGTTACAGCCAAATATTACACATAAATATATACATGCTGACCTTATATATAATTCGTACACTACTAGAGAAAAGGGCTTTGGTCCAATTGCATTAGTCCCGATCAAATTTGCAACTGGGACTAAAAAGAGATTTAGTCCCAGTTCTATTTACCAACTAGGACTAAAACCAATTGCCAACGGCTATGGTAGCAGCCCAGGGACCTTTAGTCCCGGTTTGTGGACCCAACCGGGACTAAAGGTTTATTTTTCTCCCCAGTTCGTGGTTGCAACCGGGACAAAAAGATATAGTCCCAGTTGTTGTCTCAAACTGGGACTAATACTTGATCTTTAGTCTAGGTTTTAATAACAAACTGGGACTAAACTTCTGAGCATATGTACCAGCTTTCTTTCTGCCCCCAGCCCGAGCTTAGAAATTTTTTATGATGGATTTTTCTTCATTTTTAATAGTAGCCAATAATGGTGGAATTTTATTTATTTTTGTGCCATTAATTTGAGATGAAAATACATACCTTGATAAGTTAGAGCTTATAGTAGTTCATGGTAGCTTATTATAAACATAGAAATTTATAGTATTTGATGATAATAGCATAGTGAGTAGATGATGGTGACCGCTTCCAGCCTCGTGTTCTGGTTTGGATGGAGTTCATAAATGACTGAGGCCGGACCTCCCTCTCATTTCGTGTGGCAAGTGTGAGAAGAAGATTATGTTGGAGTACCGAGTGAACAAGGAAGGTGTTGTTGGTATAAATTAAATGCACACTAGTCAAACTTGATATATAAGTCATTTCTGCATTTGAGAAAGAGTTAGAAAATACTAGTCACAAGTTTTAAAAATTCAAGATGTGACTTGGTCAAACTTGGTCAAATGAGGCACTAAATAGCTTTAGATAAAAAACTTGGTCAAGATGTGACGTAGTAGGTGACACGAACACTGCAGTGGGTATCATCTAGGCAGTTGGGCAATCACATCATGGCTGTCACATGACAACCAAGCAACAACGAATAGGGGATTAAAAAGGTCGTTAGATACTGGTGGTTCCTGTAAAATTTATAGGCTTAGTTCAGGACATTCTATATTGTAGTTATATTGACATTTTTGCGCGGACCCACTATCATGATCCAGACTTTGGCTGTACGTTTTTCATTGAGGTTGGTATTTTTTTTTTGTTCTAAGGTTCTTATGTCATATTCATGTTTTACTTTACATGTTTCTAATAACGCCCTCATCATTGTGGACGTGTTGTGTAGCTTATTGACTCAAACCTGTGATAACGTGGTAACAATTCACAACGTGTTTGCCATAAATGACCATTGATCATATACAACCCAATGCAATGTACACGAGTCTACAATGTTGTATTAGAGACGCCTCACAATCTAGTAGTTGCACTAGTTAGGATGACTCCTTTGTGCTGTTTTGACAGTGTTGGCTCCATCATACTGAGACTCCAAAGCACTTCTGCATCACTGCATTAGCTCTCTTGTTATGCCGTGGCAAAAGCCCGAGCAGAAGCCTACTGATGATCGACCCTGTCAAAGGGCTGCATTATTTTTTCTCTTCAAGTCTTTGTACGGGTTACTATCTGATTCCCGAAAACAATTAATGCGCACTTATCGATATGATATTAGATCATTTTACTTTTCCCTAATGACAATATCACATTTTTTACTAACCCTTCACTTTTCAACTATTGTGATAAATATGTGATCCTAGTAGTCCATTGATGTTACCATAATAATGCACCAACCAAAGCACGACCATCATATAGCCATGCACTCTATTTTAAGCATTCCATTACGAAAGTGTCACACATCCAACACTAACCAAGACATCATGATATGGCAGTTATAGTTGATGATGTTGTCACTTGCGTCCAATGGGAAAACGAGGAACCGTGGGAAAGGACTCGCAGAATCTCATGGCAAAGCTGTTAGCGAGGATATGGCTGGGGTCCAGCAACACAGTAGTGGTGGGTCCTCTTGAACATATCATGAGACCAATGTCACCGAAGTCATGTATGAGGCACAACTACACTACTAGAAACTTGAAATTCCCTCACGGTGCACTACCATCAAGGAAAATAAAAATATCGGTATGAAAATGTACGTATGGTCATAAAAAATAAAAATATCGCTTTGAAATTTCTTATGGTGCAATTACCATGGAAAATAAAAATACCGTCAGGGCCAGCTCGACATGGTAATTCCAGTTTTGCCTGACGTTGGTCAGGGAATTTCAAGTTTCCAGAGGAAATAGGGGCACGATGCCACGGAACGGTCCACCCTGTGGTGATGTCCATCCCCTTGTCCCCTCGTCTTTCCTTTCCTGGGTCGGTGTGATCTGTGCTATGAGGTGGAGAGCTGAATTCTGCAAGGCCTGCCAACACATTATGTTTGCCTGCGTACAGGATGCATGTTTTGCTCTTGCAGTAGTGGTGGGAAAAAGTTTACATTATGATGCCTAAACCTATTCAGAACTAAATTTTCGAAGCTGACCTTTGTGGCTCCCTGCAACTTTTCATCGAGTCCAGGCTCCTGCTACTGAATGGGAAACAAGTTGCAGTTTCACCCCTACAACAACTTTTCGACTGCCATCTTCTCATTTTGAGTTTGTAGAGTTTTCCAATCGTCAATTGTTTTGGGTGAAGCTCTGGTGTCGTCCCTTGATTTTCCAGCTGTGTGTCTTGAGCCCATCCCTTGTTTGGCCCTCGATGTCCAGGGTGAGGCCAATTGTGCTCTCGAAACAAATCTTTAAACTTAGTTTTTTATTTGTCTATTGCGAAGGCTCAGGAGGAATGGCGCGCGGAACGCTCTCTGCAGCCTTCCTTGTGCACACATTGGGTTTTAATGCTGGCAGTTGCCTGAGCATCTGTTGGGAACTTGCAATGTTGAGTTTCCTCTTGCCTCACATTCCCAAACAGATCATGCACGCAGGTTTCATGCCAAGTCATTTGTTCATACATTTCCCCACTTTGTTTTTGCGTAAACTATTTGGTTTTGTTTGGGGCCTTTGTTGAGCTAGAGGTGACATCGATATGTATATACCACTAGATATACAAAATTTGGGCCCCACCACTATTATTGATCATTGCTAGCTTATTAAATTAATGGGAAATGGTGGTCCATTTTTGCTTGTGAGCATGGTGTGTGTATATATATATATATATATATATATATATATATATATATATATATATATATATATCTCACTTAAGTAGCACAGAAGTAGTTTATTAGTGCACCTTGGGAATGAGTTAGATGAAAAAGTTCACATGAAAAAGTTGGACAATTTTTCCATTCCCAATATTTCAATGTCATTTGGCATTAGACTCAGGAAAAAAATTATTACTCCTTTGACAATTAAATTTTCCTAAACTGCAGGCTACAAATTGTTTTGTGTTTACATAAATCTTTAACCTGGCTTTGTCCTATGTTGTTCTACATATCCTATACTCCATTTTTTCCGTTGCCATGTCATGAATTATTTTAGTAGATTTCACTAATTTATAAAGCCTAAACATGTGTGCTATAGTTAATTTCATGTAATTACTAAGCCAGTTTCCTGATTTTCATTCTTATTTAAGGTATGAACTAATGTTATAGTTCATTTATTAACCAACATTGAAGCATCTGAATCAACTTGCTTTGTTTCCATTTTTAGGCTTAAAATAATATCGAACTATTTATTAATTACCTTTCCTAGGTCGTAAACGACAATCATCCCTTTTGGTAATATTTATCATCACGATAAAAATAGGCATTCCATGATTATAAAATGCAATGAATGCGATGGTTAATGATGCTCAAATGTAATGGGTAACAATCAGGTGTTATAGCAAATTTCACTGATTGAGCAATATACTGGTTCTTTTAACAATTATTGTGAACACTCTGATATTTGTTTTTTCTTCATGGTCCTCAAAATCTCAATGAGCCGGTCCAGCTCTGGCACGGCCAATTAATGGTAAAATCTGTAGGTTTTGTGTTGCTATGAAAAGTGTACTCTCAAACGTGATTCAATACAAGGTGTACTATCAAGAGCTAATATTCTAGGGATAAAATCATTGTATCCAAAGCTAACTCTCCAGCCATAAGAAACAGTCTCATGTAAAAAGTTGTACGACCCCAGTTCTGGGCTTTATAGGAATTATAGGATGCTCACGCCAACAAGTTACAACTTCTTTTCTGGAAACCCATCTTCAAAGAACTCTAATGTTAAACGTGCTTGGTTCGGATAAATTTGGGGATGGGTACGGTGACCGATCAGGAAGTTCTTGCCTCTTCCCAGGTGTGCATGAGTGAGAACAAAGTGCGCAAAAAAGACTAGTGTGTTGGTCTATCAGGATAGTCTATGTTTTAGAAAAACTGGCAGATGTAAGCGGGCCTGGTCTCGAGGAGACGGGACGTTACAAAAGTGATCGGCATCGTATTTTAGCTAGAGTCAATATATATGTTTGTTCTTCGATATAATGAGTATGAGCTGGTTCATGCAATGCTATTGTTGCCTCAAGATGGGGCAGCCTGTGGTTTGATTGATTCAAGCTCAGGCGCTCTTTTTATTTCTTTCACACTAAAGGTTTCGATTGAATTTGGTACATTGAAAGCCAAACTAGGACAAATTTGACAATTACTTACTGAATTTTGCTAAATAGTTTATGCTGAATTAAATCCTTTTTTTTCTGTATGGCATACCCTTTGGCAAAACATAATTGGATCTGCCACTACCATCAGTTGAAAATCATGTTTGTTGGTTAATTAGTGACAATTCTTTCATCCTGCTGATGGAAGAGAAACATGTCGAAGTCACAGTTTCACCCCCTCAACTACTTTTAGACTGGCATCAGCTCATCGGGAACGAGCAGTATGTAGAGTTCTCCAATCGCAATTGTTTTGGGTCAAGCTCCGGTCTCCTCCCTTGATTTTCCAAGGTGCATGCATGACTTGAGTCCGTCTCCCGTCTCTTATTTGGTCCTTGATGTCCAGGAGGCCAATCGTGCTCTCGAAACAATCTTCACACCCACATTTGGAATCCTCTATTGAGAAGCCCATGGAGGAAAGGTGGAAGGCTCCCCTTTCAGCCTTCATAGCACACACGTACGTAGGCTTCTAGTGCTGGCGGTTGTCTGAGCTTCTGCGCCTTCATCATTCCCAAAGTGATTATGGATGCAGCCTTCATTCCAACTCATTTGTTCATCCTCTTGTTCATACATTCCAAAACAGTATTTTTTGTGGCCATTCTTGGTACATCGATATTTATAATAACCACTATATACAATGCAGATTCTGGGCCACCACCAAGCAGTGGTTTTTTTTACATCTATTGATCATTGCTGGCTTATTTTTTTCTCATGAGCACGGTGCATATATATCACGAGCATGGAAGGGCAATCCTCATCGCCCGCAGGCGCAGCAGGGCGGTGGCACCCACGGACCCACCGGCAAGGCGGCAAGGCAACCATGCGTGCAAGCGGCAAGCTCCTAGCGACCACAGAGCATGCACATGACAGTACGACACGTACATGTGCATTTGCCTGTTTCGGTTGTGGGTCTTCTTTTTTCTCCTGCTAACGTTAAGCTCACAGAGTGCTGATTGCAGTAACGGAACAGCCTTTGGATGTTATTATTTCTCTAAATCCAATTCTTTTCTCCTAAAGTTTGTCTCTTTTGTATTTTCCCCTGTTTTCGCTACGCGAGAATTCCGAGAGTTCGCTTTCAGCTAGGCATGAAAATGATTTAAAATACATTTTTAAAAGTGGGAACCAGCTGGCTGAAAGTGGTTTGCTAGTCACGAAAATGATTTAAAATATATTTTTAAAAATAATATCTAATTAATATTAAATCAGAAAAATATGAATACAGTACCCAAAATTTTCTAGTCCGAGTTGATTGTTATTATTTGAAGATAGCGTTCTACTATTTACAGTATGCTATTTATTTATTTTAAACATCATGACTGTATGACGTGCCATGCGTGTGATGCAAAGTAGTGGGTGGACGTTACCACAAAACACCTAGCAAAATACCTGCGTCGTTACAAATAAGTGTTCCATGATAGCCGACCGTTTGACCATTGATGTCAAGGCAGTATAGGCCCTGTTCGTTACGAATATATATATCAATTATAAAGCTATTTAGTAGTGTTACTATAGAGGCTATTTAGTAACCAGTTGATCCCGTTTGGTTGTAGAGCCTACTAAGAGATTACAAGACTATTTAGTAGTGTTATTATATAGGCATGTGCTGTCTTTTGAATGTAATAGCCTAAAAAGCTTCTCCTAAGGGGCTATTTTTACCAGTCTACTAAATAGTCAGTTACCATTGTATTTGGCTTGTTTAGGGCTACTAAGTAGTTAGTAACCCCTCCCAACAACAAACCAAACAGGCCTAGAGACCTGGGGGTTGAATCGGTGCCACTTGATGCCCTGGGCTCGATGCAGAGCATTTGCACGGGGAGAACCGTGTAGTAAACAAGGCAGAGCATGATTGAAAGCAGCGCCACGCACGCACACGCACCACAAGTCTAGTGCTGTGGGTTGCCTGAAGCCCTGAACTTCTGCTAAGGGCCTAGCTTGCCAAGTCCATCAGTTTCCCTTTGTCTCCCATTCCCATACAGATCATGCAGGCAGCTTTCATGCCAACTCATTTGTTCATACATTTCGCCACTTTGTTTTTGTGTATACTGTGTGGTGTTGTTTGTAGGCTTTGTTGAGCTAGAGGTGACATCGAGATATTTATACAATACAAATTCTGGGCCACCACCAGCAGTATTTTTTTTACACATTCATTGATCATTGCTACTTATTAAATTGAAGGGAACACTAGTACAAAAAAACTTTTAGGAGGCGCATAGAAAATGGCCTCGGAGGCGGGCACACATTTTGACTGCCTCGGTTAATACCTGCGATTAACAGAGGCGGACGTTTTTTTTAACCGAGGCGGTTAGAAATAACCGCCTCGCAAAATAGATTAACCGAGGCGGTCACTTTAAAATGCCCGCCTCGATTAATGAATTTATGGATTTATGGAGACAGACACAATATAAAGGCCGCCTCGGAAAATGTTGGCCCAGTATATATGAAGCCATCCAGCCCAGCAATCCAACGCCATATATATCGAGTTAGGGTTCCTCAAGTCACCAGCCCATCAGCTCTCTTTCTCTTCACACCTTCCCCCACGCGGCCACCGGCTCCTTCTCTCTTCACACCTTCCCCACGCACTTACCTCTCTCCCTCACGCTGGGGCGGAGGTCGGGCGGGGGGCGCGAGTCCAAGGTGGCAACGGCGGCCGCACGCTCGGCCACACCTGGCCCGCGGCATGAAGGGCGTTGCGCTGGATCTCTCCAACAAGCGGCAGCCCAGGAGGCGGCGCACCCTCGGTGGCAGGGCGTTGGTCCCGGCGGCTGGTGGCCACGCGCCTAGGGCCGATGGCGTGAAGGGCGGCACGGCGGTCTCTCCGACATGAACAGCAGCCTTGGCGGTCCTGGATGCGGGGCTCTCGGCGGCGGCGCGTCGGATCTGGCCTCGGGGGCTCGTAGATCCGGGCGGATCCGGCCTCGAGCTCACAGATCCAGTGGGCTCACCGGCGGACCTTCCTCCAACGGCACATCGAAGGCGGGGGCGGGCGAGCTCGCTGGCAGGCCATCCTCGGCGGCAGGGTGGAAGCGGGCAAGGGACGACGGGCTGCTGGATCCAGCGCGGCGGCGGCACATCGATGGGCTCGGCGCGGGCGCGGCCTCTGGATGGGCTCGGCCGGGCCAATTGACGGGTCTACTATTTTTTTATTTTTTAATTCATTAACGGAGGCGGGCATAAGACCCGCCTCGGTTAGTCGCCGATTTTGTGGCGATTGCTTGGAGGCGGACTGGATGCCCGCCTCGGGAAAGCGATTCTGCCCGCCTCCGATAAAAATAGTGTAGTAGTGAAAATGGTTCACTTTTGCTCACGAGAACGGTGTATATATATTACATCATAAAAAAAAAACTCGATCCATGGGGTAAGACAGCCCCCGGGCATTGTGTTTAAGAAGAAGACGTTCTCACGCACGTCGAGAAAATCTCCGAACCTCTACCCCACCCATACACAGCGGCACCGCAGCTCACGTGAGACTGGGCTGGCCACAGACCTGTGCTTTGGCATGGGAGGGACGAGGGGATTTTTTTACCTCCGGGAGGGGCGGGCAAATGCACCACGGGTACTCGAGGATAAATATATATAAATTCCCCTCAGGGAGCGTTCCAGCGGAGGTTCGAACCCAGCACCTCCACCACCAGAGGGTGCAACGCGCACCGGCTAGCCAGTCGGGCTAGCGAACGCTTGCATATATATTACATCATCATTAGTGCAGAAGTAGTGCACCTTGCCGATGGTGAATAGTGAGCATGTTAAAGGGAGAGGTTCATTTTGCTATCTAAGAATTGCGTGACTTTGCTTTCAGCTCGGGAACATAGAAAATTGGAACCAATGAGCATCAGACTATCGTTTTCTGATTAACTTGGCATCCAGGTGGTTGAAAGCGGTTTGGTAATCATGAAAAGGACAAAAAAAAACTATATTTCTTATAATATAAATAATTTATTTTGATTCACAAAAATATGAATGCAGTAACCAAAATTTTCTAGTCGGAGTTAGTTGTTTTTATTCCAAGCGTTCCACTATTCATAGTCATGTTATTTGATTATTCATTGCACTATTGATAGTCATGTTATTTGATTATTTATCTTAAACATGCACAAAAGAAAACCATGGTAGAGTGCGACTATGGAAGATGACACCATCCCTGCACATGCCATGTGTGATGCAAGCAGTAGATGGAGGTTACCACAATACACCTACCAAAATGCCACCACCATTAGAAATAAGTTGACACAGCATCTATATTAAGCATTTCCTTAACAAAAATCCAAATTGTGGCATATGTCCAACAGAGTAGCTATCAAACAGAGGCATAATGACCAAGATGAGACCTACTTGATGGGTTGATGAGAATTAGCTCATACTAACTCGACACTGGAATCTATCAGGAAAGGGACACGCCTGGGATGCAGCTCTCAGGAATCAGGAGCCATGGACACCGATTCTGCATTGCAAAGGAAAACAGAGCAACTAGGTGCACAAATTTTCAAAAAGCGAAGAATGCACCTCATATGGCGCTTCTCTTTGGATCAAGTATTTATTCAATTTCCATTAAAACAAGTTGTTTTTCGCAATGATATTATATCTTTTTAATGCTTTCATAGCCATACAAGACGAGTGAACAATATGTGAATACACTTGTTTCATGCAGTTAACGGATATCTTATATTATAATTAATAACTCAACATTGAACAAATAATTATCGATTGGATTCTCGAGTGGTGCACGAAGATTAAACATCATGGTATAGAGTATGTACTGGGGTATTGTGCTACTAAGTGAATAGAGAATGTCTATGTGCAAAGATAAGAAATTTTGATTAGTTATAGGTACAAAAATTTTGAGTTAAATATATGGCCTCCGGCCCTTTAAATTTTCAGAGGGTGCCACTTAGGTCCACACACTCTCAAAATGAATTTGTGGCATCCCAGTGTGTCCCTGCGCATATGAGGTGTGCGTGAGGTGGTTTTGGGCGGTGGTAATAAGCAGGTAGACCCTCTTATTCCCTTTTTTTTCCAGCTCCACGGTGTCACCGAGCAGTTTCTCGCAGCGAGGTGAGCTGCCGTTGCGACGGTGGCTGGGAACATGAAGACATTGCCACAGTAGCCCTCAGGGATAGTGACGCCCAGTGAAAGGGTAATTGTGCGTGAGGGTATCCTCGATCACCAGCACAGGGTCCTGCCCGGCCGCCCATGAGAGCCTTCCAGTGGTAGAACTGGATGACGGGTATGTGGAACTGAAACCAGTCCTGGTTGTCGATGTTCTAGAGCCGCTTCAGCTCGTGTGACATCTGGGACACCAGCACCACCAGCACCGCCTGCCACCTTGCTACTGTGAACTTACGCGCCTCCTCATTTGACCTCCTCTGGGCTGGCATGGACGTGCCGCACCACTGTGCTCAAATGCTTGCCATCCCCGAGGGCTACTATGGCAACGCATTTGCATTCCCAGTCGCTGTTGCAATGGCAAGTGATCCCTCCCCGAAGCCGCGCGGGTATGCCGTGGAGCTGGAAATGAAGGGCTTAATTCAACCGCCCTAAACACCTCACGCACTCCTCACGTGCACAGCAGCATAGTCAGTGCTGTGCTGGCACACCACGTTGGTCAAAAGACTCAAAACCAGCTTCCAAACCGATATTGACCTAAGTTGGACACTTAACCAACGATAGGCTGACAAAAATGCATTTTGAGAGTCTATGGACGGAGGTGGCTCATACTGAAAAGACCAAGAGCTTAATACGCATTTTCAACAAACTTGTAATGTACTACTTATATCTATTCCAAAATGCTAACCCCTATAGGAGCACTACTGTTGTTGTAGTACTTTAATCACTAGAACTCCGAACCTCTTTTTGTTTCATGCATCTATTACTACATTTACTTTTCCGCAAGTCAAGTATGTTGTTTAGGCAAATCCTAAAATTTTTACAGGCAATACAAGATGATTGGAGACAAGATGCAATATGCATCTGATCCATGTAGTGAAAGTTCTTACTGTTAATTTCAAAAAAAAGGATTTCTTACTATTACTAATTGGACTCTCCAATCAATCATGCAGGTTAAACCTCATGATGTAGAGTATGCACTGGGTATTGTGCTCTTAAGTGAATATAAATAGCTCGGGTGTAGAGATAAGCCATTATGATTGGTTAGGGGTACTAAATTTTTCAATGAATTTCTGGTGGAATAGTTATCATAATGCACCTAACAAAATTTCATCATTATTGGCATGCTCTGTATATATTAGCCATTCTGTTGCCAATGTGCCATACATTGAACAGTAGGGAATGAAGGTTGCATAAGGATGAAAATCAGATGTGAAGATAGGTTAGACTTTTTATGAGAAGTTGCTCAACATGTCATTGCTACGACTTGCATCTGGTGGGAAGAGGAGGCAGAAGGGAACAAGCTTGGAAGAGAAACAATCCGGTGTGGGAACATTCTGGATATGGCTGAGGTGCTTGTTTGGTCTAGTGTTGTTCAGAAGCTTGGCCAGAAGGAGGGTTGTCATAGTGCCACTGAACATTCTGTCGTGTTTCCATTTTCCATCCTGTGTTTGCGCAATGTCACAGTCGCATGAGGTGGAGGGCTGATTCATTTTGGTGAAACCTAAAGGACACTCAGTTGTGTCCTGCACTAGCGTGTATCATTTTGTCGGCCAGATCATTGTGGCAATTTGTTTCTGTCCAACTGATCTGGGTGTGATTAAGCCTCCCATACTTTTTTTCGATAAAGGATAAAAATATCCGGCCTCTACATCCAGGGATGTACACAGCCAAAAATTACAAAAAGAGATAGAAAAAACAAAAGAGAGAAAGCCATAGTCATATACATAGACCAGGACAATACAGCAAAACGATAAATGCTTCTACCCTCTAATTGATACACGAGAGGGCGTCCTTGGCTTGCTCTCGACGCTGCAGCTGAGTCCCAAATGCCGCAATGCAGGCATGGCTAGGAGCAGGTGTGCTTGTGTTGATGCCTTCAAGAAGGTAAATGACGTCCGCAGACGCCATCATCAACGAAAGGAAAGAGAAAATACAGCGACGCCTCCAAGGGGGAAAATGACGTTGATTGCGTCATCGCCGCCGGCCCAGCACCGCCAGGCAGGGTTTTCACCCGTATTCCAAAATCCTGCAAGGCACATCCAAGCCGAACCTACATACGAAGATGCCGGAGATAATCGGCAGGGTCTTCACCAGATGCAGCGAGGCAAAAAAAGGGGGCGACGGTGTCCTTTGATGTCGACGTCGGAGAGGATTTACGGGCCGCTTGAGAGCGGCGTGGTCCGTGGGAGGGCGGGTTGGGACGGCTTGAGATAACCAGTGCCAACACTGCCATCCCCATCCAGTGCCCGGGAGTCCAGATTGACCCCCAAGCCGCCGCCGGGGAAAGTGTCCCCGACCCGAGGCAACGCCCGCCTGAGTCCGTATCTCCGGAGCACCACCCGCACCGAGAAGGGGGCAACATGGGGCAGCAGCCGACGGATCCAGGCCTAAGATACCCAGATCGGCCCGCCGCCACCCGGCCCCTTCACCGGTGTAGGTACGCCGGCCGCCGTCCGTCCATCCATCGGTGGAGAGAACGGTGCCGCCGTCTGCGTCGCCTAGCCCACCGGGCGCGAGCCAGATCGGCCGCCACCCAAGCAGGCCGCCACCTCGGCGGGAGTGAGGCCGGCCACCACCGGACCTGGATCCGGCCGGCAGTGGTAGGAACCGTCCCCCATCCGCCGCCGCGGACCCAGAGCGGGGCCAGCCGTCGTCGCGGGCCCAGATCGGGCCGTCGCAGGGGCCGCCGCCGCGGACCCAGATCGGGCTGCCGCCGCACACCCGGCCACGGACCAAATGCCGGCCGCCACCGGTCATGTGTGGAGGATGCAGATCTGGCCATGGAGGATCCGGCCAGACGCCGCTGCCCGTCGCCCGAACGACGAGGCTAGGGTTTCGGTGTGGGTGGGGGGGGGGGGGGGGAGAAGGCGTGGAGGAGCAAGGGGACGGAGGGGCGCAGGCGGTGGAAGCCGCCGCCGCCGCCCGGGGCGGCGACGGCGGCCGGAGAGGACACCGGGAGGAGGGGCGGCGGCGCTTGGGAGGCGCCCCGCCCGTGCCACCTGAGGAGAGCGACTTCGGTCTAGCGAGATGTCAGTTGGGTGGTACTGCTCCAATTTGTTTTTATTTCAAGCCGTAGTACATTTTCTTGCTCTGCATGTCAAATATGTTGTTTAGGTAACGGTACTATTGGTAGCTAGCTGTGTCGTTTTGTGTTCTCCAGTAGAGTCGATGGAGCAGGGGCGATCTGGAGCCACAGAATGTTCTGCAGTATCAGATGTTGAGATGTCCACATTGTAGCCGATTTGGTGTGGTCTGCAGTCATTTTGGTGAAACGTAAAGGATACTATTATCTCCAATGCGTAACTTTTTGTCTGCCAGATCATTGTGCTAATTTATTTCTATCCATCTGATCTGGCATGATGCTCGGAACCTATTCATCAACTGGATTTTTCAAGTTTAGCTAACCAGTAGCCTGAAACCCATGTTTGAGCTAGAACAGAAGATTGAACGCAATCCACAACTACAAAGCAAAGAAAAGCAAGGCAACCTCTTCAGCATGTACAGATGGCGGAAGAAGTAATGGCTTTCTAGCACTGCCTCAGTCGCCTCCGCCACCTCCATTCCAAGTGGCCCTGTGGCATCTCTGGCACAAACCACATGTTACTTTATTCTATAACCTCAATGGATATTTTGTTTAGAACACGACTTCACGCGTATTTCATTAAGAAGAAGATAGAGCGCCAAAAGAACGGCTTACACGACGCAAGTATGGGTGAACCCATCATGCAGCACACGACCACAAAGATTGTGGTTAAGAAAAAACAACACAAAAGAAAGAGACACGGGAGCAAGAGGGCCCTCCTCATGACCTAACCAATTGGACCTACAAGAAAACAACAACGCAATAGACTGCCAGCAAGGGAGATGAAGCCGCGGTGGCAAAGCATCCACCGAGAGACAACTATGGCGGCAAAGTATCTGCCCGAACAAGATCGGCCAGTAGCACGGCGGCAAAGCATCCGCCAGAGATCCCGCGGCCAAGTATCCACGAGAGGATACCGACATCAACGGCAAAGTATCCGCCCAGAAGAACGACGGCCACAATGGATATAAAACTTGTCACAGGGAGTCTACTACGAATACATTTGTGTAGTGCTTGAAATACTATCTTAATTTAATATGCACTTGTGTATAATGCTTCTGATCAGATCCAATTAATACATCTGATCAGATGTACCTAGTACATTAGTTAACTTTGCTATCACTAGCGGCCTATATATAATTGTTTGTGAACAGATATGTGTGCTAGTACTATACAGTACAGACAACATGGGGCTGAACAGAGGAAGAGATGTAGATAATCAATCCATGTTAAGGAACTTTTAGCACGGTTCAATAGGAATAGGAGGCAACAGGAAACTATTCTCAAGTTCAAAAAACATTTTCTGTACCAGCAACATTTTAATTTGCACCATGTAAGAACCTCACACAAGCTGTATAACACACTCCTTGACCCGGTTCCTCATCATATAAGGGCATAGGTAGTTTCCGACCAGGGGTTGATGTCTTGATCTCATCACATGCATTAATTATTTCCAGCCTTGCTAACATGATAAGTTGTTTAATAGCTAAAGATTTTTGTAAACTTTATGTATGGATATAAGTTAGAAAATATGTTATAAGTGCCATAGTTTTTTCTAGCAAGTCTGATGACATTTCACTTTGAATGTCTCAAATTTAGTCTTCTTAAAAGATATGCATTTTTAGGTTCATTGAAAATGATACTTATAATAAAATTTTGTGTGGGTTCAGGGATGAGCATGACCATTGGTGTTTGGTGGTAGTGCGGCTTTAAGTTTAAGCTGCTTGATGTAAAGAAATAACCCCTCACAGCCTGGCCCAAAGTGAGGAGGTGGTGTTTGTAGGGGTGGCTGATCTTTTCATCTCTACAATGCAATGATATGCCGATCCCCTGCGTATTCAAGGTAAAAAATAAAATTGCTGTGCAACTCCTTTCATCAAGAAAATACAGAGCCAGTAGTTACAATTATTAATTTAAATGTTACGACCACTATTTGAAGATTACGGGAACAGCCAGAGGCATGTTGACCCAGAATATTTGTAGCCAATCTGAACTTCTTGAATTTAACCATCAACATGAGGTCTTAAACCAAATTACAAATTTCTGGCATGCAAAACAAATTCATTTGAAAAATAGGACCTTCTTAGACTAAGCAGTGACATGGTAGCGCTGGCAGAGGACAATGTCCCCGTAGACTCGGGCTACACAGCAAAGGGCTGTAATCCGTTGCCGTTGTGCTGAGTGAAACAAGGGTGGCGTGCCAGATGTAGTTTGCCTGTGGAATATAGCGTGATTATATAGTGTCTGATTGGTTCCTTGCACTGTGATAGCCAGCATAAGGGCTTAGCTTGCATTATTGTACGTGGGAAACTTGTATTAGGCTTTGATAACACGAACCAAATATTCCTGAAAAATGCTGAAATTAAAGCTATCAAAATGTGTTCATATTCTACCAAAAACAAATTAAGAGTAAGAAATGTCCGTTTGCTAATGAAGGCTTAAGAAGGCTTAATAAAAGCATGTTTATAATTTTGTCCGTACTAGTTGCCTTTTGGGAGATCCAAACAGCCACTAAAGCAAGCCAGGAAGGATAACTGAGAAACATGTGATGTTGAACCAATGATTCCATTATGCTTGGTGGTGTTTCCAATTCTCCTGAATTACATAATCATCTTTTGAGCCACAGAAATGGTCTCAGACTTGATTTGCCAAATACACATGTGGTAACTTCAACGTTAGTTACAGTTTTGACTGTTACTTCATGGCCTTGACCATTGAGTTCATGTGCTGCCTGACACTAGTACACAAGCCATTTCTCTTGACACTAGCGTTTTATTTCTACTGGCAGTTTGTCTTTAGAACAGCCTATAGAAATCGGCCATATTTCTACAGGCGGTTCTCTTAAGGAACCGCCAGTAGAAATACGATTTCTACAGGCGGTTCTCTTAAGGAACTGCCAATAGAAATCAACTATTTCTACTGGTGGATTTCTTAAAGAACCGCCCGGTAGAAATCGATTTCTTGGTGGTTCCTTAAGAGATCCGCCCGGTAGAAATAGTTTCAAATTAATTTTTTTGAGTTTTTCAAACTTTCTCGGATGGAGAAACTCCCAAAATAAAAGTTGTAGATCTTGAAAAGTTATGAAACTTTGTAGTTGACAACTTTTTCATTTGAAATTATCTCTTTATGGAAAACTATGAATGAAATTTCCAAATTTGAAATACAAATTTTGCAAATGACCTCGGACGGAGAAACAATCTAAATGAAAGTTGTAAATCTCGACAAGTTATGAAACTTTGTAGTTCACCACTTTTGCATTTGAATTCATTTAGACCCTCAAATATTCAATTTTCCGTCAGGTTTGTATAATATGTGGGGAACAAAAATGACATGTAGACACATGTGACATGTGGGTGGAGTGGTAGAGTGGGATACGCGCTGAAGCCGAGGTCACGGGTTCGAACCCCCACGGCTGCGTAGCGCACGATTTTACACGGAAAAATGCCTCCCCGGTTCAAAAAATATTTTTTTGCCTTTTTAAAAATATTTTTGCTATTTTTTGGGCGATTTCTAGGTAATGATTTCTACAGGCGGTTCTCAAATCCATTTCTACTGGCGGTTTTCAACCAACCGCCAGTGGAAATGGACCATTTTTGGCCTCTCCCATCGGGCGGTTGGGAAAAATGCCGGTGGAAATCGGTTTAGAACCGCCTCGGTGCTGTTTTGTGTACTAGTGTGATTTTGATTAAAATAAGGTCGAAATTCACAACCTCTGAACCAACAGTTGATAATGATGCACTAAAAACATAGCATACACGTGCATACTTTTGGATAAAATCGGTTTAGAACCGCCTCTGGTGCTGTTTTGTGTACTAGTGTGATTTTTTTTGATTAAAATGAGGTCGAAATTCACAACCTCTGAACCAACAGTTGACAATGATGCACTAAAAACATAGCATACACGTGCATACTTTTGGATAAGATAGATCTTCCAAACTAAATAAATCAGAGCGGTGTAGTTGAAATGTAAATTTTTGCATTCACAGTCCAGAATATAATAATTAGTCTTGTTTGCACAAAACATGACACAGAAATTTATATAATGTATAAATTAAAATAGCAGATGCACATTCGTAAAGAAAACATATTGACTATATGGAGATGGTTATAGCTTGTTTGCTATCTATGTCCAAAGGGCTAAAAGTTGGTAAGTAGCACAAACAGCTGGATGTGCAAGCACTGGAAATGTGTGGTAAGTGGCTAAGTGGGACACCTATGTGGAGAGATCGATCCATATCTCCATCTATTTTCTTAAGAATCCCTACAAATTGTATGACTATGAAAAAACTTTAAATTATTGTAAGCACATTTATACCCAGCCCAAGTTGCTGTGGTTGATCTGTGTGCGGTATGCACACTTAGCAAAAAAAAATAAATTAATTCTCATCCTATGCAAGTATATTTCTATACAATGACATCACCGATTCAGGGTTTTAACCTTGTACAACTATTTCATTCTGTGTGTGGGACTAGATAATGAATGAGGTTACATATATAATACTGTATCTCCCACACACAGTCACGCTGAGGGATGGACAATGGACATGGTCTCACGCCATGGTGCTGGCGCTGGTGCTTGGTGGTGGTGATAATGGGGGCAGCAACGGAGCCGGGCTGAGGCGACCATGGTGATGGCGGCCAGGTGAGTGGTGATGGTGGTGACGGCAGTGGTCCATGCTACGAGAGCGAGAGTGAGATCAGCAGGGACCAGTAGGAGGTTGGCCAGTCCAGTGCAGGCAGCAGCTGCCCTTTGCCACGGGTTTAATTCGGCCATGGCATGCAATACTTCTCCTGCACCCTGCACTAACATTATTGATGGGGGGTAAAGAATAGGCATGCTCCTAGAATATGAAAGAATATATACAGTGTAAACCCGTCCTTCCTGCACTGGTACAGTATGTGTGGTATGGGCCACAGCAACAACAATGGCCTCAAACTGCCTTTGATGCATGTGTGCATTCCCAGTGGAAAAGGAGACCTTTGCTACGGGATCTCCACCGTGACGCAAACAATATAATGGTTTGGACTATTTGACTCGTTTTGCTTCCTCTATCAGGTACAGCGGGACGGCAGACGGCATGAGTTTAGGATATGTCTGAATGCATCTTATTAGTGGACTAACAGCCAATGTCCAGCGCTACTACTGCTAAGACATTAGTTTAGTCTGTGATGTATAATTATATGATTTTTGTACAATTTTTTTTTGAATTACATAATTTTTAGCATTTTAAGACATTCATGACATCAATGTAGCTATAACCTATAGGCCATACACTTCTATATGTAATGAAGACAATGAATGTAGTGGTATGACTTGTGAAGTCTTTCCATATATGTATGCATAAGATTGAAGAATTAATGAATACTAGGTCACAAGCATATACAAACTTGTTAAGGGTCCTGCTTATTTAAAGGGCTCTTTTTTTGTTTTGCATTGATGTCAGTCCATTATTGTAGACAATACATATAGATCCAGCATTATCAATAAATTATAGATCAAATATATTAGTTTTGGTTTAGTTTTAATCATATATTTTTCTGTTCAAAAAGAAGTATATTGTTTTTGGACCATGCAGTTTTATCGCTAGTGATGGCAACGAAACTAGTGGTGAATAGAATACTAGGCGAGGTACAATGTACAAATATATTATGAGTTCTACTTATTTAAAGACTCATTTCTGCATTGCATTTTTATATAGATAAAACTTGGAGACATTATGGCATCCCTACTTGTAGCCATTTTTATATATAGATAGAATTTAGAGATATTATAACACCACTACATCAATCTATAGCTAGCAGCCAACAAATAAATAAATGTAGTAGATTATATTATATTTCTTTATAAATCATTTCTCAAAGATATTTTTGGTATGACTTGAATACTCTGCCTGTAGACGACCAAATCTAGTTGCAACCATATATATAGTAGCCAAAACAATAAATGTAGTAGATTGGACTATAGATCTTTTCTCCAAGATACGCTTGTATGACTCGAATACCTTTCACGCAGATGAGCACATCTTTTAGAGATGGCGCTACTAATAAAACCTCTGTTTTTATAGATGGAAATTACTAATTAATATACTTTCCACAGAGTATCTCTTGAAGTATGATCGACAGTTATGAACATAATTGTGCCTGTCAATTCTGTCATGAACAGCCTGCACAGAATATCTTCGCTGCAGATGCACTGGCATGAACAACCTGGACTAGTCCATGACAGAGAACAGCAACCGTGGCGAGTTGGCAAATGCCTGCCAGTTGTTTCGTTCATGGCCTGGATTTTTCATGCATTTTACCTGCTTTCTTGCTGCGTGCTGTGGCCAAAACGTATAGTGAACCAGGTTCAAGCTATAGAGGGAATTTAAAAGTTAGTGCTAGAAGACACACACTAACAGAAGAACAGAATTTTTTGGGAGTGCTTAAAGATGAGTTACGATTGCTACCACTGCACTAGTGGACAGAACAGACTAACAGAAAGAAGAAAAATGAATCATAGAGCAGATGGCGTGGAGGGGATGATAATCACTGAGTTAATGTGCTGGCCACCACCACCCTCTTCTACAAATTAAACTGACGCGGCAGCAAACACCACACGCGTGGCATTCAATAGCAGCAGATTGTGTGAGGACGTCTGCAGGGGTTGGTTTGAACCGTGGCCAGATGCCCCTCGCTGCGCTATCTGCACGGCGAGCTAGGGAGATAGAGATACAAATGTAGATAGAGAAAGAGATAAGAGATATAGAAAGATAGATACTGCGTCTCTAGCACGGTGTGTACATCGGTGCATGCCTTGCAGGGGGGGAGTAACACCACTGCGTCTCTGGCCATAATGCCACAAGAAGACGACGATTATGGTTAGAGCTGCATCGGATTGTAGCTAGTTACCATGTTTGGTGCGGGTTGAGTCATCGCGTGTTGCTATGTGCTGTGGCCTATGGCCGGATCCATCATCCTCTAGTATCTTTTGTTTTTGCATCCAAGCCCTCATCTTATGGGACTATTGCTAATCAAGACTTCAATTAACCTATTCACCATCACAAGTAAAGAAGTTCAAAAAAATACATATTTAAAGAGTTTACTCTGCTTGCTAGTCCTTTCTTGAGATAAATTATTTTTAATGTTCCAAAAAATTGACCAAACAAGTTATACAAATTCAGTTTATATATATTGCATTGTACGCCATTTTTTCGTGTGTTACAAGAAATGACATGTCTAACAATATTGCCCGCTTATTGTCATATATATGAGAAAGAAATTCTTCTGGGTGATTGAGGATAATGGCCATGCCCCCACGAGGCAAGAGAAAAACATTCTTCTCCATGACCGATCTTTGTCGTATGCGCACTCTATAACGAGAGCATCTAACATACATTCCGCCAATTTGGAAAACTTTGCGGGACATCGACCTAACATGCCTGGCGCGTTACGAAACATAACAATGTTCCCCCAATGCAAATGCATGCCTCGGAATTCATGAACGGTCTTTGTCGTATATCATGGCATCCTACAACAGAAGCTATCATCTAATGTATGCTTTGCCAGTTTTGGAAACTTTGTGGATCGTAGAGCTAACGTGTCTATCATAGGTTTTATGAACACCGCATTAATCCAATCATGCAGAAACCGATGGTAGAAGTACATCATAATTAAAGACAGCTAACATATCACCGTCAAGTGTTCTCATCACATTTGATTACTAAAAGTAGCAAAAGAAAGGTGTTACTACGTTAGCCCGAGCAAATTTATGTATCACAGACAGTGTGTTTCTTGGTTTCCCATGCAACATATATGTTATGTATAAAACACGTGTTGATATGATATAGGCTCTCTTTGGCGGGAGTTTTTTTTCAACAGCTCTAGCTCTAGTTCCGGTATGGTCCTCGGTGGACCTCTACTAAATGCATGTAAGAATAAGAAAGGGACCGGAGCATCAAGTGAAGCTCATGTGAGCGCGGGAATCGTTATTAAACAAGAGAGTTGATACCTTGGTTCCGCAGCATCTCCCGGCCCCTAGAAAAGGGTCATCTTCATATATAGCTTGGTTTAGCGAGGCTATAAGCACTACATCTTTTCCTCTTCTCACACACTCACTGCCTATTCCCACCATTTCTATACTTCAGCAGTTATTATTTTATGCAAAAACCTTACATACTAAAAGTTACCTACTGAGTGGAATTAATTTAGGGACCTGTATGCAAAATTAGATTTTTGAAAGGAAAACATAGAAAAACCGGTGTGTAAGAGCCTATTTAAGTCGCATATTGGGCAGCAGAAGAGAAGAGCCTTCATGCTGTGAAGAAAAAGAAGAAGAAAGAAAGCCACTGTGAAGAAAAAGAAGAAGAAAGAAAGCCAAAGGCCATCCACAAGGAGGGGAATAAAAGAAGGTAACCACTGCAGGGACTTCACTCGTTCGTCTATGTGTGCTTAGGTTTCTTGTATAGTAGAGTCAGTCAGTCATATAGTCTCATATATAGAGGCAGATCGGTGGGTTAGTGAGGAGTGCCTCTGGAGGCGACAGTCTCTCTTCCTCCTACTACCTCCCGTATTTTTTTTGGTCTCTCCTAGTCCTGGACCACGCTGTTGCCGACTGACTGCGGCAGGGGCTCACTTAACAGCCCTTCTAGCTCTTGGTTTTTCCGGAGGGGCTTGGCCTGCTCTTAAGTCTCGTCTGTCGTCTCACTCTAGCAGTAGATCTTACTTATCCAATTCATTTCCTTGTGTGAGAATGTAAAGTGACAGTATTTTTATTTCGAAGGTTGCCAATTATTTATCAATTCATAGATAGAGTCCGTTTATTCTCTGAAAGGCACAAGAGAAGCCAGGTAAACTATTCCTCTATAGGTGCATATAATTTTTGAAAAAAGCTTTGTTTTGTTTTGTCAACTCTGAGGAATTTACATGGTAATATTTTTTGTAGAAGCAATGCGCATATTCGATCATCCAATAACTATATGTTATTTAGTATGTAATTGGAAGCAATACTTTACTTCCTCCATCCCTACGACTATACAAGGAATTAATGATTTCACCCTCCTTAACATTAATTCTTTCATTAATTTACAACCAACCTTACAAATAGTGAAGGACTCCTCTTTCATAAGAGGACCCCTTCCCAACTACCCTTACAGTTTACAATTTTACCCCAAAACCCTCAGAGCATATACTAGGTATATTCCTTTCCTAGCCATCCTCTAAGGGGGGCAAAGGGGTCCGTCTCAGCCCTCCTTCCTGGGCAGGGCCAAAATGCCTCACCCCGGCCCGGCCCATGATGCCTTCTCACCTTTCACCCCTAGAACCTCCGCCTGACGCGATCCTCTGCAGCCACTGTAGTTGAGCTCCAACCTTCGCTGTGGCACACGCCATAGCGCAGGTCACGACCTCCGCCGTGTGGGCTTCCCCGTTCGCTCGGGGCGTTGGGCCCTCTAGGACCTCTGCCGGTCTCCGGCCATGTGGCAGAGGTCGTGCCAGCGGTCCCCTGTGCTGTAGCCAAAAGACAACAGAAATTTATCAAGTATTAGTAATAACTTGGAAGTTTGGAGCCTCCGCCGAGTGGGGTTCTCCCCCAACAATAGTCAAGTTTAAGTCGTTTTTGAAGAAATTTTATTGATAAATCAAGCCACAACAAGAGAAATGATATTTTACATAATTTTTTAAATAACACAAGTGGTCAAACTTGGTGAAAAAAAGTTAAATGCCTTGTAAATTGGGATGGCGAAAGTAATTATTTTGTTCCTTATTAATTAATGAGTGATTTGTCTTACAAACACTAATAAATATAAGCCAGATTTGATTCCCCAGCTAAAACTTTAGTGGTCTAAATTTAGCTGACATATGGATCCAAATAAACCAGCTAAACTAGGAGCTAAATTTTAGGTGGTTAAACACAGCTAATCTAGCTAAACCACAAAAGGCCAAAAATACACCTCACAACCGCTGCGCTGTGGGGACTGCCACCATGAGCCGCAACGCCATGGGTTGCTGCTAGGCCTCCATTTTCGTAAGGCACCCCAAGGGTGGGGGGTGGGGGTGGGTGATGGGGGGCCAGCTGCTCTGCCAGCCTATCAAGATCCGCCACCTGCTCGTTGCTAGCCTCTACGCCGGGGGGTCGAGGTGGCCTTGCTGGCGAACTCGGCCAAGCCGTGAGCCACCATGGTAGGGGCCCTGTTGCTCCGCTGCCCGCTCAACACTAGCGTACGCGCTAGGGGTTCGCCTCCTGCTTGGATGCGTCAACGAAGAAAAGAGTGAGAAGAATGAGGTGGGAGGAAGTGGTACGATAGACAAATAATGATTTAGCTGTTGGATCCAAATGCCCCTAGCTAAAATATAGTTAGTCATCTTTAGCTAGCTAAAAGAATAATAAAGTTTAGGCAGCTAACTTTTAGTTGTGTTGATCCAAACAAGGCTGTAAAATTGAGGAGGTTAATAAATTGCCATATATAAGGCCACATTAATTATGTGCCGCATTTCAACGGTCATAAGGCTTTTGAGAAATATAATGACCATGGACCATGGCTAATAGTCCATCTCTAATACAAGCCCAACAAAAGCCCACAAACATTTAGGGTTTCTTCCCCAACTACTATAAATACCACTCCTTCCATACAGTATTCACACCTTTCCCCATTCCCAGTTTTTTCTTCATCTACTCCTCTTGTCTTTTGTGCTGGAACAAATAGATCTAAAAGCATCAAAGTCGAATTTGAATCTACAGGAAAACACCACAGGTGAGAACTCATACATGAATGATGCATCAGTTTGATTTGCCGATTCCTCATATGTACTTTTTTCGTTCTAGATAATCTAGGGAAATAAATTTCTTGAATTAATTTCTATTTTATTTCTGTTGGCGACAATAAATCCGCACAGAAATTTATGTCCAGCAGCAACCATTCTTAAGGGCATGCGTTTTGGTTGTTTTGTATCTGTTCTTGATCTATTCAATCCTAGATTCTTTGAAGGCGCGCCATTCTTTGAATGTCAGAAATTTTTGTCCTTATCACTACGGCTGTTTGGATGGCCTTTATCTTGAGGCTTAGTTTTTAAAATGATTGCTGGGGATGGAATGCCATCACCCTAGCTAGCGGCTGTAGGTATTGGTTTGACCAAGGACGACTCCTAGTCAACTGATGGCTGGTGGGGTCAAAGCATTGGGCGACAAGCAGTAAGGTTCCTGCAGCCAGGGTTGAGAACCAGCAGCGGAAGGGGTGCAGTAGTGTGGGCTGTCTCACCCATGTTGGACTTAGAAAAAGGTTTTTTTTTTTTTTTTTTGGGGGGGGGGGGCAGGGCAGTACAATCGTTGCTTCTGTTTACATCGTTTTTCCAATACTTGATGCACCCATCGCATCCTTTATGAAATTAGAGACAACGAGATATTTTCTTCAAACTAATTTGAGACAATGACACTGAATTGAATGATAATAAAAAAACATGTGTTTACCATCTATCTAATTCTTTCCCATCTTTGCAGTGTTCAATCCAACCAGTTTTATCTATCGCATGCCGTGAACTGAGGGAAGGATTATTCTTCAAGAGACATAACAGAAATGGAGCAACAAGCTGATTCTGTTACCGGTGCCGTCCCTGTTGATCTGACACAAGGCAGAAAAATTATTGTTTGCGCCCTTGCTGCTCCGAACAATCCAGTTCCAGGTCCATTCCGTGCAGACCGCGAACGTCGAACGTTCTGGACAGCATGTGCAAGTTGCAAGAAAAAGAACAAACATTCCATAGAGTATCTTAATTGCAACATTTCTTGCCTTCAATGCAGTGAAACATTCAAAGCCACAGAAGTATCAAGACCTCGAAACCAACGTACAACCACTACAGAGAATGTTCACTCTGGAGCAATTGTTACACCTCCATGTACCGTGGTCCAACCTAGCAAAATGACACCAGCTGTGGAGACTCCACTCCGAAAGAAGGTTAAAAGAGAGATCATTGCAACAAAGGCTGCTGGCAAACATGGAGACAATCTTCAAGGCTGCCTGGAGAAAAAAATCACCGAGACTGAGAAAAATATGCTTTTGATGTCCAAGGGCAGGAGTATGGTCACAGAAGCAAGAATCAAACGAAACAGCGTGAAAAAATGAAAGTGAGAAGCCAACCCAAAGGTAATATTATGTGTTTTGTATGTCCTATATTACTGTTGTTCTAGGAATTAATGTCCTATTACAATTGTTCTAGAAATTTTTTGTTTCTTCTATTACAAATGGTTTTCTGTTCTAGTTTCATCACTAAATAAATCTAAACAAAAAAATGAACAGTACAAATATTTCTTTCTTTTTACTGGTTTTGTCTTAAGGTGTAGCTGTACAAATTATCTAGCTTTAGTATTGTCCCATAGGTAAAAATTCATGTTTTGCAAAGTAACCATCACAATATTTTGTCTCTATAATCCTAATCAATTATGCTTGTGTTACACTACTTACTTAGTAATATGAAAATCTGCTGTGTGAAACAACTAATTCATACTTTCCCATCTCCAGATTAGACATGCCTTATTACTTTGTTATATTACAAGTCTTGATACGTTGAATATTTTTGTGGTATGAGCATGCATTATACTATTTTTGTGTGGTATGAGTATGAATTCTGTCATCATGCATATTTGTCTAAATCTGTTATTTATCTACTACTTTTGACACCCAAACTAGGAAAAGCATTATTAATGCTGACTTATTTGCTTTATAAATTTATATTGCATGGAATAACATTGCTAGAAATATTTATCTTAGCTTTCAGTGATACCTTTCAAGGAATCATATGCCCTGGTTATGATTATCTGCTGTAAATTCTCTAGCTAATTCTAGTTCACAATTTATTTCTTGTGGTTGCTATGTAGATGGAGAACACAATGGAAGCACTGAAGGACCTATAGCACTGAAGGACAGTTTCAACATCCCATGAAGTAATCCCGAATGAAGGATTTTGCTATATGTGGAATGCTCAACCATAGTTTCTGAATCAAAAACTTTGTTTACATTCAATAATGAGGTTGCTATGGGGTAGAAATGAATCTAATACCCTCGATTAGTCTTTTCTATTTTTTTGTAAGAACATTGTTACCTGCTTTTGTCATGAGAATGATTCAGATGCTTGGCTATGCTTAAATTTCCCTCTGTGTATGATTATGTGCCTTGTGTTCGTACACAAATAAACATATCACCATCCCGTCGATGACCGTGATATGCAGAGACCTCGTTAGGGCATGCGGTGGCTATGGTTGCCCTAGCTAGCCTGACAAGCTTTAAGGCTTTGCCGTTGTTGAAGCAACAATTCTTGTCAACAAACAAAAAACCAAAAGCAATAGTAGATTGGGACACATAACAAATGATAAAAGTAGTTGTGTTTAATAGATTTGATTGTGTGTTATCAATCAACCATCACCCTTTATATTTATAGGGTGGCTGGTCTTCCCTGTACAATTAATGAAGTAGATTAGCCGAACAAAACAAAATCTAATTTAAAGTTGGCTGAGCATCACAGGTACGAGTGCTAGACCAGTTCGATTCAATAAGTATATGGGCATGTACATCAGGTGGGCACCTAATATATGTGACCATGTTTATCTACCATGCCTCCATGCTGCACCACGTCTAGATATTTAATTGCCTTGGATATCTTCTTCTTAGCGGCATACCCTATAGTGCCTAGGTTGTGGTGGACGGGTGGTTCGCCTTCTTCTTCACTAGCATGGAGAACCTCTCGCCCTTGGGCATTGCTTCTTTGCCTATCCATTCTTTGACAAGCATTTCTGAAATCTGAGGTACAGTGTGATGAACTGAATTCATCAAAGGGTTGCTGCTTCTCATTCTTGATGTAACTCTTATTGAGCAACCACCTAAATTGATGATAGGCTTTAGCACTCATACTCAGCATGCATGGCTTGACAAGATCCTAATCAATGCCCTTTGGGTACACGAACCTCCTCTCGACCTCTTCTGACATATTGGTTTTCAGGTGACCTTCTCCTGCCTGACTACCACACTGCATAAAACATCTATGTCATTGAAGAAGTCGGCGTTAAGGTAGCAGGTTCTTCCCTTTCATTCTCGTGGAATTCCAAACCAAGCTGCACTCATGATACCAATCAAGGTACTGTCTCTATCCGAGACTATACAATAACTCACATTGTATATATGCACTCAAGTGTTGTCTTAATGTGCACTACTGTACCATGTGACGTTGTTGTTTGATATCTTCATTCGAATCTACGACAAGATCCTCTCTTGTGGCTCTATATATCTGAGGCCCTAGTATAACGTCTTTGCTCTCATATTCAACGCTGTCTACCAGAGAACAACTTGTAGCAAATGTTGTTGTGTGGCTCTTCTTCTTTTTGCCTTGACTGATCAATTCGCTGACCATTGCAAGCTGTTATTATGGGAGCTAGAGAGGTATACAACTTTGATTATATGGAAACAAGGGAATTAGAAACCATATGTGCATCTCATATTATGATCATTTCACAAGTAAACTGAATGAAATCCATACATTCATCTCCAATTATAATTCTATGTTTGTCAATTATTACATTAGTATACAAAAGTAGGATAACGATATCTTGAAGGAAAAAGTCTAAAAGAACCCCCAACTATTAACGTTGGTGCACTTTATACCCTGAACTACAAAACCAAGTATTGTACACCCTGAACTTTCGAAACTGGTGCAAATAACACTCTGTGGCGGTTTTAGAGGGTGGTCTTGCTACAGTAACATGGTTTTATCTTCTTCTTTTTTATTTATTTTGGCTGAATCTTTGAAAAATCATAGTAAATCATAGAAAAATCATAAAATAGAAAATCTAATTTTATTGGACTCCATATTAGTAGATCTACACAGTGAACATATAATATAGTATATTTTAGTACAAAGTTTTTGCTGTAATTTTTGACCTATATTTTTTTAATTAAATGGAATAATTTATAACCATAATTTTTTTATGGTTGAATTGTGGTGAAATTTTTTATAGTGAGCTTATTATGATATGCTTGAACTGTAGTAAAAAGTTTATAATTATTGGATGATATATAACTTAGTTATAGATTTATTTAGGTTTATACTTATGTTTATGCTTGTCACATATAAATAAATCTACAAATAATCCAATAATTATAAAAATTTTACTACTGTTCAAGCATATCATAATAAGCTCACCATAAAAATTTTACCATAATTCGACTATAGAAATTATAGTTATGAATTATTCTATTTAATTATAAAAAATATAGATCTAAAATTATAGTTAAAATTTTGTAATTAAAAATATATATATTATATGTTCACTATGTAGATCTACTGATGTTGAGTCCAACAATATTAGATTTTCTATTTTATGATTTTTCTACGATTTACTATGATTTTTCAAAGATTCAGCCGAAATAAATAAAAAAGAAAAAGATAAAATCACATTACTGTAGCAAAACTACCCTCTAAAACCGCCCCAGGGTGTTTATTTGCACCGGTTTCGAAAGCTCATGGTGTATAATACCCGGTTTTGTAGTTCAGGGTATAAAGTGCACCAACGTTAATAGTCGGGGGGTTTTTTTTTAGAATTTTCCTATCTTGAATATAGAGAATAAGAAAAGTACATCGGTGAGTTTGTTGATTACAAAGGAAGATGTATAGAATTGATGAATACAAAAAACTACAAATATTACTGTCTTATATTTTCCAGTCTAGGCATCACAATGCTAGCAAATAGGTTACTTGTATACGGTACAAGCCATCCACTATTGGGGCATTCACTACTACAGTATTCTTTTGCATGGCGGGCATTTTTTTTACCGAGGTGGGCATTGAAACCACCTCAGAACATAGGTCACAGATAATCGTGGTTTACCGAGGTAGCTGCTTTGTCTGCCTCCGTTAATCAATTAGGAAAAAAGAAAAAAACCATGGAAAGCCTGCTGAGCCCATCCAGGGGCTCACCGAGCCCATCAAACGGCTGCAATCATGACATCTGCTCACTGGCCGTTGCCATCGCAAGACCAGCCTCGGTCGCCGTTGCTGGGCGGATCCGGCCTCCCCGCCACCAGATCCAACTTGCCGTGACTGGATCTATCCACCACACCTGCGTATTCATCACCATCGCCGTCATCGTGTCTCTATGAGGGAGAGAAGGTAAGGGAAGGATCTCAGATATGAGAGACGATGAGGGGATACACATAGGGGGAAGAGCATAGTTGCTTGGTCCGCGCCGCCACGCAAGAGGAGAAAGAGGAAGTGGCCGCACTTGGGGAGGAGCATCGCTACCAGAGGCCACCAGATCTGCACAAACACGCTGGAGGAGGAGGAGGAGGCCGTGCATAGGGAGGGGCGCCACCGCTGGAATCCACAAGATCCCTGCGGCGACGCTGGAGGGGGAGGATGCGCCTGCAAATGGGTTAGGGCGCCACCGTCGAAAGCCACCAGAGGCGAAGGCCAAACGTGGGGTGGGGCACTGCCACCAAAGGCCACCCGATCCGCATGGCCAACGACAACAATGGCTCTCTGGCACGAAACTTGTCATCCATAGATATGGCCATGCGAGGGTGGAGTGGTGTGGAGAGAGGAAGAGAAGCCAGAGAAGGAGGGAGGCAAAGTTCTAATTTGAGGAGAGGGATTAGAACCGATGATAATGAAACCCTAACTCGCGTTTTTGTACTCGATCGCTCTGGGATTCGTCAGGGCCTTTTGGGCCTCAACCATAATAACCGATACGGGCCTTATAAGTGGTGCACCTCTGAGATGGTAATAGATTTTAGGAGTTGGTTTTTTTACCACTTCAATTAATAGAAAAGACCCTTCTTGGTTAATCTAAGGCATCAATCGAAGAGGTGGAAATTACTACCCGTCTCTGAGGCACATTTCAAAAGATCCCACAACATTTTTTGTAGTAGTGATTTGATCATCATATGCGCTGTCTCAGCATGACAGCATGTTAGAGTTGGTAAATTTGAATTCCTTAATGCATATGCCACTGCCTTAGCACATTATTAGAATATAAGAAAAGGGATGCAAACACTATGACAAAGAAGCACTCACTAGTACACAAATCATTTCATTTAACACTAGTGTCTTATTTCTACTAGCGGTTTATCTTTAGAACAACCATTAGAAATTGGCCCTATTTCTGCTAGCGGACTTCTTATATTTCTACTAGTGAGGAACCGCGAATACAAATCATGGCGGTTCCTTAAAAAATCTGCCAGTAGAAATTGTATTTCTACTGGCGGTTCCTTAAGAAATCCACCAGTAGAAATATTCTAAAATTGATGTTTTTGAGTTTTTCAAACTTCCCGAGATGGAGAAACTCCTAAAATAAAAGTTGTAGATCTCAAAAAGTTATGAAACTTTGTAGTTGACAACTTTTCATTTGACTTCATTTAGGTCCTCAAACACTCAATTCATATTCAGTTTTGGATAATATGTGGGGAACGAAAAAGGATATGGACATATGTGTGTGTTGTGCGGTGGTAGGGGATGGATCGCGCGATGCTGAGGTCACAGGTTCGAAGGTCGGCATCCGTGTAGCGTGTGATTTAATGCGAAAAAATGCGTCACTTGCCCAATTTAAAAAAATACTTTTTGCTGTTTCAAAAATATTATTTTGCTGTTTTTTTGCGTTTTCGGGACAACGATTTCTACAACCGTCTATAGAAATCGATTTCTACCGACGGTTCTCAAAAAACAAGTAGAAATAGGTGATTTTCACTGGGCGCTCCCACTGGTGGTTTAAAAAACATCAGTAGAAATGAGTTCAAAACCGCCTGTACAAATGTTAGTGACTAGTGGCTGTTAGATTGATCTCCTCTTGATGTGGGCCCAACGGCCCACACCGTAAGCATCTCTGCTCCCCGATCGGGGGAGCCCAACTCAACTAAGGGTTGGAGGGGCCCCTGTCTGCTTGCACATGTATATAAGAGAGGTGGGGGCCAAGGGCGCACCACACGAGGTTCACCGCCGCCGTTCTCCCACCGCGACCTCGGACCCTAGACCGATCCCACGGGGTGTGCAGCAGTGATGGGAAGTCCTCCACCGCCGCCACTTCATCGACACCGACTCCGCTCTTCCTCGACCGTCGCTGCCCGTGCGCAGCCTCCATCAAGCAAAGACTATGGCCGACTCCAACGCCGCCATGCCCAAGTCCGATGGTCACCCTCTCTAACCCTAATCTTTTCTCTATCCTCTTACGTTTCTTCATCTAGATCTTGTACTAGAACCTGATGTTATTCTCAATACTCTTTGTCTAAGTTCGTGTACCCATCTACACTTGTTGTTAGTGATCCCGCAATTAGTTCATCAATGGTATCAAACGCCATCTAACGGTGAGTTTAGATTGGGTAAACTAGTCATTAGATCGGTCTCGGTTAAGAAACGAGAAGCACCGGTTTAAGCAAAGATTGGGAGATCGAGTGATCTAACCCTAACTCGGTCAAATCCCAATCCTAACCCGCCTTTGTAAGAAGAGGGAGTCGATCTCAAACCCTAAGCAAAAAGAAACCGGTCGAATGGGGGAGAGCACTCACCTCACACGGAGATTAGACCGCGCGCCGGGCGGTAAGAAGACGCCCGCTGGTGAGCCTTTTGGGCTCGCCGCCCGCTTAGCAGAACCCGGCGCGGGTCCTTAGCACCGCTGTGAAGCCGCTTCGGCGGCGGTGCGTGCTGGCCGCGGGCGAGCACGCCCGCCCGGCGAAAACTGCAGCAGCGCCCGCCGTTTTCTCCCTTCTTCGCTCCGCTGCCGCCGTCGTGTGGTTTTTCTGGTGAGCTCTGTGTCCTCGCCGTCGGCTTAGCACAAAACGCCGCGGGTGCTCGGCATCGCTCGTGGCCTTCGCCGGCCGGCGTGCTCAGCCATGGGGCGAGCACGTCCGCCGGCCGGGGGCTCACGCGGCCCCATCCGCCCTTGTTTCCTCGCCAAATCGCCCGCTCCCGGCTCACTGCCGGTCGTCACGCAACAATAGGAAGGGGAAATGGGGATGGGGTTTCAGAGTTTCAGCGCGGCCGCTTTTGTTCCCCGTTCAAGAGGGCGGGCAGCCGTTCGATCTCCATCGACGGCTCAGATCCGCCCGGCTCCCGATTCGGGCCAGTTTGAGCCCAGCCGCGCCGCCTCGTCAAATAAATTGCGCCCAGGCCACGTTGCGCCCGGGGGTGCCGCTTCCGCCATTCGCTGCGGCCGCCCGCCGGGTCAGGAAGGCCGTGGGCCGTCGGCTGCCGCGAATGCAAATTAGTTTTCTTTTTTTTTTCCTTCCTTTTCCAGAAATACCTTTTAGCATATAAAATTTGATTATTCATTTAAGTTCAGTTAGTAATCCCTGCAGTAATCTTTGAGACATCATTAGCAATATTTCTGGAATTAAGTATTAGTTTATATTAGTCACGTTTTTCATTTGCTTAGTTTATTTGTTCTATAATTAAATTCAAACCAACGGGCGAATTTGATTTTAGGGAAAAAATTTTAAGATTCTATAATATTGTTATTTTTCGACCAACGTCGAAGATAGCAATATTGTAATAGTTTTAGTCCATAAATTAATCTGCATAGTATATATAATTCAGTTTCACAGTTTATTCTCTGTTAAATTTTGAACCAACGGGATAAATTTTTCGAGAGAGAGATTAGAGATGCCTCGACAATTAGTATAAGTCCATTTAGTCATGATTTCCATTTGCTAAGATATTAGTAGCCTTTCTAACTAAATTCGAACCAACGGGAGAATTTAGCTAGAAGAGCAATTGTAAAATTTAGAAATAACTCCGAAAATTAGTATAAGACTATATTAGTCATCTCTCCAAATTAAATTCGAACCAACGGGAGAATTTAATTAGAAGAGCAATTATTTAGTTTTAGAAAAGTTTATAATATTGTTATTTTTTGACTAAGGTTGATGATATCAATATTATAATTGTTTAGTACATAAGTGAATCTGCATTACATCTATTTTCTACCCAACGGTGATATAGAAATTAATGTACAAAGGGAGTGTATGTATTAATCTTGACTAATGGTGTCTTTAATACATGCAATTTTATGTTAAGATATCAGTTTTATTAAGTTATCTCACCAACTTTGCTTGTTCATTTCAGATTTCTTGAAAGAATTATGCACTAAGAAATTCACTGGTGGCGGTGTTAGAGAGCACATACTTGAGCATGACAACCTTGGCAGATGAGCTTGCGTCAATGCATATGGTTCCTCGAGTCATTTGTCATTCGGATGATTTTTAGCTTCTCTGCCAAGGGAGCTTTGAGACATTTATCATCATCTGCAATATGATGACAGGTGTGGAGTCCATAGAAAGGCTCTTCACATGTGTGTACAGGAGGAAGAAAGACTTAAGACAAACAGAGGCACTAAATAAGTGGCAAAGAGTGGGATTCCATATGAGTACAAATAGAGCCGTTTTTTGAGTTATCTTAGAATTATTAGGTGTTTCATTTACTTAGTCTATCTAATGTACTCCATATTCTCTATTTGCTAGAAATTTAGTAAACTTTTCTCAGTTAGATGATGATTCATTGAATTGCCATTTTTGAAATGGCAAATGTAAGACACTATTTCATAATATGTATGTTGGCCTTATTTTCCGACAAGACGAGCTTTGTCTATTATCAGTTTTGAGAATGTGAATGTTGTATTCAATGAGAATGAGAAAAGATTCCTCGTCTACAAATATAAGTAGAAAGCATAAGAATGTTCAATTTTGACTCTTGAAATTGTGGTATTGCAGATTAAGCCACATTTCGAGGGGGGAGAATAGATGGATTAGTCAAAGATGAAATTCTTTTCGCTATTAGAACTCTCTTTAATTAGATCAATGTGTTGATTACTCTCAGAATTAGATTAGTGTATTGATTAAAGTACATTAAGACAATCTGAAGTATAAGGATTAGAATATCAACATAATAAAAGAGATTAAAATAGTGAGATTAGACCATGGTGGGGAATACTGTGGGTGACATACCCCGTATGGCCAAATTCCTACTGAGGAAAATGGCATAGTTGCCCAGTATTCCATGCCGGGGAGAGCCTTAAGTCGGTGCCTTAAAACACTATATAAGTTATGGACAGATGAAGTACCCTCACTTAAGCATTTAAAGGTGTGATGTTGTCCAACTAAGGCTAAAGTTCTTTAACCCAAAATTAAGAAAATTAGAACCTAAGACAATCGGTTGCTATTTCATGGTTACTTAGAAAGATCGAAGGATTACTACTTTGTTGCCCTAACAGGTATACAAAGTTTGTACAAATGAGACATACTAAGATCTTAGTGGATCTTGTGATAAGGGGGAGCAAAGTAGCACAAAGGATCGGGTTTAGAGGAGAAGCGGGTCTTCAAGCCCCTACTTTAACATTCTAAGAACCATACTTTATGCTACCGATTCTTTGCTACACAAACGGTGTGAAACACCACAGTGTCAACACCTGTTGTTAGTCCTTCCTTGCCGACAATAAATAAAAATTTGGAACCTGTCCTTCAGGAGCCATTAGAACCATAAGTCGAGCATGAGAAGGACAACAGCAGGCCCATATGGCACCAAACAATAGGAATGTTAGAAGATCACAAAGAGTTAGAAGATTAGCTATATTAGATAATTAAGAGGTTTTATGAAGCCAATGAGTATCATATGGAGGTTGATCCCACCACATATGACATGAGAAGCAATTATCTTAAAAGTTATATAAAATTCAGAATTGTAATAAGTTTTGGAACTTAGTGGATACTCCTAAAGGAGCCAAGACCGTAGGCTGTAATGAGTCTATAAAACAACACTAGTGACTCCCAAAAGGAAAGTTAAGAAAACCTAATATGCGACTCATGGCAAAAGTTTTTAAGCAATGAGACTCCCAATCTCATGTGATGATACTTTTTAGAATTATAGTGGCGCTAGTAGCACAATAAGACTTAGAGTTAAGTCAGATAAATGCAAAGACGACACTCCTTAATAAGGATCTACAATAAGATGTTTTCACGGCACAACCGAAAGGTTTTGTTGTGAAAAGAAAAGAAAATACGGGATGTCGCCTAAAGAAGTTTACTTATGGATTAGAATAAGCTTAAGACAATGGCATTAGTGTTTTGATAAAACAATTAGAAAGTTTTGGGTTCTTAAGGCAAATATAGAGGACAATTGCGTTTATACAAAGTTTAAGAGTGCTAAGTTTATTTTCTTAGTTCTATATGTGGATGATATTTTGCTAGCGAGCAAGGATGTCGGTCTACTAATAGAAACTAAAAAGTTCTTGTCCTCATATTTTGACATGAAAGATTTCAGCGAAGTCTCTTTGGTTACGGGGATTGAGACTCACCGTGATAGAAATAGAGGGGTATTAGGGTTGTCACAAAAAGGCATACATAGAAAAGATTCTTAAGAAATATAGTATGCATAAGTGTAGTCCATCACCTGCACCCATTGTCAAGGGCGATAAGTATAGAGAACATTAGTGTTCTAAGAATTAGATCGAGCTCGAACAAATAAGATTAGTGCCTTATACTTCAATTTGTCGAAGTTTTAATATGCTCAATTTAGTACTCGCCCTGACATAGTTTTGATTACCGGGTTAATTGGCAGACATCAGAAGAATCCAGATGTAGGACACTGGAACTTAGTTGAGATAGTTCTGCATTATTTGTAGAGCATAAGAGGCCTCATGCTAAGTTATAATAAAAACTGTTTTTAGATTATACGAGGATGAATAAGAATCCACATTAGGTAACATATTTACCCCCTCGCAAGTGGAGCCATGTCGTGGAAAAGCTCCATATAAACCTTAGTCACGTCATTAAGGATATGCGCCGAGGTTGTAGCGAATAATGAGGCTTTAGGGGCAGGTGAACCGAAGTTAAGAAATTTTTACCCGGATTAAGAGTGGTAGACAGCATCAAGAAAAACCACTTTAGATATATTGTGATAACACGCTCACAACAATAAGTCATGTGGTGCTGCCAAACACATTGACACTAAGTGGTATGTTGTGAGTAATAAAGTTCGGGATCATATCATAAGTCTAGAGCATATAAATACAAAACAATACGTTAGCGGATCCGCACACAAATGGCTTACCACCCAACGTGTTTAGAAAACACGTAGCTAGCATGAGGTTAAGGTGAAGCCAATGATTCCTAAACACTTAGGGCCCTTTTAGTTAGAACTCTGTTTCGAATTAGAGTAATGCAATGTAGCCGTCAAGTCCAACGGAAACCTTTTCTGTGATGATGAAACGTGCTCTACGCATTTCTTTATAATGAGATAGAGCTAAGCACTAAGTATTTAAATTAAGTATTTAAGTTGAGATAAAGATAAGTTGTTAGAAGAGATCAAGGGGGAGAATGTTAGATTGATCTCCTCTTGATGTGGGCCCAACGGCCCACACCGCTTAGCATCTCTGCTCCACGATCGGGGAGCCCAACTCAACTAAGGGTTGGAGGGGCCCCCGTCACTTGCACATGTATATAAGAGAGGTGGGGGCCAGGGGCGCACCACACGAGGTTCACCGCCGCCGTTCTCCCACCGCGACCTCGGACCCTAGACCGATCCACGGGGTGTGCAGCGGTGATGGGAAGTCCTCCACCGCCGCCACTTCATCGACACCGACTCCGCTCTTCCTCGGCCGCCGCCTGCGTGCGCAGCCTCCATCAAGCAAAGACTATGGCCGACTCCAACGCCGCCATGCCCAAGTCTGATGGTCACCCTCTCTAACCCTAATCTTTTCTCTATCCTCTTACGTTTCTTCATCTAGATCTTGTACTAGAACCTGATGTTATTCTCAATACTGCTGTCTAAGTTCGTGTACCCATCTACACTTGTTGTTAGTGATCCTGCAATTAGTTCATCAGTGGCAGCTTAAGATGGACTCAAGAGGAGGCTAAAATCAACAATTTATAGGGGCTAGCGATTCCCTCAAGGATATATGTAGGCGGCTAACCCCAAAGGCCCCATCGGGTAGTCACACACTAGCACGCTTACAAGTCGCAAGCTATGCATTTTAAATCGTGCCCTACGCGGCCACCGGGTTTAAAACTGTAACCTTAGCGTCACATGTTCCTATCTCTAACCATGCTACTCAACACTCGCTTGTATCAATAGTAGATATTCAATCTTTCTCTCCATATCATACTGAATTAAATTTGAAATAAGTGTTTAGGTGTCAAAACGCATTCGGTTGAATAATTTCTCGATTATAAAGTTTTACATTTCATCTTCTGTACTAGTTTTTTTCTAGCTTTTGGTTGTTTCTCCATATAAGGTCATTGAGAAAATTCAAATGTTAAATACAGGGAATTCAAATGTATTTTTCTTGGAAAAAATTATCCCAAACAAAAAGTTGTCAACTAAAAAGATGTTTAACCTTTTTAAATCTATAACTTTTGTTTTGGTTATTTCTTCATTTTGGATATTTCTCCATCTAATATTTTTTAACAGTTTAAGTTTTAATGCGCAATTTTACTATTCAATGTGTATTTGTTGGTGTGCTCTAGATCTAAATTTGTAGGGGTGGCTGGATCAAGAGCCTCCTGAAAAATGGGGTCCTCTGTAGGAGCAGCTGAAAATACCTACATGGTGCTCACGTTGGAAATCATCCGTAGGGCTACTTTTAGATTGGGTCATTAAAAAATTTACTATAAATCTTTTTTTTAGTAGTGAAGGAAAGCACACGTGCACAGTGTAGTACATGTGCAAACAAGCTTGTAGCTATGTAAGCATCTAACACAGCTAGTAGCTAGAGCAGAAAACATGCTGCACGAGATAAAGCAAAAAACAAAAATAAAAATAAAAATTGAGTAACATATTGTGCAAGGACCTTTGTGGGCAACAAATTGTGGAATCAAGAGATCTGAGTTCTCGGCAGCAGTTACAGCTACTGTATATCAAGCGGGGACCAGATTACACTTGTCCTTAGAGCATATATAACTTGAACCCATATATATAGCAGCAGATGTTAAATTTGTTAGAAACTCGACCCAGTTCAACAAAAAAAAATTACGTAAGAAGGCACAGATGAAATTCTTAGGGCCACTTAATTTGCAGGTTTGTAACAAAAAAAAATTTCCTCACATGTATATGAACTATATAGAGAGAGATAGCAACAGTGAAAGACAATACATATGTCGATGCATTTATGTGGGACTAGATCCATTGGCTTTCCACCAAGGGCTCGTGTACTTCGGATGGATAAGTTATGGTCTTTCTCAACTTGTCTTTGATTTTCATGGGCATATCTACAAATGCTATGTCCAATCGTTGAAAAAATCAAAACTTCTTATAATTTGTTAGGAAGGGAGTATATCATTACAAATCTGTCAATATTAACACCAACTAGCGCAGAGATGTTCATTCCCAAAAACCGAGCGAGTGCCAAAGACTTAAATTTTAGTATCAACAGAGTGGTACATTTCTAGCTATGTCCAAATTTCTCCCACATTATTTTAATTTATTTGTGGAGAAAAATATGCATGCCTTGTGGCAACCTATGGTAGGCACGTCAGGAGTACTGCATGGCCTTTTGCATGCAGTACCCCTTTCCATTGTGCAAAAACCAAGCAAAAACGCAAACATTCACCTAGCGTTCAGCATCTTCTAACGCCTGAACATTGTACGCATTAATCACACGGTTATTCTAGCACCCGTCAAGCACTTGATTTCATACATCCCTCAAATCTTGTTGAGCATGACCACAGCCTCCTCCATGGTGGGCCTGTTCTTGGCACTGTCGATACACCTGCGTGCAATCTCCAACAGCCCCTTGGCCTCCTCCATCTCCTTCCCATGCGCTTGGATGCCCATCCGACGGTCCAGGATCTCTGACGCATTGCCTGCACCTATCTTCTCCCTTGCCCAATCTACCAGATTCACCTCCTCGTCGCCCTTGCTGGCCTTAATTGGCCAACTTGGCCGGTGTCCTGTTACCATCTCGATCACCAGCACACCGAAGCTGTACACGTCTGCCTTCGCAGTCGCGCCCACGCCGTCCCATATCTCAGGTGCCACATACCTGTTTCATATCCCACAATCATCATGCCCAATGAATCTTTCTGAAGATAAAATTTCTCAGTACTCATGCATTCATTCTTGTACTATTTTTGTCTTTAATTTGATCAAGCTAATTGCAATCCTAGTTGTGATTTTGCAATTTCTGCTGGGATCTTTGATTGTTGTGGTCCAGATCAGAAGAAGGCAAATAGGGAAATGTTTGGATATTTTACATGCATATAGACATATTCATTAAAAAATAGTATATATATATAATTATATATACACAAGGTGTATTTAATATTTTAATTTACCCGGCGGTACCAGCGGCTTGCGTGCTGACGTGCGATTTTGCCGGGCTTCCTCTGACGATCCTGGCGAGGCCGAAGTCGGCGAGCTTGGCCTCGAATCCTTCACCGAGCAGGACGTTGCTGGACTTGACATCGCGGTGGAGCACCGGCGGCCGCCGGCCATGATGCAGGAACTCGAGCGCGGCGGCAGCGCCACGCGCGACACGGAGCCTCGCGGACCATGGCAGCGTCCCCGTGCCACCACCGCCGCCGTCCTCCACGTCGCCGTGGAGCCAGGCATCGAGGCTGCCGCGCTCCAGCAGCTCGTACACGAGGATCCGGTCGCGGCCGGCGGCGCAGTAGCCGAGCAGGCGCGCGAGGTTCGGGTGGCTGAGGCTGCCGAGCACCTCCAGCTCGGCGCGGAACTCGCGGTTGCCGGCGCCGGCGTCGCCGTCGCCGGACAGGCGCTTGACGGCGACGGCGGCGCCGTCGGGGAGCACGGCGCGGTACACGAACCCGAAGCTGCCGTCGCCGATGATGTTGTCCGGGGAGAACCCGCCCGTGGCGGCGGCGAGGTCGGCGAGCGAGAGCTTCTGCAGCGCGGCGTCCGCCGGCGCGCCGTAGAAGGACCACGACGAGCTGTCCGCCGTGCGCGCGGAGACCGGCAGCGTGGACGTGGACGCCGCCGACGCCGAGCAGCAGAGCTGGCGGCCGCGCGGCTTGAGCTGCTGCCGCTTGGCGCTGTGGCGGTGGCAGAGGAAGGCGACGAGGAGGCAGGGCACCGCGACGACGAGAGAGGCGCCGGCGATGACGACCAGAGCGAACAGAGGGGTGTCCATGGCCATGGCGTGGCCGGAGCGCGCGCGGCCGCAGCGTGCGTGGCGGTCTGGTGTGATTGGTTCTTGGGTGGAAGAGGGAGGGAGAGAGAGGGAGTGGAGGAGAGTGAAGTCGTCGGTGGAGTCAGCTGTGGTGGCGGGGCGCGGCGGTTGACTTCGTCGCGCGCGGCGACGTCGGCGTCAGCGTGGATTGGGATTGTGGACCTGGACGATGACTTGGACTGATGACTGCTAGTGGAGTCAAGGTTCCAACATTATTGCTTACTTTTTTCCACGTTCTGCTTTAGAATGAATTCTCCTTTTTAAAGTTGCCATTTATTTCCACTCCCGGAAGGATCCCGCTGGTACGCGTTATATATTCCACGTCAAAATATATTTATTCCATAAATTTCTCAATTCTAGATTAATTAAAAGGCATTTTGGTTTTTTCTAAGCTACGTTTTATTTAATACAAATCAGCTTTTTCTAGTGGTTTTCAGGGTTTAGCTTAGAAAATAGCTTTCTTGATGAAGTTAAAGTTGTTTCCAAGGCCCATCCGATACTCGGCAGAGATATTCTTTGCCTACTGTCTAGAGCCAACACTAGGCAAAGCTAGTATTTTGCCTAGTGTCTAACGGAGACACTCGATAAAGAGGCACCGTTGTTACCAACTAGTAGTCGCCGTTACCCTTTTACCAAGTGCCACCTTTAGACACTCGGCAAATGAGTCACTTTGGCTAGTCTCGGGGCTTGACACTAGGCAAACTCTGGCTTTGCCTAGTGTCCTACGCTAGCCCTCGGCAAAGGTTCCATATTTATTGCTTGCTTTTTCCACGACCTCCTTTAAAATTCTCCATTTCAAAGCTGCCATTTATATATTCCACGCCTGGAAGATTCCGCTGGTATGCGTTATATATCCATGTCAAAATATATTTATTCCCTAAATTTCTTCAATCCAAATTAATTAAATGACACTGGTTTTTCTAGGCTAGCTAGCTAGGTTTCATTTAGTACAGCTCAACTGTTCTAGTGAAACTGTTGTTTTTAGTTTGAGCTTAAGTAGCTTTCTTCATGAAGGTAAAGTTGTTTCCAAGGTCCGTTGGGTAATACCGTTTTATATGGTAGAATAGAAGAATGGAAAGACCCTGATGCCCTAAGCCTTTTCCATCACGGTTATTCGGTTGTCTTATTCCTTATGACTCTTTCACTCGTGCTGCTTAGGGTGCGCCATACTAGGCTATGCCCCTGCTGGCCGCTTCACAACATGCCACACCTCGATGACCATGCATGCCTTGGTGGTAGTGCCTCGACTGGCTGGTGCTTGAGCGCGAATCCAGCCAGTCTGCTTATTATCAAAAGATGAAGTTATGAAAAGCTATTATTTTTAGAACATTTGTTTGAAAAAAAAAAACAGATCACAATAGCTGATGAAACTGTTGCTGAAGCTATGATACACTGTAGCTTTTGCTTTGCACATGGATATATATATATATATATATATATATATATATATATAGAACTACTACCCTATAGCTGGTTACTGAGAATAACTTATTCTGTAGCAACTTTGAGTTACGATAATTACAATGCTAATTTACGAGAGTTATAGTAACTCCTTACTAAGTGATTTATTATAATCGTTATGGTAAAGTCTCATGTATTAGAGTAACTCCTTACTAAGTGATTTACTATAATCGTTATGGTAAATAGTCTCATGTGTTATAGTAACTCAACTATCATAATGATTATAGTAATTAAGATACTATAATTCTTGTAAATTAGCATAGCAATTATCGTAACTCAAAGTGGCTATAGAATAAGTTATTCTGTAGCCGGCTACTGAATAGCCTCACCCTATATATAGAACTACTATATATATATATATATATATATATGAAGAGGTTTTCCTACTCCCCGGGAGTAGTTACTCCTATCTTCAAAACAACATATTGCGTATGTGTTTATACTTGTTTATCACTCTGAGTATGTTTATATACTCATACTAAGATACTTCAAATCTTTCTACGTGAAAAAATTTCAAAGGAACCCATACTTTTAATATATTACAAAAAATACCATTGACCGTAGTATATAAAACAAGTATAACCACATACTCTATGTATGCATGCATACTTGACATATATACTACCATAGATGGTCTAGTATGATTATAGACTTCATATACATACACTTCATTTGGTCATATACACCTTAAATCTAGAGATATTAACATGTGAGTAACTACTCTCTAGGAGTAGGATGGAATTTCCCTATATATATATAATATGTCCATACTAGACCTGAGCATTTTATGGGCCAGGCCGATAAATAGCCCAGCAAATCTTAGGCCAAATATTGCCCATTACAGTTCCATTCGACATGGCTCAGGTCGGGCACTTGCCTTGGTCGACCGCTAATGCTGTAGCGTAGGAAAGTTAAAACAAATATTATCAAGTCACGTGGCCAACAATTTTTTTTCCTGAATACTTATCATCTCATTTTTTTAGATAAAAGATAGTTTATACCTGATATTATCTATCAAAAGGTAAAATCAAATCAGTTATTACAAAGTCAGCAGAGACATCGACTTTGATAAATAAAGGAGTAAGCAAAGTATAATCAGGCAAGCATGTCCTCGGTCCATTAGTGCTGAGGCCTCTACTGGCACTTCACTGCCGCTATATTGGTCTCCGCCATGTCCATTCTCTTAGCTTGCCCTTCACCATTTCTTTGTACGCGGTCCTTCCTAGCTGAGCCTTGATTTGGTCTTCTCCATCTTGCTATGTTTGACTGGGGCTTTCCAGCATGCTATCATTCAAATGCATGTCAGTGCCCAACTCTTCCTATGAACTACTTTCGTTCACATATTCTTAAATAGAAAGGTTAGTCCACAAGTGTTGTCATTAAATAGAAAGGTTAGTCCACATATACTCAAATATGATCATGAACTAGCTCGTGGCACGTCACGTCAGCGACAATCGAGTTAGCACTAGCGATAAAGCCCTTTTTCCAGAACAGCCCTCCTATTGTTAACAAATCAACCCATAGTCCTTCCCGTTCCACGTTATACCCGAGCACAGAGCTGTAGCCAGTAGGCTCACAGCAGAGTGGATCATGCAGAATGTTTAAAAGAGTTGTGAAGTGGGCATACCCGTCCATATTTGGCGCAGGAGGCAAAAGGGAAATATATACTCAGATATGCCACGGGATAGACGTTGAAGGGACGCACAAGAATTGGATGGTGTCGGGATTAGTCTTCAGGCTAGCATTTCCTTCATAATGTACTGAGATCTTAACATGATGCCAGTCTCATATGTGGCTAGATCTCATCGCCAACTTCAACCGTTGCTGCTCAGGACTTGCCGTACACCGCGTAGTTGCACAAAGCTCTTGGTCCCAAGCCACGTATCTATCCTTAATAATAAAATGACAAAATTTCTCTCCATCTATTTTTTAGTCCGTCTCCTCTCTATTACCTAGGTAATAGAGAGTTGTCTCTGTCTAAATTTACCTGTATACCTACCTAATAATAAAGAGACAAACTTTCAGCTTATTTTTTCGTCCATCAACTTTTTTGTTCGTCTCCCTCTGACTACCAGACTTATATATATTGCTCGTGCTTGTACGATTTAGAATAGCTCTTGTTTAGCACAATACAAAGTCCCAATTCCAAAATATATTTGGATCCATGTCCATATGATATATGTGGTACTTCTTAAAATAACCTAGATAGATAAGAATCCTATCCAATATGAGTAATCTGAATCTATCCACTAGGAGTAATCTGAATCGGAATTCTAATCAAATTCTTTTTGATTACTTTATCCGTTGATTGGCGACAACATGTCCGATTCTATTTTTTTAGTCCAAACGTTTGGTTCACATAGAATCGATGGTCAATTTGATTCCACGACTTTTGTGCTGCCATTTATACAAGCCAGCTAAAAAGAAGGGGGCCATAATAGTGCGTGGCTAGGTGCAGTGACGTAGACAACATGAAACATGAACAATTATTTTATTTTTTCGTGCTGCATATACAAGCCAGATGAAAAAGGAAAATACCATAAATGTGTGGGTAACATGCGCAAAAATACAATATGCACTAGCATACAAATCATTTCTCTTGACACTAGCATTTCATTTCTACTGGCGGTTTCACTTGAGAATAGCCAGTAGAAATCGACCCTATTTCTATGGGCGGTTCTCTTTTTTTAAGAAAAGAGAATATATTATATCCCAGCTTCTGCATCGATTAATGAATATAGCTGTTCCTTATTACAAATGGATCAAATCCGAATGACAATCCAAGAAATCACAAAAATAAATGTTTGAGCCATGACTGAAGAGAAAGTTGTAACGAGGGAATACTAAATAGCAATCCTATTGCTAAATCGGATTTCTTAAGGAACCGCCAATAGAAATCGATTTCTACCTTGGCAGTTTCTTAAGAAATCTGCCAAGACAAATAGTTTAAAATTAATTTTTTGAGTTTTTTAAACTTCCTCGGATGGAGAAACTCCCAAAATAAAAGTTGTAGATCTCGAAAAGTTATGAAACTTTATAGTTGATAACTTTTTCATTTGAAATCATCTTTTCATGGAAAACTACAACTAAAATTTTAAAATTTAAAATACAAATTTTGCAATTGACCTCGAATGGAGAAACACTCTAAATGAAAGTTGCATTGTACATCTTGAAAAGTTATGAAACTTTGTAGTTGAACACTTTTTCATTTGAATTTGTTTAGACCCTGAAATATTGAATTTACCATCAATTTAGGGTAATATGTGGGGAACTGAAATAGGATATAGAAACAAGTGACTGATCAGTGGAGTGGTAGAGAAGGCTACGCGCAAGGCCGAGATCATGGGTTCGAATACCCACTGTCGCGGGATTATAGACACGGAGACGGGCGGGCGGGTGCCTCCCCCGGTTTCTAGAAATCGATTTCTACTAGCGGTTTTCAAACAACCACCTGTGAAAATGGTCCATTTTCACCGGCCTCTCCCCCCTGGCAGCGGTTTGCAAAATCGGCAGTAGAAATGGATCTACAACCACCACTAGTAATGTTTTCTGTACTAGTGATGATTGATTTTGTTATTATCTAAACTATTTTTTTTGTTATTTTCTTTACTTTAATTTTACGAGCAGTGTAGACAGCGTAACTAAACTAATCAAATCATGACAACATATCTGAACAAACGCTATCTCCATCGAGAATAACTTGAAAATAGAGAAAGATAGTATTGTCAAACAAATGGAATAGTCTATGTCTGTTAATCGAGCCATGCTGGAGCAAAATTTTCAAGATGTGACCTATATATTTTCTAAAAAGACACTGGGCTCTCTAGTTTTGTGTCATGCTTATTAGATATAAAAAATTCTAATTGCAACACACGAGGAAAAAATTATTTCTACCCATTTTTTTAACTGGTCCTCCGAATACAGAAACTATCTCTATTTGCTTGTCTATAACCCTCCTTTTTTGTTAGGTTTAGGATAGCGACGAATCCAAATTCAAATAGATCTTTCCAATCCTGAGTAAATTGAACTTTTTTAATGAATGGTTGATAGTATTTTTCATGTACGTTTGATAGTCCTCGGACTTTCTTTAATGAATGTTTGATAGTATTTTTCATGTATGTTCGGTAGACTTTCCTTTTTACCCGTTGTAACGCACGTGCATATTTACTAGTCTATAACTAATATTTAAAAGGCAAGACTTTCTCTGCTCTCTAATTTTGTCCGTCCCATTCTGCCATTTTTTCAAAGCCCAACTGTTCCACACTCCCAATACTCACTGGCGGCCTGCTCGCGTTCAACTCGCTCACGGCCCAATACTCACTGGCGGCCCGCTCGCGTTCAACTCACTCACGGCCCAATACTCACTGGCAGCTCGCTCACGGTCCAACTTCATGTCACGTCCAGTCCAATCTAGCAACAGGATGAACAGGTGACAAAATAACTGCAGCCTGGATAAAATGGTCCAGCTACGGTGGTTTGATCCTGGCCACCAAGATTAGAGGCCTCGTACCGTAGCACCCCACCACAAAAGTTTTGATGATATTTTGCAATACCTCTTTTTATTTATCATTATGCCTGAGCTAAGCGCCCTTTTATTTATCATTATGCCTGAGCTAAGTACCCAAGAGCAAGTCTAGACAATCCAACGTATAATATATCACCAAAAGCCTAGCATTACGGACTCTATGATGTTGCTAAAAATGAATAATAAAATAGAAAGAACATCCTAGAATCATATTCCACTAGTACAGAAATGCTTTGTACTGGCGGTTGACAACGTATTTCCACTGGCGTTTTTCCCAACCGCTAGTGGGAGAGGCCAGTGAAAATGAGCTATTTCCACTAGCGGTTGGTTGAGAACCGCCTGTAGAAATCGCTGCCTAGAAAAACACCTAAAAGATTGCAAAAAAATATATTTAAAAAGGCAAAAAAATATTTTAAAAAGTCAGAAGTCGCGCATTTTTTCGCTTAAAATCGCGCGCTACGTGGCTAGTGGGATTCGAATCCGCGACCTCCCCCTCACGCGTACCCTCCCTTACCACTGCGCACACACACTCACTTGTGACTATATCTCATTTTTTGTTCCCCACATATTATACAAACCCGACAAGTAAATTTAGTATTTGAGGGTCCAAACGATTTCAAATGAAAAAGTGGTGAACTACAAAGTTTCACAACTTTTCGAGATCTACAACTTTTATTTAGAGTGTTTCTCTATCCGAGGTTATTTGCAAAATTTGAATTTCAAATTTCAAAATTTTGATCGTAGTTTTCTATAAAAAGATGACTTCAAATGAAAAAGTTGTCAACTACAAAGTTTCATAACTTTTTTGAGATCTACAACTTTTATTTTAGAAGTTTCTCCAACCTAGAAAGTTTGAAAAACTCAAAAAATTAATTTAAAATATTTCTATTGGCGGATTTCTTAAGAAAACCGCCGGTAAAATCGATTTCTTGGCGGTTCCTAAAGAGAACCGCTTTGTAGAAATAGGGTCGATTTCTACAGCTGTTCTAAAGGAAAACCGCCAGTACAAATAAAACGCTAGTGTCAAGAGAAATCGTTTGTGTACTAGTGTTCATTGCTGGAATGAAATTTAAAAGCTATATAAAACATGAAAAAATATAAGAAATGCCATTGGAAAAAGTGGAAGCCACTAAAAAGAACTAAATACAAATCTATGCAAAATTTTTGCCTTTTTTTTTAAATCGGCCCATTCTAATTTGCCCCTCTCTCTCCAGCCACTTGCTCTCACATCCAGCCTACACATAGGGCCAGCCAGCCTCCAACTGTGGAATTGCATTCACATCTGGCTCAACCGCGGCCTACTCTAGCCACCAATCTGGAATTCTGGAAAAAAAGATAAAAAAAATGCCTTGCCAACATCAAGATTCGAACCATGGACTCTAGGTTAAAGGGGCAAACACTTACCACCACACCATACAACCTTAGCTGATGGTTCCTAGAATATTTTATTATTTATCGGCGATAACACCTTTAAACCTTTTTATCCACACAATATTTCATGGAGTGTTTTTTTTATTATTTATAATCATTGATAGCACCTTTAAACCATTTTAGTCTATACAGCCTTAGGTGATGTTTGATGAAGTTTTTATATTTATCTTCGATAGCACCTTTAAACTTTTTTAGGTCTATTTTTTTAAATCATATCTTTTGTTGAAGTCTATACAAATCTCGGTGAAAATTCATGAATTTCGATAATTTTAGGGGTGTTCGAAAAAATCAAATATCAAAATCGAAAACCTGTCTGTTTCAACTGGGTTGTTAAACCGTATCATAGGAAAAGAAATTTGAAAGAGAACTTATAAAGATTAGCCATTATGATCATGTACTTGAATTATGTATTCAGTGTTCTCTTTATACATGCTAACTTGAATACTCTCGTGTAACTCAGTATGGCTTAAAAGAATATGTTGTTTGGGTCTCAAAACAATTTGCCTTTCTTATTGAATAAAAAAAATTATGACTACTATGGCAACGCAGTTTCCATTGCAACCGCGTAAAGTTCAAATTGTCTAGTTCTCTCTATTGTTTATTCCCATGCGACGCATCCTAGGTTAGTAATTCATCCTCTATCATACAAATCATATAAGAGTATGTTGTCTCTATAATCTATATCCAAAACAAATTTCAATCAAATAAAGAGAGAAACCAAGAAGAGAAATAATCCAAAAATAAATAAATATCCATGTCCCATAATAAAAAATAGAGAGAAAACAAGGGAAAATAGTCCAAACAAATAAATCTCTAAATCCAATCAAAAAGGAGCTCAAGAAGAGAAATAATCCAAAATAAATAAATCTCCATGTCCCGTAATAAAAAATAGAGAGAAAGCAAGGATCTAAATTTCTTATGATTATTTACTATTCTGTAAAAGTCTAGGATGGATGTATAGAAAAGATTTAGAAGATGACATGCTATTCTAGAGAGGTGCAAAAGCAATCGTTGACACTGTGGCCTATAGCGAGAGCATATCTAATACCAACATAGTCATGAGCATAAAAAAGATAATTATCTAGATTTCTATTATTAAATAAACATTGAACAAATAAGTTTTTAATACCCGTTTGCAACGCACGGGCATATTTCCTAGTTAAACCTTACACCGAGACATGCCACTTGTCTATTTAATGGCCATGGTCCTTTAATAAAGAGGCAAAATTTCTCTCCCAGCCCTAGCGCCCGGTGTGCCCGAGGCCTCCAGCGGTCTCACCCTGCCCCTCGCTTGGTCTCATTCGTTGCCCCCCACCTCCGAGATCTAGACATGACCATTGGCAGCTCGGGTGCGGCCAACGATCCACGGCACGGTCGGTGTGTTGCTCGGGTTTTGGTTATGTGACCCCGACGCGTGCACGCCTACCACGGTGGATGCATCGGTGCCGGTGTGCCTGACTCCCTTTTGCACGGTGGAACTTGCCCCTACTTCTCCAGCGCTGACGCACAGTCTATGGAAGGTAGCAGCGAGCTCATCAATTTGATGGGTTTTTTTCCCCTTAATTTAACGGGGTTTTATTTGTTCCTCACATCTTCCTGTGTACAGGAACTTAGTGTGAAGCCCTGCTGGACAATGAAGATAACGTATCTGAAAGCTGCACCTACCCACTGTTGCACGAGGTTACTTCCTCACTCTCAATTGTCTCAGCAGTCTTTTCGTTGAGATATTAACAGATTTCTCGCATCTAAATGACTCCAGCTATATTAAATTGGATTTTATAAGAATTTTGGTTACTTTGCTGCTATCTTTTTATTGCGTATGATACTGCTTTTGCCTTCCATGTTTTGCAATAGAATAAAACAGTCCACGAACTCAATGGTTGTCACTGATGTATTGTTGTAATGGCTATTCTTTTGATCATAACCATGAGTCACATGAATTGCTTTTGATTTGACCCTCATACATCATACCATTAGCTGAATCTCCAATCTCCATATCCACACACTAATGTAATAAACTGGCCTCTTTTGTTTTGACCTTCAGGTCTGAAGTTGTTACAAGACATGTTTATTTCACTGAAGATTTCTATTAAGTTCCACACATGGCGCCCTATTTCTCTTAATTATCTTCTGTTTGATTTTCAGGCATGAACAGTAGCCAAGTCCAGCACCTTCTGTTTCCTATCCCTGGTGTCTCCGTTTGATTTTCAGGCGTTCTTATAGGGGATCAAACGGAGACACCACTAACAGCATATTAATTATATTCCAGTACTTAACATCAGGTTTGACTCTTCCTCCTAAATTGTGATTTTAATTTGGTTAACATACTATATCTGATACCCCTGTTTTAGGCAAAGCAGTTGCCTAATTGAAAGCAAAATGCAGAGGTAGTTAACAAAGTTGATTTCTTGGTAAGTTTAAATGTCAAAATGTCATAGACCAATTTCAATGAACATTAAACTTTAGTGTGTTTCACTTTAGACATGTTCTGTACAAAGCGGTATGGTACAGTGCGATTGTGCTCTCAAGGAAAAAGTACAAAATTTGCCTTCAAAAAAAAAAATTAATATGCAGGTTGTAGTATGCTTACCTCACATATCTTACATGAAACGTGTTGTCTTACCTAAGATATAAATGGCCTGTGAAAACTATTCTATTAATGATTCTATGATGGACACCCAATCAAATTTGCAGTATTAACAGACTGTACATTAGTTTGTGCAATGTGAATCCAGACCACCACAGATGCAGTGGTTTGATCTGCCATGTCAAGTTTTACAGCTGCTGTTTCTATACCACTACAACTTTTTTTTAAAAAAATATGGATTCCATAGTTCAGATATGTCCACGGTGCAACATTAAAATAATATATGCAGTCCTTTTTTAAGATCTGTGCACATTGAAGCACCAGCCTGCTAATAATCTGTGTCCTTTTTAACGAAATCATAAATAAATAATCCTTTTCTGTTTCCCTGCTATTGTTTATGCATGCCATATAATGTATCCATCACTTTTTTTTTTTTTTGGTTCAAGAGATCTGTTCACCCAAATTTGGGCTGCTTATTATTCAAAACCTTTGTTTCTTCTTGCATGTGGCATTTTTAGGTTTACGCCTACAACATTGCTCAAGTATAAAAACAGCTGATTTAGGACAAATATCCAGCATGGACTTGCCATATGAAGTATCTATCGCCACACTATGAAGTTGCTCCATACATGACAGCACACAAGCGTTCCAATTTCTAGGTCACTTCCCTTAGTCGTTTACTTTAATTGAATTAGTTATAATATGAGTGCTATATTTGACAACAATGTAATATAGAGGATATTAATGTTACCTTAACGCTGATTGTTCTTAAACTGCAGTTTCAAAATACACTCCTGATATGAGATATGAGTGTGCTCACATCTATATCAGAAATTACCGTATTCAATTATTTCAGAGGATAAATGCACATTTGCTGTGTTTCATCCATCACGGTGGTACTGCCAAAGGGAGATAACAAAAGCTGATGTTACCAAATTGTTATGTTCACTTGCACAGTTGTAGCATACGAGTGGATCATTCCATCACTCACTGTTTTCACATGAAGTATATCAGTGGCACTGTGGCATTGTTTGGTTTGGTAAGCGCGCACACCATTTTCCCCCTTCCATTGCCTTCAGTTACTCTGGCTTATCAACCTGAATTGGACAGTTTCCTGCAACTTGCGTTACCTTTGTTGGTATGATCTTTTTGTTTGGTATAAGCAGCCATACAATGCAACGCCAAATGCTATTCTCAGCTCGCGCCTGCGCATTGCGCGGGGGTACCGCCTAGTATATACATATATTGCTGCTGGGCAACCAGAAGAGGCGCACGCACCATACAGTCGGGCGCTGTCAATCATGGAAACGCTGTAATGTTCGGTGCTTGTCTTTTTTTGTGGGCCTTGCTATTTTTGGCAGTATTGCCAAATTTGAGCTACTAGAACAGACACAGTGTCAGGTGACCGTCAGCATGTAAGCTGCCTTGGCTAGCTCGTATCTGTCTACGCAAGCTCGCTATGGCGCCACCCATTGTTTACGTACATACCTCACTGTTTCCGATCCCATTGGCCTCCTATTCCTAATATGAAAAAATAAACTATACATAGAAGCTTCTTCCTAGCCCATTTATCCTGCTTCCCTCTGCTACGAGCTTGCTAACTCTCATTCTGTTGAGTATTTGCCAAATAGGAAACACAATATATTGGGGGTTATGTGTGTTATACTAGTCAGGGGTGTATTCTATTGTTGCGACACATTGACTTTTTAATAAAAACAATATCTTGCACGGAAGATCTGCTCGACAGCACTACTGTTATTAAGTGCAAACTATGGATACCTATTTTTATTGTTCTATAAAGCTCACCCCAGATATTTAGTGGCACAATAAGAGTGACATATTCACTGACGTGTCCATATTTTTATTAATTATTAATAGCAAATAAATATGGTTATGCACACAGGTCAGCTATAATTTATCATGTTTTGTCATGAAAGAAAAGACCTCTCATGCTCTGGTTGTTCCATCAAGGCAAATGTGCTCTTCACTGCTAAAAATTCATTTTATAGACAACCTTATTTATTGTTTAATAAAGAGATTATCCAAAAGAAACTTCACAGACGGTTCATCGATTAAAGGAAACAATCACAAATAGCGGTATCAATTTCTTCAAAGTTTCCCGTCTAGAAATAGAACATGATTTTAGAGGTGGGCTTTCGTAGGCTGCAACATGAAGACACGCAGTACGCACGGACCATGCTGTGTGGCAATCTCAATCGTGGAAACACTGCACTCTTCGGTGCTTATCTTTTTTGTGGGCTTCCCGTTTCTTGGATCCTTGCCAAATTTGAGCGTGAACAGGCCACTGCCACTCTCCAGAGCAGCACGGCAACCTGGGATCCACGCCACCCTTCGCGACCAGGGTCTCCATTCGCTTCCAGGTAGCCTTGGATTGGGCATGGCTGTTTCCGCGTGCTAGCTATGGTGCCACCCAGTCCCACCGGTTCCCTACAGGCATCACCGCGTGCTAGCTACAGGCTTCAATCGGTTCCCGTGGCCTGCATGCCGTGCGCTCGGCGTTCCCGTGGCGGGTGTTGTGCACAGAGCTCGGCCTTCCTGCAACTGGTTCTGCGGGACCGGCCTTCTAGCAGCCGCGAGTGTTGTGCACCTGATGGCCTTCCGTTGTTGGTGTTGTGTGCCAGTTCTGGCCACCATGCTTCAACAGTGGTGATGGTGACGGATAAGGATGAGAAGTGAGCAGAAGCTTATGAGAATGGATAGAAAAGGAGTGGTTAATAGTGCAGGGCCCTACATACATAAAATTAGTATATTATAGAATTTACTATGAGTATGGTTGTTGTATGGCTAGTCTCTTAAGTTAGTCTCGAAATGATAGGGCTTAACTATAATACAAGTTTATTAAACTTGCTCCAATATAGTGTGTGCCACGGCTATTACTATCATCCTAAGTTCATTTGAAGTCATCTTGGCATGAAAAACTACGCTTAAATTTCTCAAATTTGAGATTCAAATTTTATAAACAACCTCGGATGGAGCCGCTACTAAAATAGAAGTTGTAGAACTTGAAAAGTTAAGAAAATTGCAGTTGATAGCTTTTTCATTTGAATTCTTTTACAGCCTCAAATAATCAATTTATGCTTGGTTCAAGATAATATATGGGGAACCAAAATCTAATGTTTATGTATGTGCAGCCATGAAACGCGCAATTTTTGCTTGAAAAATGCCACGACTTGCGACTGGTCAGAAGCAAGCGTGTGGCTGACCAGTGGGCCCTTCCTAGGATTAAAATATTTTTTTGCTATTTTTAAAACCCAATTTATATTTTCTAGATAGGTAGTTGTACTGGAGGTTCTCAAATCATCCTCTATGAAAAAATTGATTTTCACTAGCCTCTCCTACTGATGGGTTCAAAAAACACCAGTGATAATGTCTCTACAGCCGCCACTATAAATCTTCTCAGTACTACTGAGAATTATTTCCTCATTGCTGAGAAACCAAAACAAAGGGATCAATTTTTTGATGTGATGAATGTTATTTCAACCGGTGCCCAAATCATTCCACTGGATATCAGCCATTTGAGATAGTCTATGGCCCGGCCCATACCAAATGGTGTGCTTGAATATTAGTATCTGCTGTATCTTTATGCGTGGGAAGGAAAACCCAGCTGTGAGCAGATGCATTGTTTGATGACATGCTGAACAAAAGGCCAGGCAGTACAACAAACTCAGGCATCGAAAGCCTAGTAGTCATAGTGTTTGATTCCCAGATAAGCTTAACGCTACTGCATGCATAAGCACAATGTTTTAATGTCAGAAATGTACTATGTTAGTGAAACACAGGCTTCTGAAATGTACAATGCACTAATTTTGTGATACACACAGGCTTACCTTGGATCCAGGTTTCTCTTTCTTTTTTTTTTTTTGGAATTCGTCATTAGTGATGCTTGTTGTAAAAAGTTGTCTGATAAGGTCCTCATCTGAGACGCGTTTTGGCTAGACATGTCACTATTGACACTGGAGACGTGCCACTAATAAGCTTTCCTGTCATAGTGACCTTTACCATTTTAGCACTCATTAGTTTCATGGTTGTCACTAAATGTTCGTCATAACGCATAGATTGGTTTATAACTTTTTAATAGCCATCTTTGATGTCGGGTGTGTGTTATTCTAAACCTTTTGTACTTTTATTCGAAGCTTGAATGGTGAAGTTGAGTCGACAGTGAGGAGTAAGTCTGTAAATCACTGCAGTTTTTCAAGGATCAGGATCAGCAATTGTTTGCTAAGAAAGACCAGTAAAAAATATGCGATTCTTGCAGCTAATCACCCTAACATTTTACTCGCTAGGGACCTTTTTTTCTGGAAATATATATATCGTGCTGCAACATTATTGCACCTGCTCCTTAGGCTGCAACATGAAGACATGCACGCACCATATAGTCCGGCAGTATCAATCGTGGAAAGACTACTCTTTCATGCTTATCTTTTTTGTAGCCTTTGGCGTTTCTTTTGGAGTGTTGTCAAATTTGAGCACGAACAGACACAGTGACGTTTACTTTGCCTAATCTTCATGACTAGAAACTGCCATTTTCCATAGCATGCAGCACTGCAACCTTGGATCCGACAGCCTTCACGACGAGGATCACCAAGAGCACGCAGGTTGCCTTGGCTGGGACCTGTCGCCCTCGCCATGCTAGCTATGACTCCACTTCACCCCGTCCATACAGGCATCACTGTTTCCTAGCATGTTTCCCATTGGCCTCCTATTCCTAACAAATAAACTATTCTTTGAAGTTTCTTCTCTGTGAGTATATCGAAGGTCCTGTGCTGCTTTCCCTCTACTGCGAGCTTACTACCCGATGAATATATAGACGGTTATGTATTTGACGAAGAGGATGTAAGCTATCGCCCCAGCTTACAGCGCATATAGGGGGTTATGTATGTTGTGCCAATAGCAGGTGTTTTCATGTTTTTTACTGTCTTAATAAACAATACCTTGCACACAAGATCTTAAAAAATAATACACATAAGTTATTGCACTGACAAAAGTAATTGATTAGTTAAGACGAGGTAACAGCTAAGTACAGATTGTGGATACGAACTTAAATCCATAAAGCTCAGTGCAGATATTCAGTGGCATGAGAGAGGACACAAGTACTTCAGAACACAGGACCAAGTACAATAATAAACGTCAGTTTGATGCGTAGCCAAGTTAGCTCAGCAATAATTCTATGTTGAAATATATTTATTTTTTAATGTACGATAAATTAGCAGCCATTTATATATAAAAATTCCTTCTTTAGACTTGACATGCATGCATAATCTGGAGGATATGATAAATCGTTTTTATTTTACAACTTTGGAATTGGTATTTTTTATTACCATGTAATTTTAGGTAGACTTAATACATCAGAATTCGCGTGGACGTGATTTGCATGCGTGCCAACGTGAAGTGCACTTCATTAATGAAGTAATTGTGTGACGACGGGGCTACAAACAGTGGCATCCGGCTCAGGCCACGAACTTCGGGTGTGGCCGGCTGTGGGTGGCGTTCGCCGGCAGGCGGCGGACTGCCGGCATGCTGGCACTGCGCGGGGCCTGCGGGTAGCCAGCCAGGGTATTGCGCAGGGCTGCATGTTTCAGGTTCTCACGATTATCCGACCACGGAAAACTAAGGGGCAATCGGACGGCTTCTGTCCCCAAGGTTTGGGGATTCAGCAATATTTTCCTCCTTTTCTAAATTCACTAAATAACTGATTAGTTTAAAAATCCATAAAATCTAGAAAACCAAGGGCTGAGACAATTTATTTGAGATAATACATCTTAAGAAGTAAAGAGTGCATTGTGCCCTCTGGCCCCTGTTGTGTCAATGATGGAAACACCATACCGTTTGCTGCTTATCTTTATCTCGGGCCATGATGCATTGCTAAACTTGAGAGCAAACAGACCCAGTGTGAGTTCTTTTCCTCGTCTCCTTGACAAGCTACAGCCATTCTCCACAGCTCCACCACCACAACTGTGGATCAAGCACACTGAGCCAACAAAATCGTCATGAGCAAAAAGGTAGACTTAGCCTGCTTCTGTCTATCGCCACCATTTTTACTGGCCTCTTATACTAGTGGCATGAGCAAGTAGGTGGCCTTGGCTTGCCTCATGCCTGTTGCCACATGCCTGTTCCGAACAGGAATCACTGTTTCCTGGTTGGTTTCCCAGTGGCCTCCTATTCCTAATAAATTATATATGAAACCTTGTTGCCAACCATTTGAATATCCTGCGTCCCTTTACTGCAAGCTTGCACCCTGTGATGTGGTCTTGGCTGCGAGCATGTGCATTCTGTTGAGAATATGTTTCTTTCAGTATACGTTGTTTCATGTTGTCACTCTTCGTTCACTTGAAGTTGCAGACTGCCAAGGGCTGCTGATTGGTAAAGACTGGTTGACAATTAAATGCCAGCTGTGGGTACCTACTAGTATCGACAAAGCTTAATACAAACATTTAGTAATTAGTGGCATGAGAGGAGATCAGTGGTACAGGATATATAAAGATATACATAGAGCTTGCCGCAGGTACAAATCTCAAATAAGAGTGGATATACTGTTTAATAGCCCATCAATGGTGGTAGCTGCACAATTTGACGTTGAATCAGGAAGGCCTATCTGCTGTTCACCACTACAAATCCTGTAGCCATCCACATGCATCAGCACAGCCGTGTCCTCGCGCCGGTAGTTCAGCTTGAAATTACTATAGCTATATATTGCACGCAACATAACCATGAGTCACCTGTCACCCTGAATTCTCCACAGCACCACAACAACCTTGGATTCAGCACCATTCACCATCATGGTCACCGTGGCAGAAAGCAAACCTGCGCATGCCCGTCTCCACGTCCTATAGCTATAGTACCAGCGGCTCCCTACAGGCATCACCGTTTCCTAGTATGTTTCCCATTGGCCTCCCAGTCCTAACAAGTAAACTATTCTCTGGAGCACCTTCCCGTGTCATCTGAAGGTCCTGCTTCCCTCTGCTGCGAGCTCACTATCCTGTATATATATGTGAGTTATGTTTGTGACGAACAGGATGTAACCTATCACCACAGCTTACAACATATATAGGCGGTTATGTATGTTGTTGTCAATAGCAGGTGTTTCATGTGGTCGCTACCCAATTCATAATAAATAGTTAAATACATATATTATTAGACGGACACAAGTGTTTGGTTTGTAAAGACGGGTTAACAATTGAGTGCAGACTGTGAGTACCAGCTAGAATCTATAAAGAGGTCAGGAGACTACTATTTGAGGATACAAGAGCAAGTATAATAATAAACGCAAGTTTAATTTATTACCAAGCTAGTTTAGCAAAATTCTGTGTACAGAAAATACAAAAGAGGAAGAGCAAGCAAGTGGGTCGACCGTCTCACTGAACACACAAGCCAAACACACCAAATGCTGAGCAAGCGCCTGCTTGCAGCCAAGCAAGGCGCCTCCACAGTGGTTTCTGGGACTCGCACCACGCCTTGGCACCCCCATGCTGGCACGCAAGCTTCTGAAATTCATTATATCCATTTGCTATATTTAGTTACCTTGTGTATTGTTGCTATATATGTCTGGAGGTTCTTTTTGTTTGTTTTCATTTTATGATTAATTAAAATCAAATATTGAATCTATCCACACATACATACATTAAACTTGGTCATTCTAGCAACCTCTAGAGTACTTAACAAATGAAGACTAAATCTGCTTAGGATGATACGACGCTCCGGGTATCCCGCCGGCCACTGGGTACATGGTGCTTACAAACACATGGCAGTGTGCTGCCCAAGAGCCTGGTGGTGTTGAGCCAAATGCCTGCGGGGATGTTTATTTCAGCATCCATGCCTGGGGCCTCCCTGGAAGGTTTGACTGATATGTTTTTCCCTTTTGCCTCCCTTTCCCAACAGATAACGGCTTCTTCCAAATTAAGCTGTACATCCTGCTGTTCTGAGACACCAGACTACTCTAACCTGTCTGGGGATGGCTGTGCAAGCTTGCATTCGGTGGGTGTATTTGGGGAACACAAACCGCTATATATAGGAGTCATCCATGTTGAGCCAGCCACTGGGGAACTCGTTTTTTTAATCAGTTTAAACTGTATTAATGGAGGAGTTCATGTCGTGTTGCTACGCATTCACTCGGAGAAACAGCTGCAGCCTGCACTACTCATAAGCGGATTTTCTTTTTGTTTCTCTGTACAAAAGATTAAATTGCAACTCAAATTTTTCATTATGGCACTCTGTGTCCATCATTATTTTTGTAGAAGTTTTTGTTACAAATTTAGGCATCTTCATATTTAATTTAACATAGAAAATCAATAGCAGATTCATGACAATTTATGTGCACGTGTCCACCAAAATTATTCACAATTGTAGCAAGTATGACCAAAATACTAATCAAAGTTATAATACTGAAGATCACAAATTTAGTAAGAGATGTATATACATACGCACTAGTCAACATAGTGCGCTGCTCTAAGTCGCGGACCACAGTCGTAGTGAAGTCCATCGAATGTCCACCAGGAAGAAGTAGATGATGCAGAGGTGTCACAGAATGTACAAGAACACTAGGAGAAGATGATGTAGCAGTCGTGTTTTGTGTGCTCTCCAAAAAGTTGACCAGCTAGCATACCCGAGCAAGTGTCACAAAATGAACGACGCTTCCAAATACTTGCTATACGATTTCCTATGCTCATAGAAGATAGGATCCGGAAACACAATAGACCGAGAGAGGATTCGGTGATCTGTATCCGCCCAAGAGCCCTCTGTCCCTGTTACTTGTGGAGTCCCTTGTCGCGTCACACCCCATTGCATGATCAATGGCGAGAGAGTGAGAGAGTGGCAGATAGTCCCTCGCGTGCCTTTAGTCCTAGTTGGGAAACCACTATTGTTAATCTAGGACTAGAGAGCATGACTCTTTTAGTCCCGGTTGTTTTGAATCTGGACTAAAGGTCTTTATAGAATAAAAAAAAGTAAATACCTCTCACCCTTGTGCCTTATGTGAGATTTGAACCAAGACCTCATGCACTGCCTCGCGCATGCCTTTCCACCCTAGCTACACTACAAATGTGACTTTGGATGAGATGCTTTCACTTTAAAGTAACATGTCGGGGGTTAGACCAGATTGTAACACCAATCGGGACTAAAAGGACCTTTAGTCTGGATTAGTAGCACTAGCCATTTAGACCTAGGACTAATACTCACATTAGTCCCGTGTCCAATTCTACCGAGACTAATATGAGTCTTTTCTCTATTAGTGTTACCGATCAAAGAAACTACTATATTTGGACATAGTGTTATATATGTCCAGTCAAGGATGTGCCTCCCTCTGCCATGTACTTTCCATTTTATCTCCAATCTTACACGCAGTTATTAGCCATATATTATTCCCAACACTATTACTTACCTTTCGATCATATCTTCTACAAGTCTAAAACGTGCATAATGTTTGTCCTTTATAGACCTGTCCGATCCATGAACACAAAACAAAAATAGATTGCAATTTCGAAGTGATCTAGTTGTACTAGTCATATGGTAGCCTTAATTTAATATCCCTGTTGTTTTAATTTTCATGTGATGCTTTTTTCATTGTTTTCTATGTCTGGAGATGTTGTGGAGATAGTTCTTTCAACTCTCACATTCATGTTTTTACTACAATCAACCAAATCGCAAGTGGACTATCTTCTTAGCCATGCTCTGAAAACTTCTGTTCGGGACAACATATAACCTTGGATTTAGCACCCTTGATGATCACCATGGACCATGGTCAGCGATGTAAGTTAGCTGCATGGTGTCCACATGGATGTATCTCCATCTGTCAATGCTACCATTCCATGGTCACTTGAGAACTATCTGTGTAGCCCTTCCCTGCAGGAGGTACTGCTTAATATCGACATTTCCCTGTTGCTTCCTGTTCCTAGTACAAGTGTTTTGATCTTCGGTCTCAACAAGTATTTTGATCTTCCATCGTCCTTCCATTGATAGACTAGGCTACTACGTTTTGCTGTGTTTGAGTATATGCAGAACAGGAAACGCTGGCTATATGTACACGGTTATTGATGTTATGTATGTGACAGTAGAACTTATATAGTTTAAGCAGTATATATAGCCTGATGAATTAATGGTGGCACCCTTCATTTCTTTTGCTGTGCATTCACTCCAGATCACGGTGCTGAGCAACTCTAATTAAATGGAGACTGCAGACACACCTAGAATAATCCATGGAGAAGCTTCATGTATATATATTTACAGCATGAGGGAAGCTAGACTTGTATCACAGGATATTATAGACACAAAAAGTGCCTGTGCCTTCCCGTTCTTCGATTCACCAGTCACAGGTTTAAGCATGTTGTTGTCGTTGTTGTCGTCATCGTCATTGTCATCATCTGAAATCCTTAGAGAGAACTTTGATGTAAATTTGACGGGTGGTGATGGTCAGCATGGACTGAAGAGCAATGCGGTCATAGAACTACTACACATGTGATGGAGATACGTTTGTTGATTCTAGGGAATGTGCCACGATGGCCCACTAGTACAATAAACATTACCACGTGTAGTCAGAAGATTTCTAGGGATAGAGTATTTACCTGCCTTTGCGAACATGACTGTTCTAATGAGAAGCAACAGAAGACGGTGCAATCACCACTTCTGTAATAAAACAAGGAAAAACTAAAAAATCATTCCTGCCTGGATTATCGAATTTGCATGGCCACAGGATCTCCTGGATGACCGCTGCATGGGCCATCACCAGGCTTCTAAATAGTGCGCTCATGCAGAACCACAGAAGAACGCAATATACGCATGGTCCATTGGGGTGACCCTCGAGAACACTGGAATCGCAGGGCACCTCCTCTTCATCCATCGACAGCTATCCAAGATATGGGTGTACCTATGGAGCTTAGACCCATCGTCCACAAAATTTTCTTCCATGTGCATGCACCACTGTGTCTTCCTTCCTCAATAATGCTGTCGCCGCATCTCATAACAGATGTGTTGGAGGTATGATGTGATTTTGCACCCTGATCTTTTAGTTTGTTTATCATTTTGTATGTTATGTGCTACTACGGATATAATATTTGCAATCTTCTTGTAATTAATGAATAGAAACTTGGAACATCATTAGATGTGGTTCCTTGAGTAAAATATATGTTTTATTATCATTCTTTGGAACACTACATTTGGACATAAACGAAAGAACTAGTGCATGCACACGCCATCAAAGATATTACTGCAATAATGTCACGTCCATGAACAAAGAAACTGGCACTATGCCAAAAAAAAGCTTATCAGTGACACTTCTAAACGGTTATTAGTGACGCGTAAAAGCCGCGTCACTGTTCTTTTGCGTCTGTGATAAGGGCACATCAGTGACGCGTGTTCACACGTCACTGATAAGAAGAAATCAGTGACGCGTATTTAGAACCCGCGTCACTGATAAGAAGAATATGTGACGCGTATTGAGAACCCACGTCACTAATAAAAGATATCAGTGACACGTATTAAGAACCCGCGTCACTAATAAGAAGAATATATGTGACGCGTGTTGAGAACCCACGTCACTAGTGTGGACCTTATCAGTGACTCATTCAGCCAAGGCGTCACTGATAACAATTTACAAAAATTAAAAAAAAAAAAAGAAATACCTCGGTACCCCTTTTTTACAGCTACTCTAGAAGCTTTTGCTGCAGATCTATCCACACATCATCCATTTCATCAATCAAATCATTTACAAACTTAGATACAACATATGCTACAAAGTATTTGCCTAAGGAGCCACAACCTAGATCTCTAACAATACATGAGCAATGGCCTAGAAGATTTCTAAGGGTACATGAGCTAACTTCTATCTTTTTTCTTGATGCACAATACACTGTACAGGGTCTGATACATGAACCAAATCATTTCTTCTACAAAACCGGAAATTCTAAAGTGAATATGACATACAAATGCATACTATTAGTAAGATTATCCACCTTAGCCAAGGGTTTTACTGGCACTACTCCACCCATGTACAAACCTGAAAATTAGACAAATACATGGTTTGAGTCTGAGTTAGAGCATCTGCACCCAAAATAAGAACTGAATAGCGTAATCTGTAACCATGTCATATTTCCAAGTTAAAGTTAACATGGGGAATGTGTTTTTACTAGATAAATCAACAGCAAGATGGAGTAAGATCACCAATTCAGTGCAGACTATATTTAGTTACAAGAGAGTAGTAATTTTCCTGGGTTCAAATTCAATGCAATATTCATATAGGTGAAGCAAACAGTGATTGATGCCTTAACTTCGATAGCATCTCACACCTGGAATAGCTAAGCACTCTGCATGCAGCTCTGCTACACAAATTTAGAAATTGTCTATCAAACTGTATTTAACACAAAGGGGCTCTACACAATTTTGCTACTTATCTTGCCTCATACATCAGCTGAAATCATAAATGCAAATCTTGGTATATAGAGGAGCTGAATATGAACTGGCATTGTTAGGTGATTAGTGCTAAGTATTGCTGAAGCTTTAGGTAGCCCACATAACATGCATTAAGGTGCTGGGCATGTCACTTGCAAAGTTTTCAGAAAGTTTTCAGAGCCTGAAGACTAAATACCACTATCATATATAAATAATTAGCAGACCATTTCGGAGCCAACAAATTGCAGGCGGAAAGATTAAAATAACTCCTGATATTTAGTAGATAGATAAGACATTCTGTAAGAGATAGAAATATTTCGCGTTATCATACCGATGTACTCTGTTTTTGCCAAAAACTAAGGGGGTAAGATGAATATGATGCTTTCAGATGGCTAGTAATGCTTACCTTCTTCAAATGCAGGCACACAAACTTCGGATGTTAGTCAATAGAATGTCACGTGATTCAGTAAGTAAGAAAAACCAACATAAACCTAAGAAGAGGAAGCTATAGATATGGTTAGTCATATCAGAGATCATTTAGGAAATTAATAAATAACTTGGATCCAATAAACCCAATATAAAATGATTCCAAAGTGTGCAAGCACTTATGTATGCACAAACCTACAGCCGTCAATACCTGAAGGAGATGGAAGCCAAAACAGCAATCCCTGTACAGCCAAGAACAGATAACCATCTATGTGCTGCGTAAACTCCTGCAAATAGCAGCAGGAAGTCTATAACTGAATACCAAACAGAGTGTCCAAAAAATTTGAGAACAGAAGCAAATGGTTTAAGGACATAGCATAACATGAGTTGGATTTTGGTAGGCTACAGGTTGGAGATCACTTATTAAAAGGCTTATGCTGCTGCATGGGCAATCTCGCCAGCTGAGAAGAAGTGAAGATAAAAAAAAAAAAAAATCAAACTGAACTAGTAGTTGCTTGTTACGAGAGATTTACTCTTTGTTGATTGCCAGCATTCTAAATCCAACAAGTACAAGACAGTCGATCATTACCATAAAAGTTACCAAAAGTTACTTGGATTTAATATCCTAGGAGCTGTATTTTCTAGATCTGCCAACTGAAACTAGTGTTGCCAATTGATCACAGATGAATAGGCAGTTACAAAATCTAACATGTTTATGTGTTCCTCTCTTCTAGGAAATACACGCAGGAAGAAATGGTGCTTACCTGCCACTGGAGCTATGGGTACTGCACAGCCAAGACTCATTACTTCTCAGTTTCAACACTTGCTTCAAACCACCTGCCAGAGCCAAACCATAGGATTAAAAGGCAGATAAACTAGGCATTATCTGATGCTAACACTACTAAAATAGGATCCAAGTACTGACCTGGAACTGATATGCTTGCAGATTTGAAGCAAAGCAAAATTATTTTACCAGCCCCTGAAACACATACATTCAGCTCAGATTTTAGCTTGCAGGGAGGGGAAAAAAATGGAGAATCAGACCTGTGTGTGACATCCACTATATTTGTGTGAGCTCAGATTTGGGAGTTGTTAATTATCAGTTCAAATTCAGATATATTGATACAACGATGGCAGTACTGGCAGTGGCAATTCTGTTGACAAAGCTTGATCATATCAACCAATTCCAATTGATGTCATTCATAGAAGAAAATATGTTTGCATGTGTATATTATAGTTTTCAATGTGTATCTTATAACATGTAGCAATCTATTTTTCAATTTAATTGCTAGTTCAAATTGAACTGGAAGCAATAATATCCTAAGAAAGGTACATTATCCCAACTAAAGAAATTTACAGATTGCAATTTAAAAGGATATATTAACAACCTTTATCATATTGCTTTCACAAGGTATTTCAGAGTACATATTACAGCTAGAACTAATGTAATCACTTGTCTGCTATAAAATAATTAATTAAAAATAATCACAACAGAAAATAGTGGCTGGCTGAGAGAAGATACTTGCCTTATTCCCAGGAGGTTTTATCTACAAATATTCACCCATCGCTAACTTCTCACTTGATTGCTACACAAGGATATGATGACATGATTACTGTGTTAGTTACTGTATAAGTGAATCAATACTTATTTGCCATTGGAAAATCTACAGCTACCAACCTAGGGCATTGTATAGACTGTCAGAGTAGTACAATGGTTAATGGTATGGGGCTGCTAATAAAGCAAGCCTAGCATTTCACAATAAAGCAAGCCTCCTGGTGACTGTTCATCCCAGAAACGTAGCAACTCTTCACTCACTCAAATTATTGCACATTTATAGTTTCACATAGAAGTTTCATAAACATAAAATTGATGATTACTAGTTTTGTAAAACAGCTCGAATGAACTGAAAATTTTTCTTAACCTTAAGAAAGAAATTATAATCTACACAAAGCATTCAAATAAAATGGAATCAATTTTCAGTTAAGAGAATAGCAGCAAAAGATATATGCCTATCAGATTACTTAAATTTACAAAGACAGTGTTTGATTTATGGGACTAACTGGAAAAAAATAATTAGGCACACCCCATGCTAATAATTCAGCCAGCACTATGTGTAATGAATCTACTAAATACTCAACTCAGGAAAAGCAATGTTTCTGCAGCATAGCAGTTAATTGGAAAACAAGTCAGTTTGCACTGACATTTCATCAGACACCTAGACTACAAGCAGTGGCAGCACAGAGCAGCAAACACATCGAGCAGAGCACAGAACAACAAGCAGAGGATTTTTCCAGCGCTCGAACTCCAGATGCAGGGGCGAGTGGCCCCATGGCCCCATGGACAAGCAGTGTGTAGCAGTAACAGTAATAGGTAGCAGCATGGGACTGGGGGAGATAGGGAGGACATCCTCACCTGGATTCTCCATGTATGTCATAGTAAGACGGCGCAGGCGAGATAGATGTACTTGTGGATGAGGCGGATCTGGTCTCCCTACCATGAGCGGCCGTGGATCTGGTCTCCCTTGCATAGGCAGCCATGGATTTGGCGCACGAGAGGTAGAGCCCCTGATGGTCGCTCAACACCGTGACTTGGTGGAGGGTGAAGGGCGGCGATGGATAGGACTCGAGGGAGTGGTGGCGACGGATGCGACTTGGTGGTGCCTGTGAGAAGTCGGGAACCCCAAACCCTAACGAATCCAGTGCCTACCAGAGCTGCAGGCGATAAGGTGGACGAGCGGCATCGGCATCGACGAAGCGCACCAGCGGCGTCCAGGGCGAATAGCGAAGGTGGAGGGAAGGAGCGCACTACGCGAGGGCTGACCGGCGGCGGAGGGGGTCAGGGTCTCAGGGAGGTGTGGAGGAGAGAGGGGGAGGAGACGAGCACAGACGACGCTGATGACGCTGACCCGCTGACTCGTCCGTGTGCGTGCGTTATTCTACTTTCCTTTCCTTTTCTTTTCTTTTTTTTCCTTTCTTCTCTTTCATTTTAACTAATAAAACATATAATAAACTAATAAATAAGTAATAATTTCTTGCCAGGTGATCTGTGACGCGGCTCAACAAAATGAGTCACAGATATCTCTACAAATCAGTGATGCGTCTTTACAACACACGTCACATTTATTATCTGTGATGCGTTTTGTCAAGAAGAGTCACTGATATGCTTTCATATCAGTGATGCGTCTAGAGAAAACGCGTCACATTCTTTATCAGTGACGCGTCTTCGTAACCCGCGTCACAAATACGACCATCTATCTGTGACGCGGCTCAGCAATACGCATCACATTTTTTTATCAGTGACGCATTTTGTTTGCAAGGGTCACTGATTTAGTGTTATTAGTGACGCGTCTTGTTCACAGACAATAGGCAACAACAACTCAGTGACACGTATTGTTAACCCGCGTCACTGATATTCTATTAGTGACGCGTTTCTTTTCTGAGTCACTAATCGAGGCGTCACTGATAAGCTTTTCTGGCATAGTGTGGTGCATGCATGCGCACCCCATCAAAGATATTAGGTATTGCTGCAATAATGTCAGCTGCAGTCTAGCATGCGCCTCTGCCATGTATATTCTGTTTTGTCTAACATCCTACATGCAATAATTAGCCATACCTCTTTCTGGCAATCTTTCACAACTCTTTAGCATGCAGAGTCACATGGTCTGTTGATGCTGCTACTCCAGGATCGCACGAGAACCATCCTGCTACCCCTTCCGTCCAGGCAGTACTGCTTAGTGTCGGCATTTCCCTGTTGCTTCCTGTTCCTAACACATAATAATGGCCTATTCCCAGCAAGTCTTTTGATTTTCAAGCTCCCCCTACTGCTAGCCCACTGGCTACTCACCACTCCAGATCACTTTTCTCCCGTCGGTTGAGAGCTCTCCCGCCGGCTGCGCTTCCCCTGTCAGGAGCACAAAATCTTCCCTCGCGTTGCATCCACACCGTCCGGAGAGTTCTCTCCCGTCAGTGCCTGCCGTCACGAAGCGTTTTTCGGGTCTTCCGCGCACCGAAACAAGGCTCCCGCGCGCTCCTCCGAAGCTTTTGGCGCGCCTTGCCCGTGCTCTGGCCCACCTGAAAGAGACACGCGCGCATGGAACGGCGGGAGTCCAGCGAAACTATTTCGCCGCCGTGCCCGTGACCCTCCTCCTAATCTGAAGAAAAAAGAATCTCTCAACCCTATCCGTCACACACCGGCCTCCAGCTCCCGTCCTTGCACAGGCGAGGGGCTGCGCGCATCCACCAGCGGCGGCCCGCCCGCCGCCGTGCTGCCTCTCCCAGCGCCGCCAAGACGCCACGCGGCTGCCCCCCAGCCTCCGGTGCTGCTGCGTCGCCGCGTCCCCTAGCTCCACCAGCCGCCGCCGCCTGCGCCGCCGCCGCCACGACGCCGCCGCTCACCAGAGCGCGCCAGGAGCGGTGCCTGCATCCAGCCACCAGCAGCCCCACCCGCTGCTCTGAGGTGCTGCACGGCAATCTGAACTGCAGCAGCCCCCCGCCGTTGTACGTGCTTTGATTTATTTCCCATCTTCAGATCCCCAATCAATTTTGCATCTTGTACTTTTCTTTCTGCCCTTGGTAATTGATGAGCATTTGACTTGCGTGGCATTTGAAATGCAGTGGGGGTTTCTTTGTTGTAGCACCGGACGAACTGGAGCAGCTCTAGCTTCTTGACCACCTACTCTGCCACCCATCTGGAAGACCGACGGACAGCAAGGTGAGACCATGGCCACCTGGTAACATATATGTTATTGATTTGTGCTAGACTTGCTGTGGTGAATTGACGCCCTCTGGTTGCTAGTTGTTGCGATACCTGCACAATATTACACTATAAGCCTGGTTGTAGTAGTGACCTGAGGATTTTGCTTCCAATCATTTCAAAGCTTGCATCTAGATGTGTTTATTTTGATTTCTGGTGTCTATTTTTGCTGCTATATATAGAGAGAGATTAATTCACTTTTCATATAATTCTGTCAGTGAATTTTGCTCCTTTATTTTGCACAAATTTAGACGGTGGCTAATTTTGCTATAGCTGCTTTATTTTGCATTGTGATTCACTGGTTATGGTGTGCTAGCTGTATAGGAAATTTTAAATTATGTCTTTTGTTGTTCTATTACTAGCTGTATAGGAATTTTTATTTTGTTTGACTGAAGCAATTTGTGTTATGTCTAAATTTGTAACAGGTTTCTCACTTTGATCTGGTTGGCTGTTCCTGCTTTATTTGGTTCTCAAGGTGTGGTTTGTTAACAACCTCGAAGTCTTGGGCAACTACCGTGACTCGGTTAGCCGCTGGTTAGTTCTCATCTTCTTGCACAAATTGGCAGATAAGATATGGCAGATCGTGGATGGATGTATAGTGGTTGGAAGCGTGGTAGGATATCAAATGAATGGGTTGATAAAACCAAAGAGTTTTTGGATCATGCCTTCTCAATCCCTGAATTAGTTGAGTCTGATACAATTAGGTGCCCTTGTTCTGTGTGTCGAAATTATTTCAGGCATAAGAGGCCTAGGATTGAGCTACATTTGTGCCATAATGGTTTCAAGGAAAATTACCATACATGGACAGCACATGGTGAGAGGCAGGGAAATCACAACCTTGAGATTGGTTCTGGTGTAGAACATGAGGGATTTGGTGAGGTAGATCAGATGGATGCTATGCTAGTTGACTTAGCTGGTGAGCACCCACCATTAGTTGATGAAACACCAACTGGTTTTGCCCAAGCCTTCTATAGAATGGTTGCTAGTGCAGATGAGCAAGTACATGAGCAAACCTTGCACTCTAGTCTCTCTGCAGTTGCTCGTCTATTGGCCATTAAATCACAGTACAATCTTTCAGCGGCATGTTATGATGATTATTTGGAACTCATGCATGAACTCCTCCCTCCTAATTCTAGGATTCCTAGGGACTTCTACTGTTCTAAAAAATTGTTGGAGGGCCTTGGTATGCCATACCATAAAATTGATGTTTGTGATAAAAATTGCATGCTGTACTACAAAGATAACAAGAATAAGGATAAGTGTGACATATGTGGAACCTCTCGCTATAAGGATGGATCAAACAAGGTCCCTCGTAAAGTCTTGCGCTACCTGCCCATTACAGATAGGTTACAAAGATTATATGCACATGAGGTCACAGCAAAACTTATGCGTTCACACAAAGAAACTCCTCTAGCAAGGTCTAGTAAAATGTTGCATCCATGTCATGGAGAGGCATGGAAGCAATTTGATGCCGATCACCCAGACTTTGAACAAGATGCTAGGAATGTAAGACTTGGTTTTGCAACTGATGGATTTACACCATATAAATTGAATGCAGCCTCTTACTCTTGTTGGCCAGTATTTTGGGTTCCCTATAATCTTCCACCTAGTGTTTGTATGAAGCCTGAATATATATACCTTGCTATGGTCATCCCTAGACCAGAACACCCTGGAAAAAACCTAAGTATTTTGCTTCAACCTTTGGTAGATGAATTGTTACAGCTGTGGCATGGGGTAAAGACATGGGATGCTTCAGTGAAGCGAAACTTTATAATGAGAGCAGCATACTTGTGGTCTATACATGATTTTCCTGCGTATGGCATGTTTGCTGGATGGAGCACCCATGGGATTTTTGCATGCCCACAATGCTTGTGTGATTCTAATGCATATCGATTACGTAAAGGCCGTAAGGCTACCTGGTTTGACTGCCATAGGCGGTTTCTTCCTGAAGACCATCCCTTTCGGGACCAAGAAAATGCCCTTCTCAAGGGCAAGGTAGTGCGAGAAGGCCCTCCTAGGCAGTTAACTGGAGAGGAGGTTAAGGCTCAGCTGTACAGACTGGTTGGTAACACAGATAAATATGGCAAAGAACACAACTGGACATATATGAGTGGCTTTTGGCAGCTTCCTTACTTCTCTAAATTACTGCTTCGTCACAACATAGATGTGATGCATAATGAAAAAAATGTGGCTGAAGCTATTTGGAACACATGTTTTGATATTTCAGATAAGACTAAAGATAATGTGAAAGCTAGACAAGACATGGAACTGCTTTGCCACCGCCCTTCTCTTCATTTGTACCAACAGAATGGCAAGTGGAAGAGACCAAGGGCTCCATACTGCATAGATAAGAATGACAAACCCAAAATTCTAAATTGGTTCCGAGAACTTAAGTTTCCTGATGGGTATGCTGCTAATATTAGACGTGGAGTTAACCTACTACAAAAGAAGATTTTTTGGTTTGAAAAGTGACTTTCATATCTTTATTGAGCGCTTACTTCCTGTTGCATTTTGGGGGTTTCTACCTGATGATATTTGGACCTATTTAGCTGAGCTGAGCTATTTTTATAGACAATTATGTGCTAAACAAATCAGCAAAGAATCAATATTAGCATTGCAAGAGAACATAGCAGTCCTTATCTGCAAACTAGAAAAGATATTCCCTCCTGGCTTCTTCAATCCAATGCAACATCTAGTAATTCATCTTTCTAATGAGGCATTACTAGGAGGCCCTGTCCAGTATCGATGGATGTATCCATTTGAGAGGTGATCCCAATACTCTATTGTTCATCTATTTAATAAGTACTTACTGGATTTACTAAATAGAATTTAATATGTAGGTATATTCTGGGCATTAAAAAGAAAGTCTGAAATAAGGCTCGAGTTGAGGGATCCATTGCTGAGGCTTACCTTGTAGAAGAGGCTACAAACTTCCTTTCACTGTATTTTAAATCTAAAGTACATTCTATAAGAAATAAAACACACAGATATGATGATGGTGGCTCAACTTCTACTAGAGGTTGTGGCATTGAATTGTTTGAGCACACTGGTAGATGTTTCATCTCACAAGGCTTTCGTGACCTCACAACACAACAATGCAAGGCTGCAGCCCTCTACATATTAACTAACATCCCAGAGATGGATGATTTCTTGAAGTATGCCTTCTTTCTTATCTGATTCAAAGTAATTTTCTGACTTGTATTGCATTATTACGATGTCAAATATGCTCTTGTAGAGAATTTGACAATGAGCAATGGAAGGGTCGCTCACAGCCAACTGACCAACAAATCAATAACTTAAGATTAGATGGTTGGAAAGGCACACGCGGCAGCAATAGAGGCCCTAATTTCTTTGATTGGTTCAAAAACATAGTAATGCCTCTACTCAATTGGAGTCAATTTTATTTGTTAATTTTAAACCAGAAGCACTAATAAATGTAATTCAACTCTTTGCAGTGTACAATCAGATCAAGTGTTCACAATGTGTTGCATCAAATTTCATATGGGTTTCGCAAAAGAGTGTCCTCCTATGGCTGCTATGATGTGAATGGATATAGATTTCGGTCTGAGAAGTATGAGAATAATAGGACAGGATTAACTACAACCGATAGTGGTGTTTGTGTGACGTGTACTGATGGCAATGGCAATGATCTTGAGTACTTTGGTGTTATTGAGGATATTATTAAAATTTCTTGGGAGGGCAGGGAACAACTTGAGCTAGTTCTATTTTATTGTCATTGGTTTGATCCAACCTCTAGGGGTGTTAGGCGAACTGAAAATCTTGGTTTGGTGGAAGTGAAGTATAGCTCAAGGCTTTGAAATTTTGAACCATTTGTGTTGGCGAGTCAAGTTACACAGGTTTATTATCTGTCATATGCTTGTGATAAACCTGATTTGAGGGATTGGTGGGTAGTATACCATGTAGCACCACACGATCGTTTGCCTCCAATTGACATCAACAATGATTCCATTGAAACCGAAGAACCATCACATGACATCTCATTTTTTCAAGAGGACGGACTGGAGGGCACATTTGTGATTGATCTAGGTGACATTGATATAGTTGCCTCCTCGGCAGATGAAATAACTGATCCAAAAGACATAGAAGAGTTGGAGAAGCAAACTGAAGCTCTGGAACAGGAAGAGATATTAGAAACGGATGACGAAGGCGATGATGATGATGCTGAACCCTATGATGAGGACTGCTATGAAGAGGAGGATTTCTAAAAAAATGCTTCTTTTTTCCCCAAAATTATTGTACTAATGTTTAAGTCTTAGTTCTATCCTTATCTGGACTCAATGCTATGTATCTTTTTGTGTGCTGCTATGTATCCTAATCTGCTGTATGCAGTCTTACTTCTATCCTAATCTTTTGTATGCAGTCTTTTTTCTCTGTTGTTTGTACTGATATTTGACATATATATGTAGTCCTTTCTACTTACTGCTTGTATTGTTATATTTAACTTTTGTATGCAGTCTTTTTATTCTACTGCTTGTATTGTTGCATTTAGAAGTCTAATAATAACATTTTGTTAACATGTTATGTGGCAGGAAATGCAGACCTTCAATCATCGGACGGATAGGCGAGCAAGACCAAGTGATGTCGCAAATGATGCCGAGAGTCAGCTCCCTGCAGGAAAGAGGATAAGGGGCCGCAATAAACCTCATATGCCTCACAATGGTCAGATAGCCATAATACCTGAGGGTGACAAGTATGTGCTTGTTGTTTTTTTTCTCTTAGTGCGGACAATGCTATTGTTAGAACATGCTAATCCTTTCATGGTATACTTCATGTCTTCATTTCTTATTGAGCAGCCAATTCCGCTATGCTAATTACTCAATTGATGATAAAATGAAGAAAGGCCCCATCCTTGGAGTGATTTTAAAGCAACAATATCCTCCAATCATTGAAGGGACAACTAGAGATGGTCGTCCATTCAAATATCATGCAAGCAAGTGGGTACACTACTCGCACATTCTAAGGGATGATCTCCAAACTGCAGCTGATCGTGTGAAAGAAGCGTTCTGGGTGAGTATATTTCTTTCAAATATCATGCAGAAGGCAAACTGATTTCGAGCATGTTAGATAGGTAGTCAGAACAGTAAGGTATTCATGTCTTGCTTTTTAATTTCTGCCGAAATTGCCTGTGTACAAGAAGCTACAGATTCCCGGAAGAAATAGCATTAGGCTCCTGATTTGAGTGGACAGTAATCAGCACGTCTACCAGTTCAATACCTTACATTTAGTTTACAACATTAGGACTTTACAATTGCTAGTGCACAGCAGGTCTTCCAGTCCTATATTCAGTTCTTTAGCTGCTGCACTTCCAGTCTTTAGCTTCAAAATTTAATTGTGTATATTCAATTCTTTAGCTGCATATGTATGGATATGGAATACAAAAAATTAAATTTGTTTTAAAATTTAATTGTGTCCAGCCTTAGCTATTGCAGTTTGCTCATCCTTTAGCTGCTGCATTTCCAGAGCATATATTCAGTTCCTGAACAACTTCAAGATGAAGCAGACCATGTATTTGAGAAATATGCACACACCCAATGCAAGAATATGATGTACCAAGCTCGTCCAGATGCTGTGAAGTACTACTATCGTGAAATTATAAAGAGCCCAAAGTCTGATGCATTTGCCTGCGCCAAATTACTTACTTTTGAAGAGTACATGCAATGCAAGCCTGAATGGTTTACTG